>CM031920.1:14414059-15614059 GCA_018703695.1 Prunus fruticosa | reverse complement strand
CTTTAGTTTCTGACGAACTAAAAGCTTTTTGTTTCCACAAGGGAAGATGCTATATATATTATGTTGTCCTAAGTATAAAATATAATTAATTCTTTGGACCTCCTTTAATGTGAGTTTGGGACGGTTATCTAGGCTCTAATCTTAATCAAAACTTAAGAGAGAAAAGTCCTATATCGCCACCTCTTTTAGGGTGGTGACTACCATGCTTTTTGTCCCCTCTTTCTCTCCTTTTCATTTCCACTCCACCTCCCCCACTTCCCATACTCCTTTGCTTCCCCCTCACGCATTGTCTTCCTCTATGTTTCGTTGACTGGTTTATAGCGTAACTCTATAATGGATCTATGTGGATATATCATTTTTCGATGAACCTGCTCTATTTATTGAAGAGGAAAGTCGATTGGTGTGGATCTATTATCTTCTAGTGTTTGCGGACAGTGGGTTGGCTTTGTGACAATGGGGTCGTAATCAAGCTGGTTTAGTTTCTTTATTTTTTGAATAGGTCACAAAAACTCTCTTTGGGTTTTATGTGTAGTTTTCACCTGTATTTTGTGAGAGTTTTTCGCATCTTTTTGAGAGAGTTTTTATTTGTATTGTTTCGTCTTGGTTTTTCCAAACTTTATCTTTTTATTATTATTCTGAGTTTGCAATCTTTGTTGGGATGCCTATGACAGAGCTTATTCGGCCGTGCGTGATCGTTAGTTGAGACGCACCATATTGTCTTAATATTGATGTAAGATTTCCCCGTAATTATAATGGTCCTTTTTGGCTAGTTTATATTGGACCTTTGTGGCTAGTGGCTTTTTTGGTTGAATTATGAATGCAATTCCATGATTTTTAAAGAAAAAAAAAAGTCCTAAGGGATGAGTAATTTTGGTGTGATTGTCACACCATCAAACACTTTTCCTCTCCCCCACCGAAAGGGATCTCATGCCTCCCATACAACACTTTATGGCTGCTTTTTATGGTATTGGAGTCCCCCCTTAATCCCCATCGGGGTAGATCTAACTCTAAAAGTCTTACTTTAGTGGTATTTTTCTCCCTATGAAGTAATGTTCGACTCCTGTAGAGGGAGTCTCACTCCCATTTTGCTTATTCTTCATGGATGTTTAAGTTTACCTGTGATCTTATCATTCCACTCATATTATAATATATGTATTTATTTATTAATTAACACTATACTTTTGATCCATGACATATAAACTATGTCGTCCATCCATGTTATTACGTGTGGGTTGGTAACGTGACATGACGGTGTAATTGTCACATTCATAGGGTGGACCTATCCAGTTGCATAAATAAAGGCAATATACAACATAATACTATACAAATGTTAAAGACGGTTCAAATTATTGAAATACATGTATGAACCCTACAAAGATGCCACTTAAATAAATTTATTTGAGCGATTCCTCAATTGAATCCCTCTAACTATATATATATATGTACATATACAATTGGCTATTGGTTGAGAAATTTCTAGAATAGTGTCATTTGAGTACGCATGATGAAACTTACTCACACACTGTATTTCAGTGATTCAACTGTTTTCCATAAAAATATTGAAATGATCACCATCAAATGGTTAAATGGCTTACGCTTTGCTTGATCAAATAAATAACCACTTCTTTTTTCTTTTTCTTTTTTTTAATTTTTTTAAAAAATCAATATTTTTGTATCATTAATCCACAAAGATGAGCAAAGACGACAATGATATTGGTGGATGAGGAAATAAGCCTGCGAATTCCCCTTTTGGCATTATTAGTCGTTAGGGTGGGGTTAAGTCGTATATGTTATTTGGATTTAGCACTTTTTGGGAAAGAATTAAGGCATCATAATTCCATAGGTTTTTCCTTGTCAGCAATATTTTAAACCAAAGGAAAACGACAATTAAATCAAGGTGGTGGTGATTATCTAGCTGCCCTGCAACACTAGCCACTGTAACCATATAAACTACATATACAGGCACATCAACTGGAATTCAATAAGACAAAATAGATGAACAACAAATAGAAATTCCGAGTGTTAAAAATATTCAAGGCCAATCTAACCTCGTATACAATCACTTTAATGTATGGAAAAAGGGATCGAATCAATGGTAGATATGTGTTGCTTTCTAGAAAAAGTGGTGGCTATTATTTAATTTTTCTGAATTCAGCTTACACAACTAAGCCTAATTTGTCTCTCTCTAAAGTCAACACTAGGTTAGAGCCTACTTCAGATGCAAAAGAACGGACTCACTAATATTTAAACTAAAGAGGGTGGACATACAAAGCATGCAGGATCTATAAGATTCAGCAACTCTAGAGACTAATTTGGAGGTTCATTAAATATATGCAAACGTACCTTTGAAATGGGAAAGTACTGTTGATGCTCCAATTTCTGAGACTGATATTGGAGAACAGAAGCAGACAAATATTATGGTAATTGGAAGGCTTTCCCAATTTCCAATTAGCATCTATAGCCTGTATGGCAGTTTCCTCAGACATGTATATGCTAATTTGATTGGGAATTTCGTCAAATAAAGTCTCTAAATAGTAACCTTGATCTATTGGTTAGAAGCCTCTAACCATGAGGAAAGTTGTGGTTAGGGTTTTTCATTGGGCAGCAAACTTTTACTTGCTGACAAAAATGCAGCATGCTGCATGAGGCCGAAAGAGAGTTCATGATGAGATTCATGATTGTGATATTGGCAATATTATGGCGAGTAAGACAGAAATTTTGGGCCCTTGGTATCTTTTGCCTTTGAGTTTAAGTAAATTAACACAATCGACAAAGGTAGATTTGTGTGGGGTAATATGTTTGTAGGAAGCCGATAAAAGGCAAGGGAAAAAGAGACACATGGTATTATTAAGCAAAGGATCACGTCCCACAATTACACAAAACTTAGATTCGGATGGGACGGTTCATATCTATTTTGTGTCATTAGGTGATCTCATGAGAAAAGAGATAGACGCATAAACACCGTGAGATCATTTGAATGTTTGTTCTCTTCTAACAACACATTTGTAATGACCAAATTAATCTCTTACAAAAATGAGACGTGGTATAACTTGATTCGTTTTAAGAATTTGGAATCGGCTTGATTATCACATACGGGTGTTAGCTCAATGTACAATGTTAACCAATTCCTCAACAACTTAAATTTTTCGAGTATAGCGGTTAGATACGAAGACCCACAGCCTCAGGTGAGTCTCCCTTCATTGTGAAATTAGAGAGATGTTAACCACAAGGTGGTGCGGTTGACAAACTGCCACCTCCAGTTGGGCGAGCTACATGGTGTCTCAATGGCAGAGGTTCGAAACCAGTTGAAAGCACTTTGTGGCCAGGGACAAGTCGAACCCGAGCGATGATTAATCTCATCCTTCGGGCGTGGAGACACCTCGTGGTATTTATCAGAAATTAGAAAGATGTTATTAACAATTAAAGAAGGAATTTGAACTGAAAATGAATGTGAATGTGAAGTGTGAACTTATCAAATTCCTGTCGCACCACGTATCAAATCTTTTATTACTGTAATTTTTTAAAGAAAATCTAGACTAATAAAGGAATGTGAATATTCATGCACCGCATATAGCATGATGAGAAAAGCCAAATTAATTGTGCTTTAAATAAAGTTCTCTGATCCCATTAATTCGAGCACGTGTGCATTAGAGGATTTTCTCTCTATAAATACACCCCCGACCACAAGCCATAACGTGGAGTTCTACACTTAGAAGCTCTGAGAACCCAACCTTGACGATGGCTAGCCTCAAATTCTGGTTCTGTCTTTTGCTGGTCTTGCTTTCATTTTCAAGTTCTGATCAAGCCCGTCCTCTTGCACCATTGTTAGACAAGAGCAACAACAAAGAGGCCATGATGGAGAGTGCCAAACAAGTGTTGGAGGCTGGCATCGAAAGACAAGTTGGAAAGCCTCTTGAGACGTCCAACAGAGTGAGTCCGGGGGGACCCGATCCCCGGCATCATTATTAGTCTCTCCCGACACAAAAGCATTCGAGTTGCATTAGGCTTTTACAAGAATGAGTGTTGCTTATCGTAATTACGTATCGTGAGAGTCCAAGACAATGGATCATGCGTGTATAAGTTTTCTTCTTTACTAGTTATTTAGTGCAATCTATCTATATGTAGTGGAACTTTGTATCACATTTGAATGTGGTGACAAATTAGCATCATTCCCCAATTAAGATGCAACTTCTTCGAATAAAAATAAAAAGTCCTATAACATTTTCATACATGGATAATGCATATCATGCATGCAACATTTAATTTACCATTTTATGATGGTGTGGGGTATTCTCAATGAACTCCTTCCTTTTGCACAATGTATGTTGTACCAAAATAATGGCCATCAAGTGGGGGAAATTTGTGGGAAAGAGTAAGCCGAATTCTGAACGGAAATTAATCCCGTTCTCTGGATGTGGGAATACCTCGTAGTATTTTACCAAGAAAAAAAAAAACAATGGCGGTCAACTTTCTATGCGCTTTCAAATTTAGAAGCACCATTGGTGATCAAAAGGCCCATTACATAGTGGTCTTAAGAAAATAGTGTCACAACTAACATAAAACACTATTATTGGTGTTGAGGATGTGGCTCTTGGTCGGAAATGCTATAATGAGGTAGTTGTTGGTAGCAAGAAAATGAGTTGAATTGCTTTTTCTTTCATTACGAATTATAATAGCACTTTGACCATTCATGCTTCAAAGATCCATGAACCTTTGTTTATTAAAAGCAAAAAAAATATATCCATAAACCTTTCGGTGACTCTATTAGCAGCAATTCAATTTTGTTTAATAAGCCGTGGGTTATATATGTGGTGGAACCTCTTAAGCACATATATTAGAAGATGGATTTGTACTTATCGACCCTCAACTCACCGGCATAATTGAGGCAATATAAATTATAAGATTGACTTTGGGAAAAAGTACGTAGTTTTATATTCAATTAAACTTATCGGCAGCTTACCAAATGATGAAAGTGGCCACCTGAGTTTATAGTGCGTCACTTATCTTGTTGTCGGTCGATCGAGCCCCGAAGCTGATGAACAAAACAATATGTGGAGTTAATGTGGATAGCCTATGTAAAACGCTTATTTACACCAATGTCTTTTGAAATTACGGTCAAATTTTATTTTGTTTTTTCAAACTTAAAGTGGCCCATTTAGTTCGCTTGATAGTAGTTTAGTGACCCACTTTGCCTCATGACGTCAACTCTATCTAAAAATATGTTAAATATGATGACGTAGTAGGGGTGTTTTTGTAATTTTGTACACATGAATCATTATTCACAATTGAGGGGTGACGTGGAAAGTGAAGACCACCTCTATATAGATAAAAATATTATTAAAACTATAAAATTAAGTAAAATAGTAATAAAATACCATTAAAAAAAACTCTCCCCTTCTCTCCCCCTTCCGACGAGAAATTATAGAATAGTACGGATGTACCACGTCAACATATGATACTCCCATTCAAATATTGCCATGTGTCCATTTTAAAATATAAATTAAACTTTTTTTACAGCTGGATTTATTTCTTAATTTTTATATTATGAAATAAAATTAGAAAATTGAAAAACTTAAGAAAAAGAAAAAAGAAAAAGAGAATTCCCAACAACAACCCTTCCTCGAACCCAACACCTCTAAATCCCAAAAACATGCCATGACCGCCACCCATCTCCACACTACCTGCCATGACTACCACCCATCTCCCTTCCTCTTCCTCTTCCTCTTCCTCTTCCTCCTTCCCTTTCCTTTTCCTTCTCAACCCTTATAGTAATGGTAGGTAATGGAGTTTAAAGAGAGGTAGAGAAAACTAGTATTGATGATTATGATGATGATGATGATGATGATGAAATGGAATAGTGGAAGGGTTGGTGTTTGTGCTAATGGTTGGGAAATGTTAGAGTGAATGCAAAACAGAGAGACCCTTTGAGAGAATTGTTGTATTGTATTGATTGAAGTAATTGTTACCAAGGAGTTACAGTATTGGATATGGGTTTGGAAATAGTATGATGATGGCAAAGGTTGTCATGATCAGAGAAACGGGAATTAAGGAAGATGAGGGTTTGGACGCGGTGGCAATGGTGAAGAGGAAAAGAGACAGGGAGGAAGAGGAAGAGGAAGAGAGAGGGATGGCATCCATGGAACGCAGTGGGGTTTTAGGGGAGGGGCGGTGGTTGGAATTTTTTATTATTATTATTTTTTTAGTTTTTCAAGTTTTAAATTTTATTTCTTAATATAAGTACAGCTGTAAACAAATATTTAATTTATGTTTTAAAATAGACACATGACAATATTTGAATGAGAGTATCACATGCTGACGTGGTACATCCGTACTATTCTATAATTTCTCATTCCAGGACCCACCCATGAGCGCCCCCTTAGGCCCAGTTTGGGATTGTTGTCACTTTAAAAAAAAGTTGCTTTTGTTGTGCTTTGAAAATAATTAGCTGTAAAGTAAAGCAGCTCCATGTTTGGTAAACAATATTTTTAAAGTGCCGTTAGTACAAAAAAGCAGTGTAAAAAATATTTGGTAAATTTTAATATAAAATTGTTGTAACTGTGAATAATGACTAAAATAGACATGATGTTAAAAGTGTTATATACTAATCATGTGGTGGTAGTGGTAGTGATTGAGTGGAGATGGTGGTGGTGATGAAGGTGGAGTTGGTGGTAGTGGTGGTGGTGGTGGTGGTGGTGGGAGTGGCAACATGGTGGTGGAGGTGGAGGTGGTGGTGGTGGAGGTGGTGGATGTGGTGGTGGTGGTTGTGGAGGTGGAGGTGGAGGAGGAGGAGGTGGTGGAGGTCGTGGAGGAGGATGTGGTGGTGGTGGTGGTGACGGTGGTTGTGGAGGTAGTGAATGAGGTGGTGCAAGTGGTGGAGCTGGATGCGGAAGTGGAGGCAGTATCATTTTTTAAAATGAATGATGGTATTTTGGGAATTAAAAAAATTTATTAAATGTTCATCTCGCTCCTTTTAAAAGCTTTGAAAAGCAAGCTGTAGCTACTTTTAAAAGCTGTTGTCAAAAGGCCATCGCTTTTAAAATAATCAGAATATTTTCTTTTACCAAACACCTAAACTGCTGCTTAACTTTAAAGTGAAGCAGATTTTTGGTGAAAAAAAGCAATCCCAAAAGGGGCCTTAGCAACCACAGCCACCTCCTCAGCCTTGTTCAACCTCGACCACGCACCACCCACACCGATAAGACCCATGAAAGGCACCTTCAATTGTCATACTTTCTTTAATTCTTGCTACTTATGTCCAATCAGTCACTCAAACTATGAACGTGCCTTCAACCAACATTAAAAATACACAATTCAAACACATCCAAGACTTGAAACAAAATAAGCATTATTGAAAAATTAACAATACCCAAATCAAAGACAAAATAATTTTTTCATAAGACAAATTCAGTGACTAAAAACTAAGCCCAGAAATTGAACGAATATTCCAGATCTCGACCAAACAAATAACCAAAGACAAATTGAACAAAATTCTAAAATTAATTCCAATATTAATTCCTAATTAATGCCTAAAGAAACTCCTCATCAGCTCGAAGTAGTCTCTTCTAATTTTAGGAAATCTCGAGTTTGGACTTCATGATTATTAATAGCCTGAGCTTCTTCGCCAGGAGAGGGCTCTCTACTCCGTCAATTGCAGTACTCTTAAAATTCGGGTTCATCTAAATCATTACCCAGATTTTTGAGTTTATACTATTAGGATGAGGGGGTTGACGAAGACAAGGGGAGAGAGAAGAAGAGAAGGATATGAGACAGTGGGTTATGAAGGGGTGGATCTGTGGGGGTTGGGTTGAGGTCAGGGCAGGTCTGTGGGGTGGGTCGGCGGCGGATCTGTAGGGGTTTGAGTTCGAGGTTCGGGGGAGCTAGGAGGTAAGGATTGGGTTGCGATGATAGTGGGGTTTAGATCTAGGGCGGTCTGGTGCAACAGATTAAGGGGGAGAGAGAGGAAGAGAAGGACATAAAGAGAGGGAGACAAGGAGAGACTGGGAATGGGAGTCAGGGCTGGGGGGTGGGTTGAGGGGTCTGTTGGGTGGATGTGGCTAGGGAAGGGGGTGGAGATGGGGTGGCTGGGGTTGAGGATGGGGAAGATGGGGATGGGGTAAGGTGAACTGTGTTATCAATTTTTAAACTTTTTGTTATTGTTTTAAAAAAAATGTACTTTTTAAATATTTTTATTTTTAATTATTAAAATATTTAATTATATTTTTATCTATGTGGAGGTGGTTTTCACTTGACACATCACCCCCAATTGGTGAATAATGAACCATGGGTATAAAATTACACAAACACCCTTGCCAAGTCATCATAGTTAATGGACTTTTGGACGAAGTTGACATCATGGGGCGGAAGTTAGTCACTAAACCAAGGTCAAGTGGGGTAAGTGGGCCACTTTAGTTTTGAGGGACGAAGTGAGATTTAACTGTAGTTTCAGTGACATTGGTGTAAATAAGCCTATCTAAAATTAAGTTAACCAACAAAACCCCTCTTTTGTCGTCAAAGACTACGCAAATAGGAATTTTTGACTGCGCCATTTAGTTTAGGGATCTCTCAACTGAATCTTATTAAACGATTGTAAATTTATTAATAATATTAATGAGGAAGAAGCTTTTCAGAGATCTTCCAAGTTCAACTGAGATTATCAATCTCTATACCTCAATCAAATCGAAGCACCGGCACTAGACAACAAGAAGGAATTAAGAAGTAGAAAGAAAGGAAGGAAAGTAAAAAGGTGGGCATCACTTAATTTGGAGTTATACAGAGAAGAGACAAATTGTAAAAGCTCGTACGTACCAAAAAGTATTTAAACTTTTCCTACAAATATAATATTTCAACTTGGATTATTGAAGGTGAAGCAAATATTTGAAAGCTCGATAATGCATCACTTTGCAGAAGAGGAATTCGTTGAAACATGCCATCTTTTTAGGCTTTCCCCAAAAAAAAATGAAGAAAGAAAGATAAAGAAAAAAAACCTCATGCATGCTGCGTAAGGCCAAGCTAATGACTTGGCTTGGCACCAACTTTTAAAGGTAATAATCAGACATGGCATACAAGACAAGAATGAATAGCAATATCAACTAGTATTATATGTTCTACACGTTTGCAGAGATTCACTTGGTATCTAAAACATTCCTTTATGCAATGCAAATCAAGACCTAGACCTAGCTAGTTAAAAGCAAACTGACGGCAAAAGTTTAATTAGGAGACGTGGAAATAATATAATATAATATGTATACACGTTCGGATTTTGTTTAGTCAGTTCTTCATGTGTATAGTGGATGATTGATAGTTGTTGATTATCTTTGTGAATTTTACGTTGAATTGTTTCATGCATGTTAGATCACGATGAGAATCCCTGTGCTTATATAAGAGAGCATTTTATTATGAGAAAAAGATAAGAATAACTTTAAATGAGAAAATTAAGACATGATAGAAAAGTGATGGAAAAAATCATGCACGAAAACCTCACGTGCACAATTTTATACTAGCAAAACCAAAGCAAATGTCACTTGTTAATGGAAATTTGTTTCTTTTTTGGTAGTGGATTGCATGCACTAGCCTAACCCTTTTCAACAGGGTCTTGATTGTGGTATTTACCCCATTAATTAGTGCTTTCAATATTAATAGAATATTTATAAAAAAAGCAATGGAGCTCTCTCTCTCTCTCTCTCTCTCTCTCTCTATATATATATATATATATATATATATATATATATAGAACTCTTACATATCCAACCAGCCTGGCTCAAAGTCTCTACCCTCTACACATTGAGCAATTTTTAAGACCCAATTTGTTACACAATGGCTCCTCGTGCAAGCCTCAAAATTGGCTTCTGGCTTTTCCTGGTTTTGCTTATATTTTCCAACTCCGAGTCTCGTCCTCCTCCTGCTCCATTATTAAGCAAGATGAGCAAGCAGCAGGCATTGATGCAGATTAAAGTCTTAAAGGCTAGCATTGCAAGGCAAGCTGCAGCTGCAGCTGCAGGAAGTGGATTTACGGACTCCAAGCGAGTCAGTCCCGGCGGCCCCGATGGACATCATCACTAACTTGTTGTGATCATTTGGAAACTTTTGTACTGTTGAACTTCTTATTTTTATTCAAACAAGTGTCGTTCATGAGATTTGAACTTAAGACCTCAATTAAACTGGAGACTCGAAGCTGGTGGACCAATGGTCGTTGGCTACTCTTGAACTTCGTGAGACTACTAAGTTTTTTCACTGAAATTTGTATCCGTCAACACTAGCTAGGTTTCCTTGTTTGAATGAGATGCATAAAGTTCTAGTTCTAATCAACTGATGATTTCTCCCCCGATCAGAATGTTGAAACTTGTAGTCTGAATCTAACATGGATAAATAATTAGAAATTGATATGTAACTTTCTCTATGGTGAGTGAGTAACTTTTAACTTTTTTGAATCATGTCATGGGGTAGATAAAAGTAAAATAAATAAATAAACAAACTGATGATAAAAAATTAAAGCTGTTCTGGGAAATTATATATAGTTTTAGTTGATATGTACCTGCATATTTACGCATATAATAACTATTTATATAGTTTTAGTTTATCTGTCATCAATCATAAGCAATCCATCCCATTCAAACTTTGAGTAGTGCCCCAAACAGGACAAGAGTTATCTCTTATTGTTTACAGAGGGGAGGTCATAATCAATAAAGTTATCAGCAAATTAATATTAATTTGAAAACTTTCATTAATCTCTTGTTTAGCACTGGCTTGCCAACACTATATTGTATATAGAAAGGTGTTTTACTTTTTCCCTAATTAATTATTTTTCTACAAGTGAAATGAAATTAAGGAGCACTTTGACAGGTCAATGACGTTGGTATCTATCTTGAATATTGGCAGGACAGAAACTGCAGGAAACACAAATGGCTTTACCTGAAGACCAGATCCCTGTATGCTAGCAATGGCATCTAGGTTCTAGTTGTGTGAAAACATGGTACAAAAATCATTTGGAGGGTAAAAGAACAGGGTACAGATTACCATGGGTGGAAATCATTTACAGGGTAACTAAAAAAATTCAAATTATATGAATAGATAATCTCCTAACAAATGGAAAGAGATGGAGGAAATGATGAATGACTAGTAATTCTAAACTCATTTTTTGACTTATAAGCTGGATGAGTCAGTGTTTCATGCATAGTGCCTTTTATACTTATCCAATTTCCTGTCTGTAGAGTAGATAGGATCTTAATTAGGTGAAGGCATGAGTCCCTTAATTTCCATTATCCAAATTGCTAACTAGTAGCTTTCCAGAGAAGATGTGATTCTCTCATCAAATCCTGAAATGATGTGTTTCTTGACCTTCCTGCCATTTTCTACCATCCATCTTGATCTTGTTTGCCTCTAATAGTTCCACAAGAACTTTTTGAAGGAAAAATATATATTTTGAAAAGGTTGGCTCTTTGTATTTATTTCTTCTGGTCATAAAGAAACTTCATTAAAAAAGAGACAGCAATTACAGAGGAAGAGATACATTTAGAAAGAACTAATGCAAATAGATTACAGAATATAAGTGTGTGATGCTTTTGAATTTCAAATTACACATTGGCTATGCTATAGAAGCTCTAACATACTTAAGCAAGACCTAACCTAAGAATCTTTCTTTTGTTTTTTGGGTCTGAAAGACCTAAGAATATAAATGTACACTAAGATTAGCAATATCAGAGAATGTACTATAAATGAGAAGGACTATGTCGGTAGGGGGTAGGGCGGCGCCCGGCTACGGATAATCCTTAAAATGCAATGTCAGCAAGATCCAATTGTGTGATTGGGAGTGACTTAAGAAAGTGTATATAAATTCCATATCAGACAAGACAGGCATTTCCTGAATTGTAGTTATCTGCTTATAAGATTTTCCATTAACAACCTGATATCCTGCAGTATTCAAATACACATTAGAGCTTAACACAAATCAAAGGCCTTCTTCGACTTGATGAACTGTACCTCTATATATATAATATTATATATAGGGGGCCTCTTGTTATGCCGAAAGCTACTTGCTTCATTTTGGTAATTAATTAAGCTTTACAGCTATACTTCCTTTCTTAGTTTTCATTTTAAGCCCTTCACCGTGTCTCCCTCTAGTTATGTTTATATAGGGGGCCTCTTGTTATGCTCAAAGCTGCTTACTTCACCTTGGTGATTAGATTTACAGCTACTTCCTTTCTTAGTTGTCATTTAATTTTAAGCCCTTTAATGATCATTATGCCTAGCTTTCCAAGGGCAAGCTTGTTGATAGCATTCTTAATCTTTCTGTCAATGCTTGTAGTGAGTTCAGAGGCACGTCTTTCTCTTGTGTTCTCAACCCTGCCACATAAAACTGATAGCCGCCTTTTCTTGCGTAAACTGGGGTTTCATGTACCAAAAAATGAGTCTTATCAGAGAAGGTTTCTTCTGGGTGGAGATATAAATAGAGCCTCACCTGGAGGACCAGATCCACAACATCATTAGGCAATTTGGGAATGTTTTTGCCAGAAATAACACTAGAGTCACCAAAACTTTTCTCAAAATTTAGTCACCAAATGATGTAGCAGATGACATAGTAGTATGTTATTATTAGTTGGGATGCAAAGTGTTGGGATTTGTTTTGGTGTCTTTAGCATTACACATTTGCCAGGGGGCAAAGATCTTTGATCATCTGAGGAGTCCAAGATATGAAAAGCGCTATTTTTGCAAATCTGATCAAGCTGGAAAGTCTCTTATTCATCATGTTACAACCTTTCTTCAGGCGATCTGATCTCACTCCAATTGTTTGTTTTGTTTTGTTTTGGTCTTGTAAACTGTATGCCAGTGTTGTATTTAATGAGATGTGATTTAGTTTCCTGTTTTATTTGTATTTATTTCATAGATTTGCTGTATATATTCCTTGTCTCTCAAGGACTTGATTCTTGCCTAGAATAGGAATTTAACACTTTTACCCAACGGACATGATTGACAAAAAGAACTAGACCGAGAGCCAGAAGATGGCAGTTTATTATGAGATAAAAATTGCAAAGTAGACGAAGTAGGATGACCAAGGCGAGAGTGCCACGTGGAGCGGTCAACATGGACACCTAGTAAAGCAACACGAGCAGGCAAAACTTGAAAAGACTCATTCGGTTTTAAATTTATGTGACATCTAGGACCAATCATTCTGCTCTTGCTGTGTTCATTTAATTAGAGTTTTGTCTCAGTAACTACTAATGCCAGATCATCTAGATCATGAAAAGTTTCATACTTAACATTAACATTATGCACTAGTGCTAGATTCACCAATATGATTAATCTGATTATGTTGCTTTCATAGCAGACATAATCCTAAGCATGATTTAAATGTGCCTGGTTCCATAGGACTCACTGGCTGACTACTAAAACTCATTGGTTATAGATTAGCTTTGATGCTGTAATGTTATAAATGACACATTCAGTTCTGTCCAAAGTTTCTACTTTAGCAGCAATTTGGGAATGTTTTTGCTGCCCACCAGAATTGCAACCTTTAGATTGATTTTTACCAATTTCTAAGTGTTTAATCGTTAGCGATCAGCACGGATTAGAGTCTAATGAATAAATCAAACATCTTGAAATATGAAATTCAACACTGCGCAATGCATTAACTGGAAACGGTTTTCCTCAGATTCATTATTTTCAGTACAAATCTGTCTAAGAAGCACATTGAAAGTACCAATTTGTATTTGAACTAAGGTGCATTCAAACAGAGATAATTTCAAGCAATAACTGAAACGAGGGGCAAAATCCGGATGGCTACCTTCTCACAAGTTCAAGCCAAGGTCTGTCATCAGATTACATGTTTAACTAGTACACTTAAACAAGTACATATTTGTAATGAATGTTAATACAAGTTTTACTTATAACTGTGAAGGAAAGAGATACAATTGGTATCAGTATGGAAAAATGTTCAAGAAAGCTAATGCACAAATTTATTTGGCTATATCATATATATAAGTAATAAGATCCAAAAGTGTATAAATATTCATATACCAAAATGTTGCTTCAACGGTTGAACTCCAAACGAACTTTTAACAGTCTGTGGGCAGAGGGTACTGGCAATATTTTGTGTTCTTCATGCAGAGAAAGAAACGCTCGTAAGCAGATGCCATTTTAGTTGCAGTGAACATTGAAACCACATATTTCTTGCAAGCCAGGCCTTTCCTCTTCAGCACATTAGGCCCATCTCTAATTGCTGACTCTAAGGCCTCTACAAAAGACTTGACGTTGGGTGAAAATGTGTATCCAAATTCTTCATCCACAACCACTGTCCCAACTATGCTTGGATAGTTTGGGGTTAGAACTGGCTTCCCACTTTGCATTGCTTCAATCAATGTAAGATCAAGCCCTTGGGGCCTCAATGTTGGGTTCACAAACACATCAAGTGCATTGTAAAATTTAGACAGCTCCAATGGCTCCAATGCTCCTAGAACCTTCACATTGGGGCCTAATTCAGCATACCTTCTTCTCCAAGGACCTGATCCTGCTACAAGCAAAAACACACCGGGGTGGCGGCTGACAATTGAAGAAAAGGCTTCGTAGAAGAGCGGATGCCCTTTGTCCCTGACCAACCGCCCTGCAACTCCAATCACAAGGCTCACATTGTTAGGCACCCCATATTTTTCTCGGAACCTTGCACCCGCTTTTTGATCGGGGGTAAATTCTGTTTCATCAACCCCATTGAGTATGACATGGACATTTCTTTGGGGTAGTTGATAGATGTTAACTAGAACCTCACCAGCACTACTGCTTATGCATATGTGTTGAGTGTAGCTTTTAAAGAATCGAATCTCTTCGACAAGCCTTGGCATTGCTTCATGAAGCTCTGTCATAGGCTCTGATAGCTGCCCTTTTGGATTTGAAAGAAGCTCTTGCAGTAACTTGGAGTGCATAATTTCATACCATATCCCATGCCAAGTGACAGCCACATTAGGCACCATTTTCGCACGCCAATGAGGCAACGAAACACTCTCAGTGTGCACATAATCAAATGCCCCATTTTCATTCACTTTATTGAAAACATCAAATGCTAAAGAGATGTTGACTGAACCATGATCATTTGCTGCAAAATAGACATGAAGGTTACCTTCATGTATGTCCCAGCGAGGCCTCCTATCTGAAGGCACAGTGAAGACATGAATCTCATGGCCCCTAGCAGCAAGTGCATGGTACAAAGTGGAAGCATGGCGCTCCATGCCGCCCGGGGCTGCACCAACAGGCCATGTCTTGGAGAAGACAGCAATCTTGAGCTTTTTTGAAAGTTCGGCCCGAAACAAAGTTTGTTCCATGGGAATTTAGCATCTCTAAGATCACCATTGAATTGGGTATAATCAGCCCAGAAGAATGGTTCCTGGATGTTCCTAAGTGAAGCAAAGAAGAGGAAAAAGGATGTAAAGAGTAGAAGTAAGGTGAAAATGGTTGAATATCTACAAGAGAGGAAGTTGGAAGAAGAGCTTTTGGGAGTTTGGTGCTTCAACCCCATTGCTGATTAGAGAGTCTCAAAGAAAGTTTTGGCCGGTTTATTTAAGCCAAGTGCATAAATCAAGAATGGTTGATAAATATTATATGAATTAGGTAATGTAAGTCGTACGAAGACTTTTTGACAAGATGGTGTTTTATAAATGCTTTAGGCCATTGATGCCGGATCTCCTCGAACTTGTGCATAATTCTATATGCATACTGCAACACATGACCTCCTTCCTTGAGATCTTATGTCAACGCTGCATTTTACTTTCTATTTTTTTCAATTTTGATAACACTTTTACTTTCAACTCTATATTTGACCATGTCCACTTTTTTTGTGTTTCACTTGAAGATGCCTATGACTGTCACAAAGTGACCATGAAAATGAGGACTGAGTTCATTTGGCATAAATTTTTTGGTTGCTTCAATATTTGCCACCTTATGTGGAAAACTCGTACTTATTGGCAAGTTACATGGTACAACATAATCTTGAAAAATTCTAGGCTACACCACAATCCCCAATGAATTTTTGACGTGAGTTAATATAATAATTAATGGGATTTACTTCCTAGCAAATTATGGATATTTATCCCTATATTAGTTGACATTTCTCTGTCTAATTAGGAGATATTTTCTAATTATTTCCTGTATCTATTTTCTGATAAAGATCACACGTAAAGCTATACATATTTCTCTTTATAAAGAAGAATATAAGTATCCAAATATTCAAACCATACAATTGTTAGCAGGGTATTAGGTCGTCTCTAAGCCCTAAATCTTCAAATCATATCCTCAAATTCAAACACAAACTCTAAATCAAATTCCTTAAATAAAATTCCTCAAATCAAATCCCTTTACCAATTTCCTAAAACAAACTCATATAAAAAACTGAAGGCATTCTATTAACAAAAAAGAAATATTATAATTGCAGGCATTTATATTATAATAGGGTTTACCTGCTTGTTTAGCCAAAAACTAATAATAATTTCGAACGACAACAATTACAACACAAAGAAGAAGAAAACGACACGCAGGCAGGCAACACTGGCATTTACTACTTGCAGAGCCACTGTCTTCCACAGTCGCTGATACAACCTACGGCGATAGCCCTTGCTGCATCCCAATTCCCCCAAACCCTAAAACAAAGCCTTTGGTTTTCATAAAGTTGGAGTCTTTTCCCAAAATCCCAGCATAAACTTCCATTTCACTTCCGAGGGTTTTTGGGCAAAATTAGAAAGTTAGGGTTTTTGAGGCCATATTTATTTCCTTGAAACAAAACCCTAGGCATGTAATAATTCATTAGGGTTTTGTCCCGAAGCCTTGTTCTAGCAGAGCTTAATATTTAGGGTTGGTTGAGGGCGTTTCATAGCATGGTTTCAGGGCCACTGGTAGGTGACGAAGCGAGCAACAAGGCCTATTCCCGAAAGACCCAGAGCTACTCCAAGAATCCCAATCATGTCCTCCACCACTCGTCGCCTCCCCAGAACATGACGCAAGTCCGTGGCGCGCTGGCGTCGAACGACTCGTCGAGCGACAATGGCTCGCTTCCTGGCCTTGCCGAGCCAGACAATGGACCACGCGGGTATTCAAAGTTCGGGAACATGGTGCGGATTCAGTTGGATTCTTGGTCCAAGGCTGACCTTAGAGAGATTAAGTGGAAGCTGATGAGTGAGCTTGAACAAGTCAGGTGCTTGGTAAAGAATCTTGAAGCTAAGGAGGCTGAGCTTAGTGAGAGGTATGTTCAGTCACAGTTTTCAGCTGATGATGTGATAGATAATGTTAAAACTAAAACTAAAATGAGGGTCAATTCGGAGGTGGGTTCTGTAGGACTCCGTGATTCGGGGCCATATCGGGGGTTGAGTGTTTCGGGGGCGGAGGATGATGGTGGAGCTGGTCAGTATATGGAGAAGCAGAAGAGGACGTGGAAGGCAAATCAATGTTCTAGGAATTCGGAGTTCCCTATTGGGAAGGAGAAGTTACCACCTTTAGGGAGTAGCAAGAAGTTGAAATCCAATGGAAGGACAATAGATGAGGGTAGAGTTGAGCCTTGGTTCAGGAAAGGTAAGAATCCGAGTCCATTGTTCAAGAGTTGTAGTACGTTGCTTGACAAGTTGATTAAGCATAAGTTTGGCTGGGTGTTTAAGAAGCCTGTAGATGTGAAGGCGCTTGGGCTTCACGATTACAATACGATTATTAAGAAACCGATGGATTTGGGCACGGTGAAGACTAGGCTGAACGAGAATTGGTATAAGACTCCTGTGGAATTTGCAGAGGAGGTGACACTTACATTTAATAATGCAATGTTGTATAACCCGAAAGAGCAGGATGCTCATCTTATGGCGGAGCAATTGTTGAAAATGTTTGAAGATCAATGGGTGGCTATAGAGGCCGAGTATAATCTTAATAGGAGAAATGAAATAGGGAATGATTCAAATTTGCCACCACCTGTTTCAAGAAAAATTCAAGCTCCTGCGGCTGCTCCTCCTTTGCCATTGGAGATGAGGAGTCTAGATAGAGCAGAATCTATGACAAAGCCTGTTGATCCCAAGTTGAAACCTGTGAGTTCTGGTCATCCAGGTCGACCACCAGTTCCGAAGAAGCCAAAAGCCAGGGACCCCAACAAAAGGGATATGACTTATGCAGAGAAGCAGAGGCTCAGCACAAACCTTCAGACTTTGCCTTCTGAGAAACTAGATACCATTGTCCAGATTATAAAAAAGAGGAATCTAGGGCTTTGTCAGCATGAGGATGAGATTGAGGTGGACATTGAAAGTGTTGATCCTGAAACGCTTTGGGAACTGGATAGGTTCGTGACTAATTACAGAAAAAGCTTGAGCAAAAATAAGAGAAGAACAGAGCTTGCTCCTCAATCAATAGCAGAACCTGGCCATGCCATCCAGGATACAGTAAGACAATAAATAGTCCCTGCCTTGTTTCTTACTTTTGATTTTTTCTCACTAATAGATGATGTTTAAACTTATCATCTTTGCAGAATGTGGCAACATACACTACAGTGGCAGAAAAAGAAGCCAAAGCAGGTATAAGTTTAATACGTAAGCATAGTGGTACTTCTATTGAGGTGACTGTTGGATCTGATGACAGTCTAGTTATTAGCACTGTGTCAGTTAAACCGGTTTCATATTTAGCAGTTGAAAACAACAATAATGCATTTTCCCCAGTTCGAAGAGAAGAGCAAGGAGATAATGTGAGTGGATCAAGTAGTTCTGGCAGTGGATCGGGATCCTCTTCAAGTGGTAATTATCAGTGTTTTTCTGTTATTGTTCACGTAAGGTCTCAGTGCTGTTTAAGATTGTCAATAATATATTTATTGTGTTATATTCTTTGCAGATTCTGACAATGATAGTTCATCTGGATGTGGATCAGATTCAAATCGTTGACCGAGGACCTGAATTGATTTAGTTGAGGTAGGTGGCATTATCTTTGTTAATGAATGTTCTTTTTTTTTTTTTGAGTCAAAGTCAGTGTGTCGACTACTGAATAACTTTTGAATCATAGATGGACAATAACTAGGCAACGATAATATGCAATCTTTGGGGTTCCATGATTGCTTAAAATTGGGCCTCTTTGATCTTAGTAACCCATAAAAGGAAACTAGAAAAGTATCTTTTATTTAATAAAAAGGTAACTTGTAAACGTGACATTTGTCATTGAAGCAATTATGGTTTGTTCGTTTTGTTTTCTCTCCACTCTATAAATGGCTGATTTTGAAGACTTAAATGCAGAGATATGTAGCAGAAGAGTTAGGCCCTGTTGGGATTGCTATTTTTCGCCAAAAACCTACTTCACTTTAAAGTTAAGCAGTTTAAGGTGTTTGGTAAACATAAAATATCCCGATTATTTTAAAATAGGTGGCCTTTTGACAACAGCTTTTAAAAGCAAGCTTTGGGTTGTTTTCAAAGCTGCTTTTAAAAGATGTAGAGATGAGCCTTTAATGAATTGTTTTACTTATAACAGCACTTTAAAAATATTGTTTACCGAACATGGAGCTGCTTTACTTTACAGCTAATTATTTTCAAAGTACAACAGAAGCAACTTTTTTAAAAAGTGACAACAATCCCAAACTGGCCCTTAGACCTTTGTGCATGTTCTCGTTATAAGTTTTGCATTTTATTCGAGTCATTGTAATTACCGGGAGACCAAGTTGAATATGTGCTTAAAATGCTTGGAAGGTTTAGAAAAATTTGGGGTGACTTGACAGCAGTTTACCCTTGACTTTTTGTGAGACCTATGGGAAGCTGTTTTCTTCTTCACAATTCTGTGTTTCAGCATACCATCATTACTCTAGCATCCAGTGAGTCTTTCACCTTGTGTGTGTGTGTGTGCGCACACACTCCTGTAGCTGGAAAACTCTTGATAGTTTAGTTTGAGAGCAATACTTAAGAGTCCCCTCTCTAACAGTCATTTTAAAAGATGGTTAATACCTCTAAATGTTAGTGAATATACTCCGATTCTGAGTTTGCATTACATGAATCCCTTGTAATGTAAGCTTGTCTCACACTGTAGACAGATATCATGTGTGCTATGTGCATCTTTAAATGCATATGCAAAACCCAATATCGCGGATAAAATGTTGTGAACAGTATTTATGAGGTTGTTAATGCCGTGGCAATCTTTAAGATGTTGGATTTTAGTGGATATGCAATTGCAGCAGTTTGTTACTATGTATTATCAACTTAGGTGAAATGATGTTATTAGTCCTGATTCATGAACATATTAAGTTTGCAGTAGTTTCCTTAAACTCAAGTGTATGCCAGTGACTGATTCTGTACATGCATGAGATATTCAGTCGTTCACTAATTATTTTGCTTCAATTATGAAGGCGTCTGATATAAGTTTTTCCCATCTTCTTGACATATCAGAGTTTTTTAGAAGTCTTTGTTCAGCCCGGGATACGGTTGGTGTATATGAGGCATCCAAAGTGGTCCATCTTACTGCTGCTCCTGATCAGAGTTCTTCGAAGGTGTATATTGATGTGGAAAACTTAATTAGCAGTGCTTGTTCCTTATGAACAAATTGTATGAAAAGTAAAAGAACCAAACTATATTATGATGGCAGGAAACAGTTTCTATGACAAATGTGCAAACTGCAAACTAGTTGCTCCTCGTTTCCACCTCAAAATTATATATTAGAGTAATTTTTTTTTGTTGATTAAATCTTTTTTCACTCAACAGAGCTGCCATTTTAACTTTTGCTGGGAAGGTTTGTTGTGATCACCTGCACATGTTGAATTCAAAGGTCATATCGTTACATGCTCTGCCTAATGAGCTAGAGTTATGGATTGTAGTTATGGTTTTTAAATCACATATTCTGTCTAATGTTAATTTCTAGGACCCAAAAACAAACTGTCATAGGGTTGGTTTCAAACGGAAAACAAGTCGTTTGTTTTATATGGTTGGGTTGTGCTTGTACCTTATCATCTTTTACCTTGCTCTTCTGCACAACAAAATAGAAACAAAAAGAGGGTCCGCTTTTGCGTGAAGTTGTGCTCGCTTTGTAGAATGTCGGCCTCCGATGGAAACTCCACATGCAACTGTGCAAACCCCAAGTTCAATGGATCATTGTCCTTTAGCATTTGGAGCATAGACAGAGACTATCACCCAACTAAGTCAAAATCATACAAACATATCCATTTGGAGCCAAATGCTTATATTAGTATAAAAACTTCACTACAATTTTAATCATCCGGATCACAAGACAAAAACATCGGACAACTACTCAAGATCTGCTCAAGTCTCACCCGCATGCATGCTCCGATGATAGAACCGACAAACCGAAGATACCAAACCGACAGCGATCAGCTTGGTTTGGGTCAGTATACCGACACAATAGCAGCGGTTAAAGGGTAGTGGACTGAAATAAACCCATGCCCACCCCTAATCATCAAACCGTTTCATCAAATCTATTTCAAGAAGTTGTCTGGCCCTCGGCATAGCGGCCAGCTGCAGATCTGAACAGCAAATTTGCTAGCATTTTCTTCAAATCACTTTGCAATCATCCAAACAAGGTTACTTTACGAAAATTACATGGGGCATAAAGGTTCTAGGTTATCTTCCAATAACATTATTTTCAAAACATCCAAGTAACATGCTGAGAATAGAAATGATAAGACTGGAAATCTTCCTTGAATCAGGAGAATACTACTGATTGCCAGATGATGGCGGCCACAAACTATAATCCAAGTCAATGACTAAACAGTAATCAACTTTTCATTCCTTGAATAAATGAAACATTTTCATTCAAGTTCAAATAGCCCAATGCCAATGGGGATTATTGATAAAACCTTTGTCTATCAGAGCTTACTCCAATAAAAACAGTAAAGCCGATGCCCGTGCCGCTGGTAGCACTAAAAATACAACACTACTTGGACAAATGCAAAATTTGGAAGGGTTACTATCGGGATGGGTAGATAAGCTCCATCCCCAATGCACTAATAACACATTACACTAATTCTGGTTGGCAAACTGGATACCCTTCTCAATAGATGCTTTGAGCTCAGGCTTTAGGCTTTCCAATCCTTCCTTTTCAAAGTCTGAGAGATTACCCAACCCCAAAACTTCCTCCACACCATTCCTTCCAAGCCTCACCTGCAAACCAATCAAAGGACTCTCAATTACACATCACATGAACAGCAAAGAAAAATTTAGCATTATCGTGTCCATAATCAACTGAACAAACATAGTACATAAGATTAAAAACTGGGCATTGTACGGATGAACCATTATGGAGATATTCAACTGACCAAATATGCTACATCTATTTACTGTCAGCAGTCCATGAGTATCTGTGATCGTGCAAGTTTTTAACTCTCATGTAACATACTTGCATGCAACAGCAATGGTTGAGACATTGAAGGGCGCATCCATCAACGAATAATAATTAGTTACCAGTATATATTAAAATCACCATATATTGAAAAGACATCAATAACCAAAAGGGGAGGTGCACACTTTGCAGACATTGTTACAGGTTTACAAAAATAATGGCATTTGGAGACATGCCAAGTAGCACAATAATACTCAAGCTGAACAGGAATGAAGTGCTAAGCAGTAAAGCCAAGCCTTGGCATATTATCGATGTGGAAGAATTAAAAATAGCTTGAGGCAAAACGAAAGTAAAGAACTAACTTTGGTTTATCTCACTAACCTTAGAAGCAAAGAAAGGAAGTTCAGTAACGCTTGATTGCACGAATGAACATTCCACAACATCGGGGACCCCATTAAGTCCCTTCAGACAAGCATCAGCAAAAAGAGCTCCAGCATAGCTGCAAGATAATAGACGAGTTAGTCCGAGACAAACGTAAATTTCTTTTTCTTTATTCCTACAACTGAAAACGAAAATATAAACAAGGAAATCAATGGAGTAATATGAAAAGGGTGAACAATGTGATGGAAGAAGCATTAACACCTTGCAACAGCAACGGAAACATAACATCTTAATGCAGACAAGAAAATCAATTACGAAACATTCAACACATAAACTTTTGTGTATAATTTTGTACATGAGCAAATATGAATTTCTAATTGAAAATAGGCACATTCCATGAGGAAATACAAATCAAAGCATCTAGTACAAAACTAAGTGTGCATGCAATGGTTTTATCCGAACACTTACGCCATTGACAATGTTGCAGATCCCTTTCCAGCCTTAGCTTCCACAACTTCCGTTCCTCCATCTTGCGTTCTCTTTGTCAAAGCCTTGATAACATCATGATGCAAATTTGCTGTTGGGGTAGCCTAAAACATTAAAAAAGGCAGTACAAAATTAGCCAACTATATGCCAAACCCAACCAAAGCACATTCCACAGGAGCAGCACTGCCATTAAACTCAAACAATCTAATTCAATCAAAGGATTAAACAATTTGAGGGATATGTACCTGAGAAAATAGTGGGAGAATGGTGATGCCAGCATGGCCACCAACGACTGGTACATTAACCTCTGCACACACCAAAAAACATTTTCTTTATTTGCTTGAACAAAATGAAGGCTTACATTATAACTGAGCTTCTAAAACCCAATTTAAAAAAAAGGTAGAAATGCTAATTACACCTAGCTAAGTTGAGAATGTCAATCTTTGACAAAACCCAGAAAGAAAAAACAGAGAAATGACACAAACATAACTAAAAGGAAAGAGATTTCAGAATAAAAGTGAGTCAATAATGTACATACCAGCAACATTAACATTGGCTTTGCCAGCATAGAAAGTCTTAGCCCTGACCACATCAAGAGTAGTGACACCAAACAACCTCTTCTCGTCGTATTTCCCGGCTTTCTTCAACACCTCGGCCGCAATCGGGACCGTAGAGTTGACTGGGTTGCTAATCATGTTAATCAGTGCCTACCCAAAACAATCACCCAACAACCAAAATTAAACAAAAATAATAAAAGTAAAACTAAACTCTTTGGGAAACAAAAATGGTAGAAATGAATTGCACAGAGGGATACTCACATTGGGGCAGTACTTGGCGATGGCGGCAGTGAGACCCTTGACGATACCGGCATTAATATTGAAGAGATCATCTCGGGTCATGCCGGGCTTTCGGGGCACACCGGCGGGTATGATTACGACGTCGGCTCCCTCCAAGGCTTGAGCGAGCTGATCTTCACCGGCGTAACCCTTGACCTAACCATCGCAATCAATCAAATCGTCGAATTAATAAAAAAGTTGCAAACTTTATGATCCAATCGGAGACAACCGATCGAAGAAGAGAGGGTTTTTAGTACCTCAGATCTGGTGTTGATGTGGCTGACGTCAGCGGCGACGCCGGGAGTTCCGGCGATATCGTAGAGGGAGAGGTGGGAGACAAGAGGGTTGAGCTTCATGAGGAGCGATAAAGGTTGCCCGATGCCACCGGCGGCGCCGAGAACGGCGACCTTCCGCTCCGGCACGGCCTCGGACGAGTAACTCCGGCGAGTGACTCGTTGTACGGATCTGACGAGGGACATGGAAGGCCTCATCTTTGTTTTTTCTTTGGGAGTGTCGAGGAGTCTGCTCTCTGCTCTGCTACTCTGCTGCTTAGACAACAACTACAAAGTGAGGGTTGGTTTGATATTTATGGTTTGTTAGGGCAGGCAATTGTTGGATACTATTTTAACATCAAGGGTTAATTTTATTTTTTATTTTGTCTGTGCAGTTAAAATTTTTATACTTTGATCTTGTTTCATGGTATATTCTTAGAATATTACGTTTTTCCAAAACAATAATAAACCTTTGCCTTTTAATCTTTTTTATAAATCGCCTTTTAAACTTTTTTTATTTTTTTTGACATTTCCTAAAGGAGGAATAATATACAAAACTCATACACGCTACCATGAATGGTAGGACTTCGAACTCTCAAGAAGAATTTGCTCCAAACCATCACACTAATGGGTCATTTTTTTTTAACCTTTTAATCTTTAAAACAACAAATTTTATTTCAAAAGATTTAAATAAAATAAAAATATTTCATCTTTTTATTAATTTTATAGTTTATGAAAGCTATCACATCACCATTTCACTATCTAATTTTTTACACAACATTGCTGAATCTTACTTTGACAATGAATTTAATCTCTATAGATTCTCTAATTCTATTATTTTAATTAGGCTATCACATGTTATTATAAAACTCTCATGTTATCTTTTCTTTTCCTTTGCGCTTTTGCTGTCAAAACAAAGGTGAAAGATTAAAGAAAAAGAAAAGAAAAGCAGATGCGGCCATTTACCGATTGGTCGTTGCATTGTCAGCGTTGCTAATTAAGAAAACATGTGTGGGAGCAAATATTTTCGTCTCCAATCAGAGCACGCCACGTGAAAAAGAAGATTATTCCTTAAATTAATTAATTAAATCATTTATTGGGATAATTAATTAATCTGGGTAATATCTTAATTATATGGTATTATCTCATAATTAATAAAGATAATATCATTAATTGGGATATTATCTTATAATTAATGAGATAATATCAATAATTCGGGTATTATCTTATCAAAGGGATAATATCCTAATTATAGGATATTATCTTATAATTAACGAGATAATTCAGATATTATCAAGCCCGGACTTGAATTTCTACGAAACCCTAGCCCCGAGGCTCTTATAAATAGATGGGTTTATTCATCATTCAAGGTACTTCAAAAACTCTACTTCAAAACCTAGCTCCAAAATCGAAAGTTGAAGGATCTAGAAGCGAATATTCTCCCGTGAGATTATTTGCACAAACAACATGCATGACCTCTCATCCCATTTGAAAGGTTGGTAATCACGTTTTATAATGTTAACATTCATGGAGATCATAATTGATAACAGCTACATTGGACATTGGAGTGACAATCTTGTGGATTTGTTCACAATATCAGATTACAAAACTTATCAAGTCGGTGGACAAAAAAATTACAATCAGAAAACTCAGATATCTTTCACGCTGTTTTAGAAATCCATAAGTTGAAGATGAATGAATGCTCAAAAAATGGTTGCCCGCGAAGCCCTCGACTTGCCGCAGAGATACATCAGTGGCAGGTTCTTGACACAAACAACTGTTTTAAGCAAGAGCTCAAACACTAACCTTTGCAGAGGAACAAACTCTAAACTTGTGTCATGAGATTTTCTGATCCTGTAGAGACAAACAGAGGCCCGCCCAGTCGGAATAGGGGATGATTGTATTGTATTGATTGCTTTGGCAAAAAACAAGACTCAATGAAGTGAATGATCAGGTTGCGATTCAATGTTTAAGCATTGTGTTCTCCTTATCCAGTCTAGGATGTCTGAGCAATCTTCACGTCTGACAAAATGCCTTCATGTGTAAATGAAACTATTTAGTATTTAGCTCTTTGTGTCCACAAATTAACTGTAAAGTAAACCTTCAATGTTCGTAAATTATACCTATTTTGAGTTCGATAGCCCTTTAGTTCGGATTCTTCTCTGCGGCTTGATAACTCTTTCTTCATTCTCAGTGATTCAGGCACAACCAAATTTTCACTTTTGTCATGGTATGCATCATATATGAAGTTGAGCACCGTTTCCTGCAAAAGTTGTCCCTATGCTAATCAGAACAAGGTTAAGGAAAACATATATATAATTAAAGCATTCACAGGCTGTGGTGAAATAAGAACCGTGCACAAAGCCAAATCTTCAATTGACATAATAATATAGGAATAACAACTGGGGGCGGAAGCTACATCTTTCTCTACTGACAAATAATGGAAACAAATGAAAACAAAATTGGCAAACATACCAAGGGTTTGGAAGCATCAAGCCAGTGATAGATACTCTCGTTACGAAACCACGTCAATTGCCGTTTTGCAAAATTTCTGCACATGAATTTAACAAATTCTATTGAGGAATGTAATGTATGAGAATCTTGTAAACTCTACAAATCATGTAGTTCTCCACTCCTCTCTCTATAAATACTTATAACTGAAATTTGTTTTTCCAGACAATATATTTTGCATCTGTTGTTGCTTATACAAGTTACAACCAATTTACATTGAAAATGTCTGAAAGCTTGACGAAACATATTTCCTAGGCAATTATGGCTTTTGATACATAAATCTGAAGAGAAAATGCATTACCTAGAAGCCTTTTGAAATTCAGATAAAAAATTGAAGAACTCTCTTGGAGAGCTACCTCCTTGCTGCCTACACATCAATAGATACTCCATTGCCTAAAAGCAAATATTTCTTACTGTTACTACCTATTGCACATAATAATAAAATGACAAAAAATGTTAAATACATTTTAATGAAACAAAATCAGACAACCTTTGCTTGAATATTTGAAAAATAATATTAGGAATATCAGAGGTATACTTGTCTGTAACCAATTGCTCTGGTTGCTGAATTTGAATTTGGAAGAAGACCGCTATCAAGAAGCCATCTAGCCTCAGACAAGATACCATCACTTCCTGCAGAAAGCTCAAAAAAAGAAAAAAAGATTAGAGAGAGAGAGAGAGAGAGAGTACCCCACCCTCTTTGAAATAATGATCCTAAAAGATCAGCATATGTAAACCTAATGAAATTGCCTGATTTGAGTTTGAAAACTCAAAGATGAATGATCAATTTGTAGTGATCTGCCATAGTAAGATTTACCTGACAGCATATCTTCACATCGGCAGTCAATTGATCTATAAAGATCAACTCTTTTGCTTGAGAGGAAAAAGCAAATGAAATCATAGTCCAATTCCTTTGATTTTAATTCTTCCACAACATCAGTAGAAGGATTGATGTCATGTCTGTCAACTACACTAGAATCACATTGTTTCCTGAAAGAATCGTAGGGTACTTGAAATGCAGATGGAGGTGATCCACTAGACTGTCATTTCAGAACATGCATATAATTACATCCACCGTCAGTGAAGTTGAAGGGGATAAGCTTCAAACAATGACTAAATAGTCAATATTGAGGCAAATTTATCAACAAAAATAATGATATGCGGGCGTCTGTGTCTCTGTTCAAGGAATGCATATACATCACAAACCAACCTTAATGATCTCAAGGCTGCGTCTTAATCGATACCAGTCATTGGCAGCTAAAAATTGAGCCTTTGGGTCACCTGCTTTGACCACTAACTGCACAGCTGCTTCCCAGTCCTCATTTTTCTGCAGATCCGCTAACTCGGAATACACTTCAGATGCAATATCTGGAGACGCTTTGGGAACATCTGGTTTTCCGTATATGAGCCTACAACAACAAAAATGCTATTAATACAACCAAAAAGAAGAGAGAAAGAAAATGAAGGTTATTGCTCTTAATTACATAAATTTTTATTCAAATTCACCTTTAAGCAACCAAATTAAATGTTGCCAATATCATCAATCAATAAGCAGATGTCATTTCAGAAGCTAATAGTTTACAAGGGAGGCTATTACATTAAGAGACCAGTTATGTTAATCTATACTCAACATTCTAGCTATAAACAGGCCAAAAAAAACATTCTAACTCTAAAACAAGAAGAAACAAATAAAGAAACAAAAATCAAAACTAGCATTTACGCGAGAAGATATCATCACATACCAGCGCAAGTACAATCCAGTGCCACCAGTAACTATGGGAACACGGCCACTATCAAGAATAGATCTTGTAGCTTGCCTTGCATCCTCATAAAATTTTCCGACAGAATAGTCTGAAGAATAAAACATGTGTTGAATTGGGAGAACAGAAATATCCAAAGTTCCAAACCTAGCAGTAGAAAACTCAACATCATCCAAGCATCCCACAACACCCAAATTTCAATTATAGCCTCCAAATCCTAGAAGATGAAGACATAATATGCTATGATACATTTCTATCTGCCCTTAAATTTAGTAGACAACACACCTTCAGATGGGTGCAAAATATCAACAAGATGATGTGGCACCTCCTGCATTAAAAGAAAGAAAAACAAAAATAGAAGAATTATTATTATAACAAATCCACCAAAAAGAACAAAAAATATTGGTCAAATTCCAGTTACAAAAAACAGACCAGTTGAGATTGCACAGGGAGAAGTTGCCCAATCAATCATTAGCAGTAAAATTTAGTATCAAGTTAAACAAACCTACTTTGTAATTATACTAGTTTTGTTTTTCTTTGTTTTCGTTATATTTTGAATTAGCTAGAAACTAGCTGTTTTATCAATATGATGAAGTATTTCTATTTTCCATGCAAAACTTCATTAGGACATAAAGGCTTCTACCTACATATGAAATTCTGCATTAATAATCAGACAAGCAGTCTATACAATAGACTTACTCCATATGAACTATTCTTGAATTGCAGAGAAGAGATAAAATTAAATGAGGATATTATGTGATTTGTTAGAGAATATAATATGAATTGGTAGTGCTTAAAAGGGTCAAAAATTCATGTCAGAAATGGCGGAACAATACATCCACAACAATCATATTACAATTATTAAAATGTAAAATCTAAGCACGACATAACACCATAGATACAAACATTAAAAGGTCAAAATGAAAAAAAAAAAAACATAAAACTAATATGGCATACAATGCAACTGAAACAAACATACTCCAGAAGTCTATATTATCATAAATTAAATTTCAATGGTAGATGCATACACTAAATGTACAATTTTCTCAATTAGGCAAGCACCTGTCTATCACCTGGGGAAGGCTTGGCAGATCCAACATCAAGTCCCCGATATACCTGAGGCAACAAAGCCATATCAAACAAAATCACTTTAAGCAATATTGCACTGCCTGTTAAGTGTTATAAGCATAAACAAAAGGCAATCCAAACAAGGCAATGTTATATTGAAGGAGATTTGGATATTTTGAGTTGTCTTCCATTTCGATGCTCATAGTTATTTTATTGTGTATTTCCTGATGTTTATCATTTGTTTGGAATTTTTTACATTTCAGTTCCTTATCTTGATTATTGTGGCCTCTATAAACAGAAATTAGCATTATTCATTGAAGGCAAGCTTGATTATAACAATTAAAATTTTCAACTTAGGTAATTCAAATCCATTTGGTATAACACAATGTCAACTTTCTTTTTGTCTATTAGTATCAGTAAGTAACATGGTTTATGACTAAATACCCAATAAACCAAACTCTCCATACTTACAAATTAGTATCTCAAGAACACCCAACTAATGAACTAACCACTCTGCTGCTTACTTTGAAAAAAGCTACATTTTTCAATTTTCTTTCCCTTTTTTTTTCTCAGCACCCAAACAGAGAACAACAAAAACCAACAACTGGGTATTGTGTGTTTGCTAAAACCTGAACAGAGTCGGCGCTGATAATCTCGCCATTGAGCCGCTTAGCGAGCTCCAAAGCCAGGCGGCTCTTCCCTGCTCCGGTGGGCCCAGATACGACTATCACCTTCTCCTTCTCTTTACTCTTGGTGGCTGAAACTAAGCACGTGGTGCTCAAACGTCGCCGGCGGATAGTGAAAGTCATCAGCGCAGCCGTCCGGAGGGCACACTTCTTCGACGACGACGGGAGGCGCGGGCAAAATGTACGCACGCAACTACTACTGATAATCATGTTTTGGGTAAAGAGGGAGAGAGCTCAGAGAGGATTGGATTGGATTGTTTTTGTGCTTTGTTATTTTGTCCGTTTGGGTTTAGGGAGGGGTTTAGGGTCTCAAGCTCTCAGTGTTTGTAAACACCAAAGGGGAAATGGATTAAAGTGAGGTTGGGGGGTTTTTTTTGGGGTTTAGATATTTGTTCACCCTTTTCTCTGTCTTTTTTGTTTTGTTTTGGTTTTTTTCCATTTTTTTCAATTAAGACCTCTTTTTGTGTTTAGAGTTCTGACATATACGGCTACATGGTATAATTTGTCTACATAAAAAATTATAATACGGAAAGGAATTGTATTATAATATTTTACAATAATTTCTCCAATTTCAGAAAGGTCTTTGTCCCAAGACATTTCATAATTGATCATTATGAAGGAAGAAAACTCTCTTGTGATGGAAATAACACGGTGTTGCTATTCCTGACAAATAACACAATAACACGTAAAAAGTTATCCCACATGTCATTATGTTATTGACGGGAATAGCAAACATTGCATGAGACTTTCTCTCCGTATGAAGGATACATGGTCAAAACAGAAGGGGCCTACAATCAACAACCACTGATGATGTGCTCCAACTTAGGGAGTTTAACATGCCACATCTCTTCATCAATGAAAACTGTAATGTTAATTGAAAAATAAAAAAATAACATAGTGGGAAGAAAATCACTTATGGCATCAAGAAGATTGTTTACTATCTGAAGGCCCACATAGGAGTTCAAAAGAACAACAGCCTTATTTCAATTTTAAAATGAGACATACCTAAAAAACTTGATCCTACCAACTGGTGGTTGCATGTGTCACTTCACCAAAAAGACTTAAACTTCAAGGTACCCTGTTCAAATACTTCACCAAGAAAATGTCTTTCAACAATCAAACATAAACCATAGCCATCATCTTCATCACCTCCCCCAAATGACAAGGCAGCAGCTCTCTCTTGACCGTCGAATCCAATCCCTCTTCCCGGTTGCGTTGGCTTCTCTGCTTGTCCTTGGGACTGCACGACTAGTCCTCGACGCCTTGAAGAGCAATGACAGCTTTGTCTTTCAGCTATATGGCAGGCCAAGAGGTCAACAACAGAGACCGGCAGTTGTTGTTTCCCCTGAGGACCGGATTGATGAAAGTTGCAATGTGTTTGAAGGGAAATGGGTGTGGGACAATGTGTCCCATCCTCACTATACAGAAGAGAGCTGTCCTTACTTGGTAAAGCAAGTTACTTGCCAAAGAAATGGTAGGCCCGATTCTTACTATAAGAATTGGAGGTGGCAACCTAATGACTGCAACCTCCCAAGGTAAAAAACTCTACACTTTAGCATGCATTCTAAATTCTATGGGCACAATATGACAGTCCAATAAAGAAACAATGAAGCAATAATCATTCTTAAAAGCAGAGTTAATGTGCTTTGAAAATTTCTTTGGAAAACATCACAAGAGGTGCTGATTTTCTTTTTCATAAGTGGCCCATGAAATTATTCTGATGGTTTTTAATCTTGAAATTGGATTTTCACTGGGAAAAAAAAGTATACTTATTTCATGCCTACTTCATGTCAATTGGGCAAGAAACTTGTTTTCAAGCATTTTATATGGGATGTGGGTCGAACCATCTCATGTTTTTCAATTTTTTTTAGTAAGTGGCTTTGGCTTTGAATTCAGGTTTGATCCATTGAAGCTAATGCAGATTTTGAGGGGTAAAAGGCTGATGTTTGTTGGAGACTCGGTACAGAGAGGGCAGTTTGAATCCCTAGTCTGTATGGTTCAATCTATAATTCCTCAAGGAAAGAAATCTCTCCAAAGGGTCCCTCCCAGAAAGATCTTCAAAGTTGAGGTAAACATTCTACTGCCTGTAACTTAGACATTCCATATGCAAAATAACCTTCTCATTAGTGAGGCTTAAAGCTCATGTGTTAAAACACTAACCCCACGCTTACGGGTCCGAGTTCGACTCCCCCTCATGCTCTTCAGGTCTTAGGAACTTCTCATTGTGTTCTACATTTTAAGGCAAACTCTTTTTTCCCTTTCCCAGGAGTTTGATGCATCCATTGAATACTACTGGGCTCCATTTATTGTGGAGTCGATTTCGGACCATGCAACAAAACATACTGTACTGAAACGGCTGGTGAAGCTAGACTCCATAGCTAAGCATGGAAAACACTGGGAAGGAGTAGATATCTTGGTGTTCGAGAGCTATGTATGGTGGATGCACAAGCCTACCATCAATGCGACGTGAGTGACATATTTGTAGGGCACCCCTATGTTTTAATTTCACCGTTCTGATTTCAATTGGTTAACGCATTTCTAGTGACATTCAATCTCCACTTTGTTGATGGTCCTGAATCCTGAATGCAAATTTCATGGCCAAAATTTGTTGATCACCTAACGTTTAATGATAGCATAGACATAAATCGCTAGGCGAAAAACCATTGCAGAAGAAAATGGTGTTGCTGCTATGGAAACATTTAAGGCATTTGTATTTTAGTTAGTCATGTTGAGTGAATTTTGAGACGAGAGTAGAGTAGGATTTGGGATTTGACAATGAATTATGTTTTGCTTGTCTTCCCCAGATATGGATCTCCTGATGTCCAAGAATATAATGTCACTACAGCATACAGACTGGCCTTACAAACATGGGCAGAATGGTTGGAATCCAGCATCAACCCTGAGAGACAAAAGGTCTTCTTCATGAGTATGTCTCCAACACATTTATGGTGAGTTTCACACTTCCACTCAAACATCTTCAAAAAAGAAAGGAGGAAGAAACTGAAGTCCTAAAACCTTTCAACCCAATTGACAGCTAAATCCAAATGCTTCACAATTATGGAATAGTTACGTTAATCCGCAGGCCTAATTCAGACCGAGTTCATCAAACCTGCCTAATCCCATGAAAATAAAACTACTGCTTGCAAAAAGCTCTCTCCAAAGTCCTTAACTATTCTGTAATCATGAAAGCATCATTGAAATTTCTTTTGTAGGAGTTGGGAATGGAAGGCTGGAAGTGATGAGAACTGCTTCAACGAGTCTTACCCAATTCAAGGTTCATATTGGGGTACTGGTTCAAACATGGAAATCATGGAAATGATACACGACCAAATACAGGATTTGAAAGTGAAGGTAACATTGTTGAATATTACCCAGTTGTCAGAGTACCGAAAAGACGCACATACATCAGTATACGGGGAACGCAAGGGGAAGCTCTTGACAAAGGAACAAAGATCTGATCCTAAAAATTTTGCTGATTGCATTCACTGGTGCCTACCTGGGGTTCCTGATACATGGAATGAGATTTTGTATGCACATTTGTTAAAGAGCCATCAAAATCTTTTGTAAGTTGAATTTAACAGTATTTTGCGGATCAATAGTGCAGCATTTTGCGTGGAAGAAGAAAAGGAAGTGACACCTGCAACTGAACTTGTATTTAATTTAATACTTTTGGTCTTCTTTTTCTTTTCTTCAACCGAAAAACAACTTTATTTTGGTGACCATAGACATAAAATCCGCAACTCTTTTGTATGTTCTTCAAACAGCAAACAACTTTAATTTGGTGAGAGAAGATAAAATCCACGCACCACAAGGGTATCACAGTATTGCAGCTTTCTCTCAGAAAGAAACAAATACTGACCAGATAGAACTCGATACTATAAGGTTAACTTCTTTATTTTGTGTATTTCAACAACGAAATAGTGGCATCATCCACAATCATAAATCTTCGGTATGGTATTATTTCCAACATATTTACCTGCAAAGGCAAGCAGCCTTGTAACCAATCCAATTATTTACAGGGACGCGTTAATTTACTTAAAGGAGCTCCCATTCAGAGTCACAGGCATCATGAGTTCGCAAATTTTTCATGTTAGAGAGTGTTTCTTGGCTGGAATTTATATCAGTGTCCCCAAACCAAATTGCTAGCTGTTCATATTCCTTTGTCAGCCTCTTCTTTGATGTAAAAGCATCCTGGATTCTTTTCTGTATACAACAAAGCAAATGAAAAATTGATACGGTCAGGCTCATCATGCTAATGAGGCACATAATTTGTTGATACAGTTTCACATTTCTGATGGCATCACCTTCAAGCAACATGTTTAGTTTCTTTTCTTTACAAGAAATTTATTTATATATAAAGAATTGATAAATCATTTATTCTCAGCAAAGTTCAGATCGGTGACTGCAGTCTAAATCTTTATTATGGGTTCACTGTAAATATGCCTTTTTAATATGAGAAAGAATCCAGAACCATATTATGAAGTATTTTAAATGCCAGTCTGAAATGATGCATGTAGTTCTTCTTTATTTTCTAATTGGTTTCAATAGAAATTTGTAATGTTTGGACAAGTGAAAACCATATAACATGCATTAAGAAAATTGCGATCAATTGGGTCGATTGAAGCTCAACAAATCTAATTTGCTGTGATTGCACAGTGTATGTCAAACAGGGCATTTTATATGCCAGGTTCGAGCTCTTCACACCAGTCTGTTTATTGCTAAAAAAAAATAATCAAGGATATTAACAACACAAAACATTTCAAATACATGAGAAAGGGCTGTCCGTAATCAGTAGTTAAAACTCATAAAATATAACTCAATTTTGTGTTATAAATGTTTCCCAAATAGTGGATTGAAAGGAAAAAGTGCACCAAAAGAAGTCAAAGGGAATAGCCCTTTAAGCATAGATAGCACAAAAGACCATGGGAAAATTATCTGCTGTCTCTCACTCTCTTCTTCAACCTCATGGTGTCGCATGATAAACTGCCCTCGTGCAGGTAAAGTTCCATGTTAATACAGAGACAGCTATCGAGAGGGATAAACTGTCTCATAATTAAACCCAAGGAAGCTATTTAATATTAGGAGCATCACCCAAGCCAATGAGAATCTTCTAAGTAATCATTCATGCAAATAGGAGATGTAATACATTCTTAACCTACTCTGGACAGACCATTAGCAGGCATCACCATTCAAGGAAGGAACCTTCCCACAGTCAACCTTCAATTACCCACTAAACCTAATTATTCCTATTTAGTGATCAAAGAGTGGAAATAAATTGTCTTTTTCCCTTGAAAAAAATAAAATAAAACTCCAGGATTTGTTCCTGAACTAGGCCGGATTCTGGAATGTCTGGGGCCAGAGTTGAGATGTGCAGTATACATTAATCCTCCTTTGCAAAAAGTCAATTTTTTTATATATGGAAAGTCATGGTAAAGAACCCTCTGCTATTATAGCCTTCAGCTTCTCTTTCCTAACATGCCCTCTGGAATTATGCCTTCTAACTAAGACTATGCAGGAACACTTCAAACACGAAACAGAGCATGCCACCATCATGTTAATATTCATAACAAATGCAATATGCAGAACCTTTCTAAAATAACATTTCCTTTACCTAAACAGAAAGGGAGGATTGGAGAAGTGGAAGGAATACCTTGTATGATCTTAGCTTTCTTGTTCTGCAAGAGATAGCATGCAGTACGCTATCGTCTACAATGACACAGCTCTCCTCAAGCTTCACCTTATCATGCAAATCAATGGTTTCCATGCTAGAGTGAGAAAAATCACAACTTGATTCATCTGAAAGGCCTGTAAAAACTTTGCAAGATTAGAGAGGTGGCATCTTAAACAAATCATAGAAAACAGACGCAAGGGACAGTTATGGTTTACAATAGTTCCCTCAGTTGCCAAGTATACCAATGTGCAAAATAGCACAAAGAGGGCACTTCAGTTGTAGAGTCAAAATACCAAAATAAAATCATGGCCAGCATTGTTATATATTGAAACATCATTATGTACTCTGTTCTGCATTTCAAGAGAAGGGTCAGGTCCAATTTGGCATTCTTATTCATACTTGTGTATGTTAAAGGTGCATTGCAATCTTCTTCATCAAATCTCATGTGGCTATACTCCATGAAAAAATGAGGTTGTAGAGCAGAAATAGACACCTAATAGAAGTGGTTAGGTCTATGATGTTACAAATTACTTTTACTAAAGGATTCTGGGCTTATAGCTTGTTATGTTATTAATCAGATGCCCCCCTCAGTTTAGAAACTTCAGGAATCTAATTGCTTGAAATGAAACTCAAAGAGGGATAAAATGAGGAGTAGCTGGAACAAACATTTAAGTTGGAAAACAAAATGGGGCAAATCTAGATCACTTAAAAGATAATACTTGGCATTGAGGTTCTGCAAGATTGAAACATAAGAATTATTATCTCATCACTATTGTTGTTACTACAATAAAAAATCCAAATAAAAGAAGACTCGAGACTTTGGCCGATGGGGTTTTAAAGGTGAGAGATGAGAGAGGAAATAAATTAAAGTGCTTGCATATGCATTCTAGAACATACCAATATCTGAAAAGGAATTAAGAGCATCAAATTGAACAGACTCGCAGATCTGAACTTGCTGTTTTACAGATGGTACTATCAGAGGCATGGTCAACGTAATTCTGGAAGTGCCTTCTTCTGTAATATATATATATAAGTTAATGAATGCCTGTTGTCTAAGGAATAGCAAGAATACTTCTACAATGAGAGAACCAAAAATACTAACCAACTGGTTCCAGTGATAGGACACTGCTGAATGAAGAAAGTCCCATATCCACATCCTTAATTTTACCAGACACAGTTAAGGGTGAAACAGATGTTGGGATCTCATTAGAAACATCAGAAACACACTCAGTCACCCCAACATAATTATGAGAAAACATTGCTTCCAGGGATAAGTTTTCAGGTGAATATTCAAAGGGCCTAAGTGATTCCTTTGCATTACAGCTGCTGAAGGGTGCAAGTCCCATCTCCGCTATAGTATCCTCCCCAGATACAACTGAAAAGGCCATTTCAGAAGTAGTAATTGGAACACCAGAAACACTAAAAATTTCATCTGAACAAACAGTAGATTTTTGCTGGGATTCAAACTCCAATCCATGTGCTGGGGATATAGGTGCAACCTCAGGCAAAAAAGTATGCCTAGTTTCATAATTACTGTGAGCAAATACCTGAAATGGTGACTCTGTAAAGTGTTCTGACACAACAGGAGAAGTTAAATCCAGCATTTTTATGGAAATTTCTTCATCATTTGCATCTGAGTTTTCATTTGTCAAATTATCATCAATCTTCCCCACAGACAAGTCAGACTCTGACACCCCAAGGGTATTTATGGAAGTTGGAGAACTAAGTTGATCTGTAAGGTGATATTTAGAAGAGACAAGACTCAGCTGATTTGCCACATGATCCATTATACTGGCCTCTGTAGGTGATTGATTTTTAGTTGCATCTAAAGAAATTCCATTTGTCAAAACTTCATCAATCTTTCTCGCAGAAAAATCAGACTCAGACACCTCAAGAGTATCCATTGAAATTGGAGCACTTTGTTGATCTGCAATGTGACATTTACAAGAGTTGAGACTCGGCTGGTTTGTCACAGGATCCATTACATTGGGCTCTGTAGGTGATTGATTTTCTGTTGCATCTAAAGACTCTTGATTTTCTACGGAAAAGTAAGCCTCTGAAAGCACAAGAGTATCCATTGAAGTTGGAGAATAAGGTTGATCTGCAAGGTAAAATTTACTAGAGTCAAGACTCAGCTGGTTTGTCACAGGATCCATTACATTGCACTCTGTAGGTGATTCATCTGTTGCATCTAAAGACTCTTCATTTGTCAAAACTTCATCTATCTTTTCCACATACAAGTCGTACTCTGACAGCTCAAGAGTATCCATTGAAGTTGGAGAACTAGGTTGATCTGCCAGTTGATATTTACAAGACACAGTACTCAGCTGGTTTGTCACAGGATCCATTACATGGAGCTCTGAAGGTGATTTCATTTCTGTTGCACCTAAAGAATTTTCATTTGAAAAAACTTCACGAATCTTTCCCACAGATACGTCGGACTCTGACACCTCAGAACTATCCATTGATGTTGGAGAGCTAGGTTGATCTGCAAGGAAATATTTACTAGAGACAAGACTCGGCTGGTTTATCACAGGATCCATTACATTGGGCTCTGCAGGTGATTGCTTTTCAATTTCATCCGAAGAATTTTCCTCTAAGTCTTCCCTTGACTTAGTACTAGTGGCAGAATTATATGTAATAGCCACCTCTTGAGCGTCATGATTAACAGGATTCCCTAAAGGAGGAACTAAATCTTGGACGACGTCAGAACAGAGTTTCTTCACACTTTTGCCCACTGTCTGCACCTGAGTTTCGACATATTTAATTGTATCCTGTGAAAGAAATCATTCAATATTACGAGAGGAATTGATAGCTGCAGTCACTAGTTAGCAGCAGCAACAAAATTAATCGAAGTCCAGAAGCACTTAAGATCCTTTCTTTTGGGTTTTTTTTTCTTTCATTATTACCTGATTCACAATATCATCCACCTCCTGGCAGATTGCTTCAAATTTCTGGTAAATGTTTCCAACCCAATTCATACCTTTGAGTTTTTTTAAATCCATGATGAATTCTGAACTTCACCTACAGCCAGTCAAATGATGTTCTCTTTAATGGTTTGCATTAGCCAGAGAGGACAGTACAAGTTAACATCCCAGCGCAAGAAACACAATAGCAACTAATAGCCATCAAATTGACTAGTTTGAACATCTTAAAACATAAAGGTTATACTCTCACCAAAAAATATACATGCAATTCCAAGAAAGTTTCAGTGTCCTCCAAGGCTTTGTATAGAAAATCACAGTATATGAAATACAAAGTGTTTGGCAGAGTTTTACAAGTACTAACACTATACGTTCACATTAAGTAACAGATTACAAAATTTTCAAGTATAATCAAATCTGTGCACAAAAGTTCACAAAAGGCTAAGGTACAGGTTATGGGAAGCACCATAACTGCAGTAAAATGGAATACCAAAAACTATAGGAGACAGAATCACCACATTCGATATTTTGAATTCAAACCAACTAGAAAATAGAATCAAAGTAAGCACTAAACCTGATGGTGAATAAATGCATGAAATGATCAATCAATAAACCAAATTATTTATGACGGAAATATAAGAAACAAAAAATGAAAACTCAGAAAAATGTAAAAAGATTGGGCGTACAGAAATAGGAAACCAAGGTCTACACAAACCACTTAAAGGAATTGAGGGTTAGCATTCTGGAGAACACAGTGAACCGAAAATATCCACATTAACCATCACTACCGAGATTGTATGTTTGTATATTTATTTGAGGATCATTATTTTGTAGAATAAATATATAAAATACTTGTTCATATACAACAAAACAGTAAAAACATGCAGGGGGAATCAAACACTCTCATAATTGTGCTATTTGATTTCTTCGATTTCAAAGTTCTCAAGTTCAAGAAGTTTGCCTGTTCACTAGCTCTTCAACAAAAATATATATACGGCGTAAATTATGTACTGTCACAATTGTGCTATATATATATATATATATATGCGTCCTCCATCATTTAACCCAAGAACAAAAGCAGAGTTTTTCGAACATAAATTACGTACTGTCACAATTAGGCGATCAATTTAACTTGATCATACTCTCTGGCAATCATAAAATTCAACCTCAATACCCCAATGCATACTTCAATTAAATCATTGTCAAAAAATTTAAAAAAAAAACCGTAGCCTTCTGAATACGTAAAAAGATACAGAGATACACAAACTTAATTATTATAGCTCGGAAAAAGAAAACTTTTTCCAAAATAAGAATATGATCAACCAAAAAGAAAAAAAAATTGAGTGAAAAAAAGATGAAATTTGAATGAAGAAGAAGAGAGAAAGGAACAGCAGCAGGAAGAGGAGGGCGATGGAGAGGAGATGAATTACCGGAAAACTGTAGCCTGTGGGGTGACCAGTAAGCTGAGTTGAACTTGGACCTTTGGTTATGGCAGAGAGAGAGAGAGAGAGAGAGAGAGAGTGAGAGAGTGAGAGAGAGAGAGAGAGGTTTAGGAAGAAGGGCTACGGGCAGGGTTTTAAGAACCTCTTTCTTATGTTAATTACTCAAATAATACTTAGTTAAAAGGTACAAAACATATGTAGGTATAATTTTAGTCCGACTAAACTTCTAAAGAGTTTTGTTTTTTTTTTTAATAAACTTTTTAAAAAAAATATTTTGATAAGGTTTATAGAGATGTAGGAAAAGTTACAAGACAATGGCAAAAAGTTTATTGATCCTATTATTGTATGCATTATAACATTTTGTTTTCCTTTTCACTATAATTTGATCTGAAAATATTTAAATTGAAAGTGACTTTTTATTAGTACTTAATAATTGAGAGTAAGCTTTGAAGATTACGCTATTGTCCCTATCTTTCACATTTAGGTTTCGGATAGTTTTCTTGTTATCTTTTGTGCTCTTGTAGAGTGCTTCTATTTTATAGAGAATCTGCTCCAACAAAAAAAATAAGTAAAATAATTGAGGGTAAGCTAATGGATGATGACTTCCCTTTTTTTATGTGGAGAGAGGCTCGCCTAATCCTTTCAGCCTTAATCCACTTTTGTTTATGTTAGTTCTCCTCACGGAATAAAATCTATCGCTATCTATAAATATATAAAAAATAATTGATTTGAACTTAAAAATTGGAAGTATCATCTTCTTGGCTTTCATACAGAACTTGTGAAGTTTGAACATGAATTAAACAAGAAGCAAATTCTGCCGCACGGTTAGCATAAAGTCTTCAACTCATGAAGATTAAAAGATTTTAAAAAATCATGACAGTTAAAAAGAGTCGCATTGATTGACAAAAAAAAAAAAAAATTCGCATAAACCTTGGATTGGTGTAGCCTTTGTAAGTCGACTTGAATTAAAAGCCATAACCTCTAACGAATCTGATTCCGCTATGACTATGAATTAACAGTTTATTCTGTTCATGTTGACAGTAATTTATTACAACCTGATAACAAGGTGTTTATAAAAAATAACAAGGCTTATAGGTCCCCCTGTTAATTAAAAAAAAATCATAATTTCCAAAGAATATTAAAGAATAAAAAGGGATGTTAGTCGCCCAAATTTTAGGTGTACTCCCAAATATTCTTGGGTTCAAACTGTACATGTGCGTGTGAGTTCCCCACCCCCTCTCCTGACTCCGGCTAAAAAATATATATTTGTTTTGGGATTTTGCATAGAACCTAAAGATTCAAGAGTTAGAGAGTAAAATAATTGGCACGGCTAGCATGATTCAGTATGTCTTGTTCTATCAATTTCTGAATTGAATGAAAAGTTGAGGTAAAGTAGCTTATATTAAAGAAATTTTGGAAGGGCTGGAGTTGGACTAGTTGATTGTGTCCGTCTCCTTATACCCAAGTTTGATCCCCTACTAAAAAAATAGTATTAACTAGTAAAGAAAGAAAAAGACATTTTGGGATAGCCATTACTCTTTTTGGGGGGTCAATTCTTAATTGAACAGGCACATTTATGATGTCGTGGTTAGATATCATACACGACTATGCCAACTTGAAGCAGCTGAGTTGAGTTGAGGCCAACTAAATTGGCTTTCAAGTTTCCACATACTTATCCAAGTCGCCAATTGATGACAGTCGACGTCATAAATAAAACAAAGGCACCAAAGAATAAAGTGGGATATATTGATTCTCCATTATTTTCACTTTTCATCAACTTTTTATTGGTCACGTACAGAGGGTATTTTCAATTTTAACATCAAAGGATTTAACTTTATACAACTTTCAACACACAGAGCGCCCGGCATCATTTATCCCAAGGGTAAGCATGAATCATGATGCCTTTGGCAGCCACCATTCGACATTGTTTTTAGGCATTGGGAGCTTCAATGCAGCAAATGTCATCTGCACCCCGATAACCACTCTGCTGGTCGGTCATCTGGCAGGGGTTTGTTAACACAATTTCCCTCACATCACTTGTGGCCCTTGAATTGAACACCACCCGCAACACCAAAAACTCACTCGCAGTGAACCGAAAAAGAGAGGGTAACAACTCAAAATTTCAGAAAATCAAGCGTATATAATGCAATGGTTGTCAGCCATCATGTACAAGAACATACGGAAGACATGAAGAACCACAGAAACAAGCACGTCCAGCCTCTAATTGAATAACAGCACACAAAGAATCAAGACGTCATACAGAACTAAATGTCTGAAATTGTGCAACTTGCATATTTATCCATCATAATAAAAACAACTAGAAACCCAGCAACATCTAGTCGACCCATTTTTCACTTAACGCATTTCCACAATCATTCAATTTAAAAGAAATAGAAAAGAAATTCAGCTTACAGCCACAGCAAAAAGTCAAGGCAAACTTCTAATGATGATGGCGCCCACTTCAATACTTATTTTACATTTCCTAGAGATGTCAAGAACACTATTTTCCCGACAAAGATAGGGAATTTAGCATAGGATACGAGACAAACCACTTTTTTTTTTTTTTTCATTTTTGGGTGAAATTCAACTCTCCAAACTCAAAAAAGAAAGAAACAGAATAAAGGAGTACAGGCCAAAAAGGGCCATATTAGTCTAGTGGTATTTCCCTCCACCTTGTTGGAAGAGGTTCGAAGTTCGAAATTTGAGAAGATAAAAAAACTGTGTAACTAGGAAATCCAACACATCTGCGTAGGGACGCTTATAGCTCAGTCACAAAAGAGCATATAATTCTTAGGAGGTCATTCCATATCTATTAGAACCAGGAAAGAGCAAATACTGAAACCTGCCTAAAAAACAGCAGATATAGCTCAACCATAAGTCACAAAAAATGCGAACGAGTATGTCAGTCAACCTACACCAAACAATCTAACCTACACCAAACAATCTAAAAATAAATAATAAAAGAAGGAATGAAGAAAGCTACATCATCACACTGGATACAATGGATAGACCAACAGTGTCAAAAAACACTGCATTAGAGGATAACTACATAGAAATTGAACTGAAATGCAGCACAAGGTCTACTAAGAAATCAAAAAACCACGATAGACCAAAAAGCTGTCATATAAAAAACTAAGCAGAAACAACACAATGCGCAAAGCTGGCCCTCTCACCCACCCATCCCCATAAAAAAATAAAATAAAAATATTCAAGTCCATAAACAAATGAACACCTCCCAACAATCAACCAAAAACCTCCTCTCAAATTGAGAAACACCACATGAACCAAAACATAATAAACCGTCCATCAAAACTCAATTGCAGTCAATGCTACACTCACTTTCAGAAAGTCCAACAAAGACAGCTAAATCATAAAGGCTTGATGTATGTTCTGCCATTTTCACAATCAAGATTTCTACTGTCACCAACACAACAGAGCTTTTTATTCAACAACCAGAAGCCTACTACGTTCTGCTGCAACAATATTACCATAAAAATATAAGCACTGTCTATACAAAAAATATACATATCACACAAGGCTAATCTTGACCTCCTCTGATGAAAAATCAAACCCTTAGATATTTATCAAAGTATAAACATGGAGGCGAAATGAAACCTCACAACGAATAAAAGAACAAACTCACGACTAAACACACTGCAGTTATAGAGACAATAAGGTCAAGACATCTGATAAACAGGGAACCAAAATTCCGGCATTGGGTTTAAAAACCAACGGAAAACAATTATGCTTTTTCATTAAAAATATAGGTAGGGAATAACCTCACCAGCAGAATCAGAACCGTGTACATTTAAGATTGTTATGCGTGTGTGCATTTCTAATACAAAAATAACAGCAGTAATAAACTAGGTAGCAGCCACCTTGAAGAGCTCCATAAAAACAAAGTCACACCAATAATCAAATAAACATGTCAGAGAAACAACGGCCATACATCTTTTCTCGATGTGAAAGAAAATGTAAATCTGCAATTATAATAACAAAACTATACTTTATATTGAAAAAAACATAACTCACATAACACATCAGTACCTGACAGAATACAAAAGACTAATCTAATTTTGTCACTTTGGCTACCACAACTCAGAAACAACCTACATCTTAAAAGGTTCAGATGATGTGAGGAAGAGGCGATAAAAGCACAGCTAATACAATCATCAAACCAGAGCATATATCTGCAATCACGCAATCACCAGAACCAGATAAAGCATCAGCGCCCAACAAGCGGTCATACACCTGAATCAAACATCCATCAACAACTCAATCCATCGCTCAATTGAACCATAAAGCACGCAAACAGCTCCACTCAACAACCATGCAAAACTGAGTTCACGCAACTTGAAATAAATAACCAAAACAGCACACAAAGCATAGCGACAGCTCATGTGTCTTTCCTACTAACATACAAAATAAAAACTGGATTACTACTTTACCCAAATTTTTTTGAAAACAGTGGTAAAACAAGAGAGAACAACCAAGCTGAGAAATGCAGCCATTAATGACAAGAAAAACCAAAAATGCCCAAAAACAAATTTAAGGCACAGCCAAATCAAATTTCTGAAAATGATTTCTATCGTCTTACAACAGGCTACAAATATGTAACAGCATTTTAAAGGGGCATAATAGTAACATCTACAATAAAGAGTTGGCTCCCATCAATCAAAATCAATTTGATGGTTTAATGCAACTTGAGCCCAAGCCAGAGTTTCCATCCAACAAGTAAAAAAACACGTTTTCATCATATAAATGTGTGCATTGAGAATACATTAAAAAGGAAAGCACCAGCATAATCCCACAAATTTATTAACCCTTCAACTCAATTGTATCACTAAAGATCAACCCATACAATTTCAACTACATTAGCCTCAATGTCTAAAGCCAAAATTCATATGTCACCTCAAAATAATTCAATCACAGTTCACATCTGAAACCTTCTTATATTTATTCAAGAATACCTATATCGAGACACACTCAAAGAATGGGATGAAAACTAAACATTGCAAAAACACCAACTCCACACAAAGCTCATCAGGCATGTAATACCATGACCACCACATTTGAATCAATCCCATCACATCCCAAATGAAAACTATACCAACAGACACAAGAAGAAAAGCTTCCCCCAGCGTCCCAGAAAAAGAGACATTTGGGACCTCAATACAAATTAATTTAAAATAAAACCCGCATGCAACCTCATCCATACTACAAAATCACTGAACAAAAATGTTTGACAACACAATCAACTGAACAAAGCATCTCTTAAAGACCCAGCATCCCAACATCCCTACAATCATATGTAAGAGGTAAAAAGTACAAATGAATGCATCATCCAGTTTTATGAAATACATTAGTTAAGTAAAAGTAGCAAACAGAAATATGTACTTCAACTATCACAGACTACAAACAATAAGCATTGTGAAACTAATTAAAACTCAAACTCAGTCATATGAGCTTACCAAAAATTAAAATATAGGTTAATATAAGCACAAGACAGGCTACATGCTCCTCCTTGTTTTTGTTTTTGTTTTTTTTGACGAATTAGATTCAGTAGGCAACTCCATTGGTTTTGGTTGTTTACTACACATGATCTAACAAGATAGATTATAACGTAACTGTTACATATTTTATCTTATAATTATGCTCAGACTGAAACTTTAGAGGCAACACAACTAGGAGGATAGGATACAGAGAAGTGCATGAAAATATTTGACACAAAAATAAAACGCTCATAACAAAAGAAGGCAAAGACAAGGAAAATGAAAACACTTCGCAACAAAACCAAAGTGAATTTAAACAGTCACAAAGACAAGGACATTCCCGAACAGAGACGCCATGAATCCTAGGCAAGGCACGTGTAACAAAGAACAAATGCAAGAACTGACACAAAGGAAGAACCATTATAAAGCAACAACCACGCAAGCCACAATGCACAGTGATCCTAACAAAGCACCAAATAATGCATCAAAAAATGACTAGCACAGCATTAAAGCAACGAAAATACCTCAGTAATAAGGTGGCACATTCGGGTACATCCCCCCTGGAGGAACCCTAGGCATGGGTGATGTTCCAGCTTGCTGGTGGTGCTGATTCTGATAGGACGACAAGCCGTAGTGCCCGCTCTCTGGGAACCTACTAGAGGGCAACCCAGCTGAACTTGGCGCCAATCCATACAAAGACGACCCAGTACCCACACCGCCACCGGGAGCTCCACCACCAGACGCAGCACCACCAAGTCCACCACCAGCTCCACCCAACCCACCAGCGCCACCTAAACCATAACCCACCGAACCAGGCCCGCCGTAATTACCATAAGGCCCACCCAGCCCGGCCCCATACCCACCACCACCACCCAAACCCGAATTCACCTGATTTCCAACAGACGACAGCCCGGGGCCACCCAATGGATGATGACCCAACGGGGGTGGGCCCTGGTGCCCACCGGAAAACCCACCATACGACCCAATCCCACCGGGCCCGCCATACTGCCCGGCAATCGAAGACGGTTGTGCCAGCCCCATACCCTCCCCGTGCGCATTAGGGCCACTCCCAGGTCCTTGACCCTGACCGGGCCCGTCTGGCTTGCCCTTCTTCCCATCAATCGCCAATTTGCAAGTCAATTGCCTCCCCTCGATGTTCTTCACCGGATCGACCAGCGCAGCCTGAGCGCCCTCCGGAGTCTTATACACAAACAGCGCGTACCCTTTGCACTTCCCAGTCTGCTTGTCAAACCCTAGCGGCCCCTCCTCTATCTCCCCATAGAAAGAAAAATGCGCCAAGAGCTTATCCGCCGGCATATCGTACGGCACATTGGCTACATAAATCTTCCGTAACGAGACGTCGGCTGCGTTGTTGGAGCTGACATTGGAGCTGGAATTCCCTGCGGCCGCGAGCTGAGTCACGGTCATGCGACCGTCGATCTTCTTGCTCGGCTCTTTTAGGGCTAAGAGAGCTCCGTCGACGTGTCTAAATGTGACGAAGCCGTAGCCCCTGGATTTTCCAGTGACCTTATCGAGGATGACGATGGCCTCCTCGAGCTCGCCGTAGGCGGAGAACAGAGCGCGGAGGCCCTCGGTGGTGGTGTCCCAGCCGAGGCCTCGGATGAAGAGCTTTCGCTGAGAGGCATCGAGATCGGCGATCGATCGGACGGCGTCAAGGACGTCCACGTGGCGGGTGACGGCGTCTTGGAGAATGTCGATGAGTTGATCGGGGTTGAATCGCTCTATGAGCTTGCGAGCGTCTTCGGGGGAGAGTTTGGGGATGGAGGAGGGGTCGGTGTCCAGAACGACGCCGTTCTCGTCCAGCTTTCGCTTCTTAGATGGATCCATTGGGAGAGAGAGGAGAAGATAAACCCTAACCCTTTGGATGAGAAACAGAGAGAGAGTAAAGAGTGAGGGTTGTGAATCTTGTGACTGCGTATTCGGAGGGGTTTGCTTTGATTCTTCTGTGTGGTCCGTTTTTATATATTGGTTTGCACAAGGGATGGGCTGTTGTCAAAGAGCAGCGTTGGGTACGTTGGGCTTCTTAAGAGCCCAAATCGATATAACTTGCTCCCTCTCGTTCTCTAGTTCTTTATTTGTTTCAAAGTGCATGGTTTGACTGCACTTATACGTTTGTTTTCTCTCGTGTTCATGTTTTGTCTCCCTTTAAATGGTAAGGCCATAATTTTTGTCGACATTAGTAAACAACATAATGTATAATTGATATCTCATTCGTACATACCAGCCTCGTCGCATGCGCTTCCGCGCTTGTGAGAGGCTTTTTTAATAAAAAAAATTAAATTTATTTTAGAATTAAAAAAGATAATGGGTAGTTATATTCCATAAAAATAGGATTCTTTATCTAATTTTTCTTTTATTTTTATTTTTAAAAATATGAAAAAGTGTGAATTTACCATATTATCCTCATTTAATTAATAATTTTAATTCTTAATATTTGGATTAATCAAGGGTATTTTCTGGTATTTTGAATGTTTCACAATTCTCTTCCTTTTGTTTTTATATACTAGCCTCTCCACACGCGCTTTCGCGCTTGCGAGAGGCTTTTTTAAAATTTTTTTAAATTTATTTTAGAATTAGAAATAATAATGGGTAGCTATGTTCCATAAAAATAAGATTCATTATCTGATTTTTCTTTTAATTTTAATTTTTTTAATATGAAAAATTGTGAATTTACCATATTATCCTCATTTAATTAATAATTTCAATTTTTAATGTTTGCATTAACTAAGGGCATTTTTTGGTATTTTGAATGTTTCACCATTCTTTGCCTTTTGCTTTATATATATAGATACTAGCATCTCCGCACACGCTTCTGCGCCTGAGAGACTTTTTTAAAAAAAACATTTATTTTAGAATTAAAAAAGATAATGGGTAGTTGTGTTCCATAAAAATAGGCTATTATCTGATTTTTCTTTTAATTTTAATTTTTTTAAATATGAAAAAGTGTGAATTTATCATATTATCCTCATTTAATTAATAATTTCAATTCTTAATGTTAACATTAACCAATGACATTTTCTGGTATTTTGAATGTTTTATCATTTCTCTGCCTTTTGCTTTATATATATACTAGCCTCTTTGCACTCGCTCCCACGCCTGTGAGAGGCTTTTGTTTTAAAATTTAAATTTATTTTAGAATTAAAAAAGATAATGAGTAGTTGTGTTCCATAAAAATAGGATCCATGATTTGATTTTTCTTTTAATTTTAATTTTTTTAATACAAAAAAGTGTGAATTTATCATATTATCCTTATTTAATTAATAATTTTAATTATTAATTTTTGCATTAACCAATGACATTTTTTGATATTTTGAATGTTTCACAATTATCCTGCCCTTTCGCTTTATATATATAGATATATATATGGGAGGAGCAAAATCTGTATGGTATATATATTTGGGCCAAGGCCCAAGCCGTTTTGTTTTGTCGAAAAGGCGGGTACCAATTGAGAGCTCTAACATCCACGTTTTGTTGCAAAACGGGTCTGGTTTGCCTGCACCCTCGTCTCCCCTATCTTCCACCTTGAAATGCCGTCCTTTCACCTGTAAGTTGGCTCTTCTCTCTCTCTCTCTCTCTCTCTCGCTCTCTTTCTTTCTAGAAGATTAACTCATTTCTTGAAAGCGTTTTCCTCCACATTATGTTTCTCTTCTTGCCCATTTTCTTCATCACCTCCAAAAATTGAGACTTTAAAGAAAATTAGAGGAAGAGCAAAGATTGTGAATGCTTCAGTCTAATTTTATACTTTTCCTGTTTTGTATTCTTAATTTATTTTTCCCTTATAAAAATGAAAAATGAAAGCAAAAAAAATGGGGAGAGGGGGGGTGGGTTATATCTTCAGTAAGTGGCAGTTTCATGAATCAAAATTTGTACTTTTTCTGACCTCAGTGCAAATTTGGTGTGTGCTATATAATTGGGTTTATATGCAAATGTCAGAAATGTGCATTAGAACTGAGGTTTCCTAAGTGATATTAGTGGTGACATATGCAATACTGATAATTGAAAAGAGTTGTCAATGTTCAAAGAATTGTTCTACTGCTAGCATGAAGATTTGAGTTCAAATCCCTAGTGCGGTTGGTTCTATTTAGCAATGTTAAGCTCAATAGGATGATTTCACCATGCAATTAACATGAAATTTATCAATTTGCATACTTGCTGAGTAGCTGACAGTGCTTAGGGTGGGGAATTGTCACACATTTGATGTTTTTATATGTCATCAAACTGAGTTGTTACCAATACAGTTACTCTATGAGTAAACTTGCTGCTCCAGGTTTCTGTTCCTCATTTCAACAACACTTCTACGATGGCAATGTAATAAAATACCAACCATGTTGGCATTTTGGTGAAGTTCTTGGACAAATGGTCTCGTATGCATGATAATTTGCTTGGTCAATTTAAAAGTCCATGCATATGGAGGGTTTGCATCTGATTAATATTGTGGTAGAGTTATTTCTCTCCTGCATGTATGGTGCATTTATTATTAAGTGATTTATATACACATATGTATGTTTGCATTGATATATAGGTTGATAATTTTAATAAATGAAATCGGCTTCAGATTGATATGGAATTTGTATAACCACCATCCTGATATCACATTTTTGAGTTTCTGTCAGGAGATTGACTGCTCCACACTCAACTCTCAATCACGTTCCGCTGTTTGGTTATGTGGTGGAACTCACTCACTTCCCACAGAACACACAGCATTTGAATTATCATTTACCTGTTTTGAAGAATTGGCCTCCCTTGTATGCTTTTGTTCATTCATTCCCTAGATTTCATTCTTTGGGAGCCATGCACATCAGTGCCGACATGGCTGAGAAATTTGATATTCTCAATGTCTGCCATTCTATACTTGGCATGAATTCATATGAGAAGCAAAGCTCGATCAGGGAGGTTCAATCAATGCATCATACTGACTCTCCAGACAGTATTAGCAAGGAAGAGAAGGAAAGACAGAGACGAAAGAAAATAGGATTAGCCAACAAAGGGAGAGTACCATGGAACAAAGGCAGGAAACATAGTTCAGGTAACTAGAGATAAGAGTGTAATTTTTTTTATTTTATTGGATTTTAAATCTCATACATTTGGTTGAATCTAAAGTTTTGATCTTCCACGTAATGCAGAGACTTGTGAGCGAATCAAACAGAGAACAATAGAAGCCTTAAAAGACCCCAAGGTGAAGTCATGTAAGATTCAATAAGTTTTATGGTATTTTCTTCACGAATTGGGTCTTTTTGAATTAGAATGTAAGAGTTCATATCCAAAGGCGCAATAATAGAATTGTTTTGAAAATGGTTGGAAGTTTGTCAATCATATTTTTGGATTTCCCTTTTCAGTTAAAAGCACTACAAAACTCATGTAAGGAGAAAAGAAAAAAGCTTTCATTTTTCAATCAACTGTTCTTTTAATTAAAAAATTGCTCTTTCGTTTAACCTCAATTGGTTTCAGGTTAGAAAGAAGATGTCTGAGCATCCCCGGCCTCATAGGTACACTCACAATCTTTGTCAGATATAATTAATTAGCTGTGAAACATAAGAATTTTGTTTTTCTGTGACAGAAACAAAAGAACTTTATAAATTAATTAGCTGGGTTGTCGTTAAACTTTCAAATACCAAGAGTAGGTTTATGCTTTGACTGAGTGGAAAGTAAATTGTAGTTTACAACCCAATGTCAAGTTGGTTATATGCACAGAGATGGAAAGAAAGACAAATGCTGTGATTGATGCCTATTTGATTACTCTCAAAATGATTACATGCACGGAAGTCGGGAACTTAATGCTGTAAACTTGTCTGGAGGCACCTTTAAGATTGAACGAGTTCTAACGGTCGCTTCCTGTTAGAATGGTTATTAGGCCTGTATGGGCCATTGGATTGTCATTTTGAATATTGTTTGCATAATCATGAGAGGTACGGTGATATAATGTAAAGGAAAGCAAGCGCCCTAAACTATATGTTTATTTCTTTCTCGAATTCTCCTGCGAGAATAGTTTGGCAGGTTAATCAATCATTCATCAAAGGAAGAGGGGAAGAAAAAAACTTGTGAAACCCCTTAAATGGGCCTCAGATTGTATGATGAACTTTGGATATCTACTTGTAAGCTTTATCTTCCTTGCCTTTTTTGGGAGGGAGAGAGAGAGATAACTTAGTTTAAGGTTTTTTAGGCCTGCTGAACAAGTAAACATGATCTTTTTGGTTTCATGAACATAATGTGACCAGTAGAAGCCAATAGTTGTAGGTTGCAGCGCATCTTTGATGAAAGATACATTTTCTATTTTAGTCTTTTTTTTTCTTTCTTTTTTTAAAGTTATTTCTTGCTCTGAGTGACTGAGTCCAAGGCAAAAAATTTGACAAAAAAATGGACTGTTATGTAGCGCCGAGTCCAAGGCAAAAATGCGTTCTTCACTTAGACATGTTTGGGGACAGCGTTTAAAATGGAAACGGTTAAGGGAGAAATTATTTCTGTCATGGGTTGAAAGCATAGCAGAGGCGGCTAAGAAAGGTGGTAGCGGACAGCAAGAGCTCTGTTGGGATAGCTATGAGAAGATAAAGCAAAAATTACATCTCCAAGAGCTTCAGCTGGCTGCAGAAAAGAAAAAGGAAAAGGTGAAGGAGAGGGCAAAGAAAAGAGCAATGACAGCAGAACAAGTTAAAGAAAAAAATATGGCAAGGATTGCTCTGTGCGAGGAGAAAAGATGGAGAAGTCTATGAAGATACTGAAGAGTTGACAGTTCTTCAAGGGCGGAATTGTAAGCAGAGATTAATGAAGGTAATTGCTCAGTAGCCAAGACAATACTAAATTATAGCTAGAAGCAATTATGCAGTTCACCATATATAAATTAGAAATACATGACATATCACTCACAAACTTAGCATAAATAAATAGTATCGCTAAGCACACAATGTTAAGTTCATGAGTAGGTCAAAGAGAAGTGAGTTTTGGAGGGGGAGGAGTATTCAAATTACAGATGAAATCTGTTTAACATTGCACCGTAATGCTTTGATATATGTAAAGAAACTGACTGTGGATAGAAAAAATGGGTAATTATTGCTTTTCATATTTGAGACAGGACTAAGGTTAAAATCTTGTATATTGCAAAATTATTTTCCTGATTCATAAACCAGCTTGCAAAATTTCTTCTTCTTGAGGTCAATTTGAAATCCGCACTATCTCACCCTCTGTTCTTGATCTCTTGGCTTTAAACATTTAGGGAACCTTGCTAGATCAGCATATTAATTAGTTTCCTTCATGTTTTCTAATCTGTTGCTTTTAAATGGCATCACCTTTTCCAATGTTGTTTGTTTGAGTGTGTTATTGAATTCTCTTTCTTCTTAATAGTTTGAAAGAAAAACTTCAACAAATGGACAAGCTGCTGCTCGAGGGGACATAGTCATGTCGCATATCTCAGCTTTTGAGAAACTGGATCTAGAGCTTATAAAGAGAGAAAAAATGCAGAAAGAATTTTCATTTGCAGACCAGATCAGAGCTGCCAAAAACAAAAGAATGGAATTAACTATGGAAGCCTCATCCTCTGTTCATGCAGCCAACAAGAAACCAGGGGAGTATGCTTAAATTTCCACATCCCTAGCAGCCGTTGAAATAGAAGTGTATGGAGGGCAACTTTTTTTCTTTTTCTCTTCTTTAAAGAGGGACAATTTACTTGTTTTTATTTAGCTTAATGTTCATTTGTTGATGGTTTGTAGGAAGAGAAAATATCGACTCGGGGATGCATTTTTCCAACTAGTCGCAAGAGTCTAGTCATTTGTTTTCAGGGCTTCATGCCAACGTTATATGGAAGAGGTCCATTGTTGCATTCCTAAAAGGACACAAATTAATGTGCAAACAACTAATTAAAAATACCCGCAAATGCACGAATCTAAAAAAGTATAGATTATGTAAGTACGAGGTCGACTTCTCACGAAGAACTTGTCGGCTTCCTATAAGTTCTAATTTGAGTACGTAAAGAACACTTACTTGACACACCACAAATGCACAAATGCACAAATGCAAAATGGAAACTAAAAATAAGTAAAAAAGTGTAAAAGAAATGAAACAACATAAGAAAACTAAAGAAAAATACAGACAACACTTTTTATCACCCTTTTATCACAAAGGAATAGGGCTGTGAACAGGTAACAAGCGACCGGTCGTGAGGTAAAAGCGACCGGTCGTTCTTTACAGAGTCGAAATTCAAATTTTGACGTGATGAGCGACCGGTCGTCAAGTAAAAGTGACCGGTCTTTTTGCACAGAGTCGTTTTCACCGCTTTTCAGTTTCGACCTCTGTCCCAGTGTTTTGCCTATAACTTTCCAACTGTTTGTCCAAAATTCACGTTCTTTATACGGTTGGATTCAGCACAGAAAGTGCAAGAACACAACGCAGACCAAAAGTCCAAAACAATTACGAAAACAAACAAAATTCAGTAAACAAGACACACAACGTGTCAAACACACAACTCACACACACATTTGGGGGGGGGGGGTTGATTTGTTTCAAGTGACCTATTTCTATTGCATGAAAGTAAATGAACTTTGAATTTAAATGAGAATGGCAGAGATGAGTTTTCAAAATGTGAGAGTAAAATGTAACAAACACTAGGGTTTCGGAATCCACCCTAAACAATTCTACCCAAGTTCATGAATACTCAAGTGATGAACTCTAAACGTGTTGATGAAGATGTTCGCAATCAAGACCATGAGTCGTGGCTCAAGACGCATTGGTTCTCTCTAATATACGTAAAGTGCATGGTTCGTGCTACAATACTTGTGCTCTCCTCATAACCAAACCTAGGTATGGTTCATACTTCGATTCAATTACAAGGAAAACCCATTAAGTTCAAAGAGAATATGAACATCACAAGAATCCTAATAGCATGGTGTTTACATTAGGTATTCAAGAAACCAATTCACATGGATGGTTCTTACTCCATCCATCTATTGCTTAGGAAAACATGAAGATACACATAATCCCAACAATCTCAAGAAGCATGCTTTCAAAGATGGCCAACCAAAGAAAAACACACATCAATGATAGATTAATTTGGTGAATTGGAATTCATCAACAATATCCAGAAATTCATACACTCAAGCATCAAAACAATAAGGTAATCATGTTTAGGGCTTCAACCTAAGCCCTAGCTATGGAGTTTAGTTGCTTATACTTATTCCAAATACAAACTCAAAATAAAATTAGAAAGAGTTTACAGATTTTGAGAAAATTGTGAAAGCTTTAAGGTCATCAATGGTGGAAGCTTTCTTCTCCACTTGCTTGGCTGCACCTTGGCTTTCTCCTAGCTCTAAGCTCTCCAAAATCTGCTCTAATGTGTAGAATATGGAATGGATGCCAATACCCCCGTTCAAAAGCCTCTCCAATATCAGATTGCACTTCCTTTTGCTTCCCTCTCTCCTCCTTTCCAGCTTTTACTTTTAGTATTCTAATGCAAAGTCTTCACCCATTATCTTCTTGTCCCCTTGCAAATGATGAAGCCTTGTCCTCACAAAGATGCCAAATGCTTCAGAAAATATCTCATCTACTAAGGTAAATTCTTGTTACCAAGTGTTATGGTAACAAGAATAATCAAGATGACACAATGGAGGTAAAAGCTGGCCAATTCCGGATTTCCAGAGCTGTGGTAACATGTTGGATTGGTTGGATAGGTAATACTTGTCCAATGGAGCTCAAATTTGGATATGTTGTAGTTAACATCCATTGGAACAAGTCTCATGAAGATCTTCACCTCATCCGAGCACCAGAGCATGTTGATCCCAGGCCAAGAAGTTGACCTTCGAAAATGAAGAAAAACAGAATTTATAACCAATAATGCACTTTTAGCTCATTTTCATCATAACCAAGGTAAAATCCAAGAAAACACAAAAATGAAGTAAAAAGCTATGAAAAGTCAAGAACTAACTCAAAATAAAAGGGGAATAACATGAAAAATTATGTGTAAAAATGAACCGAACAAACTTCCCAAACTTATCTTTTGCTAGTCCTCGAGTAAAACAGAAACTAAAACAAGACTCGAAACAAAACTTTCCGAACACTTTCCAAAGAGAGAGCGACTCATGCAAACGACTCAAAAGTTTTCACAAGAAAAACTCAGTTTAGACATCATTCACAAGGCAGCAAAGTTCAGAACACACATGCTCAAGTGTAGTAGTGTGATGGCCAAATGAAACTCATTTTCCAATTTCAGTTTTCACACAACTTCAAAAATCATACCAAGCACAAAAGTAACTTCAAATCTCACCAAAGTTGTCCTCTCACAAATGAATCACTCGGAAGAGGGTTACAATGCATCACTCAATAATAGACATGAGAATAGAGTTAAACCATAAGGGACTTAACTCAAAATTAGCAAGCTGAAAAAATATGCATGAATATGATCTCAAGAAGGATGCCAAACACTTAAAAGCAGAATGTGTACAATTCAACCACATGACATTTAGGATCAATTTAGGTCTTTATTATAGGTTGTAATGGGGCTAAGGGTGTAAGGTGAGTAAGAAATGAAGGATATGGATACAATAAAGTCCAAGGAACTCACAATGTAAGAGCATATAATCGTTGACTAAAAGACTTTAAAACATCACGTTTGAGATTTTCACTCACTTATTATTATTTTTTAATTTTTTTTAATTTTAATTTCTTTTTAATTAATTAATTAATTAATTTTTTTTAGGCCAACCAAGAAACATGGAATTGAAATTGAATTCCATTGCCAAATAACCACAACTTTTCTCTTTTCTTTCACCCTTTGAGTGAAGTACTTTTTTTTTTTTTTTTTTTTGAAATGTAATAACCCTTCCCAAACTTAACACATCTAAATTAAAGCTCATGAGTTCCTTAGAAAGGTAAATTCTTGTTTTTCAGGCTAAGGCTAGAAGTAAAAATTGGTTACTTGAAAGAAAAGGCATACATATAGGCTCAAGGTGGTTAATAATGGAAAATCATGCTTAAGCATGCATAGGGTTAGCTTGAAAGGCACAAACGGTCCAAAGAGGGCCTTAATATCATTTCTCAAATGTCATGTAATCAAATTGCACAAGAATGAGTGACTTTTAAGTGCTCAACCAAATCAATGAATAATGAGATCAAACAACAACTCGGATGACAAGAAAATAAGAATATGTGTATAACACTCATGAATTGAAGCAAAAGGCTCAAAGCTCACATTATATGGTTATACAAGTCTAATTCATGCTTGATACAATTCTTTGGATCATGTAAGTCCCTCAACTGGAGAATTATGAAACAAATGGCAAGTGCATAGAGGGTTTCAAACATATCATGCTAGAACGATGCCATTTAGTGAATAACAAATTATTTTTTTTAGCATTTTCAATCAAGTCATGTAAACATTCATCACAATCTCATCATATATGTCCGGAAAGTGACTTGAAAACAAAAAGACTCAAAACTGAAAAGAAAACAAAATAAAAGAAAGCAAGAGTTTAAGTGAAACAAAAAAGACTTGCTATCCCTTCCCAAACTTAGAAATAAACATTGTCCTCAATGTTAAAGAACTTAGGCATCAACAATGTTATAACAAGAAATAAAGGGATAAAGCAATTAAATAATAATAAATAAAAAAAACAAACTAAAACTACAACACGGTTGCAAAACAAAACAAAACCAACCAAACCCAAACAAAAAAAAACGGAACAGTAAGCCCTAACAATAGTCCTACGCATGCAGAAATCCAGACCAATGAAACGCACAAACCAAAATGAAAGCCCAACCCAAACGAAAGCCCAAAAGCGAAGGAAGTATTTAAAACAAAGAAACCAAGTCAGAAGGACAAAGAGCGAGAACTGAGAAAATAGAAAAAGTGGGCCCTGATGTCTCGGCACCTGTGAGTCATGGGATACAAAGTGAGAGATGTGTCGACAAGCCAGAATTATTGCCTTCATAGGAAGGTGCGACGAATTTTATTTCTTGAAAGCGCTGAAAGGCGGAAATGCAATTAAAGGGGTTGGGGGACAGGTGAGGCTCCAGAGGGGCATAGGCCGCAAGGGCCGCGCCAAACCAGGAAGCGCAGTGGCTAGGGTTACGTAGAAACTAACTCTATAAAAGAAGAAGAGAAAGAGTTGGGGAAAAACACACAAAACTCAGAAACACACCAAAGGGAAAAGAAAGTGAGAAATCAAAGTAAGAAAACAAATGGCCTCTTCCTACCCGTTCTCGTTGGATCTCAACCTAGCTCCACCGACTCAGAACTCGAGGCCAAGCAGTGGCACCAGTGTGGATGCCCTACTTTGCCTCCGCACGGGGGCACGTGACAGTGAATGACTCAAATCCTGTTGGACAACGATGTTGCCCTTGGAGTTGCTAGAAATCTAGTGACTCCCAAGGATATACGGGTGCTGGGAGCAAGGGATGACAACCGGGTCGTGAGCGATGCTCTGGCACTAAGCGTGCAAAGCACATCAACAGTCGCAAGTGTGGGTCATCGCCTAATTGCGAAGTCCCATGAGGTGGAGGTGCTAAGAGGTCAGTTGGCGGAGAGCGAAGTATGGTTGAAGAGTGCCAGAGTATTATTAAAAGTTTTAAAAAAGAAAGGGCAATGATAATAAAGGTGAATCGACACAGCTGGAAGCGTTGTGAGAAGAGAACAAAAATCTCTCAAAGATGGTAAGTGTTTACGCTAGGACATGAGAAAGCAGCTGGAGGACCTAGACCGACCGGGTAAGCACAAGAAAACAGATCGCGATAGTGGTTACGCTCAAGCTAAGAGTGCAAACTTTGGGAGCTCGAGTGATGAGCCCTAAGAGACTGCACCTGAAGCCCCGGAAGAGGATAACCGTAGGGCTAAACTCAAAGGTCCTATGGTCGAGACACCGAGCACTGTGAAAAAATGATTTCTAATGTATTATTGGTGTGCCTGTTTGTCTTTGCCCTTTCCGTGTTTTTTTTTTCAATTTTCTCGTTTTCGGAAATAAAAGAAAAGAAAGTTGCAAAAGACAAAAAAGAAAAACAAAACACACTTCCCAAACTTGAATAAAGGGAATGCGACAAACTAAAAAGAAACAAAGCACACTTCCCCAATTGAAATAAAACAAAGACGACAAACTAAAAAGAAATCAAAACACAATGCACCAGAAAACGGGGAGGAAAAGAAAGTAAAGTGAAAGTAGAAATGTTTCCCTTTTAACTGGACGCAACCGCAAATTGCTCAGAAAATACAAAGTGGTGTCGGCTCCCTTATGAGCATATGCCTATTTAAACCACTTCTCGGTTGAAAGGAGGAGTACCCTGCATTTCATCCTGCAAACTCAAGAAAAACCATCAAATAGTCCACACATAAAAATCAATGGCATCTTCAGCTACGCCCATTGATGACCTGAACCTTGAGTTGTCGCTTGCACCACCAAATGCAGAGATAAGGGCTCCTCCAAACCTTATCTTCCCAAACTCCTCATACCATCATGGCTCGGCCTCAAACTTCTCTGAGGCGGTGCGGTGTAGGGAGGAGTCCTGCGGAAGGCATGACTGTCAGGAGACTCCAGAAGCGGCTCTCCCAGTGCCAACCAGCATGTAGAGATGCTGCAAAAGAGGAATGAAGATCATGTAGAGCTGTTGCAGGTTCTACAAGCAAGAGCAGATAGATGCAATTAGCAGAAGCCTCAGGTGGCGTAGAATGCAACAATGAACATGTGATTAGGAATTTTATGTATGCATTTTCAAGTTTATATATGTAATCACATGTTATGAAATAGAATAAGCATTCACGCCCAATTCCTGATTGTGCATTAATGAATTGAAAACACTTCTCAAACTTATATGAAACACTGTTTATAACTTATGGAGATTTAAGATTAAACAATGCCATATAGAAAAGTCAGGATGAACAAAAAGAAAATAAACAACCACAAACTACAATAAAAAACAAAAACAAAGAAAAACAAGTTAGAAACAAGAATAAACAATAAGAAAAACAATTAGAGTAATAAAATCAAAGGAAAACTCAAAGAAAAAGTCGAAAATTTACCTTGGTTCATTTTTTTGAAATACCAAAAGAGCGACCGGTCGTTTTTTCGGGCAGATTCAAATTTTCAGCAATTCGCATAGAGCGACCGGTCTCAATGGAAAAACGACCGGATCGTTCGTGTGGTTTTTTTTTTTTTTTTTAATTTTAAAATTTAATTTTTTTATTTTTATAAAAGGACTTACCTTCCCAACTCTGTTTTGCACCACAACAGGTACATCAACTCAGTTTTACCTGCCAAACATTCATCGTTAAAATCAAAATTTGCATCTTTGGCAAGCAAGCTACACAATGGTCGAGAGATCTTAGAAATTTTTTTTATGAATCTTCTATAGAACCCGGCATGTCCTAAGAAGGATCGGATCTCTTTTACTGATGTGGGAGGTGGCAAACCGCTTATCACGTCTACTTTGGCTTTGTCAACCTCAATGCCTTGACTGGAAATCACATGACCTAAAACAATTCCCTGTTGTACCATGAAATGACACTTTTCCCAATTGAGAATTAAGTTGCATTCCCCGGAAATCTTTGCAAAACTAAAGACAAGTTGTTAAGGCATGAATCAAATGAAGGACCAAACACACTAAAATCATCCATGAATACTTCAATAAATTTTTCTACCATATCGGAGAAAATACTCATCATGCATCGTTGGAAGGTGGCCGGGGCATTACACAATCCAAATGGCATACGCCGGTAGGCGAAGGTACCATAAGGACATGTGAATGTCGTCTTGTGTTGGTCTTCAGGAGCGATGGCAATTTGGTTGTATCCTGAATAGCCATCCAAGAAGCAGGAGTAACTCTGACCTGCAAGAGGTTCAAGCATTTGGTCAATAAATGGTAATGGAAAATGATCTTTACGGGTGGCGGTATTTAATTTTCTATAATCAATGCAAACACGCCATCCCGTTTTGACACGAGAAGGAATAAGTTCATTTTCCTCATTTCTTACAACAGTTATTCCTGACTTTTTAGGAACCACTTGGACCAGGCTTACCCACTTGCTATCGGAAATAGGATAAATTATACCCACATCCAATAGCTTCAGAATTTCTTTTCGGACTACCTCTGTCATGATTGGATTTAACCTGCGTTGAGCATCTATGGTAGGTTTGGAATCATCCTCCAATAAAATTCTGTGCATGCATTTCGTTGGGCTTATTCCCTTGATATCCGCAATACTCCAACCAATTGCTCCCTTGTGTTCTCTTAACACTCGCATCAACTTCTGTTCATTTTCCACATTGAGATTGCTAGCAATAATCACGGGCAATGTCTCTGTTTCACCTAAATAAACATACTTCAAGTGGGATGGCAATGGTTTGAGCTCTAACTCAGGTGCCCTGTCAAGAGAAGGAACAAGCTTTTCAGGATTGACTGGCAAAGGTATAAAATTCGGAGTGTACTTACGTGGTATGGCTGGACATGCATCAAGGAATTGCACAGCCTCATGTAACTCATCATCATCAATTTTAGCAACTTGAGGATTTTTTGTCAACACCTTTTCTCCTGAATCTGTACCATGAGTTCTATTGAAGGTATTTTGCACAATTTGACACAATGTATAAATACGAAAACATTCATGTTCATCATTAGGGAGTTTGAAGGCATCATATACATTGAACATTATTGTTTCCCCTTGAACTGTCATTGTCAATGTTCCTTGTCGAACATTGATCACAGGTATCTGCAGTGGCCATGAAAGAACGGCCAAGAATCAATGGAAGATCCGCACCCGGAATAGGAGCTTCTTCCATTTCTAGCACCAAAAAGTCAGCGGGTAAAATGAGATCATTTACTTTCACAAGTACATCTTCCAAGATTCCTCTTGGATATCTCACTGATCGGTCCGCCAATTGAATGCTGACAGAAGTTGGTTTAAGATCACCTAAGTTAAGGGCTTCAAAAACAGAATAAGGCATTAGGTTAATTGAAGCACCTAAATCAAGTAAAGCTTTTTCAAACAATTTATCACCAATAATGCAAGGAATTGTAAAACTTCCTGGAGCTTCCTTTGCAAAACAGCAGAAGCTTTTTCCGTTAGTGCAACCGTTTCATGATCTTGGAATCTCCTCTTGTTGGTACAAAGATCCTTCAAGAACTTTGCATAACTTGGAATTTGCTTGATTGCATCCAAGAGAGGAATGTTGACTTGCACTTTTCTGAAGATTTCCAATATGTCCTTGGCATGTTGAATTTTTTTGGAACTCATAAGCCTTGAGGAAAAGGAGCACGTAAGATATCTTCATCAGCAGGTTCACGACTTACCTTCTCCTTTCTTGCCCTTCTCGCAAGTTCATGCTTTGGGATCCATTTGGATGAAGAAGCTGCATGTTTATCTTTCTCTTTGTTGATTTCATCCTTTTCATTAGGCATATTCACTTGCTCAACCTGCATGTCATCAACATTGTGAATCAAATTTTTAGAACCATCAATTTCACCAATTACCTTACCAGTTCTCAAGGTAACTGCTTGAACATGCTCACGCCCAGTTGGATTAATCACTGGTTGGCTAGGCATCATACCAGGTTCCCTTTGACTCAAAGCTGTAGCAATTTACCCCACTTGATTTTCTAGATTGGCAATGGCCTTATCCGTTTTCTGCATGTGGGTGTCATTCCTCTGCATGTAGCTCTTTGTCTCAGTGATGAAACTATCTGTGTTTCTAGCCATTGAAGCAACAAGTTCTTCCAAAGATTTTCCTGTAGATTGTGGGTGAGATTGATTTGAACTTGATTGGTTAGGTGGCGGTGGATTGAAATAGTGCATTTGACCATGAGGTGGGCGAGTATGTTGTTGGCCTTGAGGTGGTTGAGTTGGCCCTTGTTGAACATTCGAATTGTCACTCCACCTGAAATTTGGATGATTTCTCCACCCCGGATTGTATGTTTGTGAGAAAGGATCATTCTTAGGCCACTGATTTCTCTGAAATGAGCCCACTTCATTCGCTTCCTCCATTGCCAAGGGACAATCTTCAGTGTCATGACCAATTGTGGAGCAAAATGCACAAACCTTGGATGATCCTGGTGCCAATTTCTTCACCATGTTGGTTAGGTTTGCTATCTGAGCTTCCATACTAGAAAGGGTACTTACATCATAGGATTCCCCTTTTTTGACTGGTTTTTGCCTTGAATTAAATTGGCGAGCATTTGCAGCAACAAGATCAAATATCGCTCGCACTTGTATTGGAGTCTTGGTCATTATAGTTCCTCCTGCAGCTGCATTCACAATATTTTGATCCGCTTCAAAAAGTCCTTCATAGAAGTGTTCCATTAGAAGCCAAGCTTGTATGTTATGATGCGGACAAGTGATTAGAAGTTTCTTGAAACGGTCCCAATAATCCTGGAAGCTTTCTCCCTGCCTTTACAGAATTCCTGTGATCTGACTTCGGAGTTCATTTGTCCTTTGTGCTGGGAAAAAATGTTGCAAGAACTTTGTAGCAAGGTCCGTCCACGTAGTGATGGAATTTGGAGGTAGATAGTGAAGCCATTCCTTTGCTGTATCCTTCAAACTAAATGAGAAAAGTGTTATTCTTATCTCGTCACTATTCATGCCTTCGATCTTTATTGTGGAACACACTTCCTCAAAGTCTAGGATATGTGCATTAGGATTTTCTCGGGATTTCCCAAGAACTTAGGCAATATGTGTACCATGCCCGATCTCAACTCAAAGTTTTCCAAAGTGCTTGCGGGATATACTATGCAAGATGGTTGTCCAGTTGTTGGCGGTGAAGAGTATTCTTGCATAGTAAGTTCCGCATTTGCAGCTGCTGCCGCCATTGGTGAAGGTGGAGGTGACTCGACTTTTGGTGAGCTTGGTGATGATGAAAATGGTGAGAATGAAAGAGGCAATGGAGTAGACACAGCTAGTTCGGATATTCCTTTCTCTCAAAGCTTGAGCTTGGATATCTTCTATTGTGCAATCTAATGAAATATCCAAATTCAAAAGGGACATAAGCAAAATGTTCCTGCAATAAGAAGAAACAAAAACAAACTCAAATAAAATAAAACGACAAACAAAGAAAAATAAAAATAAAATTAAGTACTCTAAATATACTCAAACAAAACAGATAAGCAACCGTGCCAGTTTCCCGGCAACGGCGCCAAAAATTGTTGCATTCCTAAAAGGACACAAATTAATGTGCAAACAACCAATTAAAAATATCCGCAAGTGCACGAATCTAAAGAAGTATAGATTATGTAAGTACGGGGTTCGATCCCACGAAGAACTTGTTGGCTTCCTATAAGTTCTAATTTGAGTACGTAAAGAATACTTACTTGACACACCACAAATGCACAAATGAAAAATGGAAACTAAAAATAAGTAAAGAAGTGTAAAAGAAATGAAACAACACAAAAAAACTAAAGAAAAATACAGACAGCACTTTCTATCACCCTTTTATCACCTATTTATCACAAAGGAATAGGGCTGTGAACAGGTAACAAGCGACCGGTCGTGAGGTAAAGCGACCGGTCGTTCTTTACAGAGTCGAAATTCAAATTTTGACGTGATGAGCGACCGGTCGTAAGTGAAAAGCGACCGGTCGTTTTGCACAGAGTCGTTTTCACTGCTTTTCAGTTTCGACCTCTGTCCAGTGTTTTGCCTATAACTTTCCAACCGTTTGTCCAAAATTCACGTTCTTTATACGGTTGGATTCAGCACAGAAAATGCAAGAACACAAAGTGGACCAAAAGTCCAAAACAATTACGGAAATAAACAAAATTCAGTAAACAAGACACACAACGTGTCAAACACACAACTCACACACACATTGGGGGGGGGGGGGTTTGATTTGTTTCAAGTGACCTATTTCTATTGCATGAAAGTAAATGAACTTTGAATTGAAATGAGAATGGCAGAGATGAGTTATCAAAATGTGAGAGTAAAATGTAACAAACACTAGGGTTTCAGAATCCACCCTAAACAATTCTACCTAAGTTCAAGAATACTCAAGTGATTAACTGTAAACGTGTTAATGAAGATGTTCGCAGTCAAGACCATGGGTCGTGGCTCAAGACGCATTGATTCTCTCTAATATACGTAAAGTGCATTGTTCGTGCTACAATACTTGTGCTCTCTTCATAACCAAACCTAGGTATGGTTCGTACTTCGATTCAATTACAAGGAAAACCCATTAAGTTCAAAGAGAATATGAACATCACAAGAATCCTAATAGCATGGTGTTTACATTAGGTATTCAAGAAACCAATTCACATGGATGGTTCTTACTCCATCCATCTATTGCTTAGGAAAACATGAAGATACATATAATCCCAACAATCTCAAGAAGCATGCTTTCAAAGATGGCCAACCAAGGAAAAACACACATCAAGGATAGATTAATTTGGTGAATTGGAATTCATCAACAATATCCAGAAATTCATACACTCAAGCATCAAAACAATAAGGTAATCATGTTTAGGGCTTCAACCTAAGCCCTAGCTATGGAGTTTAGTTGCTTATACTTATTCCAAATACAAACTCAAAATAAAATTAGAAAGAGTTTACAGATTTTGAGAAAATTGTGAAAGCTTTAAGGTCATCAATGGTGGAAGCTTTCTTCTCCACTTGCTTGGCTGCACCTTGGCTTTCTCCTAGCTCTAAGCTCTCCAAAATCTGCTCTAATGTGTAGAATATGGAATGGATGCCAATACCCCCGTTCAAAAGCCTCTCCAATATCAGATTGCACTTCCTTTTGCTTCCCTCTCTCCTCCTTTCCAGCTTTTACTTTTAGTATTCTAATGCAAAGCCTTCACCCATTATCTTCTTGTCCCCTTGCAAATGATGAAGCCTTGTCCTCACAAAGATGCCAAATGCTTCAGAAAATATATCATCTACTAAGGTAAATTCTTGTTACCAAATGTTATGGCAACAAGAATAATCAAGATGACACAATGGAGGTAAAAGCTGGCCAATTCCGGATTTCCAGAGCTGTGGTAACATCTTGGATTGGTTGGATAGGTAATACTTGTCCAATGGAGCTCAAATTTGGATTTGTTGTAGTTAACATCCATTGTAACAAGTCACATGAAGATCTTCACCTCATCCGAGCACCAGAGCATGTTGATCCCAGGCCAAGAATTTGACCTACAAAAATGAACAAAAACAGAATTTATAACCAATAATGCACTTTTAGCTCATTTTCATCATGACCAAGGTAAAATACAAGAAACCACAAAAAGGAAGTAAGAAGTTATAAAAAGTCAAGAACTAACTCAAAATAAAAGGGGAATAACATGAAAAATCATGTGTAAAAATGAGGCCACATTCTTGAAAGTTGTTCCAATGGGTGTGTACTATAACATATCCAAAATTCAGCCCCATTGGATAAATCTGGAGTCCGTTACCTAGCAAACACAGAATCATGCTCAGGATGGATCTTAACAGCGCGGAAAATGAGTTAGCAATTTGTTTCGGCCTTAACTTCTTCCTCCGACCTTGGATTGGCCCAAATAACATATGGCTGGAAAGAAGACATTGTGAACTTCAATTTCGAGTGCTTAAAGTCCTAATTTGATTAAGAGAAGCCCAAGTTGTAAGCCCTTGAAGTTGCTAGTCATGCTGACCTCAGCATGTGCTGGTTGGATGCTTGGTCATGGTGAGCTAGGCATAAGCTATCATTTCTGGTTGGAAGCTTGGTCATGGTGACATGAAGATGAGCTAGGGCTGCTGGTGGGATTTATTGGACAAGTGCATCAACCAATTCAAGATTTTCTAATACAAGTGCATCACCCAATTTAGATTTTCTAATACAAGTGCATCAACCATTTTAGATTTTATAAAACAAGTGTTGTATGCATTAGCCATATTGAATTCAGATTTTCACTTCCCCTAGGCCTATAAATAGGGAAGTTCTCTAAGCTTGTAAACACACCCCAAGGGGGGGGGAGCTCTCAAGCACCTCTCTAGAGCTCCCTTCCATTCTCTCCCTTAAATTCTCTTAGTTTCCCTTTGTAGTTCTCAATTGTTGTAATAAGATCATTCTACTCAATTTTCTTTTTATTAAATCTCAAGGACTTCTCTATTCTCTTCCAAACACTCTCCAAACCCTAAACACATGTCTCTTCCCTTCCGAATTCCCCATGTTCTCCAAACACTTTCTCTTCCAAGATTCTCAAAGTTCCCAAACACTTCTCCCATTCCTTCATCAAATTCTCAAACACTTTCCAAACATTTTCTTCTCCCTTTTCAAAGCTCTCAAACACATGCTCTTCCAAAATCCACAAAGTTCTCAAACACCACTTTCCTTTCTTCTCCAAAAGTTTCCATATTCTCAAACACTTCCCAAACACTCCTCCTTTCTCTTTCTCAAACACATCTCTCCTCCCTTCTCCAAATTTCCCAAACACATTTCCCTTCTCTTCCAAAAGTCTCCATGTCTCAAACACTTCACAAACACCTTCCTTTCCCTTCCAAAATCCTCAAGCTTCCCAAACACCTTCCTCCAAATTCTCAAGCTCTCAAACACCTCTCTCTTTCTCTCCAAAAACTCTCCATGTTCTCAAGTGTTGTACAAAATCCTTGTTTTATGTTCTTTTGTTTTCATTTTTGTTTTGTGTAGGAAAACTGAATTGGATCATTCAATCACCAATCCCTGTGGAATCGACCTCGCTCTTACATACGCTAAACTACCAACGGTTCGTGCACTTGCGAGTATCACAAGTTGAGGATGCAGTTGAACCCATTTTGGTGCAGCTGAATCTACGCAACAATTTGTCATGAACAGAAATTATATCATCCGCTTTCAAGCACAGGAAATATCTTATTTTCCTTGCCAATATCCATGCTGGTTGCGATATTGACTTAAGACAGTCGAGTTAAATTGCAAATGTCTTACAACTTGTTTATTGCAGAGTTGTTATAAGTTGTATAGGATGTGTCATGATTTTTTTAAAAGTAGTAAAAAACCTCACGGATTTGGTTCTTCTCTTTTAGTTTGTAAACAATTTTATTGTTCTGCAGGGGTTGTGTGATGGATTCAAACTCCATAATAGAGCCCCAAGGTTTTGTAAGTTAAACATGGAAGAAAGAAAACCATAAGTTGTGAGATTTGTAGCGTATTTTTTCTCCGAAGTAAATTGGACAGCAGCATCATATATTATCTTTTCTTTTCTTCAAGTCTATCAGAAACAGCCTACCGAGCAGTTCATAACGATGTTGTAGATTTTTTCCTGCAGCTGAACTGGGTTATGGTAATGTATTTTCACTTGTCTACATGAGTTTAGGGTTTCTTTTACCCTATAACTTTATGAACAAAACAACATATATCCTTTCAATTTGAGTCTAGTTACTTTGAAAGGAAGAAAGAAAAAAAAGGAAAAGCAAACTGAAAATGCTGAATAAAAAGTACAATATTAATAATATATATCTAGTCTCTAAGCCTTCTTTTCATCGTGTTGATGCGGATTGTTATCATCACATAAAGCCTATCTTGTAGATTGTCTATGAATCGAAAATACGCAAATCTCCATGTCACCATGTGTAGTTAATAACTAAAGAACCATAGACTCCCCAAAATCCTACTATGAACCCCAACACAGCGAAAATATAAAACCATGGAAGTTGATGATGCCCATTGCCCTTGTCTTTGTTATTCTTGTTATCTGCATCCATGTCCTTATTTGGTCTGCACTTATTTGGAAGTGGGGCACCACAAAGTTTTGGATTCCCCTCAAAGGTAGAAGCGTCAAGCTTTGGAGTTGGGTGCCTGTTGGTATTGGTCCTTCAAGATTAATGTAGGAGACATTAAATTCTTTTAAGAAATTAAGGCTCACCAATGACGATGGGATTATTCCAGACAAGTGATTCATGAAGAGGTTCAAAACCTCTAAATTTTTGAGGTTAGATATTTGGTCTGGAATGACGCCGAAGAAGTTGTTAGAGTGAAGATCCAACTCCTGGAGAAGCTGCAATTGGCCGATCTCAGTAGGTATATCACCTACAATTGTTAAAGTTTGTTTTGCAATTATGCCGGGGAAGATAAGCAATTCAAATTCGTGTTGGTCTACTTGAGATGCAATAGGTTCATAAAAACAACCTTGGTAGTCTACAAAGTTGCTTTGGAAATTCACCTGAAATTCGGTTCTTTCACAAGCTTATATAAAATAGCCTAGGAAGAGTCCCCAACCAACTTGGAATTGGCCTTGTGATTTGATTACCACCCAGAAGCAATATCTCTAGATTCTTGAGCTTTGACAACCATACAGACAATTGACCATCGAGGTCAGAATTAGCCAAATTCAATACTCTGAAAATTTTGGAATCCTTCAAAATCAACCATGTCATCATCAGATGGCATTCCCTCACCTTCATAGGAACCAGGTAAGCGAGAATGTGTGAAGAATTTTACAACTCATCAATATCTTCATTGCCCTTGTCAGGTTGGTGAATCGGTTGTAAGAAAGCGAGAGGAAAGACAAAGATTTCAATGAAAGAATCTCAGCTTCTATTTGTCCCTCTAAATGATTCCGAGTCAATCCAATGGCTTTTAGGGACCTACGTACATGAGTAAAGGCTTACTGGAAATGTACCAGTGAAGTTATTCATCCTTAGGTCAAGTTTAGTAAGTTGACTAAGTCTGGAAAAATCAAGCATGGAGATATCTCCTTCCAAGTTGTTGGATCCCAAATGCAATTCTACAAGGTTTGTGCAATTAATCAAAGATTGGGGCAAAACACCTTCTAAATTGTTGAAATCAATGGTCACCAACTTCAACTTGGAGAGCTTTCCCAAATTGAGAGGAAGCTCGCGGCCAAAATGATTAAAGGAGAGGTCAAGAATTGCAAGGTTTGTAAGGTTGACAATTTTATCACTAAGAGCATCTCCACCCATGTAGGCTAAGGCAAGGCTAAGGCAAGGCAAGGGCTGGTACTATTCACGTGAATAGTGCCAGCCTTGCCTTAGTTGGTTCCACCCTTGGAAGGCTTGCCCGGGCAAATACTATTCATTGTACTTTATTTTCTATTTTTTATACTTACCATTAATTTTGATAATCTTTTCAGATAATATTTTCGGTTGCCACGTGTCACTATTTATTATAAAATTATCACCTCAAATTTCAGATAACATTTTCGGATAAAATTTTCGGATAAGATATTTGGTTGCCACATGTCCATGTCAGATAAGATTTTAAGATTTTTTATAAAAAATTTATAATCTCATATTTCAGATGAGATTTTCACCCTATAAAATTACGCCACGTGTCCCATGTCAGATAAGATTTTCATATTTAAAAAAAAAATTATAATCTCTAGATTTCAGATAAGATTTTCACCCTATAAAATTGCGCCACGTGTCCCATGTCAGATAAGATTTTCATATTTTTATAAAAAATTATAATCTCAGATTTCAGATAAGATTTTCACCCTCTAAAATTGCGCCACGTGTCATCTCTATCTTCTCAATCCCTCTATAAAACTACACCATCAACTCATACATCTCACACCACATCTTATCTATTCCTTCAATTCTAGATTTTACAAAACATATTTTACTCTCAATGTCAAACTTGAGGAGGGTGTTGGAGATGCAAGAGAGAGAAGAGGAAGAAATCGGAAGGAGACGTGCTGAGGAAGATCGGGAGGCCGATGAAGAAGAGGAGGAAATGCTTGTAGGCTTTGCTATGCTTAATGAATCAAGGCAACACCACCGTCGTCGTACCCAGAATGTGGATAGACGTAGGCAGTCTCGTGATAAGAATCTCATGGAAGATTACTTTATCCCAAATTCCTTATATCCTGTTTCTAAGTTTCGAGAGAGATATAGAATGCAGCCACATTTGTTCCAAAAAATCATGCATGATATTTGTAATTACGACACATACTTCATTCAGAAGTATGATGCTTGTGGAGTTTTGGGTCTTCTCCAGAGCAAAAACTTACAGCTGCTTTGCGGATGCTTGCTTATGGGGCATCTGGAGAGCAGGTGGATGAGATTGCAAGGATGGGAAAATCAACTATCCTAGAATGCTTGGTGAGATTTTGTGATGCCGTAGAAAATCTCTACAAGAGGGAGTACCTTCGCAGACCTTCTCATGCGGACCTACAAAGGCTTCTAAAAAAAGCTAATACTCGAGGTTTCCCAGGAATGATTGGAAGTATCGATTGCATGCACTGGCAGTGGAAGAATTGCCCAACTGCCTGGCAAGGAGACTATGGGAATCGAAAGGGCCAAAAAAGTATAATTCTGGAGGCCGTAGCTTCATTCGACACTTGGGTTTGGCATGCATTCTTCGGAGTTGCCGGATCTAGAATGACCTCAATGTGCTTGGTCAATCCCCCAGTATTCAACGATGTATTGCGAGGTCATTCCCCCCAGATCACGTACCAAATCAACAACACTGTATACTTTGGTGCGTACTACCTTGCCGACGGCATTTATCCTAGGTGGACGACATTCGTGAAAACAATTCCGAATCCTCAATCCCAGAAGGAAAAAAGCTTTGCTGCCTTTCAAGAAGGTTACAGGAAAGACGTGGAAAGGTGTTTCGGTATCTTGCAAGCTCGTTGGGCTATTATTAGGGGCGCTGCTCGGATGTTAGATGAGGAGGTGCTGCGGAGCATTATGATGACTTGCATCATCCTCCATAACATGATTGTGGAGGATGAGTATGATTATGAAGCTACAGAGGAGTTTGAACGGGATCCCATGAACACGTCATTGACAAGAATTTATGAAAGGCCGATGGGACCAAATGGACATCCATTGGAGCATGAACCATTAGTTCGAGATGGTCGATTCAACAACCCCATGATTGATCGTTACCAGGAAATGCAATCTTCGTATGTTCATGAGAGGCGTCAAATTGACTTGATCGAGCACTTGTGGGAGATGAAAGGCAATCACAATGGATGAAGACAAGATTAATGCTTTGTTTTTAAGATTGCTTTATTTTGTGTGTGGTGTGTTTGGAATTATGTTTTGTTCTTAATTATGCTTTATTTGCAATAAAATTAGGTTTGTTTTTAATTAAACTTTGTTTTCATTTGCAAATATTTTTAATACATATTCTGATGTAGAACAAACGGTAGATTTTATCGCGGTTGAGCTAGAAAAAGGATGTAACGGGAATTGGCAAATTTGTCGTCCGAGCTCGGATTAAGACGCAAAATACCATTTCGGAAAGGGAACGACGCCACGAGTCAAACTCACAGTTTTTCCGTGATGTATGATGGATTTTGGCAATTTGAGGTCGTTTGGCCTTCCAAAACTGCATTCAAAGTTTCGTTGTTAATTTTCGGAATAAATTCTGTTTTTCAGTTTTGGAAGGCCAAACGACGTCCAGAGTCGAAACCGGATCTAGCTGCAAATTCTTCATGAATTTTTCTCCACATATGAGAAAACTTCATCTCATTGCCTGTTATAGGACAATGACTAACTTTCACCCAAGACTCACACAACACAATATCTTCCACAGGAGTCCAAGAGCCTCTGGCTTTCGCAGAAGAGGCCATTTGTTTTTTGATACAAATGGAAACTAGTAGAAAAATGTGAGTGAAATGTAAAAAATATTTGAAGGAGAAGAGTATGAATATTTGGTGTGGAAAGTGAGTAAAATTGATAGGTATTTATAGGGAAAAAATACAGTATTTTTTGGTATTTTTTAAAATTTTTTTTGACTTTTTTTGGAATTTTTTTGGCCAAAAAAAGAGGGGCCGTCAGAATTTATCTAAAAAAGCCATCGCAGCGCCCAGGAAGCGCCACGTGGCATTTTTCCGTTGGGCCCTGTCACGCGCCAACGGTAAAAAGATTTGAACTCTCCGCTCGCTGATGTCAGCGTGACGTAGCGCCTTTGGGCTGCTACCCAGGCAAGATCTGCCCGTGGGCTTGCCCAGTTTCATGGGACCCATCATTTGCCCGGGCCAATTTTCTTTCCGCTGGAGCATCTTTGGGCTGCCTTGGGGGGCCTTTTGCCCAGTCTTGTGCCAAGGCTGGAGATGCTCTAATGGCTCAATGTAGTGAATTGAGAGGTAATGCAATTTCTTCAAGTTTGGTAGCATTATAGATATCTTCTGGAAATAATCCTGAGAGGTTATTGTGATTGGCACGAAAAACCTACAGTTTGGAATACTTCCCTAGCCCAGGAGCAAGGTTGCCACTGAATACATTGGAAGAAAAATCCAATAGCCTAAGAAAGAGAGAGGAATGTTTGAGACAAATAGAGGATGGGACATACCTTGTGAAGCTATTGTTGCTGACATTGAAACTAGTCAAGTTGCTTGCTTGTTGGAAGAATGAAGATGGGATTGCACCAAATAAGTGATTGCTGGACAAATCGACTTTTAGGTATTGCTGGATGGTAGAGAAAGTGGTAGCTCTCCAGAAAGACGGTTACAGTTCAAATCAAGGATCTCAAGTCGATTCAAAGACAAGAAGAACTGAGTTTCAAGTGAACCATATAGTGAATTGTGGGAAAGGTTCAAGTGGGTGAGATGTGTGAGATTTGCAAGTGATGAGGGAGATATATCTCCTTTGAGCCCTTTGGAAGGCAAGAGCAAACGGGTGACCCAACCATCTTGATCACAAGTGATGCCCATTCAACGACAGCAATCAATGGATGTCCAATTTAAAGGAGGAGAAGATAAAGTGGAGGGAAAGGACATGAGGGAGCTGTGTTCAGTTTGTTTGCAGGCATGAATATATATATTTGTAGATAAAATGCAAGAGAATAAGAGGAAGAGAAGGAAGCCACGAGCCATTAGGTTATAAGCTTGCACTAGCATGCTACTTTGTGCATGTGTTGTTGCTCAACCATAATATCATTTCTCAAGAAGAAATTATATCATTCGTTTTCAAGCACAAGAAATATCTGATTTCCCTTGCCAATATCCATGCTGGTTGTGTTACCGACTTTATGATAGTCGAGTTATAAGCTGTATTGGATGTGTCATGATTTTTTTAACAGTAATAAAAAATCTCACGGATGTAGTTAATGCGTTTCCAGATTTGGATGCAAATTGAGAAGAAGAGAAAAGAGGTGGACAAAGTTTTTTTTTTCAATTTATTTTAAAAAAATATTTATCTTTTTTTTATAAATGTGTTTATTATTTTTAAATAATTTGTGGGTTTCTTAAATCCCATATCATTTGCCACGTCATCATCTAACAGAGGATTTGACAGAATGACTGACATATGTATGAAAATAGTAGAGAAGTCAAACTTTTAGTATGAAGTTGATATGAAAAAAACTTGATGCAGTAAAGTCTGAATTTTAGGAAACTTCCAGGTAGTAAAGTAAAATTTACCATTTTTTTATTTGTTCGTCCTTTTCTCTTTTCACATTCAAAGGGATTTGCTAACCACAATTTTTTAGTACTAAAAAGTCTTTGTGGGCATCAAAACTTAGGGTGAAATCAATTTGCTGCTAATTGAGTAGAAGACGTTTGTGAAGCAAAAACATATGAACTAATTTGGCCAGTCTCTAATATGAAGAGTTAATCCAGCGGCTGAAACCCCATGTCAATTTTCAAGTAGGAGGATCCGCTGATGTTGGGGAGGAAGAAGTAGATGGGGTCAATTAAGAGGCCCATGATGCAGATGACGAAGAAGATGTGGTTCCAGAGGGTCACACGTTTGGGTCTCGTTTCAAGGATCTGGTACCACCGCGAGTACTTCTTCCGGGACTAGAACAGGGTCGAGAAGTTGCGGATGTGAGTGGAGGCGGCGGCGTACGAGTGGAATGTGTGAACCATTTTGGGGAGTGTTCATATTTTTGGGGTTAGGTGTCTTGAGAGTTAGCTGGGCTGGTAGGTGCTGTTGGGGTTTTGGTAGATGGTGGTTGCTGGGCGACAGAACTCCTGGACAGGTGGGTGCTGTTGGGGTTTTTTTACAATAGTTTTTAATGTTTTTTAAAATTTTAATCTAATATTTTAAAATTGTTAGCATCCATGTTGGATTAATTCTTCGAATAAGTTCAGTTTCTAGCTTTTTTTAGGTGGGTAAGAGCATCCGCAATGGGCTCCCTAAACCACATCTTTAGACAAATTTTAGGGAGGAATTGTAAAAATGCAACTCCAACCACGCTCTCTATCCACCTCCTAAAATAGGGAGTCCTCTAGGAGCTCCTAAATCTAAGAGAGAGAAAGTATTTCCATGGCTCCCTATAATTTAATGCTGCCTTATTTAATGAGTAGTTCAAACCTTTATTTAATGCTAACTATTTTTTATTTTATTTTTTAATAGAGATTGACCAATCAAAAAAGAGTTATAGCATTTATGACTCTCCAAATTAGAGAGTATGGTTAGAGTTGAAATTTTTTAGAGAGCTCCTAAAATAGCTTTCTTATATTTTTAGCTAAGAAATAGAGAGCATCATTGCGGATGCTCTAATGTAAGTCTTTTAGAAGTCATTTTATCAAGGGATAAACTTGTCTTTAAAACAGAGTGCTGCTATTTCCACCCCTTGTCCTATTTTGCCACCCACTATGTAAATTTGAAAGAACACAAACTTATCTTTCCACCCACCATTATTCCTAAAATACCCTTTAATTATTAATTCTAGTAAATTCTCTTTGCTATTCATTAGTAATTTTTTTTAAAAAAAAACATTAATTGTATTTTCATATTTTCCATTACAATAAAAAAATTCTTCAATTAGCCCATCCCCACTTAAGTCTCTCCCTCCCCCCCACGACCCAAACCTCTCTTCCTTAAAAAATATAAACCCTCAAAACCCAAATAGAACCCATTGTATTTTGATTCCCATGATCATGAATGGTTCCTTTGCTTCTCCTCTCTCTCTCTCTCTCTCTCTCTCTCTTTGGTATTCAAAATAAACTATTAATTTTATCTTATTTCCAATTATTTCTCTCAATTAGGAATTCCTTTTTGTCTTTTGAGTTCTAAAGCCTAGATATGGTTGAAGGTTCTATTGTTTTTGAAAGAAGAAAGTATATTATGTCTGATTTGAAAACAAATTAGCCAAGTAGAAAAAACTAAAGATTCTAAATTCTAGTCCAGAAGGAAAAGAAAAGGGATTGGATTTCAATATGGCATGAAACTAGACAATAAAAATGGATATTTGAGTTTCAGAGTTTGGGTGGGTTATGTTCATCCTTTATGAAGAAAGAAGCGGGACATTAGGTTCCCTTTGTTTTATTTTCCTCAAGTAAAAGTGGCGATGTGTCCTGTTTTTTTAACCTTTAGATTGAATTTTAATGATGTGTCAAGCTTATATTAATAAATAGAGAGAGTTTTAAATTTGTCCTTAAAAGTCATTTTGCAAGAAGGATAAATTTGTTTTTAAAATTTTAAAATAAACTGGGTGGGAAAATAGGGCAGGGTGGGTGGAAATAGCAGCACTCTTAAAATATTGAGAATAAGGTGCTTGGAGGAATAGAACAGAAGGGTGGAAATAGAGTTTTTATCATAAATAGCCAAAATTTACCTCTTAAATTCATAAAAGTCAGTTTTTATAAAAACTTTAAAAAATAACAAAAAATGCAATTAAAAATACTTAAATGCCCTTAAATTTAAAACCCAGATAAAAACCTAAAAAACAAAACCATTTCTTCATTTTCTAGTGTTTTTCCTTCTTCGTTTCTTTAACATTATTGGAATTAGGAATTGAAATATACTAATATTGCTAACAGCTGCAGAATTTTTCTGCAGTAACCAAGATATATGCAAGCAAATCAAACATAAGCTTTAAACTTTCTCATATAGCCTCCACACTTTGTCTGCCAAAAAAACATAAGCATGCCAAAAGTTTCCTTCATATACAGAATACTAGAGCTAATTAATTTGGTCGATTGTTTTCTTATTATTATAATACTTCGGATTTTGTCTTGTTCTATTGTTAAATGGTCACTATTAACCACTCATCATTCTTAACTTCTTCCTTGCCCAACTTATATATTCTTATTGGTAAAGAGAAGTCGGACCAACAAAAAGTTTGTAAAGATAATCAATTTTCACAAGTGAGAAAAAAAAAATCAACTACATCCCTCCCTCTTTGAACCAATGCGTAGAAGAAAGAGTTTTTATGTTTATTTTTTTGGTAATTAAAAGAAAGAGTTTTGCCTTTTAGGTTTATGAGGATTTTAATTTTGAGGGCATTTTAGTCTATTTAAGTGAGGTTTTTGCTATATTTGAAAGTTTTTACAAAAAATGACATTTATGAATTTAGGAGGTAAATTTTGGCTATTTATGATAAAAACTAGTGGAAATAGTATCCATAAACATGATAATGTTTTTCTCTATGTCTCTTAGCCTATCAATGGCCAAGTCAAATGGGGATTTAAAATAACAAATGTGTATTGCTTCAATTGGTGAAAACAATCCTGTCAAGTCTTTGAAATTAAAGGTGGGTGTTGATGGCTTTGTGAGTTGGAATTAGGGTAGTAGTTGAGTGGAATTGGATGGAACTTGGGGGGGGAGAGAGAGAGAGAGAGAGAGAGAGAGAGAGAGAGAGAGAGAGAGAGAGAGAGAGAGAGAGAGAGAGAGAGAGAGAGAGAGAGAGAGAGAGAGAGAGAGTGTGTGTGTGTGTGTGTTGGGTTGATTTTTATTAAAATTCTTCTATTTTTTCTATTTCATATTTCATGTTATTTTATTTTTCAAGTATTTAGTTATTTTTAATGTACAAGTTGACCAATTTTGCCCTCATATTTAACGGCAAATTGCGCGAAATGTTGAGGATTTAGACGGCAGGGAGGAAATTAGCGAAAAATAAAAGTTCATATCAATAATTTTCCAACAAGATGATAGGGCTAAATTGAAAGATAGGTACAAGTTCAGAGGGCAAATCAACAGTTAGGTACAAATTCCCCCATAACTTTATGAACAGAACAACATATATCCTTTAAATTTGAGTCCAGTTACTTTCAAAAGAAGAAGGAAAAAAAAAACGAAAAGCAAACTGAAAAAGCAAAATAAAAAGTACAACAATAATAATATATATCTAGCCTCTAAGCCTTCTTTTCATCATGTTGATGTGGACTGTTATCAACTTATCATCACATAGAGCCTATCTTGTAGATTGTCTATGAATTGAAAATATGCATATCTCCATGTCTTGTTAATAACTAAAGAACCACAAACTCCCCAAAATCCTACTATGAAACCCAACGCAGCGAAAATATAAAACCATGGAAGTTGATGAAGTCCATTGTCCACGTCTTTATTGTTCTTGTGATATGCATCAATGCCCTTACTTGGTCCACACTTAGTTGGAAGTGGGGCACCACAAAGTTTTGGATTCCCCTCAAAGGCAGAAGCGTTGAAGCTTTGGAGCTGGGTGCCTGTTGGTATTTGTCCTTCAAGATTATTGTATGAGGCATTAAATTCTTTTAAGAAATTAAGACTTGCCAATGATGATGGGATTATTCCAGACAAGTGATTCGTGGAGAGGTCCAATATCTCTAAATTTTTTAGGTTAGATATTTGGTCTGGAATGATGCCGGAGAAGTTGTTGGAGTCAAGAGCCAACTTGTGGAGAAGCTGCAATTGGCCTATCTCAGCAGGTATATAACCACTAATGTTGTTGTTAGATAAGTCTATCATTGCTGGAAAAAAATACAAGTTGCGCGAAGGAAAATGTTGATTTACGGTTCCAGTGATGCTGAAGACAAGCAATTCAAATTCATATTGGTCTACTTGAGATGCAATATTAGGTTCATAAAGCAACCTTGGTAGTCTACAAAGTTGCTTTGGAAATTCACCTGAAATTCGGTTATCACTAAAGCTTATATAAAACAGCTTAGGAAGAGTCCCTAGCCAACTTGGAATTGGCCCTGTGATTTGATTACTAGCCAGAAGCAATATCTCTAGATTCTTGAGCTTTGATAACCATACAGGTATTTCACCAGTGAGGTTAGACCGAGACAAACTCAATGACCGAAGATTTTGAGATCCATCAAAATCAACCATGTCATCATCAGTTGGCATTCCCTCACCTTCAAAAGCACCATTAAGCATGAGTGAGTGAAGACTTTTGCAACTCATCAATATCTTCATTGCACTTGTAAGGTTGGTGAATCTGTTGTAACCAAGCGAGAGGAAGGACAAGGATTTCAATGAAAGAATCTCAACTTCTATTTGTCCCTCTAGATGATTTCCAGCCAATCCAATGGCTTTTAGGGACCTACATGAGTAAAGGCTTATTGGAAATGTACCAGTGAAGTTATTAATCCTTAGGTCAAGTTTAGTAAGTTGATAAAGTCTGGAGAAATCAAGCATGGAGATATCTCCTTCCAAGATGTTGAATCCCAAATGTAGTTCTACAAGGTTTGTGCAATTCATCAAAGATGGGGGCAAATCACCTTCTAAATTGTTGAAATCAAAGTTCACAAACTTCAACTTCGAGAGCTTCCCCAAATTGAGAGGAAGCTCGCCGCCAAAATGATTAAAGAAGAGGTCAAGGATGGCAAGGTTGGTGAGGTTGACAATTTTATCACTAATGGATCCATGTAGTGAATTGAGAGGTAATGCAATTTCTTCAAGTTTGGTAGCATTATAGATATCTTCTGGAAGTAATCCAGAGAGGTTATTGTGACCGGCTCGAAAAGCCTGCAATTCGGAACACTTCCCTAGCCCAGGAGCAAGGTTGCCACTAAATACATTGGAAGAAAAATCCAATAGCCTAAGGGAGGGAGAATAATGGAGACAAATAGAGGATGGGACATATCCTGTGAAAGTATTGTTGCTGACATTGAAGCTAGTCAAGTTGCTTGCTTGTTGGAAGAATGAAGATGGAATTACACCAAAAAAGTGATTGCTGGACAAATCGACTGTCCGGATATTGCTGGATGGTAGAGAAAGTGGTAGCTCTCCAGAAAGACGGTTATAGCTCAAATCAAGGATCTCAAGTCGATTCAAAGACAAGAAGAATTGAGTTTCAAGTGAACCATATAGTGAATTGTGGGAAAGGTTCAAGTGGGTGAGATGTGTGAGATTTGCAAGTGAAGAGGGAGAGATATCTCCTTTGAGCCCTTTGGAAGGTAAGATCAAACGAGTGACCCAACCATCTTGATCACAGATGATGCCCTTCCAACAACAACAATCAACGGATGTCCAATTTAAATGAGGAGAAGATAGAGTAGAGACAAAGGACAAGAGGGAGTTGCTTTCAGTTTGTTTGCAGGCATGAATATTTGTAGATATAATGTAAGAGAATAAGAGGAAGAGAAGGAAGGCATGCGCCATTAGGTTATAAGCTTGTACTAGCATGTTGCTTTGTGTATGTGCCTTTACTCAGAGGTATATTCATATATATAAGAGCAACGATGCTTGAAAAGGATGCTCGGCAAACAACCGCACAATGCAAATTATTGATATTGAAACCCCTCCATACGTCGAAGATATATTTTCCGCTAATGAAACCAAAGAGAGACAACCCATTTTTTGGGCCCCCAGGAGAGGACTTGGCCTACTTAATTTGAGGTCTTCATAAAGTATTCAAAGTTGTTGCCGTGATATATGGTGATAATTTTTTATGGAAATTTGGAAGAATCATGGTGTTATTTTTCACTAACCTTGCATGTCTGCCAAATAGTGGAGGACTGCACTATCCATTCCCTCGAAAGAAAAGTAGTCGTCATGTTACTTTGCTTTAAAAAAAGGTAGAGCATTTGTCTACCGTGTGCATGGACAACTACTCTCATTAGTGGGCACAACTTAACACGTACGTATTTAAGTTACTAAGCAAAGCACAAGCACAAGCACAAGCACTCAGCGAAAATATTGATAGCAATAATGTTCAACCCTCTGAGTGGGCACAACTTAACAACTACTTGCTAAATATATTGATAGCAATAATTAGCCCCACCACCTTGTTCGGTTTATTTTGTCAATTTCTCCCACTTGCTATTTTGTTTGTTTTTTCTTTTGTTGCCCACTGTTCTATAATAACGTTTCTTGGTCCCCGACCACTTGCATCTATTTTTTTTTTTTTGGTGAATAAAAAGGTGGCAGGAGTGTCACCTCTCCGAGCCGGGCACAGGTTAAGGGAAAGCTCTCCCCAGGGGATTTATTTTCTTATAGTTAGCTTGAAAGCGATGCAGTTGTAAAGGATTCTGAAAGGAAGGGCGTGCGAAGACTCTTGTGCAACGCATTAGTGAAGTTATTGACTAAGTCTGGACTAATGAAACCCCTCTACATGTCGAAGATATATTTCCACTAATGAAACGAACGGGGGTCTTAAGAGGACTTGACCCGAAGACTCTTGTGCAACGCATTAGTAAAGTTATTGACTAAGTCTGGACTAATGAAACCCCTCTACACGTCGAAGATATATTTCCTGTTGAAACAGAGAAAATTAAAAGAACAATATTACCCGGAAAAATTCGTTGTGAAGTTGTGAATGATTCTTGGGATGAGTCGCGGACTAAGTCGCTCTCTTTAAGACGTTTCGCGGCTCTGCCCAAGTTGTGCAAGCAGTTCAGAAAAGGCCACTACGTCCCCAGGATAAAACAGCCCCAGAATCTCCTCTGTCTAGGTTCTTCCTTGCACTGAGGAAGGACCCGAATACAAACACCTTTCTATGTTGCTTAGAAAACTTAGTTTAGAAAATAAGAAAACTATATGAAGAGGAAGAAGACTGTCGCTTTCGTCTCTATATCTTTTTTCTCTTATATCTATATCAGATATATATACAAGGTATATCACAAAAGAAAGGTTGGTGGGCTTTAAAGACGGCAAATGCATCAGTTAAAAATCAGCCCAAATTTAATAGAAAATAACTCCTATTAATAAAGATAATTTAAGGCAATTATTGAATTATTGAATATATATAATTTTTAAAAATAAACATACCAATTTCAACAATCCCCCACTTGTTTATTTTAGAAATAAATTCATTAAGCAACATATCATAAGACTGTGCATAAGTAGAGGTGTTTTTCAACTTGAACCTTTACATAGTGACGGAGCTTCAGAATATACAAGAGTAACATATAGTTTTGAACTCTATCTCTGACAACACCACACACACAGCCCTACTAAGGTGAAGTTCAAAAGCCAGCACTTTACGGCCATGTGCTTGTATCCCAGGTATAGTGAATGCTCTAGAAAATTTCCCCCAAAATTTTCATAGAAAGCGGCCTCACTTTCACATTCACATAGGTGAGACTATCAAAGATATTCGTATAGCTAGATATCCCACTCAATATAGAGTATAGATCTCATTAAGAGTTATAAACAACTCAACCTTAAATCGCTTCAGGATTTCATGCTTCTAAGGATGAATATGGAACAATAGCATGACTCTAATCATGTCACTAAATGACTTGTTATTACCCATTGAACCTATTTCTTGGGATTTCCAATCTATAGGTTGGGTTACCATCACAAGTGACTTAACCTGCTAGGGGTTTTAGTCCCATTCCTTTTGAGGTTTTCCAAACCTTTTCTCGTGCTAGTCCTTTCGTCAAAGGATCAGCTAAATTCTCATCAGACCGTACATAATCCACTCTTACAGCCCCATTAGAAAGAAACTCTCTAATAGTACTGTGCTTGCGACGTATTTGTCGCCTCTTGCCGTTATAATAACGGTTCTGAACTTTTGCAATAGCTGCAGTACTATCACAGTGGATAAGAACAGCTGGTATCGGTCTCTCCCACAAGGGGGTATCTGATAGTAGGTTTCTCAACCAACTTGCTTCCTCACTAGCCATTGCTAGGGCTATCATCTCTGACTCCATTGTGGACTGAGCCAGAATAGTCTGTTTCTTAGACTTCCATGACACTGCACCACCAGCAATATTAAATATATATCCACTAGTAGCCTTTGAATCATCTGCAGGGTATTCCAATCAGCATCGCTATATCCTTCTAGGACAGCGGGAAACTTCTCATAGTGTAATCCAAGGTTCATTGTCCTTTTAAGGTACCGCATGACCCTCTCAATAGCATACCAATGCTCCAAACTAGGTCTACTTGTAAACCTGCATAGTACTCCTACGGCATAAGCTATATCAGGCCTAGTGCAATCAGTAGCATATCGAAGGCTACCAATAATGCTCGCATACTCAGTTTGTCTAACACTGTCACCCATGTTCTTGAACAATTTTACACTAGGATCATAAGGAGTACATGCTGGTTTACAGTCAAAGTAATTATACTTCTTAAGGATTTTTTCAATGTAATGAGATTGATCCAAAGAGAATCCTTTTTCAGACCTAGTTATCTTAATTCCAAGTATCACATTAGCATCACCTAAATCTTTCATATCAAAGTTCGCACATAACAAAGATTTGACACTATTCACATCATGAATATTAGAGCCAAAAATAAGTAAATCATCCACATAGAGACATATAACAGTGCAAACATTATTCTCATGCTTAAAATAAATACATTTGTCGCTTTCATTTATTTGGAAACCATTTGAGATGACTAAACTGTCAAATTTTGTATGCCATTGCTTAGGTGCCTGTTTCAAACCATAAAGAGATTTGTCTAATTTACAAACTTTATTTTCTTTTCCATGAACAATAAAACCCTCAGGTTGGTCCATGTAAATTTCTTCCTCTAAATCACCATTCAAGAACGCTGTTTTAACGTCCATTTGGTGCACAACAAGATCATGAATAGCAGCTAAAGCAAACAGCACACGAATAGAAGTTATCCTAGTGACAGGTGAATAAGTATCAAAGAAGTCCACATTTTCCCTTTGCCTATACCCTTTGGCTACAAGACGAGCCTTATATTTTTCAATTGAACCATCAGGTTTTAATTTCTTTTTAAGAATCCATTTACAACCAATTGTCTTACAACCAGGTGGAAGATCTACAAGGTGCCAAGTTTTATTGGACTCCAAGGAGTCCATTTCATCATTTATTGCTTCTTGCCATAAATCTGCATCCAAAGAAGACAAAGCTTCTTGAAGAGTTGTAGGATCCTGTTCTAAGGTATATATATGAAAATCAGATCCAAAGTCCTTTGCAGTTCGTGCTCTCTTACTCTTCCTTGGTTCTACATTAGGTTCAGAAAGCTCTATACCTCTAGGTTTATTATTTCTGGATAGAGAAAGATTACTAGATGTTGAACCCCCACTATTTCTCAATTTAAAAGGAAATTTATCTTCAAAAAAATCAGCATCATTAGATTCAATTACAACATGGTTCTTTAAATCATAAAATCTGTAGGCCTTACTATTAATAGCATACCCAAGAAAAACACATTCATATGCTCTACTAGCCAGTTTGATCTTTTTGGATCAGGGGATTAGCACGTAAGCCAAACAACCCCAAGTTCTAAAATACAATACATTAGGTTTCCTATTTTTCAAAATTTCGTAAGGGGAAATTTTAGTTTTAGAGTTGGGAATTCTATTTAGCACATAACAGACAGTGAGTAGTATCTCCCCCACCAAAAAGAAGCAGCTCCTGAACTAAGTAAAACAGGAACAGTTAATTCAGCAAGTGTTCTATTTTTTCTTTCAGCTTTACCATTCATTTCAGGAGAATAAGGGGCAGTTCTTTCATGAATAATACCAAGAGATTTATACAAATCAACAAAAACACCAGATTCATATTCTTGACCTCTGTCACTGCGAAATCTCTTAATTTTTCTATTAAATTGATTTTCAATTTCAGTTATGAAAATCTTAAACATATCAATTGCTTCACTTTTATTTTTCATCAGATAAACAAAAGAATAATTAGAGCAATCATCAATAAAGGTGATAAAGTATCGTTTCCCATTTCTAGTTAACACTCCATCAAATTCGCAAATGTCAGAATGAATTAGATCAAGTGGTTCAGATACTCTAGTGACAGATTTATGTGGGGTTTTGGTAATTTTAGCTTGGCTACAAAATTCACACTTCTCAAAATCATTCAGCGACATTTCAGGAATAAATCCTAATTTACTCATATTTTTAACAAGCCTTTTGTTAACATGACAGAGTCTAGCATGCCAAGTATTAAAAGAACACAACATATAAGCAGAAGAAGAACTTTTATTAGCATCAACATTCAATTTGAACATTCCATCAGTAGCATAGCCCTTACCAACAAACATACCATTTTTTGTAAGTGTATACAAGTCTGCTCCAATTGTTTGAGTAAACCCAGCCTTGTTGAGAAGATAGCCTGAGACCAGATTCTTCCTTATTTCTGGAGTGTGCAGAACATCTTTGAGGACGACAGTCTTTCCCGAAGTAAACTTTAATTCTATTTCTCCAGTTCCAGCAACAATTGTTGTGTGAGAATCACCCAACAACACTTTCCTATCATCAGTCACAGAATAAGTCTTGAAAAAGGCACGATTATAGCAAACATGGCGAGAAGCGCCATGTCTACCCACCACCCCTCGGATCCATCAACCATGTTGATTTCTGAAATCATAGCAATAAGTTGCTCTTCAGTTATATTCACTTGAGGAGCAGGGCGAGACCTATTCCTCAGAGTTTCGGGCAAGGTGCCCGGCTTGTGACAGTTATAACATAGAAACTGTCCCGAATCATCATCACGTGAGGGGGGTTGACTCCTATTTCTGATTCTGATGAAGGTTCCAATTCTGATAGTGTTGAGGATTCCGAACTCTGGTTGTGTTGCCCATTTCGATTCTGATTGTTGTTGTTGCGATTCCTGTTTTGATTTTTCATATTCTTGCCATTTGTCTTCAGAGCAGCTGGGGTTTGATTCCTGTTGGAGTGGTGATTTTTCTTGTTGTTGGAGACGAGCAAAACTTCTTCTTTCATATCATGTTTCCTGGCCTCCTCCTCAATACGCAGAGACGAGTGATCAAGCTTTCCAAGGAAAATTCTTTGGTCTTGTGACGCAGAGCATTTTTGAAATCTTTCCAGCTGGAGGCAGCTTGTCAATGATAACAGCCACCTGAAATTGTTCATCTAAATTCATGCCTTCAATAATAATTTCATGTGCAATTTTCTGTAGTTCATGAGATTGTGCTTCTACTGATTTTTCATCCACCATTTGAAACTTCAAATAGCGACTAACAGCAAATTTCTTTGCACCAGCCTCTTCTGGATCATATTTTTTTTGAAGCGCATCCCACAAATCCTTAGCAGTATCATAAGAAGAATAATAATCATAAAGATCATCAGATAAACCATTCAAAATATAGTTCTTGCACAAAAAATCATTTTCAGTCCATGTTGCAAGGCCCAAGTTTGTTCAGGAGTGGGATTGTCAGAGGCATATGGTTTATCAGAATGTGAAAGACAGAAGCTAATTTTTTCGTTGTAAGATAAAATAACATCTTTTGCCTCCATCGTTTAAAATGAAGACCCTCAAATTTGGAAGGTTTATTTAGGTCAGGAGTGAAAGAATTGTTTACAGCTTCCATGGCAGATGAGTCGTCTTAAAATTGTTGAAACAGAGAAAATTAAAAGAACAATATTACCCGGAAAAATTCGTTGTGAAGTTGTGAATGATTCTTGGGATGAGTCGCGGACTAAGTCGCTCTCTTTAAGACGTTTCGCGGCTCTGCCCAAGTTGTGCAAGCAGTTCAGAAAAGGCCACTACGTCCCCAGGATAAAACAGCCCAGAATCTCCTCTGTCTAGGTTCTTCCTTGCACTGAGGAAGGACCCGAATACAAACACCTTTCTATGTTGCTTAGAAAACTTAGTTTAGAAAATAAGAAAACTATATGAAGAGGAAGAAGACTGTCGCTTTCGTCTCTATATCTTTTTTCTCTTATATCTATATCAGATATATATACAAGGTATATCACAAAAGAAAGGTTGGTGGGCTTTAAAGACGGCAAATGCATCAGTTAAAAATCAGCCCAAATTTAATAGAAAATAACTCCTATTAATAAAGATAATTTAAGGCAATTATTGAATTATTGAATATATATAATTTTTAAAAATAAACATACCAATTTCAACATTTCCACTAATGAAACGAACGGGGGTCTTAAGAGGACTTGACCTACTTAGGCCTTCACACAATGTACTCAAAGTTGTTGCGAAAATGTTGTGATATGGAACTGAAAAAGATATTGAAAAATGCTAAAACCGCTGTCGCACGCATTAGTGAAGTTATTGACTAAGTCTGGACTAATGAAACCCCTCTACATGTCGAAGATATATTTCCACTAATGAAACGAACGGGGGTCTTAAGAGGACTTGACCCGAAGACTCTTGTGCAACGCATTAGTAAAGTTATTGACTAAGTCTGGACTAATGAAACCCCTCTACACGTCGAAGATATATTTCCACTAATGAAACGAACGGAGGTCTTAAGAGGACTTGACCTACTTAGGCCTTCACACAATGTACTCAAAGTTGTTGCGAAAATGTTGTGATATGGAACTGAAAAAGATATTGAAAAATGCTAAAACCGCTGTCTCACACACTTAGGGGGATTCGAACCCCTCTCCTTTCCCATCCTCTTGCCCGGCCTTATCCAACACACTGCTCATGAATTTGTGATTAGAAGCTACAACGTTAATATTTATACTGCCTCTTCAACTTTCTACAGGCTTTTGACAAAAAAACAAGGGAAAAAAACTTTCTACAAGCTTATTTTAATGTTATTTATTAGATTATTATGGAGGTGTATTATCTATTATCTATCTATATATAAAGCAAAAAGTAAAGAAGGTGTAGTAAATTATTATATATAAAAAAATTATGGTGTTTTTAATCTTCTTACATTAATTACTACAAATTTGCTAAAGTCATAGTATTTGTTAGTTTGCTATATAGTTAATTTAAATCACTCAAACCTACCATGCAATGCATTCCCTTCCAATTTTTTGTGATAAAATAGTAGATAATTGACTAAATAAACATCCTCTAAAGTTTCAATAAAAATTTCCAAGTTTTTCTCACAATTTCCATAGTTTTTATTCAATTTTTACAGATATTCGATATTTCTCGATATTTCCATCGATATATCCGTGTTTTTGGACCACCGATATTTTGAAACCCTCGATTTTACACCTTGGTTCTGATCACTTGTTCTTGTCTTTAAGTTACTAAAGCAAGCACAAACATCGATACTGGGAGAGAATAATTTCTTTGTATAATTGCTTTGTGGGTTTTGTTTGTATTGTTGAATGGTATCAACTAATGATGAAGTGAATTGGGTTGTATTCACCATTGTCTCTGTATTTAAGTTACTTAGCCAAGCACAAGCACTGAGAGAGAACATGATACATATAATTGCTATTTGGGCACTACTACAAAAACGAAATAGACGACGGGATCCACCGTCGTTGTAATGCTTTGAAAACCGTCGTTAAATCGACCGTCATCTTTTTGGGTGTCAAACTACGACAGCTTTTCACCGTCGTTGTTTATCTGTAAAGACGACGGTTTTTTAAAGAAAATCGTCGTTGTTTAGAAGTAAAGATCGTTATATAGGAGGAAAGACGACGGTTTTACCGTCATGTATTGTAGGTTAAGATGACGGTTTTTTATGAAAACCGTCATCTTTACATATAATAGACGACCATTTTAAAAAAAAACCGTTATCTTTACATATAATAGACGACCCTTTTTAAAAAAAAACCGTCATCTTTACATATAATAGACGACCCTTTTTTATAAAAACCGTCGTTAATTATCTGTAAAGCCAATGGTTGGTTTATAAAAACTGTCGTTAATTATCTGTGAAGACTATGATTTATTATGAAAACCGTCATCTAATAAGTTCCCAAACTTCTACATTTTAGTTCTTTTTGATTTCATATGATGCTATACAACGATTTTAACTGGAAAACCAACTATAATGCTTTATTAATGAATATATACACTCAAAAATAGTTTCTTTCATAAAACTTGAAGATTCAATAGTTATTACATAGTTAACCAATCTTTATCCTACAACAAACATAATTCCTACCAATTAAGTAGTACAATCTTTTCCTAACAAGACCTACGTACTCCTAATCCAAGCCTTCCTCATCCAACAGACAAATGATGCACAACTGAAGTCTCCTCCATCATCCCTGTAAATAAATCAAAATGACAAAGAGAGAAAAAAAGCTAAGATTATAAACATATAAAATTAGGTGGAAGAGAAATTTTACCATTGGACCATATTTCTATAGAAAACTTGTAAAATGAGCATAAAAAAGACCATCGAGAACCTGCAAAAGGAAAAAATATATAAAGAAAATGATGGTGAAAAGAGAAGGTAACAAATTTTCAGCAACAAAAAAAACATACGACTCACATAGAAAACTTACAAAAGAAAAAGTTATAAATCTGCAAGCTTCCTCCTCATCTCTTGAGAACCAAATCAGAAAATCTAAAGAGAAACCAGAAAAAAAAAATGTAAACAAACCAGACAAATCAAGAGAGACAGAAAATCTGAAATCAAGGAGACAAAGAACATACCAGAAACGCAAAGAGACTAATCCAGAATTCACTAGCAAGATATAGAAGGGTATTGAGAGATTAGGTCACTTTCAAATCAAACCTTTCATGAGGGTGTTTTAGAGAGCTTAGGAGGGTTTTAAGGAGGAAGAGATAAGGTTTTCAGAGACGGGGGAAAATCTGAAAATTTGTCGAGCGCGAATTCACTTAAGCGGCCTCTTTTTTAGCGTGTTTTAAAAGACGACGCTTGTTAATGAGAGATAAGGTTTTCAAAGATGGGGGAAAATTTGAAAATTTGTCGAGCGCGAATTCACTTAAGTGGCCTTTTTTTAGCGTGTTTTAAAAGACGATGCTTTTTTAAAAAAAACCGTCATCTTTACATAAAATAGACGACCCTTTTTTTAAAAAAATCGTCGTCTTTACATATAATAGACAACCCTTTTAAAAAAAATCGTCGTCTTTACATATAATAGACGACCCTTTTTAAAAAAAAACCGTCATCTTTACATATAATAGACGACCATTTTTTTTATAAAAAAAACCGTCGTCTTTATATATAATAGACGACCCTTTTTATAAAAAAAACCGTCATCTTTACTTCACAATAGATGACCCTTTTTAAAAAAAACCGTCATCTTTACTTCACAATAGACGACCATTTTAAAAAAAAAATTGTCATCTTTACTTCATAATAGACGACTATTTTTAAAAAAACTGTCATCTTTACTTCATAATAGACGACCCTTTTTAAAAAAAACCGTCATCTTTACTTCATAATAGACGTCCCTTTAAAAAAATGGTCATCTTTACATATAATAGACGACCCTTTAAAAAAAAAACTGTCATATTTACTTATAATAGACGCAGTTTTAAAAAAAACTGTCATCTTTACATATAATAGACGCAGTTCTTTCAAAACAACCATGTCTTTACCAAAAAAAGGACACTTGATTTTTAAAAGAAGACGTTTGTCATACCTGCTGTCGTTGTTTTTTGGTTAGATTTTAACTCTTGAAGAAAACCTTTTTAATAAGACGTCGCTTTTTTATTTGTGTGTGTCGTTATAAAAAATATTCAACAGTACCTCCGTTTTTTAGTTGCTTAAGTCACTTATCCACGACGGTTTTTTGTTACCGTCGTCTTTTTAAACACAACGACGGTTTTTTCTTCTACCGTCGTCTTTTTTTGGTTGGCTTTTTCACTTTTTGTAGTAGTGGGGTTTTGTCTAGATTGTTTAATTGATTGAGGGAGGACCAATCGATGAAAAATATTGGGAGGAGGAGGGGGTTGATGGGGAGAGAGAGAGAGAGAGAGAGAGAGAGAGAGAGAGAGTCCCACATCGAAACTCCACTCAAGATGCACGCCTCCCAAAGTCTATAAGATGAGGCACAAGTCCCAAGAAGGAGGTAACTCCGACATTCAGCAATCCTGCCATTACTTCGGCCAGATCACTATTCCCTCTGTACTTATTCTAATTTAAGCATCGAAGAGCCTTCGGCTTCGGCTGGTACCACACCGGTGCCAAAGGGCTTATCGAACATCCATTCTCTTGCAGATTGATTGCTCTACCGAAGCTCATATGAGGCCGAAGGTGGCATCATCACTAAGTTGGGCCCAAAAGTATCCGACCATTTTTAGCATCAACGTGTTTGATTAATTGAAGTAGAAGGAAAGATGCTGGTTAAACATTGATTCAATTGATGTGGTTGGGTTAGTGGCTGTCGGAGAGGGGAAAGATGGATTGGGTGGTCATGTACAAAGATAGAAGCGAGAGAAAATAAGTGGTGAGAGTTTTTTTTCAATTTTTTTTATAAAATATTTATTATTTTTAAATAATTTGTGGGTTTCTTAAATCCCACATCATTTGCCACTAAAAAGTCTTTGTGGGCATCAAAACTTAGGTTTAAATCAATTTGCTACTAATTAAGTAGAAGACGTTTGTGAAGCAAAAACATCTGAACGAATTTGGCCAGTCTCCAATCTGAAGAGTTAATCCAACTATTGAAACCCCGTGTCGATTTTCATGCAAGAGGATTCGACGATGATGGGGAGGAAGAAGTAGATGGGGTCAAGGAAGAGGCCCTTGATACAGATGACGAAGATGTGGTTCCAGAGGGTCACGTGTTCGGATCTCGGTTCAAGGATCTGGTACCACCACGAGTACTTCTTCCGCAAGGGCGGAACCATGAATTTTTCAATGGGTGGGCTAGCTAAAGTTATTAGCTTAAAATCTAATGATAATTTTTTTTGTACTTACATTTTCTATAGTTTTTCTAGAAATAAAAGTATACATTAAATCATATAAATCATCCTAATTGTAAACACAAGAAGAAGAAAAAAATTAGAGCCATATTATTCACGAAATGGTGAATTTCATTTAGAAAAATGCTTCTCTTTTGGAGACAAATTAATATAAATTTTTTAAAATTGATGTTGGGACAAACTTTGACACCAAATACAAATGTGGAAGACCTATAACTATGCTTATTGGTGTTGAAATTGTATATATTTTTAATTTATTTTTAATTAAAATATTAGGCTATATGTATATTTAATTTATTTTTTTCTGAAACCTTCTCTGGGCTACAGCCAAGGGCAGCCCTTGCCTTGGTTCCGCCCATGTTCTTCCGAAGCTAGAACGGGGTCGAGAAGTTGCAAATGCGAGTGGAGGTGTTCACCCGTTTTGATTTGTCTCCTGTGATGGTAGGGTAAAGTTCCCCATTGTCTTGAAAACAATTGACTGGTCAACAAGTCAACTTTCTTTAGTGTGCGAGCGTGCCACTGCTAGCAATGAAAATCCTAGCAGACTTATTTAAAAATAACTTGCGCCCCAAGTTACTGATTTTTGAACAAGCGATTGTGAATTTGGGTGAGGAATATCTCCCAAGTAAGTTCTTTTCCTGCCTCAGACCGGTGAGGACTTCACAATTTTTCACAGGTACAAACTGGTAGTTCTGGCCAGAATAAATGATAACAGAGTGAACCTTTTTCAGGCAGAACTCCCTTTTTCAAAGCTTAAAAGGGAAAAACTGACTATGAAAAGACAAAAAGAGGGCTGTGCTTCCATTTCTGCCTGGGTAGATGCTTCTAATTCTGGGCTGGACTGGTAATACCTCCTGGACTGGACTTTCAATAACTTCAAATGCTAGGCTTCAGCTGCAAATCGATACCAAAGCTTAAGTGTGGTAGAGCTTTAATCTATTTCAAGCCTTGGAAGGCCTTTGAACGGGCAGAACTGGGACTTCTTCAGTTAGAAAGGGGCATAAGTGGCTGGACTTGAGCTGGAAACTGGACTGTGGCACCTGTTCCGCTTAGTCAGGGCTATCCATAAATTTGTTGAGGTTTTCTTATTTGTAAAAACTCAAACTCTGCTTGCTTTGGCTTTGCTAAACCAAATTTGTAACGAGAAAAATCTTGTTTTAATTGATTTTCTTCTAAGTCTGAAAACTGGAAGTTTGGACTTGTAGCTGGCTTCTCTTGTGGCTTAGCTAGCTTTTGGTTGCTTCAATTTGCTTGAAGGTTCTCTGAGATCAAATGATCATTTTGAGTGTTTGTCTTTTGACTGATTTTTTAGTTGTTTGATTGTCCCTTGATCTATTCACCTTCTCTTATATTTATAGGAAACTTTTGGAATGAAGGCTCTAATTTTTAATAATGGGCGGCAAAAATTCCCAAAAAAATCTTTTATTTTAAATGCAAAAGAAAGGGGGTTTTATCCTCTCTGGCAGATGAACCCTCAATCAGTTCAGTTCCTGAAGTAACCACTTCCCTGTATTTTGATGGGGCGCCATACCCTTCTTCCTTTTGAACTGCTTCTGTAAGAGTCTCAAACTGTGATGATAAGTCCTCAGTTTTAAATAACTTCCTGCTTCCCGCTTATTTACTTCTTTAGAAAGCAAGGTCTGCGTATCCCTTAAAAATGGTGCCTTCTTTTGGGTAGAAGAATATCTTTTGAATAAATAAAAAAGGAATTTGATCCCTCGCAGGAGAGTTTTTCTAGACTCCTTTATACCTGCCCCTGTTCATTCCCTATTAATTCTAGTTGCAATTGTTGACTTTTCTTTAGAATAGGAAAATCACGTGGGGCTGTTTCTCCCTTTGGGCTTTTCTTTTCTTTCTTTAATTCAAAACCTGCCAAGCCCATTTTGGTTCAAACTTAATTTGGGTTCCTTTGAGGCCCAAGTTTCTTCTCGGCTTTGACTCTTCCAGGCCTCCAATGTTTGGGGCGAGTGTATCGCTTTGGCCTGTTTATTTGTTAACGGGCTGGGCGCGTCGATGGGTTGAGTGCGACAAATTTAGGTCTAAACAAGTGGCCTGTCGAAAAAATGATGTGGGCTTTTGACTTTGGGCCGGGTGAGCCAAATTTAGGCACAAACAGGAGGTGGCGGAGTATATGGAGATTATATTCCACCAATAATAGGGTTGGGGCCCTACAGCCTTCAATTATGGTATTTGTGCAAGAATCTACCAAAATCAACTTTATTATCAGCATGATAATGTTAGAACCCGTTCAACCTTAACCCAAATGTACAAAGAGAATATACTATTTTTATTATTCAAAACACAATACAATTCAACATCTTTACAATACTAACTAAACTCCTAATATAGTAAATTAATTGCTAATGCAAAAGACTGAAACACCCTTGGAATCCTGTCATTACCCTCCCCACAAAAACAATCCTTGTCCTCAAGGATGTAAACCAAAAAATACAACATTGCCACCACCCATAGGAAGATGCAGTAGCAACTACAAAATTTACGCTTGACCAACTAAGCTTGTGGAGAGAACTTCCAAATTAACATGTTTGAGCAGTCTGAACCTTCAAGTAAAGGACTAGTTGTTTCATTAGGTTCCAAAAATTTTCTCCAAGTCGCAGGAGCAAAACCTTTCAACTGCAATGGATACATCGTAAAAGCCAAGACAACAAATGGAAGCGTACAAAATGGCTCTCAACCCAGAATGCATAGCACCAACTGAAATTGTCTCCCACAAAACCGCCATAAACATAGCCCACAACAATTCCAATTGGTATACACATGTAAAACATTGCAAGTCATGCTGTTTTTCTGAGGGGCAGGTGTTATAAAAACTATACAAAATATAGTTTTCCTTTTCCGTAAAGCCAAACACAAAACATTATATTATAAATAATGTTATAATAAATAAATAAGAAAGCTTTTAAGGTATAATGAAATTGAAGAAAACAAAATAATAGGTAAGTAAAAGCAAAATAAATAATAAGTAAGAAGGTGAGTTTGGTACGGTGAGCACGTCAAAGACGCTGTCCTAAAGCCTTTGTAGCCTCCCTACGTGCAGGTCCTGATGGTCTACAAGACTCCAAGATACGACCCCTTGTACACAAACTCAAGATCCGCTATGAGCACGTTCATAGACGGATATGGGTATCCAAGTCACAGAACCATTGCCAAATAATATAAAGTAGAGAATATATATAAAAGTAGAAAATGAGAGAATTAGTTTGTGGTGGTGATTGTGGTATGTGATATTCTGATGGCGTATTGTGGTTGTCTCAAATGTGAAGGAGGAGTGGCCTTTTATAGGCATCCAAAACATGTAACCTTTACCAACCATAAAAGTTCACCAACCAAAAAATTAAGGCATTCACCAACCAAAAATAAAAACTGAATATTAAATATTTATAACCCCCACAATAAATAAAATAAAACAGAAAAATAATTAAATAAATAAAACGGTTAAAATTTTAAAATCTTTTAAAATTCCAACGCAGGAGCATGGTCATCAATGAACGACACTGCAAGACTTGTGAAAGATATCTCACCAATTCCAACCAGCATACGACATATTGCAATGGTCTAAAAATCAATTGAACGACCACACGCAGCTATGGCAAATGTCCAAACGGATAATCCAACTCCAATCTGCCTAAAAGGATTGTGGCTGAACCTCCGCACTTCTTGCCACCAAATCCACCATAGCAAGCCTCCACCTTTGTCACGAATACCCATATGATAGTCAAACTCAAAATCATTTGCATAGCCACCCTGGAAAAAGAGCAATTTCCACTCCTGGGCAGATGCAGAATGCATTCATACAAGAAAAAGAAGAAATGAGAGTAAGCTTGTTCCTTACCCTCCTCAGTTCTTGCCTCCAAATACACCAAATGAAACCTCCCCTTTTGTCACGAATGCCCATCACAGGTAATCCAACTCAAAATCAAGAACGCCAGGACAACCATTGCATAACCCAGCCGAGGTAGGCATTGCAACAAACAGTGGGAGTGGGGGACGCGCCCGACTCTTGGACCCAATATTGAGCAAGGATCTTGATTTCTACGATCTTGGAAGAACTTTGATATGAGGATACTAGAGTTTGCGCAGTAATGGATTCAAAGCCCTCCCAAAATTGTGTCTTGTGCACAGCCGAAAAACAACTCACGCCAAGAGACCTGTGGAGTCCTAGCAAGACCCACTGCCCTAACCAGCGAATCGTCAACTTGTCGCTTTCCAGAAATGAAAAGGCATGGAATTGAGGCGGGTCGGTACTCTGGAACATCGAGACAACATTCTTTGACTCAATGATGGCCATCGGAAAAGTCTGGAACTGGGACCATCGGGAAAGTCAGCATCGTCGGTGCTTGGAAACAAAGAGTCACATGAAAATGGGGCTTGAGATCCAGGAGAAAACTTGTGATCTAAAGCATTGATGCACTCCTGATTCAAGATTTGAGCCAAGAGTGCGTCAATTCGATCAATTGAGGCCTCCATGGATGCATCAAGTCTATTGAGGGAGGCCTCCACGACGGGTGTTAACATATCGTCCATGGCTGCGGCTCAACAAATCGTACACGAGAAGGGAAACTTAGGTCCACTGGTCTTAGATAATTATGGCAAACTTTATTAAAATCAAATAATGTTACAAATATACTAATATGTGAGAAGAGTACACACAAATAATGGTAACCAAAACCAAATTGGTTACTTTGAAATGTTGACCACTGCCTCATTTTTTTTGTAGCATGAAGAAATCACATCTGAAAAAGAAGACATAATTATAAGAACAAGCAGTGCCTTATTACACCAGAAGACATAATTAAAAAACAAAGAAAATAAATCCTCCTCCTCCAAAGGATGCAACCCTTTCCTCTCCCACTCATACCCACCTACCCATCCCCAACTCAGCCACGCCAAACTTTCTCTCTCTCACTCTCTCTCTCTGTGAATGGTCAATGGGTGTAAAAGAAGCTCATATCTATAAGATGGTCACGGACCGTCACCCACCATGTAAATTTGAAAAAATACAATCATATATTTCTACCCACCATTATTCCTAAAATATCCTTTAAAAATAACTAATGAAAGATTTAATTGCTTAAACCTTAATAAATTAATTATCAAATTAGAGATTGACTACGTTTTATTTCTTTTTCTTTTTTTTTGTGGATAAATTTCACTTTATTATCCTAAGGTTTCTAGAAATTCAGACTTTACTCTAGCACTAGCACCCATCTCCTGCTCCCAATCCACAATCCACCAGCTCCATGTCGAGATCTCATCAGTCCCTTTCCCTTCTTGGACCTCCAACAACCCCACCCCACCCTATGCACCAGATCTCAATGTGGGTCGGCATGACGAAGGCGATCCATCCGTACAGTGGGTTGGGCGGCAAACTTCTAATCGTGAATCCAACGTCTGAGATCTTCCTAGGTCTTCATCTCGCTCTCCTGAGCTAATCGCTAGACATCCTCGAGGAGGAGCATGAGCGTGGTGGCAGAGAGGTCCAAAAACGGAGTCGTTCGTTCAAGTCGCGAGAACTTGAAACGGAGGCCTACGACTAGGGTTTTAAGAGCAAGAGAGGCGGTTGTGGCTTCTTGCATTTGGAGCTTGAAGGCCATGTAGAGTTCAGACTCGGGTTTTTTTTTCTTTACCTCCGTTAGCTCTATGCGTTGCATGGAGGAGAGAATGGTGTGGAGTTCGTCTGTTGGGTTTGTTTTGTAATCATTTTTTGTTTCACTGGGTTTCATTAATTGAATAGGAGAAAGTAAGTTTGATGAGTAAAAGAAACACAAGATTTTTTTTTTTTTTCTTTTACGTTTTGTTTACACCATATCCGCCAACCAATCAGAAGACTACATGTGGAAAAAGGGACCCATAAGGATGACATGCTAAAAAGCCAATAGTCGATTACATCCCACGAAGGACCATCGACAGTGCTAGCCCTTAGCACCCAGGATTGTCGATCATGGCAAAAGACTCATTTCATCCAGGAACTTCTCACAAGTATACGCGACGGTTCCTCAAACAATGTCTAGAGTCCCACATCGAAACTCCACTCAAGATGCAAGCCTCCCAAAGTCTATAAGATGAGGCACAAGTCCAAAAAAGGAGGTAACCGCGACATTCGGCAATCCTGCCATTACTTTGGCCAGATTACTATTCCCTCCGTACTTATTCTAATTTAAGCATCGGAGAGCCTTCGGCTTCGGCCGGTACCACATAGGTGCCAAAGGGCTTATCGAGAATCCATTCTCTTCCAGATCAATCACTCTACCGAAGCTCATATGAGGCCGAAGGTGACATAATCATTAAGTTGGGCCCAAAAGTATCCGCCAATTTTTAGCATCAACAGGTTTGATTAATTGAAGGAGAAGGAAAGATGTTGGTTAAGCATTGGGTTGGGTTAGTGGCTATCGGAGAGGGGAGGGATGGATTAGGTGGTCATGTACAGAGATAGAAGAAGAGAAAAGAGGGGGAGAGTGTTTTTTTTTTCAATTTTTTTTAAAAATATTTATTTTTTAAAAATAATTTGTGGTTTCTTAAATCCCACATCATTTGCCACGTCATCATCTAATAGAGTATTTGACAGAATGACTGCAGATGTATGAAAATAGTAGAAAAGTCAAACTTTTAGTACGAAGTTGATATGAAAAAAACTTGATGCAGTAAAGTCTGAATTTTAGGAAACTTCCGGTTAGTAAAGTAAAATTTACCCTTTTTTATTTGTTTGTCCTTTTCTCTTTTCACATTCAAAGGGATTTGCTAACCACAATTTTTTAGTACTAAAAAGTCTTTGTGGGCATCAAAACTTAGGGTGAAATCAATTTGCTACCAATTGAGCAGAAGACGTTTGTGAAGCAAAAACATCTGAACGAATTTGGCCAGTCTTCAATCTGAAGAGTTAATCCAGCTGCTGAAACCCATATCGATTTTCATGCAAGAGGATTCGCCGATGATTGGGAGGAAGAAGTAAATGGGGTCAAGGAAGAGGCCCATGATGCATATGATGAAGATGTGGTTCTAGAGGGTCAAGCGTTCGGATCTCGGTTCAGGATTTGGTACCACCATGAGTACTTCTTCTGGAGCTAGAACGGGGTCGAGAAGTTGTGGATACGAATGGAGGCAGTGGAGTACGGGTGAAATGTATGAACCATTTTTGGGGAGTTTTCGTATTTTTGGGGTTAGGTGTCTTGAGAGTTAGCTGGGCTGGTAGGTGCTGTTAGGGTTTTGGTAGATGGTGGTTGCTGGGGCAGGAGAACTCCTAGACATGTGGGTGCTGTTGGGGTTTTTTTTTACAATAGTTTTTAACGTTTTTTAAAATTTTAATCTAATATTTTAAATTCGTTAGCATCCACGTTGGATTAATTCTTCAAATAAGTTTAGTTTCTAGCTTTTCTTAGGTGGGTAATGTAAGTCTTTAGAAGTCATTTTATCAAGGGATAAACTTGTCTTTAAAATATTGAGAATAAGGTGCGTGGAGAAATAGAACAGAGAGGTGGAAATAGCATCCATAAACATGACAATGTTTTTCTCTATCTCTCGTAGCCTATCAATGGCCAAGTCAAATGGGTATTTAAAATAACAAATGTGTATTGCTTTAACTGGTGAAAACAATCCGGTTAAGTCTTTGAAATTAAAGGTAGGTGTTCATGGCTTCATGAGTTGGAATTAGGGTAGGAGTTGAGTGGAATTGGATGGAATTTGGGAGAGAGAGAGAGAGAGAGAGAGAGAGAGAGAGAGAGAGAGAGAGAGAAGGCTGTGGGAGTGTTGGGTTGATTTTTATTAAAATTCTTCTATTTTTTCTATTTCATATTTCATGTTATTTTATTTTTCAGTATTTAGTTATTTTTAATGTACAAATTGACTAAATTTTCCCACATATTTAATGGCAAATTAGATGAAATGTTGAGGATTGAGACGGCATAAAGGAAATTAGTGAAAAATAAAGTTCATATCAATAATTTTCCAAAAAGAGGATAGGGGTAAATCGAAAAATAGGTACAAGTTCAAGGGGCAAATCAACAGTTAAGTACAAATTCCCACATAACTTTCTGAACAGAACAACATATATCCTTTAAATTTGAGTCCAGTTACTTTCAAAAGAAGAAAAAAAAATGAAAAAGCAAACTGAAAATGCAAAATAAAAAGTACAACATTAATAATATATATCTAGCCTCTAAACCTTTTTTTCATCGGGTTGATGCGCACTGTTACCATCACATAAACCCTATCTTGTAGATTGTCTATGAATCGAAAATATGCGTATCTCCATGTCTTGATAATAATTAAAGAACCACAAACTCCCCAAAATCCCACAATGAACCCCAATGCAGTGAAAATATAAAACCATGGAAGTTGATGATGCCCATTGCCTTCGTCTTTGTTGTTCTTGTTATCTGCATCCATGTCCTTATTTGGTTTGCACTTATTTGGAAGTGGGGCACCACAAAGTTTTGGATTCCCCTCAAAGGCAGAAGCGTTGAAGCTTTGGAGCTGCGTGCCTGTTGGTATTGGTCTTTCAAGATTATTGTATGAGGCATTATATTCCAGACAAGTGATTCATGGAGAGGTCCAAAAACTCTAAATTTTTTAGGTGAGATATTTGGTCTGGAATTATGCCGGAGAAGTTGTTGTAGCTAAGATCCAACTTGTGGAGAAGCTGTAATTGGCCAATCTCAACGGGTATAGAACCACTCATGTTATTGTTTAATAAGTATATTATTGCTGGAAATAAAGACAATTTCTGAGATAGAAAAAGTTGATTTGCAGTTTTTATGCTGCGGAAGACAGGCAATTCAAGTTCATATTGGTCTTCTGCTTGTGATGCAATATTAGGTTCATCAATCATCCTTGGTAGTCTACAAAGTTGCTTTGGAAATTCACCTGAAATTTGGTTGTTTGAAAAGTCTATATAAAACAGTCTGGGAAGAGTCCCCAACCAACTTGGAATTGGCCCTGTGATTTGATTATAACTCAGTTGCAACATTGCTAGATTCCTGAGCTTTGATAACCATACAGGTATTTGACCAGTGAGGTGAGACATTGCCAAACTCAAAAGACAAAGATTTTGGAATCCGTCAAAATCAACCATGTCAACATCAACTGGCATCCCCTCACCTACAAAGGAACGAGAAAGTATGAGTGCGTGAAGACTTTTGCAACTCATCAATATCTTCATCGCCCCTGTGAGGTTGGTGAATCGGTTGTCACCAATCGAGAGGAAGGATAAGGATTTCAATGAAAGAATTTCAGCTTGTATTTGTCCCTCTAGATCATTACTACCCAATCCAATGGCTTTTAAGGACCGACATGAGTAAAGGCTTCCTGGAACAGTACCAGTGAAGTTATTAATCCTTAGGTCAAGTTTAGTAAGTTGACTAAGTCTAGAGAAATCAAGCATTGAGATATCTCCTTCCAAGTTGTTGAATAACAAACGCAGTTCAACAAGGTTTGTGCAATTCATCAAAGATGGGGGCAAAGCACCTTCTAAATTGTTGAAATCAAGGGTCACTAATTTCAACTTGGAGAGCTTCCCCGAATTGGGAGGAAGCTCGCCGCCAAAGTGATTAAAGTAGAGGTCAAGGATTGCAAGGTTGGTGAGGTTGGCAATTCTATCACTAATGGCTCCATGTAGTGAATTGAGAGGTAATGAGATTTCTTCAAGTTTGGTTGCATTATAGATATCTTCTGGAAGTAATCCAGAGAGGTTATTGTGACTAGCACGAAAAACTTGCAGTTTGGAACACTTGCCTAGCCCAGGAGCAAGGTTGCCACTGAATACATTGGAAGAAAAATCCAATAGCCTAAGGGAGGGAGAAGAATGGAGACAAATAGAGGATGGAACATACCCGGTGAAGGTATTGTTGCTGACATTGAAACTTGTCAAGTTGCTAGCTTGTTGGAAGAATGAAGATGGAATTGCACCAAAGAAGTGATTGCTGGACAAATCGACTGTCCGGATATTGTTGGATAGTAGAGAAAATGGTAGCTCTCCAGAAAGAAGGTTATAGCTCAAATCAAGGGTCTCAAGTCGATTCAAAGACAAGAAGAACTGAGTTTCAAGTGAACCATATAGTGAATTGTGGGAAAGGTTCAAGTGGGTGAGATGGGTGAAATTTGCAAGTGAAAAGGGAGAGATACCTCCTTTGAGCCCTTTGGAAGGTAAGAGCAAACGGGTGACCCAACCATCTTGATCACAAGTGATGCCCTTCCAATGACAGCAATCAAGGGATGTCCAATTTAAAGGAGGAGAAGATAGAGTGGAGGCAAAGGATAGGAGGGAGCTGCATTCAGTTTGTTTGTAGGCATGAATATTTGAAGCTATAATGCAAGAGAATAAGAGGAAGATAAGGAAGGGATGAGCCATTAGGTTATAAGCTTGCACTAACATGTTGCTTTGTGTATGTGCCGTTGCTCACATGCATTTGCATATATAAGAGCAATGATGCTTAAAATGGATGCAAACATCAGTACAAATTGAGAAGTCGGCAAACCTGATAGAAGACCTCTTCTATAAGATTTCAAAACCTTTGGGCCACCAGAAGGGGACTTGACCGTGATATATGTGAGAAACAGAATCCTTGTTGAATTGAAACTGGAATATGTTTTGACTATTTCCTTTTATTTTTAAGGCAGCTGATAACTGATACCAGCTCATCTTCTATGTTAATCACTCAAAGTCCGAGTTCAAAGTTTTTTTTCTTGTTGATGATTCTTCTAAGAACTCATCTTTGTCTTTTGAGTATCTTATCTCCACACGTTTGATTGACGTGTACGCTTTCCCTCATTGGTGTTTTCTCAGGCCATATCTATCTTGCAAGAAAAATAACACCATATATTCTTCTAAGAAAATTCAAAATTAATAGTCATTCTTTCCAAGTTGTTTGCCCCACAAGAAGGCAACTACTATAATAACGTTTCTTGGTAGAGCAATAATGTTCAACCCTCTGAGTGGGCGCAACTTAACAACTACTTGCGCCTAATTTTTTTAATTTTCTTATCGTTAGCTTGAAAGTGATGCAATTATAAAGGATTCTGAAGGAAGAGTGCGAAAGACTTGTGCAACGAATTAGTATTTTCAATGCTCCTGTGACATTGGTCAATCTGTTGGTCAATCTGTTGGTCACCAAACCAATTGAGAGGAAGGACCTACACGAGTAAAGGCTTTAAATGAAGGAAAGAATCTGAGGTTGTAAATGCTTATTGGAAACGTACCAACTAACAACTATAATAAAATATTGGAGGATAGTCATTTTTTCCAAGTTGTTTGCAATAAGTTGATAGCAATAATACGAACTCCCAACAACAATTATAATAAAATATTGATAGCAACAATGCGATTTTCCAACTCCCAACTATAATAAAATATTGATAGCAATAAAATGAGCCCTAATATTCAAAAAGCAATTATGCGAACTTCCAAGGCTAACATTGACTGCCTAAGAGCAACTCCACCACAGGTCCAAACCCGGGCAAAAGGCCCCCCTCAACAGCCTGAGAGCCCTCCAGCGCAGCAGCCTGCAGCCCAGTTTGGTGTGGGTCCCACCAGCCCGGGCAAGCCCAAGGGCAAGTTTCGCCTGGGCTTCAGCCCGAGGGCTGTGACATGAGGGCTGACGTCAGCTCGTGGCAATTCAAATTTTTTTTACCGTTGGCGCGTGAGTTACACGTGCCAACAATAAAAAAATTTGACTTCAGCGCATCTGCCACGTGTCGCAACCCGGGGCTTTCCGATGGGTTTTTTTTCCAGAAATCCAACGATCCTCGTTTTTTGGGCTTAAAAAATTGCAAAAAAAATCGAAAAAAATCTGAAATTTTTTAAAAAAAATACCAAAAAAGTCTGTATTTTTTCCCTATAAATACCTATCCATTTTTTTCACTTTCCACACCAAATCTTCATACAATTTCTTCTCCATCCAATATTTTTTACTCTCCACTCACATTATTCACTTTCCACACCAATTCTCCATACAAACTCTTCTCCCTCCAATATTTTTTACTCTCCACTCACATTATTCACTTTCCACACCAATTCTCCACACAAACTCTTCTCATTCCAATATTTTTTACTCTCCACTCACATTTTTCTACTACTTTCCATTTGTATATATAAAAAAATACAAATGGCATCCTCCTGTAGAAAACCGGAGGCTCGTGGGCAACTCAGGAAGATATTACGTTGTGTCAATCTTGGGTGAACGTTAGTCATGACCCTATCACGGGCAATGAGATGAAGTTCCATCATATGTGGAGCAAAATTCATGGAGAATTTTGTCAAAGATCGGGTTCCATTCGGACCGAAATGGCCTTGTCTAGTAGATGGAAACTTCTAAATAAAGAGTTAGGGAAATGGAGAAATGCGTTGACAAAAGCAAGGGAGAACATTCGAAGCGGTCAAAATCTATCCGATGAGGTAAAATCTTTATAATTGCCATTTTAATCAATTTAATGTAACTTTTTTTTATTGCATATTCTATTTCTTTTTCTTGCATAATCTTTTTTTTTTCTTTTTGCATTTCCAATTTGTCTATATTTTCTTGCATAATCAATTTTATTCTTGCATTTCAAAATAGTTTATATTTTCTTGCATAATAATTTTTTTTTTCTTGCACTTCCAATTATTTATTTTTAATAGATCATACAAGCACAAATGTGGTTCGGTGCCATGGGGCAAGGCAAAAAAAGTTTCGTGCATTTCCAATGTTGGGAAGTTGTGAAGGATTGTTCGAGATTCAAAATTATTCCCACCGGTCCTCCGGTTGTGTTGAATGAGACGCCGCTCCACGATTCGCCATTGGACTCCCCAATGGAAACAGAGTCACCACTCCCACGTCCGCGAGACCTATTGGGAGAAAGGCGGCAAAGGCCAAGAGAGGTGGCACTTCAAACAATGAATGTGTACAATTATTGGAGCAAATAGCTAAGAACACCTCACTAAGAATTGAGAGAGACTTGAAAAGAGATGCATTGGACATGGCACGAGAGGAAGCATTTGCAATTCAACAACAGCAAGCACAAGAAAAAGACATGGATGATAAAGAGATGAAAATCATGGCCATGGATACGAGCCATATGTCTCCTGAAACAAAGGCCTATTGGAAGCTAAGACGAAGGGATGTGATGAGAAGAAAACTTTTCCAAGACGACGGACCTAGCAATACGGATTGGTTAAATGATGAAAACCATTAGGTTGTATTGAAACACCTTTGCCATATGTTGTATTGTTGTATTGTTGTATTATCCTTTAATTTGTTGTATTGTTGTATTATCCTTTAATTTGTTGTATTGTTTCCTTTTTATTCAATAAACAAAGCATTAAATAATATGACTATTTATTAAAAACCTTTGAGCATCAACACAAAGATTAATTAAAAACACACCTTCATTTATTGCAAACAACACACAAAAGAAACCATACATAAGAGCATTATAATAAAAACAAGCATAATTCCAAAAAACACCACACACAAAATAAAAGCATAATTAAAAACAAAGCATAATTCCAAACAAAGCACTAATCTTGACTTCATCCATTGTGATTGCCTTTCCTCTCCCACAAGTACTCGATCAAGTCAACTTGACGTCTCTCGTGAACATATGAAGATTGCATTTCTTGATAACGATCAATCATGGGGTTGTTGAATTGACCATTCCGAAGTAACAGTTCGGGCTCCATTGGTAGTCCATTTGGTCCCATCGGCCTTTCATATATTCTTGTCAACGCCGTGTTCATGGGATCGGGTTCAAACACCTCTGAAGCATCGTAGTCATACTCATCCTCAACAATCATGTTGTGGAGGATGATGCAAGTCATCATAATAATCCGCAACACCTCCTCATCTAGCATCCGAGCAGCACCCTGATAATTGCCCAACGAGCTTGCAAGATACCGAAACACCTCTCCACGTCTTTCCTGTAACCTTCTTGAAAGGAAGCAAAGTTTCTTTCCTTCTCGGATTGGGGATTCGAAATTGTTTTCACGAATGTCGTCCACCTTGGATAAATTCTGTCGGCAAGGTAATATGTACCAGAGTATACGGTATTGTTGATTTGGTATGTGACCTGGCGGGAATGACCTCGCAATCCTCGTCGAACAATGGGGATTGACCGAGGACATTCATATCATTTTGAGATCCGGCAACCCCGAAGAAGGCATGCCAAACCCAAGTGTCGAATGAAGCTACGGCCTCCAAAATTATACTTTTTTGCCCTTCCGATTCCCGTACTCTCCTTGCCCAAGCAGTAGGACAATTCTTCTCCTGCCAGTGCATGCAATCGATGCTTCCAATCATTCCTAGGAAACCTCGATCCTCGCCTTTTTTTAGAAGCCTTTGCAGGTCCCTCGCGTGGGTTTGCGAGGTACTCCCTGGTGTACAAATTTTCCACTGCATCACAAAATCGCACCAAGCACTCAAGGATAGTAGATTTTCCCATCCTTGCAATCTCATCCACCTGCTCTCCAGATGCCCCATACGCAAGCATCCGCAAAGCAGCTGTAAGTTTTTGCTCCGGGATAAGACCCAAAACTCCAACAGCATCATGCTTTTGAGTGAAGTATGTGTCGTAATTACAAATATCATGCATGATTTTTTGGAATAAATGTGGCTGCATTCTATATCTCTCTCGAAACTTAGAAGCGGGATATAAGGAATTTGGGATAAAGTAATCCTCCTAGAGATTCTTACCCCAGGACTCCCTACGTCTGTCCATATTCGGGGCACGACGACGGTGTTGCCTTGATTGATTAAGCATACACACTGCTGCTGCAAGCATTTGTTCCTCTTCTTCATCGGCGTCTCGATCTTCATCAGCATGTCTACGCCGGATTTCTTCCCTTTCTTTCTGTTGCCTCTCCAACACCCTCCTCAAGTTTGACATTGAGAGTAGAAAGTGTTTTGTAAAATTTGAGAAATGAAGGAATAGATAAGAGATGGTGTGAGAGGTATGAGTTGATGGTGTAGTTTTATAGAGGGATTAAGAAGATATAGATGACACGTGGCACAAATTTAGAGGGTGAAAATCTTATATGAAATCTGAGATTATAATTTTTTAAACATATCTGAAAATCTTATCTGACATGGGACACATGACACAATTTTAGAGGATGAAAATCTTATCTGAAATCTGAGATTATAATATTTTTTAATGAATATCCGAAAATTTTATTTGGAATAAGACACGTGGCAACCGAGATTCTCATCCGAAAATCTTGTTTGAAAAATAATGGACACGTGACAACCAAAAATCTATTCCGAAAATTTAATTACAAAATATTATCAAAATTAATGGTTTAAAGTATAAAAAAATAGTAAATAAAGTACAATGAATAGTATTTGCCTTAGACTTAGCCCTTGTGGGTGGAACCACAAATGCAAAGGCTGACACTATTCACATGAATAGTGCAGCCCTTGCTTGCCCTTGCCTTAGACTTAGCCCTTGTGGGTGGAGTTGCTCTAAGAGGAAAATTTTCATCATCGAATTTTAGAGAACAACATTGTCTTTTTTTTCTTTGTGAACTGGAGTGGGGAGGGCAATACACCCCAGAAGCAACTACACAGAATTAGAAATACAAATCAAACAGGCTTTAGAGACCGGACCCAACTAAGAGATCCCCAAAATAGCAGAGGCCTAAGTCCAAATCATAACTCCAGTTAGCTAATTAGCCACACAATATCATTTCCCAGGAAAAAAAAAGTAGAAAAAGAATTAAAACCATGGTAATGACTGCCCCAACAGATTATGCAATTCTACTTATAAGTTTATAACTTAATTGATTCAAATGCTACAAATACCACTTTTTCATTGCAACCAGAAGAAACGAGAATATTCTTACCTCTTGTTTACCCGTTTTGATGTAATTCCTGTGTTGGTAGGGTAAAGTTTCTCATTGACTTGAAAGTCAACTTTCTTTTATGTGCAAGTGTGCCACTGTTAGAGGTTAAAAACCATAACAAACTGTAAACTATAATAACTTGTGCCCGAAGCTATTGACTTTGATAAAGTGATTGTGAATTTAGATGAGGAATATCTCCCAAGAAAGTTTTTTTCTTGCCTCATACAGGTGTTTGAAAATAAAAACTAGTAAGTTTAGCCAAAAATAAGTGTTTGAAAATAAAACAAACACTACTACAAAAAACGAAATAGACGACGGGGATCCACCGTCGTTGTAATGCTTTGAAAACCGTCGTTAAATCAACCGCCATCTATTTGGGTGTCAAACTACGACGGCTTTTCACCGTCGTTGTTTATCTGTAAAGACGATGGTTTTTAAAGAAAATCGTCGTTGTTTAGAGATAAAGATCGTTAATTATATGATGAAAGACGACGGTTTTAAAAACCGTCGTGTATTGTATGTAAAGATGACGGTTTTTTATGAAAACTGTCATCTTTGCATACAATAGACAACCCTTTTTAAAAAAACACAGTCATCTTTACTTCACAATAGACGACCCTTTTTATAAAAAAAAACCGTCATCTTAACATATAATAGATGACCCTTTTTTAAAAAAAACGGTCATCTTTACATATAATAGACGACTCTTTTAAAAAAAAAAACCGTCATCTTTACCTATAATAGACTACCTTTTTTATAAAAACCGTCGTTAATTATCTGTAAAGATCATGATTTATTATAAAAACCGTCGTCTAATAAGTTCCCAAATTGCTACATTTTAGTTCTTTTTGATTTCCTATGATGCTATACAACGATTTTAACTAGAAAACCAACCATAATGCTTTATTAATGAATATATACACTCAAAAATAGTTTCTTTCATAAAACTTGAAGATTCAATAGTTATTACATAGTTAACCAATCTTTATTCTACAACAAACATAATTCCTAACAAGACCTACGTACTCCTAATCCAAGCCTTCCTCATCCAAACATACAATGTAAATAAATCAAAATGACAAAGAGAGAAAAAAAACCTAAGATTATAAACATAAAAAATTAGGTGGAAGAGAAATTTTACCATTGGACCATATTTCCATAGAAAACTTGTAAAATGAACATAAAAAAGACCATCTAGAACCTACAAAAGGAAAAATATATAAATAAAATGATAGTGAAACGAGAAGGTAACAAATTTTCAACAAAAAAAAAAAAATACGACTCACATAGAAAACCTGCAAAAGAAAAAGTTATAAATCTGCAAGCTTCCTCCTCATCTCCTGATAATCAAATCAGAAAATCTAAAAAGAAACCAGAAATATATAAAAAAAAAATATGTAAACAAACCAGACAAATCAAAAGAGACAGAAAATCTGAAATAAGAGAGACAAAGAACATACTAGAAACGCAAAGAGACTAATCCAGAATTCACTAGCAAGATATAGAAGGGTATTGAGAGATTAGGTGACTTTCAAATCAAACCTTTCAACCAGCTTTGATTCTCAAATACAGAACCTCCCTCTACATCTTATGGATCTACGAAAATCTCTCAACTCTTTCATTGATATCGATTTTTTGATGATTTTGTAGAGAGTTTCATGAAGGTGTTTTAGAGAGTGCAGGAGGGTTTCAAGGAGGGAGAGATAAGGTTTTTAGAGACGGGGGAAAATCTGAAAATTTATCGAGCGCGAATTCACTTAAGTATCCTTTTTTTAGCGTGTTTTAAAAGACGACGCTTGTTAATGAGAGATAAGGTTTTCAAAGGCGGGTGAAAATTTGAAAATTTGTCGAGCGCGAATTCACTTAAGCGGCCATTTTTTAGCGTGTTTTATAATAGACGACGGTTTTTTTTTTATAAAAAGCGTCATCTTTACATATAATAGACGACCCTTTTTATAAAAAAAAACCGTCATCTTCACTTCACAATAGACGACCATTTTTTACAAAAAAGCGTCATCTTTACATATAATAGACGACCCTTTTAAAAAAACCCGTCATCTTTACTTCACAATAGACTACCTTTTTTTACAAAAAAGCGTCATCTTTACATATAATAGATGACCCTTTTAAAAAAAACGTCATCTTTACTTCATAATAGACGACCCTTTTAAAAAAAACGTCATCTTTACATATAATAGACGACCCTTTTTAAACTGTCATCTTTACATGATAATAGACGACCCTTTAAAAAAAACCGTCATCTTTACATATAATAGACGACAGTTTTTTCAAAACAACAATGTCTTTACCAAAAACAGGACACTTGATTTTTAAAAGACGACGCTTGTCATATATCTGCTGTCGTCGTTTTTTGGTCAGATTTTAACCATGAAGAAAACCTTTTTAATAAGACGACGGTATTTTTGTTACCGTTGTCTTTTTAATAAGACGACGGTATTTTTGTGTGTGTCATTATAAAAAAATATTCAATAGTACCTTCGTTTTTTTAGTTGTTTAAGTCACTTATCCACGATGGTATTTTTGTTACCGTTGTCTTTTTAAACACAACGACGGTTTTTTCTTCTACCGTCGTCTTTTTCTGGTCGTCTTTTTCACTTTTTGTAGTAGTGAAACGAGTTCAAGGAGAACTGCTTATTATACATTAAATAAAAGAAACTGCCAAGTCTGGGAAGACATCAGAACATTGGACTTCGATTTCTGCCTAGATTATCGTCTGTGACCTAGGCTGTACCTGGATGTAACTATTAGAATTGCACGTCAGCACCTTCAACTAATGGAGATTAGTTGGAAATCAATACCAATGTTGAAATTGACAGAGTTATAGTCAGTTTGAGCCATGGATAAGCTTGACAAATGGGCAAAACTGTGAGTTTGCGTCTGTTCTGCCTATTCTGGAGACTATCTGTATGAGATTAAGACATCTTGGTGTCTCTCTTGTGTTTGAACTGGGGTTTCTCCAACAAAATCAATGAACACCGTGTTTCAAGAAAGTACTTAAATTTCAATAATTTAATTGATCATGAGTAGACAAATGATATCGGATTCAAGTAAGCTTATTTGATGGATCCCTCAATTGAAGTTCTATATATATATATCGCGATGATGCTTGGAAAGTATGCAGACATCACTACCAATTGAGAAGTCGGCAAACAACAACCACACAATGCAAATTATTGATATTAAAACTTGTGGATGCAAATATTTTTGTCTCCAATCATAGCACGCCACGTGGAAAAGAAGAATGTCCCTTAAATTAATTAATTGAACCAATTTATTTGGCCAATTAATTAATAAGGATAATATCTTAATTATAGGATATTATCTTTATTTAATAAAGTAATATCATTAATTCAGATATTATTCTAATAAAGAGATATAGTTATAATCAAATTAGGAGATTTGGATCCCAAGGCCTTCAAAATGCGCAAAGTATAGGATGTGTCATGATTTTTTTAAGGGCTTGTTCAATATAGGTCCATACAATTTCTATTTCCTAGACATATACCCATCATTCTATAAATCTATGTGTAAAACCCAATTTCAAACTTAAATGACCAGGTAGGATATAAGAGGTCATAGTATTCCTATATTTTTACATCTTTGCCAACAGACTTCATATTTTATTTATAATTTATTCCAAGCATTTCATTAATTGCCATAATTTTAATTAAAACTCCCTATTAATAGCATATCAATCACCCCATTTCTTTTGGTTGCCATTTCCTCCCAACATATCGTCCATAAAAATTGCAAACCAAAAAACTAATATGTAAATTACATATCCAATAATTTCATATGAAAAATATAAATATAAATATATACGTATAAAAGTATAGGTATATTATTTACCAAAAAAAATTTTAAAAATAGGTCAGTTACTTTGTAATTGAAATTTCCGTACATTTTTCATAAATTAAAAATAGGTAAAGAATAATTTATAGAAAATAGGTGCGTTGTATAATTGAAATTTATGCACACTTTTTATAAGTTAAAAATAGGTACATTATTTAGAAGAAAAAAATAAGTTCATTATACTAGGTAAATTGTTTTGAGAAAAAAATAGGTACATTATTTTGAGAAAAAAATAGATACAAAATTTAGTGAAAAAATAGGTTCATTATACTAGGTACATTATAGAAAAAAAAAAATAGATACATTATTTGGAGAGAAAAAATAGGTTCATTTTAAAAAAATTATTTTCATAAAACAAACAATAAAAAGATGATCAAATAATTTTTCATAAAACAAGTAATAGATGCTTTATTTAGAGAAAACAAAGGTACAATATTTCGAGAAAAATATAGGTACATTATTTAGAGAAAAAATAAGTTCATTTAAAAAAAAATGTTTTTTAAAAAAAAAACAATAAATAGATTATCAAATTATTTTTCAACATAATTAAAATGTACACTATTATTCGTAAAACTATAATAAAATAGATTACTAGTCGTATAATTCATAAAAGGAAAACAACATTAATTCCTAAATTTAATATTGAATTTAAATTACTAATACGTTAAATAGATTACTAGTCGTAATTCATAAAAGGAAAGCAACATTAATTCAAAAATAGATTGCTAGTCGTAAAATAGATTAATAATAAGTTAATGTTTAATTTAATATTTAATTTCAAATAAGTTTCTAAATTAATTCCTACATCCATTACAACAATTTGGAGATCTTTCCAAATTCAACGTGTGTCATTAGTTACACCCTCCCATAACATATTAAGTCATAAATATGGGTAGTTTTGGAATCCAAAAAATACAATAAATCAGATTTTAAGTTATATTAGGTAACTTGCTTAGTTGGATTATAGTCATCAGGTATTATTTGAAAAAATTGGGTATTTTAAATAGAATACTAAAGGAAAGAGTTGTATGTGATTTAACAGTAATAAAAAATCTCACGGATGTAGTTGATGCGTTTTCAGATATGGATCATTATTGATATTGATGCGTTTTGACTATTTCCTTTTATTTTTAAGGCAGCTGATAACTGACACGTCCTATTCATGTTCAAAGTCGTTTTCTTGTTGACGATTCTTCTAAGAAAATTCAAAATTGGAGGATAGGTCATTCTTTCCAAGTTTTCTCCCTGCTTGATGATGAAAGACGACCATGCCCCTACGCTCTCAAGTCTGCTATGATAGGCTGGCGACGTTGTTTCTTGGAAACAGCTGAGCCTTTCAATGATAACTTTTTTTATTATTCACGGATCATGCATTCTTTTTGTTTCTTTTTAACTTTTTTTAGTTAAAAATAATAATTCTTAGTAATCAAAGGTTTTAGGGGCAAGAAAATTTCTTAATAGCAAATAATAATAATAATTGAAATATGGAAAGTTTATTTATCTTGGTAATTCAATATTGGAAAGTTGGTAAAGTTGGACGAAATTTATCGCTAATGTATTATGAGGTTCATATGTATTCACGATGTAGAATCGTTGATAACGTAGGTAGTCAATGTATTCATCACTTGGGAAAAATAAACCACTCATTTGTCTACTATTTGAGGTATTTGAGGATTTAATTGTCTACAATTATTACTTTGAATTTTTCTATTTGTAGTGGGACTAAGCGTAATAATAAATCAAAAGCTAGAGGTTAAGGATTTTAATTTTATTTATTATAAAAATATGGTAATTAAACAAAATTAACTCAAATGCTAGAACTAGTGAAGGCTTAACTTTTTAGTCTTTTTACTTTTGGATTGGTGAAATTTTTGGTGGGGTTGGGATTCGAGTTTGAATAGAATAGGAGAAAACGACAAAGACATACAGAATCAGATTTGCGCGTGGGAGGGCTGAAACGGCATAGAGGCCTATCTCTACATTGGTGCGCGGTGAGGGCTGTTTTAAACAAAGCCACAAACATGCTGACACGTGTTCGACCAGTGTGGGTGTAACGTGTTCGACCTGTGTGGGTGTAACGTGTTCGACCTGTGTGGGACTACTATAATAAAATATTGATAGCAATAATGTTAAACCACTTGCATCTTCCATGTTAACAAATTATATATATACTAAAACTCAATCCAACTAATCACTGTAGCTAAGCACAGTGAATTTACGAAAAATGCTTTTATTTTTAACTGTTCAACCAGCTTCTTTTTTTTCCTGCATAGTAAAATAACAGTTTTGCCCTTGGCTCATTGTTTTCTGTTTTCCCCGTTTTGCCTTCTCTTTCCTTCGGATGTAACTAGCGGCTATTTGTTGTTGAGAGACGTCTGGTTTGATTTCAACTGGCTGGTTGGAAAGTTTCGGGGGTAAGAGCGGTTGCAGCAGAAGGGGTTGGGGGGCTGGGGGCGGGCTGGGCCAAAAAGCTGTTTCCAGCAACAAAATGAAGTCCGGGCAGAAGGTGGGACCCGGCGACCTAGGCTGGCCCAAGGGCAAGTTGAGCCCCAGTTCCGAAACGAGGGCAGGCTGACGTCGCGACAAATTTTTTTTAAAAAAAAAATCGAATAAAAATACAAAAAATTTCATATTTTTAAAAAATAAATCCTTTAGTCATATTTTTCACTTCCCACACCAAAAGCCTTATCCAAAAATATTGTCCAAATTAATTGTTTAGGTAAACAAATTTGTGAAAAAAATTAAAAAATGAATAGTGTTTGCCCTTTGCCAGTGGCAATTGCTGGAAACACACATTCGCTTTTTGCAAGGGTATCTACTATTCATGTGAATAGTGGCCATCTTTACATATAATGGACGAGGATTTTTATAAAAAAAACCGTCATCTTTACATATAATAGACGACCCTTTTTATAAAAACTGTCGTTAATTATCTGTAAAGACGATGATTTATTATAAAAACCGTCGTCTAATAAGTTCCCAAACTGCTACATTTTAGTTCTTTTTGATTTCTTATGATACTATACAACGATTTTACCTAGAAAACCAACCATAATGCTTTATTAATGAATATATACACTCAAAAATAGTTTCTTTCATAAAACTTGAAGATTCAATAGTTATTACATAGTTAACCAATCTTTATTCTACAACAAACATAATTCCTACCAATTAAATATGAATATTCAATTGATACATATGGTAATTAAGTAGTACATTCTTTTCCTAACAAGACCTACGTACTCCTAATCCAAGCCTTCCTCATCCAAACATACAAATGATGCACAACTGAAGTCTCCTCCATCATCCCTGTAAATAAATCAAAATGACAGAGAGAGAAAAACAGCTAAGATTATAACCATATAAAATTAGGTGGACGAGAAATTTTACCATTGGACCATATTTCTATAGAAAACTTGTAAAATGAGCATAAAAAAGACCATCGAGAACCTGCAAAAGGAAAAATATATAAATAAAATGATGGTGAAAAGAGAAGGTAACAAATTTTCAACAACAAAAAGACATATGACTCACATAGAAGCACAACAGTAATATACTTGGATAAGCTATTATCTTAAAGTGTCATCAGAGAAGAAGAGCAATAGATATGGCTGAAAAGGTCATAACTGATTAACAAGGTTCACAACTTGGTGCAACCATCACGATTTACAGCCGAAATAATCTCAGGGGACAAAGAACATACCAGAAACGCAAAGAGACTAATCCAGAATTCACTAGCAAGATATAGAAGGGTATTGAGAGATTATGTGACTTTCAAATCAAACCTTTCGAAAGGTAGGAGGCTAGGGTTTCGATCTTCACAATTATCAGGAGATTAGGACAATTATAGGGCTTGGACCTTCAGGGGCTGTTTGGTATGCCTCACTATGGTTCACTGGACAGGATTGGATTACATAAGACTTGAAACCCACGTTTGGCAATAGAGAGGATTAAGTTAAATGAGACTATATAGTCCAACAATTGAAAAAACCCCGGATTCGCATGTCTAATATAGCGTGCTCGAAATTGGGTTCGCTAAATAGCACTCTCGCTATTTTGTACAAGTGAGTCCGACTGGATTTTCTTATGGCTTGAATCAAAACTCCACCACCACAAACCCAATCGCTGTACAGCAGAACCCAGCGCCCATGCTCCCCCTGGATTTCTTCTCCCCCATGACCATCACCCTCAAGCCATGCACAAACCCAACACAGAGAAGCCCAAGCCACTCGCAAAACATCTTTCTTCGCCATCCCAGCCACCAGCCGAACCCAGAACCATCTCTCTTCTCCATTTTAGTCTAATTCGTAACAGTTCCAAAATAAATAAATAAATAAATAATGAACCAGAAACAGAGAGAAGAAAGAAGAGAAGAAAGAGGAAGAAAAGAAAAGAAGAAGAAACCTGGGTCTGCGTATGATGCTGCTCCTATTTCTATTTGGTAGCTTCCTTCTTGCTGATGATGTTTCAGCAGCTTAGTTGAAGAAGAAGAAAACGAGAGAAGGAAAAGAGAGAAGAATAAATAAAAGAGAGAAAGAAGGAAAGTAAGAATAGAATACTAGTAAAAAACAAACCTAAAAAAAAAAAGAGTTGGCAGCATCATATTTTATTCTTATTTAGGTTTTTATCAATTCACACGATTGGCTTGGCTTGTATAATTAATTTTTTTAGTTATTTATTTTTAGGTTAAAATGTTTAATTAAATTTAAATATTAAAATAATTATTTTTTTAGTGGACAGAGCACCAAATATAGGTCTTCACTATTTTTACAATCAAGCTTCTTAGTCAAAACACAAGCACCAAACATAAGTTAGTACTTAATCCAAGCTTAGTCCAATCAGAGCTAATCCAAGACAATCTCGGGATTTAGTCCAGTCCATGAAGGTCCGCTGTACCAAATGACCCCTTAGAGGAGTGCGAGGGCCAAAGGCCTGAAATGGTGATGACAGCCATAGGCCTAAAGTGGCCTGCGTGGCAGATTTCGACGAGTCTTTCTAGATCGCAACTACGAAATTGAAAAGCTAATCAGATCAAGCCGCTGAGGTTGATGAGAAAGTTGAACACCTGAGATGGAGATCATCGTTAAAGAGCGTGGAGATCGAGATCTTCACCATCCAACAAGCTTTGATTCTCAAATATAGAACCTCCCTCTCCATCTTATAGATCTCGAAGACCTCAATCTCTCAACTCCTTCATTGATATTGATTTTCTGATGATTTTGTAGAGAGTTTCATGAGGGTGTTTTAGAGAGCTCAGTAGGGTTTCAAGGAGAGAGATATAAGGTTTTAGAGACGGGGGAAAATCTGAAAATTTGTCTAGCACAAATTCACATAAGCAGCCTTTTTTAGCGTGTTTTAAAAGACGACGCTTGTTAGTGACAAGCGTCGTCTTTTAAAAATCAAGTGGCCTTTTTTTGTAAATAAAATCCGTCGTATTTTGCCTACAATTAACGACGGTTTTAACAAAAACGTTGTCCTTACCTATAAACAATGACGACCCTTTTTTTTTAAAAACCGTCATCTTTACATATAATAGACGACCCTTTTTAAAAAATAAAAAAAAACCGTCATCTTTACTTCATAATAGACGGCCATTTTTAAAAACAAACCGTCATCTTTACATATAATAGACGACTATTTTTTAAAAAAACAGTCATCTTTACTTCATAATAGACGACCATTTTAAAAAAAAACCGTCATCTTTACATATAATAGACGACCTTTTTTTAAAAAAAACTGTCATCTTTACTTATAATAGACGCAGTTCTTTAAAAAAATTCGTCATCTTTACATATAATAGACGACAGTTCTTTCAAAACAACCATATCTTTACCAAAAAAAAGGACACTTGATTTTTAAAAGACGACGCTTGTCATACTTGCTGTCGTTGTTTTTTGGTCAGATTTTAACTCTGAAGAAAACCTTTTTAATAAGAAGACGTTTTTTCTTTGTGTGCGTCATTATAAAAAAATATTCAATAGTACCTCCATTTTTTAGTTGTTTAAGTCACTTATCCACGATGGTTTTTTGTTACTGCCGTCTTTTTAAACACAACGACGGTTTTTTCTTCTAGCGTCGTCTTTTTCACTTTTTGTAGTAGTGATTAGTTTTTTTTTCTTTGATATTAGATTATTGTTTGTTGGGAGGAAGTGGATTTGCAACCAAAATCTAATTACAAATTTACAAGTCAGCAGTCATGAGAGATATTAAAGTGTAGTGGTATAGATAGACCACCATACTCTATTTCGTAATTCTTTTTGCACCAAAGTTGATGGATGCACTACACTGCAGTTGTTTTTGCCGTATAACTAAAGTAATTGTTTTGTTTTGTTTTTGTCAAATATGTTTTAACTCTTATAAAAAAAAAAAGAGAAAAAGAAAGAAAGGAAAAACTGTCATTTTAGGTAATCTTCCATTGTGGTAAAATGGAGGTATTGAAGTTATACTTGAAAGATTGATTATTTTACCTAACTACTACAACTTTTTCATTCACATTAGTCATTCAAATGTTATTCAATATACAATCACTGTGAGCAAGAGTACATATTTTTAACCATCCAAATGTTACTAGCTATGAGGTTGTCATTTCCTTTTTGGAAGTCATTGTTTAGACTGTTGTTTATAGAAGGTTTGATGATTTGCAACATTAGTGATTACAGACAATTAGAGCACCGTGATTATCATTTATAGTTTTGTCTTTAGTTTTTCCTTTTGTATTTTATAAAAATTGATTTTAGTCTGAAATCTTGATTAACATTTTAAAAGGTTTGTTCTAGAAAATATAAAATCCAAAACTCATTTGAGTCTTTCTAGATGCCGGCATTCTTGGTGTGCCCAAATGATATACTCTTGAACTTATTGGAATGGCTGTGGTCAGGGCATGCATTCTTCTGTTGGATCGGGTCACTGTGGACCTGATTTTGTAGAGGGCAAAATGTGTACTGTTGACTATTAAATAATGAGGCTAATTTTTGTTATTTAATTTATGGAGTCCAATGTTTTCTTGATTCGTTAATAAAAGTCAAAATAAGAAGCACATATATTTAATGAGTGGAGTCAAATGTTCTTAACGTTGATTGGATTTTACCAAAATTCTCATAATGTTCAAATAGGGATTGGTTTGAGATTGGGAGTCTTGCACTCTAGGTAGTCCAGACCGCCAAGCAGATTGGTTTCTATGAAATTAGATCAAAGGCCAGTATATGAATAAGGTTCAAAGTCAATGCTCTATCTACACAACGTCTCTCAACATATATCGAATTGATTACTATTGATCCTAAAACTGATTGCAAACAGATTTTGGCACATATTTAAGAGATGACAGACCAACTAGAGTATGAATGAGTTAGTAAATATAAATATACAGCTATGATTCTTTAAGTATATTATAATTAATCGATGTATTTGTTAGCTGCACTTCTCACCTGTAATTCTTAGTTGTTTACACATGGAATCAAGTTAATTACTTGATAAAATAATATATATTTGTGATTATAAAATTATCTGTGATTATAAAGTTGTTTACACAAAACTAAATTCATATTGGTGTTAAAAATATGAGCAGCATTTCATATAGTGATGAAAATTTTGTTACCTCTTTGGCTTAGAGTTTGCCCTAATGCACAGCAACATAACCCTTTTGCCTGATTGCTTCTTTTGGGAGAAACCAAAGCCGCTTCATCGAAGAGAAGTGAGAGAGAGAGGCCTCAGAGATCATTGTCGTCTTCTTCAACTTTCTCCTTGTCTCTTTCCCTTTCTCTCTACCTCCGCCACCGTCATCATCACAAGCATGGACTCTCTGCCACCGTCTCCGACGGACGATTTTGATGCCTCACCCGTTGGATCTCCCGATCACGCCTCCTATGAGATTCAACGACAGCCGTCCGACGATGACATGATCAATCGCCTGGGACTGGCGGTCTCTCTGAGGATCTGAAACAAAAAATTATTAACCAGGCAAGTTCTCTTTGTCTCTCTTTTTGAACATGTGGATAATGAACCCTAGGAGCTTAATATATGTTTGTATCTAGACAGAAGGGCGGACCGACGTTGGGACAAAGGGGTCGGACGCCCCTTGGAATGCTAGAAATTTCGCAAGGGACTCCATGAAAGCCCCCTTGGACTGCTGTTAGAAGCCCCCTTGTATGCACACTAAGTGCTCGATGGAAGTCCCAGGCGAAGTCTCCTTTGCTGCTGCGCAGCTGGGCTGCGCGCTAATTTTTTTCAAAACGAGCCTTGCCAAACGACGTCGTTTGGTCCAAGGCTCAGTCAAATTTTTTTAATTTACCTGGCCTCAAAACGACGTCGTTTTGGGCTAGGTTTAAAATAAAATAAAAAAAGGAACAACATCGCTTCTCTTACCCGATCCCCTCTGTGCATAGCACCTCTCCAAACCCTTCATTCCCAATTTCACAGCTAAAAGTCCAACCCTCTCAAACCCTAACCTCCCAACCTCCATAAACTCTTCGCTGGTGGCCCAATGCCGATCACCACCACCTTGTGCCGCCGTCCGGCGGCCTTTTTCTCAACTACAAGTAAGCAAGGCAAAATTTATATTAATAAATTTATAGTGATAATATATATTGTTGATATTGGTTTTTTTTTTGTAATGAAATTTATGGATATGAATCATATTGATGGATAATGTAGATTGATAGTTTATGCCTGATTGAGTATATTGAATATTGATTGATATTTGATATGATAATTTGGTAGATATTGAATATTGATTTATATGGGTTTAGGGGGTAATATTGATGGGTAATAGATTGATTGAGTTTATGCTTTATTGAGTATATTGAATATTGATTGATATTTGATATGATAATTTGGTATATTGAATATTGATTGATATGGGTTTAGAGGGTATATTGAATATTGAGAGTGAGTTATTGACATTTTCATATTCATATGATAATTTGGGCACTTAGCTCCCACACCACAAGCCAAGCTCTGATTTCCCATTCCAAGCTCATATAGTCTATGTATCAACTCATGCAGCCATGTCGTAGAAACCCAAACACCACCGCTGGAAGAGAGGCTGGAAGAAGAGCAGAGCCAAGCTTGTCGTAGAAACCCAACCCTTTTTTATTTGTTCGTCCTTTTCTATTTTCACATTCAAAGGGATTTGCTAACCACAATTTTTTAGTACTAAAACGTCTTTGTGGGCATCAAAACTTAGGGTGAAATCAATATGCTATTAATTGAGTAGAAGACGTTTGTAAAGCAAAAACATCTGAACAAATTTGGCCAATCTCCAATCTGAAGAGTTAATCCAGTGGCTGAAACCCCATGTTGATTTTCATGCAGGAGGATCCGCCGATGCTGGGGAGGAAGAAGTAGATGGGTCAAGGAAGAGGCCCATGATGCAGATGATGAAGAAGATGTGGTTCCAGAGGGTCACGCTTTCGAATCTTGGTTCGAGGATCTGGTACCACCACGAGTACTTCTTCTGGAGCTAGAAGGAGGTCGAGAAGTTGTGGATGTGAGTGGAGGGGCGGCGTACGAGTGGAATGTGTGAACCATTTTGAGGAGTGTTCTTATTTTTGGGGTTAGGTGTCTTGAGAGTTAGCTGGGCTGGTAGGTGTTGTTGGGGTTTTGGTAGATGATGGTTGCTGGGCCGAGAGAACTCCTGGATGGATGGGTGCTGTTGGGGTTTTTTTACAATAGTTTTTAATGTTTTTTAAAATTTAAATCTAATATTTTAAAGTTGTTAGCATCCAGGTTGGATTAATTCTTCAAATAAGTTAAGTTTCTAGCTTTTTTAGGTGGGTAATGTAAGTCTTTAGAAGTCATTTTATCAAGGGATAAACTTGTCAATAAAATATTGAGAATAAGGTGCTTGGAGAAATAGAACAGAGGGGTTGAAATAGCATCCATAAACATGATAATGTTTTTCTCTATGTCTCTTAGCCTATCAATGGCCAAGTCAAATGGGTATTTCAAATAACAAATCTGTATTAATTGCTTCAATTGGTGAAAACAATCCTGTTAGATCTTTGAAATTAAGGTGGGTGTTGATGGCTTCATGAGTTGGAATTAGGGTCGTGGTTGAGTGGAATTGGATGGAATTTGGGGGGAGAGAGAGAGAGAGAGAGAGAGAGAGAGAGAGAAGGATGTGGGAGTGTTGGGTTGATTTTTATTAAAATTCTTCTATTTTTTCTATTTCATATTTCATATTTCATGTTATTTTATTTTCAGTATTTAGTTATTTTTAATGTACAAGTTGACCAATTTTGCCCTCATATTTAACGGTGAATTAGATGAAATGTTGAGGATTTAGACAACATGGAGGAAATTAGCAAAAAATAAAAGTTCATATCAATAATTTTCCTAAAAGAGGATGGGAGAAAATTGAAAGATAGGTACAAGTTCAGGAGGCAAATCAAAGTTAGGTACAAATTCCCCCATAACTTTATGAACATAACAACATATATCCTTTAAATTTGAGTCCAGTTACTGTTAAAAGAAGATGAAAAAAAAAACGAAAAGCAAACTGAAATGAAAAATAAAAAGTACAACATTAATAATATATATCTAGCATCTAAGCCTTCTTTTCATCATGTTGATGTGGACTGTTATCAACTTATCATCACATAGAGCCTATCTTGTAGATTGTCTATGAATTGAAAATATACATATCTCCATGTCTTGTTAATAACTAAAGAACCACAAACTCCCCAAAATCCTACTATGAAACCCAACGCAGCTAAAATATAAAACCACGGAAGTTGATGAAGTCCATTGTCCATGTCTTTATTGTTCTTGTTATATGCATCAATGCCCTTACTTGGTCTGCACTTATTTGGTAGTGGGGCACCACAAAGTTTTGGATTCCCTTCAAAGGCAGAAGTGTTGAAGCTTTGGAGCTGGGTGCCTGTTGGTATTGGTCCTTCAAGATTATTGTATGAGGCATTAAATTCTTTCAAGAAATTAAGACTCGCCAATGATGATGGGATTATTCCAGACACGTGATTCGTGGAAAGGTCTAATACCTCTACATTTTTTAGGTGAGATATTTGGTCTGGAATGATGCCGGAGTAGTTGTTGGAGTCAAGAGCCAACTTGCGGAGAAGCTGCAATTGACCTATCTCAGCAAGGTATATAACCACTAATGTTATTGTTAGATTTGCATTTATGCTGGCAACGCTGGAAAAGTTTGATTTGCATTTATGCTGACGCTGTTGCTGGTGAGAGGAAATTCAAATTCAAATTTGTCTACTTGAGATGCAATATTAGGTTCATAAAGCAAACTTGGTAGTCGACAAAGTTGCTTTGGAAATTCACCTGAAATTCAGTTATTTGATAATCTTATATAAAACACTCTAGGAAGAGTCCCCAACCAACTTGGAATTGGCCCTGTGATTTGATTAAAACTTAGATTCAAGATCTCTAGATTCTTGAGCTTTGATAACCATAAAGATATTTGACCAGTGAGGTTAGAACTATCCAAAGCCAAGACCCGAAGATTTTGGAATCCATGAAATCATCAAATGGCATTCCCCGACACACATGCCTTTCCTTGTTGTCTTTCAAACAATATCCCAAGCCTTTTGGTGCCCTTCAAGTACCTGAGAATCCATTTTGCTGCTGTCCAATGTTGCTTTCCAGGATTTGCCATATACCTTGACACCACACTTACGGCTTGGGCTAAGTCGGGACGTGTGCAAACCATTGCATACATGAGACACCCTACCAAGCTTGCATACGGAACCTTACTCATTTCTTCCTTCTTCTCATCCGTAGAAGGACATTCCTTCGCACTTAACTTAAAATGCTCCGCCAAAGGAGTAGACACCGGCTTGCAATCCATCATATTGAACTTTTCAAGTACCTTGGAAATGTACTTGCTTTGTGATAGCCACAACTTGCCTTCATTTCTGTCTCTCCTTATCTCCATTCCTAGGATCTTTTGTGCAGCACCAAGATCCTTCATGTCAAACTCCCTTCCAAGCAATGTCTTCAAATTCTGGATTTTTGACATGTCTTTACATGCAATTAGCATGTCATCAACATAAAGAAGCAAAAGGATGAAGTTACCATCCTTGAATGCATGAGAATAAACACAACAATCAGATTCACATCTTCTATACCCAATCTTCATCATGTAAGAATCGAAGCACTTGTTCCACTGTCTTGGAGATTGCTTCAGCCCATACAAAGACTTCTTCAACCTACAAACCAGATTTTCCTTCCCTGCTTCAATGAACCCTTGAGGTTGGCTCATGTAGATGCCTTCCTCCAATTCACCATGAAGAAAAGCAGTCTTCACATCCATTTGCTCCACCTCCATGTCCTCTTGTGCTACTATGGAGAGTAGTAGTCGTATAGAAGTATGTTTCACCACCGGAGAGAAGATTTCATCATAATCAACTCCCTCCTTTTGCAAGAATCCTTTTGCCACCAACCGAGCTTTGAATAAGGTGTCACCCTTCTCATGCATTTCTTCTTTCTTCCTAAACACCCACTTGCAGCCAATAACCTTGCGGCCTTTGGGTTTAGGAACTAACTCCCAAACTGAGTTTTGGTGTAGAGATTCCATCTCTTGCATCATAGCTTCCATCCAACTTTCCCGTTCCTTGTTCTCAACAGCTTCTTGGAACGTGGTTGGTTCTTCTTCACTAGCATTTAGGGCATAGTGAACTGCATCTGTTCCCCATCCAAACCTTTGAGGTGGTTTGATGGTTCTCTTGGGCCTGGAACGAGCTATAGATGATGGCTCCACCTGTTCTTGAGCCACTTCTTCTTCTTGAGTTTGTTGTTGATGTTGCCCAGCTTCTTCCTCCTCAATGTCAGACACCACCTCCTCCTGAACGTCTTCAGTTGGCTGTTTCTGTGAAGTCTTTCTTGACACCTTCTTGAGTGGAACTTCAGAGGTTGTTTCTTCCTCAACAACATCCTCCTTTGCCTCTGAATTCTTGATTTTGTTCATAGGTATGGTCTTCTCATCAAACACAACATTTCTGCTGAGTATCTTCTTGTGGTTCACTGGATCCCACAGCTTGTAGCCCTTCACACCGCTCTCAAATCCGATGAAAATACATTCAAGAGACTTTGGCTTCAACTTGGATCTTTCATCACTAGGAATAAGTGCAAATGCACTGCATCCAAACACCTTAAGATTTGAATAATCAATTGACTTATTAGACCATACCTCCTCTGCACATTTGAACTCAAGATTTCTTGAAGGCGATCGGTTAACCAAATAGGCAGCGTGGCTAACCTGTCTCTGCCCAAAAAGATTCGGGCAACCCTGCATGAATCCTCATACATCTCTCACGCTCCATGAGAGTTCGGTTCATCCTCTCCGCAGCTCCATTTTGTTGGGGTGTCTTCTTCACGGTAAAGTGCCTCTTAATGCCTTCACTTTTGCAAAACTCAAGGAACTTGCTGTCCTTATATTCACCACCATTGTCACTCTTTAGGATCTTGATCTTTCTTCCGGTTAGGTTCTCTACTTCCGCCTTCCACTCTTTGAATTTGGTGAAGACCTTAGATTTCTCCTTCATGAAGTAGACCCAAACCTTCCTGGAAAAATCATCCAAGAAAGTCACGAAATAGCGAGCTCCACCCTTCGATTTAACCGGTGATGGCCCCCATACATCCGTGTGAATATAATCAAGCACACCTGTGCTTTCTTCCTCTTTGTTTCGCTGCTTGAAAGCTATTTTTGATTGCTTTCCCATGGTACAAAATTTGCAGAACTCCAGCTTGCAGCTTTGAACACCTTGCAACAACTTTCTGTTGTGTAGTTCCTGCATGCCCCTCTCACTCATGTGCCCTAGCCTCAAATGCCAAAGCTGAGTTTCATCCTCCGAGTCCTTGCTTGTAGATACAGCTGCTCCACCTGTGATTGTTGTACCACACAACCTATATAGACAGTTAGGTTGAATCTCTCCCTTCATAATCACAAGTGAACCTTTTGAGATTATGAGTTTCCCTCCATATGCTTTGAATGAATAACCATTCTTATCAAGAGTTCCAAGGGAAATGAGATTCTTACGCAACTTTGGAATGTGCCTCACCATTCCAAGTGTCCTAACAGCCCCATCATGCATCTTCACCTTGATTGTCCCCGTGCCTTTGACTCTACACATTGAGCCATCCCCCATCATCACTTCACTACTATCTTCTTTCTCATACGTGTCAAACCACTCCTTGTTTGAGCACATATGATATGAGCATCCGGAATCCAAAATCCAATGGAAGAGGAACACCTTGAAGAATTAGCCAATGCATTTGTTTTAACATTGCTATTAACACACAAAAGCTCACCATCACTTTCCGTGACATCCTCAGCTGTGTTTGCTGCATTCTTCCCTTTGTTTTTCTTCTCCTTCCATATGGGGCAATTCTTTTTCCAATGCTCCTTTGACCCACATTCGAAACAACCATCTTTCGCCTTTGATTTGGACCTTCCTCTATTGCCTTTCTTGCCTTCACGCTTCTTTGAACGGCCTCTCTCTCCGGTCTTTGCAACTAGACCTTCACCTTGAGAGTTTTCTCCCGAACGTTGAGCCATCCTATGGTGTGTAATGATGTCTTGCACCACAGGCTCAAAATCAAGAGTAACCTTCCCGAACATAAGAGTGGTTCGGAAGTGTTTATAGGACGGAGGCAAGGATGTCAACAACATAAGAGCCTTATCCTCCGGACTATAATTCATATCCATTCTCTGCAAGTCGGCAACACATCTATTGAAACTACTTAGATGTTCCATTAGATTTCCTCCCTCCTCCATCTTAAGATTCAGGAGCTCTTCCTTGAGGAAGAGTTTGTTGGACAACGACTTCCCTGCAAACATCTCTTCGAGCTTCTCCCATGTTTGCTTCGCCGTATCCTTTATCATGTTGATATGCACCTCGTCGGAGAGATAGTTTTCGATGGCTCCTCTGGCTAACTCGTCAAGTACTCCCCACTCATCATCCGTCATGCTTGCTGGCTTCTTCTCCTTGCCAACCAACACAACATGGAGCTGTTGTTGTGTAAGAGCCGACTTCATCCTTCGTTGCCAAAGAGTGAAGTTCTCCTTCCTTGTGAAAGGCTTTAACTCCACCTTCATGCTTGCTACGTGTGGTTGCTTCACATGCTGTGAACTGCTACCACTCTCAGCTTCTAAGTCACTTGTCATCTTCAACACACTAGCACTCCAAGAGAAGAACTAGCTCCAGCTGCAAAACACAGCTCTGATACCACTTGTTGTGAATTAATGACTAACTCACTGCCCTTAAAGATCTTGTTGTTGATGGACTTTGGACAAAGAACTCAATGATGGATGAGTCTTACACACACACACAGAAATTAACCAAGCACAAATGACACAAGTGTTTATAGAGGTTCAGCAATTTGCCTACATCCTCTCTGGTGATCACCTTGAGAAATTTCACTAATGAAGATAGGTTACAACTTTGGTTTACAAAAGGAAACCCCCTTAGAACACTACCCTCACAATCTGTTTCTCTCTCACCCTTGCTCAACACCTTGACACACTTTGAGAACTCTCTTGCTCTCCCCTTGGTTTTTCTGAAAACTCCAGCTAGAAACTCTTACATGGTTTCCAGCTTCTGCCACTACATATATTCAACTTGTTTACTCCTCTAATGATATCTTGCTTCATCCCCATTACCTACACAGACCAATGAACACAAGATAAGACATAATCTTTGTCCTCCACGTTCTTTCTTTAGTCACCACTTAGACTAAATGTCAGATCAAGTAGGTAAATAATATCCCACTCAGCCACCTCCCACTTACACCAGAAAATGGAGAGTGATCCCTTTGAAGCAAGTAACCAATTGGCAATTAGTGCTCTTCCAACTATCCACCAGGTAGTCAACCCTCTTTTACCCTAGAAGTGACCCATTAAGACTCTGAAATCTTGTGGAAAGCGATAGCCCTTGAAAAACACAGTTGAAAACACGTAAGAAAACGTCACAGGCACGACTGGGGACGACCGTCGCAGTTCCTGGCGATCGGTCGCCATAATTCTTTTCCTCCAACTTTGAACCTGCTCTGGACGACCGGTCGCAAATGTCATGCGACCGGTCGCTGTGCTTCCTGCGACCGGTCGCAAAGAACTAGCGACCGGTCGCTCTTCAGCTTTGCTCCAGACTTTCAACCCGCTCTGGACGACCGGTCGCAAATGCCTAGCGACCGGTCGCTGAGGCAGACTCAAAATCCTCCTTTCAAAAAACAACCTTGTATCCTTTAGGCGAGCCATTTTTTTCCAACACAAACAATTGACCAGGGCATCAGAATGTTCTCCAGTTTTTCCTGGTGACTGCATCAATGAGACAAAACGCCGCAAAGGCAAGTGAACGAGTTCACATACATACAAATCTTCCCATGTTTTACACACGCTTCCTGTCAAGCCTTTTGAAGATGGATTGATTCTTTTGACAGAGGAATCTTTGTTCCTTTCAACATTCTCACTACCCTATAACGAAATTAACGAAACCAACCCTTTCAAACAGGTCAAGCATAAGAATAGCAGTACAAAAATAGGTATGTGTAAAGAAAAATAGATTGACAACGAGATTATATGGAGATTATATATACCACCAATAATAGGGTTGGGGCCGTAACACCTTCAATTCTGGTATTTGTGCAAGAATCTACCAAAATCAACTTTATTATCAGCATGATAATTATGGCAAACTTTATTAAAACCAAATGTTACAAATACACTAATATGTGAGAAGAGTACACACAAATAATGGTGAGTAACCAAAACCGAACTGGTAACTTTGAATGGTGAGCACTGCCTCATTTTTTTTTTAAACAGAATCGTTGTTGAATTCAAACTGGAATACGTTTTGACTATTTCCTTATATTTTTAAGGCAGCTGATAGAACTGATTCCAACGCATCTTCCATGTTAATCACTCAAAGTCCAGTTGGAAGTTGTTTTTCTTGTTGATGATTCTTCTAAGAACATTCAAAATTGGAGGATAGTCATTATTTCGAAATTGGAGGCAATAATGTTCAACCATTTGCATCTTCCATGTTAACAACTACTTGCTAAATATATTGACTGCAATAAAATGAGCCCCAACCAGGACCAAAGATGGAGAGGGTGGATGTGGACCCCACCACATTGTTCTGTTTATTTTGTCAATTTTTCCCACTTTCTATTTTGTTTATGTTTTTCTTTTGTTGCCCACTGCTCACTTTTGATCCCTCTGTTCCATCTTGATAGCAGTAAAATGATGTTTTTCTTTTGTTATAACAAATTCCTATTTTTATTCTTTTTGGTGCAAGATTGATAATTCTCTATCTTATAGTGTAGTACGCAGTATGACCACATAGTACTTAAAATGGAAAAATATCTGCAGGACCCGCCCCGAATTCCTTGGAACCGGAGACGAATCATGTGGAAAATTTTCGACATCACACCGATGCCAGGCCCACTTACAAAAATCGAGCCTCTTTACCAAAAAGGAAGGCCACGAGACTTTCTGCCGAACAGAGTCTCCCTTGTAAATTGGACCTTTCCCAAATATTTCAACCTGTTAAAAACACACAATTTATAACCCAACTCGCAGCATGCACAAGTTATCAACATGCAAATACATAATAGGTCTCCGACCTTCAAATGGGTTGGAACAAAATCAACAATGTTCTTAAGTCGGAATAAGCATAAACGATGCAATGAATGACCTTAAACAACTTTACAAATACCATCGAAAACATTAAACCGAAATCAAATCCAATAACCACATCAAATCCATTCATATACTCGGAATCAGTCAAACCTTTTAAATCTAATTCATTTCGCAACTGCACCTAGGTAGGACCCAGGCTACCTACGTACCCTTAGGCAAGGGATCAAGCCACACGTAGTTCTTATCTCAACAAATCACAATTATTTAAAGCAGAAACCAACGATACATTTCAAATTTATTACAACTCCAATTTCGACAAAACACAATGAACACATTCTCAATCTCTTCCATTATATCAGTTCAATCCCGCAACCATACCCTATCCAAGGCGTATGTACATTGAACACAATCAATTTCTTCCATTTATATCAATTCTTTCCACGCAACCATACCATATCCAAGGCGTATGTTGCTGAACAACACTTCCCAATCCAGGGCTTAAACATTCATATATGTACAAGATACTCACAAAGTACAATCTCACAAATCTCAATCCAGAATTCAAACCCACATATACCAACACTACAAAAAAAGTGTCTTTTTATGACACAGATTTAATGACGCATCAAAAATACACGTCATTAAATGTGATAAACTATGACGTGTTTTTAAAATGCGTCGTTGAAATGAGTTTATGACACAGTTATCACGACATTTGCTTGATGCGTCATTAAAATCATTTTCAATGACGCGGAATGTGTGTCATTGATTTGAGTACGTTTAGCGACGCTGATCATACGTCATTAATCCTGTGCATTTAACGGCGTCCTTCTACACGTCATGAAGTACTTATACAACGACGCAGGACATGCGTCATATAGATTTACCGTATACGACGCAGGACCTGCGTCATAGATTTATATTTTTTTCCCCAAAAATCAACGACGTTTGGGAGACGTCATAAAATTAGATTTCGACGACGCATATTCTACGTCATAGATATATTTATTAACGACGTCTTATGCGTGTCATAGATCTGTAATTTCTTTCCCCACAAAATTTTAAGCCTGCGCTCTTTTTTTTGTCTTTGCGCCACTTCTTCCACCTCTTTTACTTACGTTTGCTATTTTTTCACGGATAGAAATATTTTCAATAACCTTAACATGACGCGTCTTATGCGTCATAAAATCTTTAGCACTTTGACGACGTGGCATATGCGTCATGGATTTATAATTTTTTCCCCAAAAATCAACGACATTTGGGAGACGTCATGGAAAAGTTTTAACACGACGCTGATTGTGCGTCGTTGATTTTCATGACGCGTGTTACGCGTCATAAAATTATATTTCGACGACGCATATTCTACGTCATAGATGTAAAAAGAATTTAACGACATCTTCAATACGTCATGAATTATTTATACAACGACACATAATGTGCGTCATAGATGTACCCCAAAATTTTTCATCCTCATTAAAAATTTCTTCAATGACACGGGTAAGGTGTCATAGATTCTATTTACTTTAGATGACACAAGCTCACACGCCGTTAAAAGTTTTATAGTTTGACGACGTCTTCATCCGCGTCATGGAAAATATTTAACACGACGTTGGGTCTGCGTCATAGAAATAGAACTTCTCTGCCCAATTTTGTTTTTCATCCTCTGGCGCTCTTTTTTTCATCCAACTCCAATTCAACTCCAAAAACAAATATCGATATTTTTTGCTTTACAACGACGTCTTCTACACGTCATGAAATACTTATACAACGACGTAGGACATGCGTCATAGGTATAAAAAAAATTTAACGACGTCTTCAACACGTGTCATGAAATATTTGTACAACGACGTATAATGTGCGTCATAGATGTTTTCTTATAGCGCCTTTTTTTCACAAAAATTCTAATTTCGCGCTTTATTCCCTCTGGAACCCTCTCGCACTCTCACCCTAACAAAAATTTCACGCTTGAATCTCAGCTCCATTCAGACAAAAAAAATAAAATCTCAGCCCCAAATCGAAACAACACTCACTTCCTCCTCCAGACCCAAACCCTTAATCTCTCTCTCTCTCTCTCTCTCTCTCCTTCCTCCTTCGATGAAAGGTCTGACCTAAGAGCGTTGTAGGTAGGTTCTGTGTCTGCAAGTTCTTTTGCTCCCTCTTTCTCTCCCCGTCTCTGTTTCCTTCTCTTCATTTTGTGTTGGTCGAATCCATCTCTCAGTTTTAATTATGAATCTGAATTTTTTTCCTTTTTGATTCTTTAAATTCCTCTTCCTCTGTAGCTAAGGATCAACGCCACCACCCCATGACCACTGACTGCTCCACGTTTTGGTAAGAATACTTTATTTTTTATTTGAGTTTTATTTTCTTTTGGTGTTTGGGGTTAAATCTATCTGGATTTTCTGGGTTATATTGATTATATGAGTTTTGTGGATTTTCTCGGTTGTATAGGTTATATTTAATTTTTGGGTCACAACATAGTTGATCTTTTTAATTTGACAGTAATATGGTTTTACAGATTTGCATAGGTCTTTTTAATTTGATAGTAGGAGGAGGTACTTCAATCATCATAATTTATGTCTGACCTTCTAGCCAATTGTTTTCGCACATATAATATTGATAACTTCATATATAAGTATAGGTCTTTGTGTGTGCTCTCATGACTCTTAGGGAAGCTTGGAATTCTGATTTCGGTAACTTTTCATTCTTGAAACTATGAGATGTATCCTTTTAGTTTTGTATTTGAAGTGGTCCATTGATGTCAAGAGTTTTTATCAAATCATATATTCCACATGATCAGTTTCACAAGCACTGGATGGTTCTTATTGTAGATCTCTTCAATGACTCTAAAAGGTAAGAAAGACTATAATCTATGTTCCCAGCAGCTGTTAGAAGTCCTTGTACTGATATTGCTTGTGTTTTGCAGTTATGGTTTGCTTCACTTCATTGACAGAGGAAGAGAAGGAAAAAGCAGTGCAGCTTGGGATAAAACCATACTCATGGAACTAGTTCATTGAAATGGTTAGTTTCTCTCTTGTAATTGTAAAATGTATGTCCATGACTATCTTTGTTGCAGCTTGCATATCATTATTGTTTGGTTAATGCAGTGCATGTGGTGTTAATAAATTATTCCATCAAGAATGCCTAGTTATGTATTGAAATAGTTATGTAATAAATGATTATGCTCTGTTTGGTTACAGAGAGAAGTCTTTTTTAGACAAATGGTGACTTGTAGATAAAATTAGAAGTCATAACAAGTATTGTTGAAATAGTTTCTTGGAAGACAAATCACAATTTAATTGGTGGTTTATAAAGATTAAAACTTGATGGGATTCATAGCTTTTCAAGCCAATCTACTAGCTTATTCGTACAAAAATAACAGTTTGATTTCGCACTTCATATTAAACACAACCAGAGATGCATTTCCCTGTTTATAGAAAATTCAGAGCACATACTTGCTCTAGTAATTTCTAGACCTTTGGTTTCATTTTCTGATCTTGTGTTTTAATGCAGGTGTGGTTGTGATTATTCTAGTACCATTTACACCCACTTTTGGACATCAAGCATCACATCCTCTCAAACTATCAAGGAGATCATCTTTTTGGATGTTTACTTTGTTTTGGACAGTGCAAAGTATCAAATCTTCTCAAACTTGATAGGATTGACTTTGTGGGATTAGTTAAAGACAATTTTAATGTACTAGAATCATTTTGAATAATAGAAATATAATTTAGAGTACTTTGCCTGTGTCTTCATTTTTGCTTTTATATATTAATTTCTTTTTGCATAATTAAAATGATGGGATATATATATATATATATATATATATATAGATTAAGAATTTTTATTAAAAAAAATTAAACAATTTCAACGACGTCTAAATTGTGTCATGAAAAATATTTCAATGACGTCTCATCAGCGTCGTTAAGTTCAATGACGCGAAGTCCGCGTCATTGAAACCCCATTCCATGACGCAGAAAAGATGTCATGTTTTGAAAAAGTTTCCACGACATGCTATCTGCGTCATTGAAACACCATTCCATGACGCGAAACAGAGGCCATGTTTTGAAAAAGTTTCCACGACACGCTGATCCGCGTCATTGAAATCGCATTCCATGACGCAAAAAGAGACGTCATGTTTTGAAAAAGTTACCACGATACACTATCTGCGTCATTGAAACCCCATTCCATGACGCGAAATAGACGTCGTGTTTTAAAACAGTTTCCATGACGCGCTATCCTGCGTCATTAAAACCCTATTCCATGACGCAAAACAAACGTCGTGTTTTAAAAAAGTTTCCATGACGCGCTATCCGCGTCATTGATACCCTATTCCATGACGCGGCACAGACGCCGTGTTTTAAAAACGTTTCCATGATGCGGATAGCGCGTCATTGAAAACCTATTCCATGACGAAGAACAGACGTCGTGTTTTGAAAAAGTTTCCATGACCCCCCCTTTAGACGACGTGGGTAACGACGCGCCTGATCCGCGTCATTAAATGCCTTCTATGACGCAAATTAGACGTCATAGAAGGGTTTATGTGTTGTAGTGCAATATGTAACATGTATGTATGTAAAAGAGCATATATATGTATATATAATAACACACACCTCTCACCATCATCATGTACCAGGGGAAAACAATCGAACCGGGGATTGTTTGACTAGTCCACATGTAACAGCCCTCAAAACGACCATGTGGCTAGGGCCGAGCCGTCCAACTAGGGGACTAAACTCTCAACCAGGACGAACGGATGAAGAATCAAGACCCGTACGTTCAAAACAGCCCTACGCGCACAGACTACCCAATTAAGGGTCTCCAGTGACACCCGTTAAGGTAAGCCCGAGTTCCGTCATATCCAAACCATATCCACTGTGTCCATATATCAGGATCTAAGGGGAGGTACATATGATGATGTACATCATGTCCTGGGGGGAAACAATCCAGCTGGGGATCGTTTAGCTAGTCCACATGTAACAGCTCTCAAAACGACCATGTGGCTAGGGACGAGCCGTCCAAGCAGGGGGACTAACTCTCAGCCAGCACGTACGGATGAAGAATCAAGACCCGTACGTCTGAAACAGCCCTACGTGCGCAGACTACCCAATTAAGGGTCTACAACGACACCCGTTAAGGTATGCCCCGGGTTCCGTCATATCCAGACCATATCCACAATTTCCAAGTATCCGTTTCCACTTTTTCCAAGTGTCATCATCCAAGGGGAGGTACATATGATGGTGGAGTTCGTAATCCCTTATATAAATATTATAAAGATAATATTCCCTTAATCCAATTTTTCCCCATTTACCTATTCATAGTATAGACCAATAACCTATCAAGCATATAACCCATACCCGGGGAGGTACCTAAGGTAGTGCTAATAGCACTTAAACTAACATTCCAATCTCACATCTCTCCTCATCTCACAACCACATCCCAAATACTCCACCCATATCCAACACAGGTAGCAAATTCTCAAATATATATATATATATATATATATCTAAACTCAAGATACTCAAATATGTCAAAACCCAAATATATATCACAAATACTTCATTACATATTAAATCCATTAATCAAATATATAATATATTTCAATAATCCAATAAAACAATATGCATAAACTTTCCATCACAAATCCATGCTTATTATCTGAAAACAAGGTCCACTCACTTCCTAATAAGCATAGCCGAGCGCTTGGCTCACTTTCATAACTCAACAAAACCATGAACTCATACTCGTCAATTCCAGAATCAAAATTATTAAAATATTAACCAATAATCCTCATACGGTAATAATAAAAAGAAACTCAAATCCCAACACAGTCAACGAAACCGAAACTACAATTGAGACTCATTTACAAGGTTATCCTAATACTTTTCGAAGGGTGAAACTACCTCGGAAGACTCACGGTCAACCGAGGGTCAAACCTCCCACATTTGTTCAACCGAGGTTATCCTAATACTTTTCGAAGGGTGACATCCGTTTTACGATCTGAAAGTTCCTATAGGTTCCACAAGGTCTAGGATACACATCCTGCAAGTTTGGTCGAATTGGACGGTCGGATCACTCACAATCACACGATCGGACAGTTAACCTAAAAATGCAGACTTTAAGTTATTGAATCGAAACATCGGGGCTCCGATTCACAATCCATTGAATCCTACACAATCCTAGGAATACCTAGATCAACATATCTTAAATTGGAAGCGATCCAACGGTTCTAACGTATCAAACCCGGAAGTCGCACAACATGTAAAATCCATTCGGGGTTCGAACGTTATCCGAATGAGATCCGTAAACTCATACGCACTCATGACAGCCAAGGGATCACATTGGGACCCAAATCCTCTCTGCTCCAGTGCCCACGCGCCGGCAGCGCGTGGGTGTCCAAAGCGTTATCGCTTCGACCGAAAATCTCAGAATTACGGCTCAAGACTCCTACACTAGGTAATACACCTAATTTGGAGCCACTTTTGTTCTTGGACATACCCCAAAAAGTGGCCGGAAGTGGCTGAAACCGAGCTCTCAAAACTGGCAGAATTTCAACTCGAAAATCGACTTGCCTACGCTAAAAATTGAAGCAATCATACTCAACCATCAGCTAGAGCACGAAAATAGTCGAAATTACATACCTCACTCGTTTGAATCAGTGGCCGGACGACGAGGTGGAAGGCGAGAAATTCTGGCGACTTGGAGCTGCCTGGCGACGGCGGAGGAGGGCTGGGGTTCGACCCGGGGATGTGCCGGTCGTTTGGTCCGATTTCGGCCGGAGTGGAGGCCGGTGGTGGCGGTGGAACCGTCGCGCTGTAACAGGGGGAGGGGGTCGCCTGGGAGAGAGAGAGAGAGAGAGAGAGAGAGAGAGAGAGAAATCTGGTTTTAAAACCAGTTTTGCAAAAATTACAATTTTTGCCCCCCCTTGAATTTTGCTCGTATCTCTCTCGTTATAACTCGGATTCGAGCTCATTACGTATCTACGGACTCGTTTCGACATGCTCTACGCAACAGTATAACCGTAAGTCCCAAATTCCTTCCCAAACTTAAAATGACATTTTTTCCCTGTTTTAAAATTACGTAAATATTTATTATTTTCAAAACCCTTAATTAATTCAAATCACTTTATTTTTATTGTTTATTTCAACTTATTTTTCTCATTCAAATTTATTTCCTCTTAATTTAATTATTTTATTTCTTTTTTCGAACCGGGATGTTTCAATATCAACTTAGTTCATCCATATTATAACACTTTATGATGAGCTATATTACGTGCAAGGGTGGAACTAAATTTTTTCAAAAGGGTGGGCGAATATTTTGTTAAATGATAAAACAAAATTAAGTCAAACCAAGAACAACTAAATTTAAATTTTTTTGAACTTGAATGATTCAATTAACATGATATAAAACTAGAAAACTACAACTTTTCTTAACTACTCAGCCATAAAAGTGAAGAATTTGCACAAATGGGAGTTGGCTGGGGGTGGGCTAAATGTCAAAATCTTGAAATTACGTGCTATAAAAAGTAGTTTTGAACAAGGTTGCACTAGGCTACAGTGGAGGGTAGCCTATATCTAGTTCCACCATTACTAAGTGACCGGACTCCAGCACTGTTGTATAATTTCTTGTTAATTACAAAGAAGGTGCCTAATTTGAAGCACAAACTTCTGTTAAATTATATAGTTGCATAGGAAATGCTTGAAGCATTTGTTTACATTATCAAATTGTCCACCTCTAGTGAACAAAGGGCCATAATTAATTAAACGTAGAACTGTTGGATTTGTTTAATTCATGAGAGTTCACCAAGGAATTTCATAATGTTTCTCGAAATATGATGAGGGGGGGAATTACATTTCCCTCACTGATGATATGAAAATACAATTAATATAAATGAGGCAGTTTGTAGAGGAACAAGCATAAATCTTTATCATATATAAATCCTATCCTAGGATTTTGATGTGATTCCTTTTTTAAGCCTAAAGGCATAAAATTCCATGATCCGTAGTGACCGTATGGTATACATAAGATGTTTTGTGCCTATCTTCTTGTACTGTCCAATCTGCCAAAAACCTGTTTTTAATTATATTGGAACTTTGAGAAGATTTTGGCCCCAAGTTTTGTGTAAGTTTGTAACACTTTCTTTTGTTTTATAGGGATTGGGAGCTGATATATTCATTAATTGTATCTTTCTTTTTGTTTTTTGTTTTTTTGTTTTATATATACAAGCGTTATTAGGGAGTGAGTTTTCTCACATACACATACTATCAAGATGACATGAGAGTTCGAAATTAAGACCACTGATTTACAAATCAAGGCCGTTTCCATTAGACTAGACTCTATTGGCTTCATGAATTGTATTTTTGACAATATTATAAGGGACTGAAAATTTGACCTATTCCAATCCTAAACAATTTTCCCCATCTTCGCTCACCACTTGGTCAATCCCGGACATTAAGAAGGCAGTAGTCTTTGGTGATCAAACATCATTAGGAACATCAATACTTTGTTACCTCCATGATTAGTAACCAACTAATGTTTTTGTTTCCAAACTCGTTAATTACAAATATTGTTTGAATATAATATTCATCGAAAGTAAGTAATCAGTAATCAATAACCACTTGCATCTAATTTTTTTATTTTCTTATAGTTAGCTTGAAAGCAACGCAGTTATAAAGGATTCTGAAAGGAAGAATGCACGAAGACTTGTGCAACGCATTAGTATTTTCATTGCTCCTGTGACATTGGTTAATCTATTGCCACCAAACCAATTGAGAGGAAGGATAAGTATTTCAATGAAAGAATCTGAGGTTGTATTTGCCCCTCTAGATGATTTAGCGTCTGTTCTCGGCTATTGTTTCTTATCCATTCGTCATGGTACTTGGGATCATATGGTACTGCTTCACCATTAATAAAAGGTTCTCCTGCCAAAACAAAAAATAACAAGAAAGCAGACAGTCATGTATAAATGAATATCTGATTGGCTAACATTGACTGCCTAAGAGGAAAATTTTCATCATCGAATTCTAGAGACCAACACTGTCTTTTTTTTCTTTGTGAACTGGGGTGGGGAGGGCAATCCACCCCAGAAGCAACTACACAGAATTAGAAATACAAATCAAACAGCTAGGCTTTAGAGACTTGACCCAACTAAGAGATTCTCAAATAAATATGCACAAGACACATCAGATAAATATGATAAAGCCCAGATATGTAATCAGACCAGTTGTCATTTCTTCTATGAAGTCTAAAGGTTTCCTGCAAAAAATCTGGAAAATGACAATAAAACAAGACCTGGACATAAAGATGCAACATATTAAATAACTATGATATCAAATAGGTGCAAATACCTTTGTTGTCTTCTTAAGCTTTAGCATTGGGATGACAACACAAACCTGATCTGCTAGTATAATGAAGCAACAAAAAGGCACCGCAGAAATGCACACAAAGCATGAAGACGATAGAATATATGTCAGGGTAGGAAAGCACCATATACAGTAACAGGAAAGAAGCATGGGAAACCGAATGACATTAAAACATCAAATAATGTACTGATTTTAAATGACGGTTTATCACCGCGAAACTGAGAAAAAAGGAAAAGGAAAGAAAAGAAAATTTGATATGTTTGTTCTAACTATGTATAAACATCTTCCAAATCCTGTTTGATGAAGTTCCTATAGCAGGTCTGTGTTTCTAATCATGTTTCTCTCAGAGTACACACACCAAGACAACTTGAAACTGTCATTTTCAACATTTTATTGTAAAATGGGTCATCATGTAAATCTTTCATTCAACTTTCAAACAAACTTACATATGAAAAAAGACAGCATGCTAAGAAAAGGAAATTTTTTACAGGGCCACGAGTTTTTATGGTTGAAGAAAAAGAAAAAACAGAGTGCTGACATGGCTGAGAAATTTGATATTCTCAACGTCTGCCATTATATACTTGGCATGAATTCATATGAGAAGCAAAGCTCGATGAGGGAGGTTCAATCAATGCATCATACTGACTCTCCAGACAGTATTAGCAAGGAAGAGATGGAAAGACACAGCTCCATTGCTTGCTGTTGCCCCTGTTTATTTTAATATGTTTAAAAATAAATAATAAATAAAAACTTAAATGAAACGGTGTCGTTTCTCCATGAATCAAAAGACTAAAAAAAGGAAGCGCTCTGCCTGCAATGCTTGCTGCGCTGAAGTTGAAGTTGCTGCAACCCTTTGAGGCATTTCCTCAAACAGATGGCGGGCATGAATTGCCCAGCCATCCAGCCAGTGCAGGGGTCAATTTTTCTTCCTCTAGTGTTGGATTCCGGAGTTGCAGTGGTCAATTGACCACCCTTGCTCCTCTGTGGATCCGTCCCTGGTTGATCAGCATATTGAATATTTTCCTTGCCAATATCCATGCTGGTTGTGATATTGACTTTAGACAGTCGAGCTAAATTGCAAATCTCTTACAACTTGTTTATTGCAGAGTTGTTATAAGCTGTATAGGATGTGTCATGATTATTTTAACAGTAGTAAAAAACCTCACGGATTTGGTTCTTCTCTTTTAGTTTGTAAACAATTTTATTGTTCTGCAGGGGTTGTGTGATGGATGCAAACTCCAAAATAGAGCCCCAAGGTTTTGTAAGTTAAACATGGAAGAAAGAAAACCATGAGTTGTGAGATTCGTAGTGTATTTTCTCCGAAATAAATTGGACAGGAGCATCATATATTATCTTTTCTTTTCTTCAAATCTATCAGAAACAGCATACTGAGGAGTTCATAACGATGTTGTAGATTTTTTCCTGCAGCTGAACTGGGTTATGGTATTGTATTTTCACTTGTCTGCATGAGTTTAGGGTTTCTTTTCCCGCATAACTTTATGAACCGAACAACATATATCCTTTAAATTTGAGTCCGGTTACTTTGAAATGAAGAAGAAGAAGAAGAAAAAAAAGGGTAAACCAACTGAAAATGCAAAATAAAAAGTACAATATTAATAATATATATCTAGCCTCTAAGCTTTCTTTTCATCCTGTTGAGGGGGGACTGTTATCATCACATGGAGCCGATCTTGTAGATTGTCTATGAATCGAAAATACGCATATCTCCATGTCTTGTTAATAACTAAAGAACCACAGACTCCCCCAAAATCCTACTATGAACCCCAACGCAGCGAAAATGTAAAACCATGGAAGTTGATGATGCCCATTGCCCTCATCTTTGTTGTTCTTATTATCTGCATCCATGTCCTTATTTTTTCTGCACTTATTTGGAAGTGGGGCACCACAAAGTTTTGGATTCCCCTCAAAGGTAGAAGCATAGAAGCTTTGGAGCTGGGGGCCTGTTGGTATTGGTCCTTCGAGGTTATTGTAGGAGACATTAAAATCTCTTAAGAAATTAAGGCTTGACAATGACGATGGGATTATTCCACACAAAAGATTCATGGAGAGGTTCAAAACCTCTAAATTTTTTAGGTTAGATATTTGGTCTGGAATGACGCCGGAGAATTTGTTGGAGCCAAGATCCAACTCCTGGAGAAGCTGCAATTGGCCAATCTCAGTGGGTATATCACCAACAATGTTATTATTAGATAAGACTATCGTTGCTGGAAACAAATACAATTTCTGTGTTGGAAAAGTTTGAATTCCAGTTACGCTGCTGATGCCGTACATAGGCAATTCAAATTCATATTGGTCTGCTTGGGATGCAATGTTAGGTTCATAAAGCAACCTTGGTAGTCTACAAAGTTGCTTTGGAAATTCACCTGAAATTTGGTTGTTTGACAAGTTTATATAAAACAGCCTAGGAAGAGTCCCCAACCAACTTGGAATTGGCCCTGTGATTTGATTTAAACCCAGTAGCAACATCTCTATATTCTTGAGCTTTGATAACCATAAAGGTATTTGACCATTGAGGTCAGAATCAGCCAAATTCAATACCCGAAGATTTTGGAATCCGTCAAAATCAGCCATGTCATCATCAGATGGCATTCCCTCACCTTCAAAGGAACCGGCAAGGGAGAGTGTGTGAAGACTTTTGCAACTCCTCAATATCTTCATTGCCCCTGTGAGGTTGGTGAATCGATTGTAACCAAGCGAGAGGAAGGACAAGGATTTCAATGAAAGAATCTCGGCTTGTATTTGTCCTTCTAAATGATTTCCACTCAATCCAATGGCTTTTAGGGACCTACATGAGTAAAGGCTTACTGGAACCGTACCAGTGAAGTTATTCATCCTTAGCTCAAGTTTAGTAAGTTGACTCAGTCTTGAGAAATCAAGCATGGAGATATCTCCTTCCAAGTTGTTGTTTCCCAAACGCAGTTCTACAAGGTTTGTGCAATTCATCAAAGATGGGGGCAAATCACCTTCTAAATTGTTGAAATCAAAGGTCACAAACTTCAACTTGCAGAGCTTCCCCAAATTGAGAGGAAGCTCGCCATTCAATTGATTAAAGTATAGGTCAAGGATTGCAAGGTTAGTGAGGTTGGCAATTCTATCACTAATGGATCCATGTAGTGAATTGAGAGGTAATGCAATTTCTTCAAGTTTGGTGGCATTATAAATATCTTCTGGAAATAATCCCGAGAGGTTATTATGACCGGCACGAAAAACTTGCAGTTTGGAACACTTTCCTAGCCCAGGAGCGAGGTTGCCACTGAATACATTGGAAGAAAAATCCAATAGCCTAAGGAAGGGAGAAGAATGTTGAAGACAAACAGAGGATGGGACATACCCTGTGAAGCTATTGTTGCTAACATTGAAACTAGTTAAGTTGCTTGCTTGTTGGAAGAATGAAGATGGAATTGCACCAAAGAAGTGATTGCTGGACAAATCAACTGTCTGGATATTGTTGGATGGTTGAGAAAGTGGTAGCTCTCCAGAAAGACGGTTATAGCTCAAATCAAGGATCTCAAGTCGATTCAAAGACAAAAAGAATTGAGTTTCAAGTGAACCATATAGTGAATTGTGGGAAAGGTTCAAGTGGGTGAGATGTGTGAGATTTGCAAGGGAAGAGGGAGAGATACCTCCTTTGAGCCCTTTGGAAGGTAAGAGCAAACTGGTGACCCAACCATCTTGATCACAAGTGATGCCCTTCCAATGACAGCAATCAATGGATGTCCAATTTAAAGAAGGAGAAGATAGAGTGGAGGTGAAGGAGAGGAGGGAGCTGCGTTCAGTTTGTTTGCAGGCGTGGATATGTGTAGATATATTGTAAGAGAATAAGAGGAAGAGAAGGAAGGCTTGAGCCATTAGGTTATAAGCTTGCACTAGCATGTTGCTTTGTGTATGAGCCGTTGCTCACATGTATTTGCATATATAAGAGCAATGATGCTTGAAAAGGATGCAAACATCACTGCAAATTGAGAAGTCGGCAAACAACAACCGCAATGCAAATTGTGTGGTTGAAGAGATATGCCCACCAATGAAACCAGAGAGAAGACCTCATTGGGTCTTAAGAGATATTCCCACTTATGCCACCAAGAGTGGACTTGACCTACTTAATTTAAAGTACACATTGCGTTCAAAGTACTCAAAGTATGAAATTGGCAAACAACCATAACCATACAATACAAATTCTTCAAATCCCTTCTATACGTTGAAGAGAGATTTCAACTAATGTAGCCAAAATTGTAAACCACATTAGGTCTAAAGAGGGCCACGATGATAGGACTGGACCTTCTAGCTGTTACTATCAACTAACGTAGCGAAATTGTAGACTACATTAGGTCTAAAGAGGGCCACGATGAGAGGACTGGACCTTCTAGCTGTTACTATCAACTAACGTAGCGAAATTGTAGACCACATTAGGTCTAAAGAGGGCCATGATGAGAGGACTGGACCTTCTAGCTGTTACTATCAACTAACGTAGCGAAATTGTAGACCACATTAGGTCTAAAGAGTGCCACGATGAGAGGACCGGACCTTCTAGCTGGTCAAGCCTTATCTAAACATTAGATATATACATTGACATCCTAGTCAAGTTACACTGCAGGAGAAGCAGAACCTTTCGTAGCAAATCTCATTCTTCGCTCTTGATTCACAAGTCACTACCATCTGTCATCTACATGACCAAACGGATGAACTTTAGAAAAATGGTATATCAAGCAAAAGACGAAAGGCATAAAAGATGACACACTCGGAGTAAATTCATGGATATATTAAACACAACAAAATTATATTTAAGTCTAGGCGACTCAATTGAACACCTTATACTACAAAAGGCATGCAGTCTTCAGTCTTCTTTCGTCCAAGCAATGTCAACAAGGTATTGAACACCTTATACTTCAAATGCTGACCAAATATTTTTGTAGAGAATGAATCTGTCACATGCTGTCGTGCTTCTATGCCCATTCTCTGCGCAATCTGTGGGTCTTGGATAAGTTTAGCCATAGCCAAGGGAGAACTCTCTTGGGTTACAATCACAAAGAAATCATGTTTCACCGTTCTTACTTGTCTCTAGGACCCCACTATTGCACAAAATGACAGGTTTATAAGCTGATATAACCACACAACACAAATTATCCAAACCCCTCCGTACGTCGAAGAGAGATTTCCACAAATGAAACCAAAGCGATGACCTTGTGTATTTTAAAGTCTGCATTGACTTTCGTCCTCAAGCGAAGATCTTCTTATACTGAATTTTCATTTTTGATTTTTAAGGCAGCTGATATGTGATACCAGCTCATCTTCCATGTCAATCAAAGTCCAAGTTCCAAGTTGTTTTCTTGTTGATGATTTTTCTAAGAAAATTGGAGGATAGTCATTCTTTCCAAGTTGTTTGCCCCACATGAAGGCAACTACATAAAAAAATATTACGTATCACTGACAAGCAGCATTCATTCACAAAGGAATGTAAAATTTAAAAGGCTTAATTATTGATATGGCCCTTGAAATTCAATTTGAATCTCACTTTGCCACCCAAACTCAATTTGTCACACTTTACCCCTTGAAACTCAATTCTCTGTCTCACTTTGTCCATATTCATTAACTCCATAAAAAATAACAGAGCATTGAGTTGTGAAGAGCAAAATGTTGAAATTGATAACAGTCAAGCCATACGTTGATGCCCTATTCATGTTATAAAAATCTTTTATATTAATTCATATTAGACTAGATATAATAACTTTCATGTATTAAAGAATCAAGGGTCACAAATTTCAACTTCCCAAAATTAATCAGTGAGAAGTCACAGCAAAAAACACTAAAAAGATGCACAAGACGCATCGGATGAACATTTTAAAGCCAAGATATGGAATCAAAGTCTCCTTCAATTCTCTGCAAATTCTAATTCAAAGTCTAAAGAAGATAAGTTTTTTCTACTATCTTGGGCCAAAACTGGGTCGGCTCAGGCCCAACATTTGTAATATAAAAGTATTGTATTCGGGCCTTCAAGCTGTATATTGCATAAAATAAACACCCGAGTTCGATATGATCCGACCCATTTCAAATTCGGACTAAAACGGGTCGTCGTCGTCTTTCTCAGTTCTCAAACAGAAGAGTCTGTCAGAGGAAGAAGAGAAGAGCAATGAGTGGAGAAGAATTAGCGGGCCCCCCAGCTCCAAAGCTCCTCCGTCTGCTTTATTTTGTCGGCGCTGGCTGTAAGTCATGAATTTTCATTTCAATTTTAAGTTCTCCCTTTTTATATGGTTGGCTGATTTTAAATTCTGGGTAGTTATTTGCACTGTTGGAATCAACAAATGGCGTGAGCTTCAGCGCAAGTCCATTTTACAACAGCAGCAGAAAATGCCGCAAATGCCCTTGAGTGATCTCTAGGTGTTTTATTTGAAAATCTTGCTGTTGTTTTAAGGCAAATTTTCAATTTTTATCATGGAATTTGGCAAGTGAGCTTGATCTTTGGCTTCATTTTGAGTTTTTATGTGCTGCTCCAGCTGGACTCGTGTTAGACTGAGCTTTGGTAGTGTGGTTGTTAAATTATGTGGAAAATGGTGCAAGAATTCATGCCTTTCAATCTGTTTGAATATGTGCAAATTTCTTTGGCTTCATTTTGAGTTTGATCAAATTGCTAATCTGAGTATTCAGTGTACAAATTTGAATGGTAATGGGGATTGTCAACATTTCGATTTTGTATACATTTGTGCTTCTTTTGTGACATTTTCTCTCTAGTTTATAGCAATGTTTTCAAGGGCGAGGCGTTTTTAGTAGCGTTATGCGAGACGTAAGCCTTGAAGCATTGAAGGCGAAAACCTTTTGAACATTAATCTATTTTAATAAGAAAAATTTATGAATAATACAATACAATTAAATTGTACAACTAATTCTTATTGAACCATAGCAATCTTTTAAATATAAGTACTAATTGTCTTTCAAAGCATAATAATCAATCCCAAAACATAAAATATTTATTTAACATTAAAACAAAAATTAATATTTCTAAGATACAAGTATGATGCATGTACGTCAAATTTCATATAAACGAATAAGATAACTAATATATTTTTAAAAAAAATTGAAAAAAAATTATACGGAAACTTCAAATTACAGTTGCGAAGAATTAGAGATAAAAAAATAAAATAACTTACTTGCAGGCGAAAGATGTAGAGAATTCTTGAAATTGATGGAGATTATCTGATAATGTTAGGAATTAAGGTTGTACTATACAATATATATATATATATATATATATATATATAATTGCATGTGTTAATATCTTAAAAAAAAAAAAAAAAAAAAAAAAAAAAAAAAAAAGGGTAAGTAGAAAAGCTGCGGCTGGAGATAGTGTTTACAATAAAGGGAAGGAAAAAAAAAAACAGAAACTAGCATGTTTACATTTTTTCTAAACACTCCAAGTGAAACGACGTCGTTTCACTTTAAGAATTTTTTTTTAAACACTTCAATCGAAACGACGTCGTTTGGTTACAATAAACCTTAAAAAAAAACAGCTGAAATATGCGGACTCTCAAAATTTCTTCCGGTTTAGAGTGTCCAGACGAGGCAGGCGCGCCTTGCTCCGCCTTGCAACGCCTCCTCACGCCTTCCCCGCGCTAAATGTGCAACTCGCGAAACGCCGACCGCCTCGGGCGTTTTGCTGCCGCCTCGCTCCGACGCGCGCTTCGGAAGCGCTCGAAGGCATGCCTTTGAAAACACTGGTTTATAGTTTGATTCGGGCAATATACACCATTCTTGAGGATGACTCAAATAGCGAGATTATTGATATTGAGTAAGAAGGTGAGATTATTGGTGTGTGTGTGTATGTGCGCGCGCGCAGTGGGGGTTTCTATTGTGAGTACCAAAGAGCTTTCTCATCTTAGAATATGTATGTCTATTGAAGCTGTGGATTCTAATCCAAATCGAGGCGAATTTGTCATCTGTGAATAATGCTAGGTAAGAGTTCAGGCAGTCTTTATCTAAGATGCTTTGGCATAAGGTGGCTTGGGGTTCCCCATAGAAATACCATAGCATGCATGCTTCTATTTATTCACTTTGGATAGTCATGCATTGCACTATTTTATTTGTTGGTTATCAGAACAACTTACTCTTGAAGATTGTATTTATATCTTAGTGGACCTTGTATTTGTGTAGATGCTACGTTAAACCATCTTCAAGTATATAAACAAGCATGTTTTTTAAGTTATTAAAGAAATTGGAACTTAGTGCCAGTATGACAATAGGCGATATGTAAGTGATTTGTAGGGCGATGAGAGTTCGGTAGTTTTCTACTGTTATGTCATGGATTTTGCAGCATGCTCCCTTTCAACTGTCCTCGGATGCTTATGCATAATCAATTGGAGGTTCTAACTTCTAACTTCACATAATGTAGCCAAAACCATGAGGCAATCACTTCATTGAGTTCTGCAACCTTCACATAATGCAGGTGATATGTAATGCTAGTTTTCTTCAAAGTTTTCACTCAGTTTCTGTCAAAATGAGTTTCATGATAACGGAGTTTGCAAAAATTAGGGGGATGTCTACAACTGCTTTGAGATAGTTCTGTCAATAGTGATTGTTTGAGTCTGACAGTCTGTTGGGTACATGCAGTGTAGTTCTCTGTCGCGGCTAGATGGCTGGATGCAGTTTTTCATTTGAAAGCCTTGATGGACTTTTGGAGCTGAAGCTTTCATGTTTGTTTTTGCCTAGATACATTCTTTTGTCGAACAATATCAATAAAGGTTATTGATTGGGCGGAATCATATCTGAATATGTGATCAAGATTTAAAGTTTGACATTTCAAACTATTTTAAAGAACGTTTCATGGCTTTTAGATCAGCGCAGGGAACATCTCTTCAAACCAGAGATTGGGGTCAACCCTCAACAAATTCTCTGTAAAACCTCCAGCCATATATATGAACACAACAGCGGGTGAGCAAACAATTGACCAGGGCATCAGAATGTTTTACAGTTTTGCCTGGTGACTGCATCGATGAGACAAAACGCCGCCGCAAAGGCAAGTGAACGAGTTCACATGCATACAAATCTTCCCATGTTTTACACGCTTCCTGTCAAGCATTTTGAAGATGGATTGATTCTTTTGACAGAGGAATCTTTGTTCCTTTCAACATTCTCACTACCTATAATGAAATTAACGAAACCAAACATTTCAAACAGGTCAAGCATAAGAATAGCTGTACAAACATAGGTATGTGAAAAGAAAAATAGATTGACAACGAGATTATATGGAGATTATATACCACCAATAATAGGGTTGGGGCCGTACAGTCTTCAATTCTGGTATTTGTGCAAGAATCTACCAAAATCAACTTTATTATCAGCACGATAATTATGGCAAACTTTATTAAAATCAAATGTTACAAATATACTAATATGTGAGAAGAGTACACACAAATAATGGTGAGTAACCAAAACCAAATTGGTTACTTTGAAAAGGTGACCACTGTCTCTTTTTTTTTTTTTTTTTTTTTTTTTTGTAGCGTGAAGACATCACATCCGAAAAAGAAGGCATAATTATAAGAACAAGCAGTGCCTTATTACATCAGAAGACATAATTAAAAAACAGAGAAAATATATCCTGATGGTAAAAAAAATTTGACTTTTACGGCGCTGACGTCAACGCCTGCCACTCCCAACGGGAAAACGCCACGTGGCGCTTCCCGGACCATATGATGGATTTTTTTGCAGAAATCCGACGACCATCATTTTTTTGGCCAAAAATATAGCCAAAAAAATCGAAAAAAATTCAAAAACAATTTTAAAAAATACCCAAAAATTCTGTATTTTTTCCCTATAAATACCTATCAATTTTATTCACTTTCCACACCAAATCTTCATACCAACTCTTCTCCTTCCAATATTTTTTTTCCTTTCCACTCGAAATATTTCTACTACTTTCCATTTGTGTATCAAAAAACAAATGGCCTCTTCAGCTGGAAGCCGGAGGCGCTTGGAGTACTCTCGAAGATATTGTGTTGTGTGAGTGTTGGGTGAAAATTAGTCATTCCCCTATCACAGGCAATGAGATGAAGTTTTCTCATTCTGTGGAGAAAAATTCATGAAGAATTTTCTATAAGATCGGGCTCGGCTCGGACGAAAATGGCGTTGGCCTCCAGGTGGAAAATTTTGAATAAAGAGTTTGGCAAATGGAGGGATGCCTTGTCAAAAGCGAGGGAGAACATCCGAAGCGGTCAAAATCTCACCGATGAGGTAAAATATTTATAATTATTGTTTTATTCAATTTAATGTAACTTTTTTTTTCTTGCATATTATATTCTTTTTTTTCTTTCATTTTCAATATATTTATATTTTGTTGCATAATCAATTTTTTTTTTGTTGCATTTTGTAAATTGTTTATATCTTCCATTTTTATTTTTTTCTTGCATAATCACCAATGTACATATAATCATGCCAACATTAATTAAATAATTAACAACACGTAAACACCCAATATCAAGAACATTATAATATCAAGAACATCCATCGAATTATAATATCACGCATAATTGTTTGTGCCTAATAAATCACGGCCATGAACTGGCCGAAGGAGCCCTCTTCTCGGCCCTGGCACTTTCTCGAGAAGCTAAAGCGCAGCGTTTCGCCAAGGTGCTTGGCCTTCCTGAAAACAAAAGAAAAGTTGCCAAGGCATGATCATCTCGGCCTCGATTGTGAGCCGAGGCCGAGGCCGAGCAAAATTGCGGCCAGAAGTATTAAAGTCAAAACATCACGTGATAGCAGGGCCCCATGCTTCATTTAATGAAGTAGTGCCTATTTATTGCAGCAAACCCACTGGCCACAAATAAACATTTAATGCATGAGGTGTTGGTTTTAAAACATTTTTAAGAAGTTCATTTGAATATTAAACATGCATTTAATCAAATTAATCGCAGCGGAAGAATATGGTGGTTGTTTAAATTCAAAACAAAACTTCTTCCAAGTATCTTAAGCCATGAACATTGATATGTTTTTCATAAATGAAAATTCAAGAGAAAGGATAAGATCTAATTACCCTTGAAGCAATTATATGAACCAAGTTGTGTTTTGGTCTTCTCTTGATTATTTTCCTTTGTTGATCTCCTCTTGATCTTTCTCCTCCTTGTGAGCCACAAAAGTATATGGCCTCTAAGTCTCCACACCAATGGAACCTTGAGATGAGAAGAGGTATCTTGAGAATACAAGGATGCTAGTACAAGATTCTCAAGATTGGTTTCAATCTAAACCACTTTGAAAGATGATAGTATTTCACTCTTGAAAACTCACAACTTTCTCTCTTTGATCTCCCAAACCTCTTTTGTTGATGTTGGATTGTGTTTGTGTGTAAAATAAGCTTATGGAAACAATTCCCATACACATGCACTTAACCATTTTCGGCCAAATCTCATTGGGCTTCCAAAATTGAGCCTTATGACACTTAAACCATAATCTTTAGGTGTCTTAAGCCCTCGGGCTTGATACCCAACCATTTGGGCTTCCCTCTAACTATTATCGAGGCCCAAATATATTTTTACACGTAGTAAACACTATGCCAAAATTGACTTTTCGCGTCGGGGAAATACCGTTGCTAAAGGTACCCAACAACCGATGTATTGGGAACCGATGCAAAAGATATAGTGATACGCTTCGGACATTCCCCGTCGCTAAAGATGAGTTACGACCTCGCTCTTCCATAATCGCCGATGCATAAAGTGTTACCATATACCAAAAAGAGCGTTGACCTCCGATGCCTAAACCTTTAATAGCATCAGGGAATATATCAGCGCTGATGCTAAATACTCATTATAGCATCAAGGGTTTTTTGTATTTATGCTGATGTGGAAAGCCTACAAATGGTTTGACTTTCTACAAATATTATTGACCCTTCGTTTTTTTTTTTTTACTTTTCAACAATGATTTTAACTAGAAAAACAACCATAATAATTTATACCATAAAACTTGAAGATTCAAAAGTAATTACATTGTTTACCAATCTTGATTCCTACTATATCCATACAAAATACCACATCCATAGCATTAACCTATAATTACAAAATTTGTACTTGTACTTGGTCTCCACATTCAGCTGTCAATTTGTCCTGAGTCTCCACATTCACGATTTGTACTTGGTCTCCACATTCAGTTGTCAATTTGTACTGAGTCTGCATTTTTGGAAATACAAAAAGAAACTGGGAGCAAGTAACAGGAATTTGAACAAAGATAAGTTCTAGAAAAGAATATACCTGGGAGAAAATTGTATGTGCCGCAAGAAACTAACTTATATTTCTTCATACCTGAAATTCAATCATTTACAAAAAACAACTCCCACCCCCAATATTCTAACTGCATTATTATTACCTGCAAACAACAAAGGCCCCAATTTATAGTTTAAAATATGTGAAATAAGAACAATGACACTTACACGAATCAAGAGGAGAAGAGGAACAATGACACTTACTGCATGCAGCCTAAGCAAAATTGAATTTCAAAAACATCAAGTAGAAGGAGAAAGAGAGAAATCAAAACAGATCTTTGTTGATAATGTCCAAATCCAACAAAATGTAAACATATATCTAATTATAGCATATTCTTATGCATTGTTGTCATGTATTTAAATGACCGCAAGACAATCAACAAGCATTTTCCCCACCTGAAATCCAAATCACGAACAGACTTGTGAACAATTGGTTCATCTAAAATGCCCATACATGTAAACTTCTCAAAACCCACTAACATTGACAATGCATTAAAGAAAACGTGATGAATCAACATAAGCAGATATACAGATAAGAACAGTTGATTGAATTCCTAAATTTGTGAAATTACGGTCATAATCCAAGACAACCAGAACAATAATAGATGGTGGAAATCAGATACAAAATTTACCCTATATCCCTTCAAGCAGCTTTGGCATGTAAAACATTTAAGAAGCAGAAACGATAGTAGAAAGAAGTACCTCTGTCCAAGAGATTGAAGAAAATTCTGCATATTTCCAATTAGAAGAGCAAAGAGCAAGAGGCCCTTTAGTCTTATAAGTAAATCTAAAGAAATCAATAACCTGAAATTATAAGTAAATCTAAAGAAATCAATAACCTTAAATAGAAATAGCTGAATAACACAAATGGAAGAATATCTACTGCATAGAAGATATCACAAAATGGTCTCAAAACATTCAAAATTAGAGAGTTCGTAAAATCTCATATTAAAATGCATAACAAAAACTATTAGAGTAACTGAACTACAATCATTAACACAACACTTGAAGTTCTCACTTCTTCTTTCTAGTAATACCACTAGACCTGCACATGAACAATTCTACAATCAACACAAACAGCATATAAATCCTATAACATAATCAAACCACCAAAGACAATGTGAAAATGAAAGGTTGGGCTCCCCAAAAACAAGCTACTCTCATCATACAATATGTTAGTCCAATTAAATAGCTGAAAAAAGAATCAGAAACAAATTTCCATTCGCTGGACGAGCAAACTAACTCAAATGTTACAAACATGGCACACAAAAACAGAGTTGACACCAAAAACCACTATATTACAAACAAATTTTGATATTGATTGCAATGGTACCAAAACTAATTCATAACATTGACTTTGATAATATTCATGCGCATTTACGCCATCCAAATTGGAACATGAGGTTCTTTAACTCAAGCTGGTTTAACTCCTTTTTCACACATTTGTCTTAACATATTCAAAAAATTCTTCAATCTAGTTCTCCCCCACTTATGAAATAAAGGGCAAACAAAAAAAACAACCAAATAAATTGACTATAACACAAACAATCTCATAAATTGACTATAACACAAAAATGCAAAAGCCATATGAAAACATATCAAACACACAGCGAGGGCAAAGAGAAAAATCTCATCTCATCTTGCGGAGGACGTTGGACATCTCTTCTTCTTAGCTCTCTTGTGGGTACCCCACTTCCTCTTGGCCACCTTAAGAGCACGCTTGTCCTTACCAACCTTCAAAAGCTCAGTGATCCTCTTCTCATATGGAGCAAAACCAGCAACTTCCCTGATTAGGTTCCTCACGAAATGCACCCTCTCGCTTCTTTTCTTCAATATCAAAACCAACAAAGCATAGAAATTTTAGTATTATTCACATTACTTCATCACAAAATCAAGACCCAAACAACAAAAGAATATAAAGACAATCCCAGAAATCAAATAAACTTGTATGAACAATCAGTGACCAAACAAAAACATACCCCTTTGCGGTCAGATGGGCGAGGAGCCAATTCACGCTTGGTGACGATGTGGCCTTTGTTCAGACCAACGAAGATCCCGCTCTTGGGCGCAGGCAGGAGCCATTTCCTGTACCAAAAAGCTTAAGTATTCAACAAAACCATCTAACACAAACACAATAGAAGGATGCTTAGTAAGTGATACTGGGAAATTTGAGCGAGATTGGTACCTCCGATTTACCTCTAGATCTGGATAATGGCGAAGATGAAGCTCGAGAGGTTGAAATCGCCCATCGCGTCCCTAGATCTGGATTCGAATCAAATCAAATATGAGATATCAAAAGAGGGCTTAGAAATTAGGTTTTGTTGGTTTTAATTTTTAGAGTTTAGGAGAAGATGGCGGTAGAGATGGAGGAGAAAGAAGATGTCGGCAAAGATGGATGAAGGACAGAGAGGATGGCGGGAGAGATTGAGTATGTAGAAGAAATCGATGGAGTAAAAGAAATGAAGAGTGAGTATCGCGAGATAGAGGAGAGAGGGATGCGAGGGAGAGTTAAAATGTTTTGTTATAAAATTCACTGTAGCAGCGTTGACAAGGTTTTGGCGTCGGTATAATTGTTCTGCTTAAAAAAAAATTATTCAAAAACACTTTACGCATCAGTAAATTACCTCATCGATGCTAAAGTATAATCAACGGCATCGGTAGAAAACCCCTAAAATTTGTGTTGATGCCTTTATACCCCTTTAGTCCTATTAATTATAAAATCGATGCCTAAATCACTAATAGCATCGGTTTTTAGATTTGTCGATGCCTATGTGGTGTAGTGTAAAGTAAAATTTGGCATAGTGAAATCATCCACATCAAATCAATCAAATTGATTTCCTCATTCTCATTTGTATTACTCAAAGTTAACCATTTAAGGTGTGCGATCCATTAGGTTCTAATTTAGCAAAGCAGTGGGAAAACATTAGAACTCTTTTCTAACCAACTGGAATTAAAACCCCTTTTTAATTCTTCCTTTATTGGATCGATCACAATCAATCCTAGGACTTCCACAAGCCAAGAGTGACATCTAGCAATATATCATGGCTACCCAAGCTAATTAGAATAGATGAAGAACCTATTCAGTTGGAATTGCAATGCAATACGATCTTTCTCTTATACAATGTTTCCAATCATATTGTTAGGGTACGGATTGATAATGTCAAACCCCTAATATGATTAACCTCATATGATTCAATAGAACATAATTAAAACCACTTTCTAAATCATGTTCAAATACTTCGGCCGAAGATTCAGCTGAATCATATCTTGAAACATTCTCATTTCCTTATCAAAGGTAGAGATTCCTTATTGTACATTCACATGCCTCCATGATGAATTAAGAGATCCCAATAACACATAAGGAAAATCTTTTACGACTTGCCTTTGTGAGCTATCAAAGATCAATAACGCATCACAAGACACCCATGATGCCTCAGGTCTAAGGACTAATTTGCATTATTGCAACTATGAGTTCTCGTTTGACATATAGATAAATACTCCATACGAGAACTGCGGTTGATCGCGTTCAGTGTACTCATTCACTAATGAGCACCCACATACTTGTATTAGTGTCAACTACACAAATGGTTTGAGACCAACCATCCTCATTATTGAGCATACATAGTATGTGCCAATCTTGACGGTTTATCAATGCCCATTTGATAACCCTATGATTAGGAACATTTTGGGATACTACAGTTAGAGATTAAAGGTCTCCGAATCTAAACTTCTTTAGATTACTTTATCTCTTATTTAGTATACCCTGGACTTTTGTTTCTTTACGTGATATAAAAGATAACAAAATAATATTGCCCTTTATTTATCATATACGAAATGTATTCTAAGGAGATTACATCAAATGTATTGGCTCTCAAGCCACATTTCTAACATGAGGGAAGGTGGGAAGTGACTGAAGTCAGGTTTTGGCGACGGAGAAAAGAGTGATTAGACGTAGACATTCTCACAAGGATCCTTGCAGCTTGAGAGATTAGGTCACCGCTATCAGAACAATAAATGCGTCTCCCCGGCCAGAAGCTTAGAACCCACGATCAGGGCGCAGCGAGATTCACCGGGATTTATGGGGTCACAACACCATACTTCACAATCCCAAATGTCGATTAGACCACCCACTTGCTCTAATCAGGCTCCACCATGCAGATTTTCAGCCTCGATTACTCCTCCAAGAACTCTTCCTATAAATACAAGGCTCAAGCTACATTCAAAGGGTTCAAACACCAAACCAAAGCCTTCCACGGAGCAACTTATTTTTTCCTGTAATGCACTTTCAATATCTTTACTTGCTTTCCTAGGAGTAGTGTTAGACTGTAAGGAAAATTCATTCATCAATATATCATACGACCCTTGATTTTCAAGGCGCGGAGCACCATCCTTGTTATTTGCTCATTCACCCCATATATCATACGACCGTCGCTCCCTGAGCAGCGCGCGGAGCACCTCCCAAGACCCACAAACACCACCACTCAACGGCCTTGTAGTTCAGGCCGTGAACCTGGGCAGCGAGAGACTAGTTCCTCTCTCGGCTGCAATTGTTTGATTAGAAGACGAGTTCAAACAGGCGCATCACTTAACCATTCTATCCACATCAACCATCTCGACGCACGGTAAACCGTGCTAGCACGCCCGCGCGCACAACCGCACCGCATCCAAAAGCAGGAAGCCACGTGTTAACGCACATACCCTCGGCCTGGAACTCCAGGCCGTAAGATCTGCGCACACAAACACTTTTGGAACCACCGGTGGGACACTTGTCAAAAACTTATGGTGGAAACTAGGGCACAGGCAAAGCTCAAAAACAAAGCAGTCGAAATGACTTCTGAGACTCTTGAGTCCACTTCGCCAATCACTATCACCAAGACCAAACATACGGTCGGGATCTCGGCTAGCGTTCCAGGACGACGGACCGCACGGCGGCGAGTCCATGCAGGAACAAGCAGTGGTGGATGATCTAATGTCCAAGCAGGCCTCCAGGATAGAAACATCCTTCATGGCCGCAATGGACAGATTTTCCTCAGAGCGCGAACGCTTTTTTAGGAGAGGATGCCGGTAACCTCGCCCGCGACACCTCCCAGAGAAGCAGCAGCCTCGGCGTCTCGGCCCATACCCAAGCATCAGGCTACGGCCAGCATTCTTGCCGCCAACAAACAGCTGGGGGCAGTCCCAGCCCACATGGGCGAATTCTGGACCAACCTACTCGGCGGGGCAGCGCGCGGACCACTCCACGTTTTAGCCGTATCGTTAGGGCAAAGCAGCCTCGCGCATCCCGCGATCCATCCACTCGGCCCAGTTCATCCTCGGCCGTCCACACCCATCCTGGCCCAAGCAACGCGACCACTGTATCATCACAACAGGACGGTCCGCTGGGCTCTCACCCTCACTACGGTTCGGCCATTTCAACGGCAATGCATACGCACCTTGGCCACGCCCATGGCGCTCACCTGGCGTCAACTAGCTAGGTCATCCCGGCCGAGCCCCTTGTTCAAATGGCCCACAGGGTAAGGCCACAGAACGATGTGCAACAGGTCCCGCGGCCGTATGCGGCCCGGCAGGAGGCGCCACCTCAAGGGCTCAGATTCGAAGACGTGGGCGGATGATCGAAGACGGCCTAGCCTAGAGGCGGCTGGACGCGCCAGGTATACAAGGCCGTACCCTCCAGAAATCGCAGAATCCCTCTTTCCAGGAACTATCGATTGCCAGAATTCATGCTATTCTCCGGGGATGGGTAGACCTCCTCCATTGAACACATAGGCCGTTTCACAACGGCCCAGTGTGGAGAGGCCGATTGGGACGCCCAGAAGCTCCGTTTACTTGTCCATTCTTTGACCGGCGCGGCGTTCTCATGGTTTATAAACCTTCCACCGAACTCAGGTAAGGGATTGGTCTAACATGGAAAGGATATTCCACGAACATTTCTATCAGACCAAACGAGAAATAACGGTTGCCGAGCTGGCAAGGATGAGCCAGGCGTCGGACGAATCACCTCATGATTACCTACAACGATTCAAAATATGTAGGAATTGGTGCCGCACGAACCTACCGGAGAGGGAGTTCGTCAAGATGGCCGAGGAAGGTCTAGAATTCAAGTACCGGAAGAAATTCTAAGGAATTGAATTCCGGGACTTGCATGACTTGACTAACAAGGTGGACTGATATGCGTCTTTGTTAAAAGAAGAGATGCAGAAGAAGACGGCCTCAAAAAGGACCTACTCCAGGAATCCCATCGTCAGTGACGCCGAAGCGGACGGCTCGGCGGGGGCCGAGAGCGATGAGGTAGAGATGAGTTCGGCCGAAGTCAACATAGACAAACCCTTCGTCTGCAAAGGGCTTGTTAAAACTGACAACAGCCGCACAAAAATTCCCGACGCCAAGTTCGTGACGCGGGAAACGAAGGCCTACACTTTTGACTTAACAAGGGCCGAGGCTATCTTTGACCTACTATTGGCCGAGAAATGGTCAAATTGTCTTTCGGCCATAAAATTCCGAAACCCGATGAGCTCAATGGGAAGACGTTTTGCAAATACCACAGTTCTTGGTCTCACAACACCAACAACTATGTTGTCCTGCGAGACGTTATCCAGAAATTGATAGACGAAAAGAAGCTTCAGTTTTCGGAGAAGGCGGCCATGCAAGTTGACTCCAAGCCGTTCCCCCCACCTATCGTCAACATGTTCGACGCCCAACTCCCAGCCGGGTATAGGGAAACTCGTTGGACGGCGAAAGAGAAGGGGCCATTGGCCGAATTGGAGCCATTGCTTTGCGAGCAGTGCAAGCATGAGGTCGGTCAGCCCAGGCCGCAGGAGAACAAGAGGAAGGCCGCCGAGCCATTTCAAACGACCACAAAGAGAGTCGGTGGTCGAGTAAGACCGTCAGCCGGCCAGGAGAGCCGTTTCAGCCGACTGGGGCCACAAACCCCCAGTACCTCGGTTGGCCACAAAGACGAGGCCGCCCTAGGCCATTGAAAACTTTCAAACCGCCGGTCATACAAGATGACCGTTGGTATCATGCACGGCAGGGGGAGGGCCGAACCACTAACGAAAACCCAGCTGAGGAGAATGAAGAGGGCAGGGTTCAGGAGGCCAGAATGCAGAGGACCGAGGCCGGAGGCTTCAAGCGCCAAAGAAAAATGGCGGCTGCAGACGGGCCGTCATCCAAATCGGTTGCTCCCCCGGACGGCGAAAGCGGCCAGCACCAAGCCTCTGAGGACGTGGCGCCTGAGGCAGGACGAGAGACCCCTAGATCATTGGCCCTTTTGGTTCAGCCGAAGGCCGCGGTCTGGAGAGAACAGACGAGGGTATCGTCGACATCTACCGTGGAAGGGACCCCCCCTTCGGCCAACGGTCTGTCCTTTCTCAAGGAATTCCATAAAGACCATTCGGCCACAGACCTATACGGCATGACCCCTGAGAGCCGTGAAATCGTGGAGTTGGCCCTAAAAAACACAAAGGCGGAGACCCTCCTAATCATCAGGAGTTCTGATTCGGCCATTAAGGCCGTATACCAGGCGACAGGGAAGCCAGAGTGAGAGGTCTGCCAAGTTACCAGCCCGACCTCGGCGGATCGAGAGGCTAAAGTCCCCTTTGAGCAAGGGCGATTTAGAATATCTCGCAGGATTTTACTGTGACTCCGGCGGACACTGCTCTTTGGCCTGACGACCGAGGAAAAGGGCCGGGGAAGCCGCCTAGACGATTACTAACAGCCCTCAAGGAGGAGGTCGAAGCCTCGGACGCCCCTGAGATCGAAGCATCCACAGCCGATAGCCCGGGGACCGCAAGGCCTATGATCGAGGGTTTCTGAGATCCTTTCTTCGGGCATGAGGCCGAAGACGACCCCACTTTAGGAATCTCCGATGAAGAATATGAGGGGATCCTCCGGATGGTCGAGGAAAAGGTCCTCGCCAAAGACAGCTATGAGGCCGAAGAAGAAGCTGGTAGGGGAAACCCGCGAGAGCCGAAAGAGGTCGGCATCAACATGGTCATGGTGCTACCATCTGAGTTTTCAGCCCCAGGAGGGCAGACTAACGGCCTGGAGGATGACGTGGCCGAGGAGCAGCTAGATTAGAGGCCAAAGACAGAGGAAGAGTTATTGGCCGTGGCGTTTAACGAGGTAATACCTAGAGACGAGCCAAACAAATACCGACACCTGAAGCCGTTATACATCTCGGCTCATATAGAGGGTGTGCCCATATCCAAGGTTTTCGTTGACTGTGGGGCAACGTCAACATCCTTCCTTATTCATTGATGAGGAAGCTAGACAAGTCAAAGGAGGACCTCATCCCCAGCGATGTGGTCATGAGCAGCTTTGTCGGCGATAAGTCTAAAACCATCGGTATGTTGCCATTAAAGATTACCGTGGCCGACCAGACAAGAGTCGCGGCTTTCTACGTGGTCGAATCCAGCGTCGACTACAACATATTGCTCGGCCGTGATTGGATCCACCAGTCTGGGTGTATACGTCTTCCCTTTCCAACTGTTATTCTTTTGGGACGGCCAGAAGGTGTCTATACACCCGGTCGACGAAAAACCTTTTGAGGCCAACGCCGTACAAGCTCGGATTTACGACGACGACGTTGGATGGGTTGTCCTCACCGGCCACGATGCAAACGGCCGACCAACCAGAACGACGGCCCAGAAAGTCCTGGAGTTAGGCGCCGAGAATATCTGGGCAGGATTCGGCGCGCGAAGTATTGATCGACCTCACCAGCCTTTAGATGACAAACAAGGCCACTAAAGAAGAAGGAGCAGCGGCCGTGAAGGATTTGGTAGAAAGACTGCTGGAACATTGGGCGAAGGAATCCTTACGGCCAAATTCACCAATCAACCGTATCGAATTCCTCCATGAATCAGACGAGACGGACACTCTGACTTTGGACGACCTGGAAACGGCGCCGCCGAGATGGAGGATGACTACCCTGAAGTCCAGGATCCTTTGTTAAAAATAAATGTAGGGTCGGAGGCCGATTAGCGGCCGAGGTTATCGGCTTGCTCCATGAATATTAGGATTGTTTTGCTTGGGATTATCATGAGATGCCTGGGTTGCCAAGAAGTTTGGTCGAACACGAATTAAGAATCAAGGAGGGGTTCAAGCCTTTCCAACAGCCACCAAGGCGTTTCTCGACCGAGGTACAGCTCATGGTCAAGGAGGAAATTGAACGGCTCCTTAAAGCCGGCTTCATCGGAACGGCCCAGGACGACGTGAGTGGTTGGCCAACATTGTGCCTATTTTAAGAGGACTGGGGCTTTGAGGGTTTGCACTGATTACCGAAATCTGAACCTCGCAACCCCCAAGGAAGAATACCCCATGCCTATGTCAGACCTCTTGGTGGACGGGGCCGCAAAGCACGAACTCATGTCTTTCATGGACGGCCATGCGGGTTACAACCAGATTTTCGTAGCCGAGGAGGATGTCCACAAAATGGCGTTTAGGTGTCCAGGAGCAATGGGAACCTATGAATGGGTAGTCATGCCATTTGGCCTAAAGAATGGGCGCGACATATCAGCGAGCTATGAACCTGATTTTCCACGACCTCATAGGTCGGACCGTTGAAGTCTACATCGATGACGTGGTTGTAAAGTCCCCATCCAAAGCCGACCACGTGGAACATCTCCGACAAGCTTTTGACCGAATGCGAGCACATGGCCTAAAAATGAACCCGAAGAAATGTGCTTTCGGCATTCTTGGTTCACTAACGAGGAATCGAGGTAGATAAAAATAAAGCTACGGCCATTATGGCGGCCCTCCGCGAGGACCAAGAAAGAGCTCCAGTCCTTTCTTGGCAGGGAAAATCCGGCCGTTGTCTCCCTTGCTCAAACTAAAAGACACGGAACGTTTCGTGTGGGGGACAGAGCATCAAGCGGCCTTCGACGACATCAAGAAATATTTATCCCAACCACCGATCCTTATGCCGCCAAAAAGAGGGAAACCCTTGAGGCTTTACATTTCGGCTTCAGAAGGCTCTATCGGCTGTCTCGCTGGCAGACAACGAGTCTGGGCGAGAACAAGCGGTGCACTATCTAAGCCGCACCCTCAACACGGCCGAACTAAACTATTCACCGATCGAGAAATTATGCCTAGCGCTTTATTTCGCGGCCACCAAGTTGCGGCATTACATGCTTCCTTCGGTCATTCAGATCATCTCCAAGACCGATCTCATCAAATATATGCTTACTCGGCCGATCATACGCGGCCGAATTGGGAAGTGGACGATGGCATTGTCCGAATTTACCTTTCAATATGTGGCTCAGAAGTCGGTCAAGGGTCAGGCATTGGCCGATTTCTTGGCTTATCACCCGGCCCAGGGGCAAGAGGAAGAGTTGGAGGTCGAGATCGGCATGGCCCGCATGGAAAAGAATTCCTGGACCATGTACTTCGACGGCTCAGGACTGAGGCCAGGTCAGGGGCCGGAGTCGTGATCGAATCCCTCAAGGGCAAAAATGGTAGTTTGCATTCCAACTCGACTTCAAATGCACCAATAATCAGGCCGAATACGAAGCACTCATCATCGGTCTCGAGATTTTGAAAGAGATGAAGGCAACCCGTGTTTTGGTCTACGGTGATTCTAGCTGGTGATTAACCAACTAACGGGGAATACCAATGCACGAGCGAGAATTTAACCATGTATTATGTGATGGCCCTCAACACGGCCGATGAGTTCTCTAGAATTTCCTTTGTTCATGTACCGCGCGCGAAAACGAGGAGGCCAATTAGATGGCCCAGGTAGCGTCAGGCGTGAACATTTCGAACACCGACCACGATCGCGTGATAAGGATCGAGAGGTGCACCCCTGCCGGCTTTGGCCGACGCGGAATGGCAACGCAAGTATCTTCGACCGAGATTACCGACGAGGTCAACACGGCCAAAGCCGACTGGCGCTACCATATAGTGAAATATCTGCATGACCCTTCTGGCAGCCATGAGAGGACTACACGTTTCCGGGATCAGACGGCTTATTGCTCCTACGTCCAGCGCTGAAGACATCAAGGTCATCATGACCGAGTCTCACGAAGGGATTTGCGGCACTCACCAGTCTGGTGTCAAGATGAGATGGCTGGTTCGGAGGCACGGCTATTATTGGCCGACCATTTTAAAAGACTGCATAGAATATGCGAAGGGATGTATCAAGTGTCAAATCTACGACCCCATACAAAGAGTACCAGCCGAAGCCCTCCACCCGGTTACCAAAGCATGGCCGTTCAGAAGGGTGGGCCGTGGATATCATCGGCAAAATCCATCCGACCGCATCCAACCAACATGCATGGATTTTGGTGGCGACCGACTATTTCACTAAATGGGTCGAGGCCGAGTCCTATCGGTCAATTTCTAGCGCACAGGTGGTCAAATTCTTTGAGAATCACATCGTCCACAAGGTTCGGTATCCAGAAACTATCACGGCCGATAACGGCCCAGCTTTTGCGTTGGCCGAGACTTAGGAATACACCAAAAGGCTGGGGATCAAATTGGTCCACTAAACACCTTACTACCCTCAGTCTAACGGACAGGCCGAGGCAAGTAACAAGGTAATCAAGGGCATCCTTGAGAAAATGATCGAGGAAAAACCTAGGGCGTGGCACGACTTACTCCCCGAAGCTCTTTGGGCTTACCGAATCTCAAAGAGATCGGCCACGGGCACATCTCCTTACGCCTTAACATACGGTCACGACGCCATCGTTCCAATGGAATTAAAGGTTCGGTCTCTCTGGTGTGGCCGAACAGCCTGGACAAGAAGGTAAGGATTATGCGCAGGCCATGGCTTAGGAGTTGGAAGATTTAGAGCAATCCAGAATCGATGCTTATAACCTAATGCAAGCACAAAAGCAGATTGCGACGAGGGCTTACAACAAAACGGTCAAGTAAAAAACTTTTGCCGAAGGCGACCTAGTATGGCGAGCTGTGCTTCCTATCGGGACAAAGGACCCCTGGTTCGGCAAATTGTCGCCCAATTGGGAAGGGCCGTTCATTATCGAACAAATTCTTGGCCGATGGGCATTTCAGTTAAAAGACGGGGATGGAGAGTGGCACAACTTACAGATCAACGGCCAGTATTTGAAAGAGATACGCCCCGTCATTATGGGAGACGGCCGTGAAAGAGTTATAAAGATTTACAAATGACAAAAGTGGAGTATGCAACACGACAAAGACAAACTAAAGGAAATCATACTTCATTTTATTCATTTAGTTTAAAAAGGGGAACACGTTTACAAGGAAACGGCCAGGTCATGGCCGAGTACAAACACACATAAGAAAAATCACATCCTAAATCTACGCGCAACGGCTCCATGGTCTTCTTGCTAGACAATCAGACGTTCTTCCCAGAAGCAGGACCTCCGCCAACTATAGCATCACCAACCATGGCCAACCTAAAGCCAAGGCTTCGTTGAGGCCACGGCGGAGGAAGGAAGGGTCGCCACCCTGGCAAGGGCCGGCACTCCGGCCATGGTAAACAGCCATCACTCCGGCCATGGTAAGCGGTCGCCGTTCCGGCCATGGCAGCGGCCATCTCTCAGGTCGTGGCAACGGCTGTCACTCAGGACATGGTCAGCAGTCGTCATTCTGGCCACGGTAAGGCCCGACATTCTGGCCATGGTAAGGGCCGTCACTCCGGCCATGGATACGACCGGAGCACTCGGCTGAATAAACACGGCCACGTTGGAGTCATCATACCAAGCCTTCCCATCTTCATCAAACTGCCAAGTCGGTCTGGACCAGGCCAAACTGCCAAGTCATGAGACTCAGGCAGGTATGGCTCCTTGGCTTTGGAAGGGCTGTAGTAAGAACCATTAGGGCGGGTTGAAATGAAGAAACATGAAACCCAGGGATCAAAGGAAGGCTCCAGAGTGTTTAAAGCTAGAAGAAAGATCACTGGGTAATGGAAAGGTTTCAAGCTTTGGGGAAGAAGGCTGAGAAAACTGGGGAAGGTCAGTGAAAACTTTCGAAGAGCATGAACTCAGGGATTTTGGGAGTGTGAAGAAAATACGAAGGAGTTTGAGTTTTTATACTCACGCTGGAATTCAAAACGAAGAAGTATGATTCTCGTAAGACGAAACGGCCGGACGACGTGAAGAGCACGCGAAATTATGGCAGAAACCTGCGGCCGACGTTTCGATTAGCAAGGAAAATGATGGCTCGTGCAAATTAAGAGCACGATGACGTGTCAAAAGCCCAAAGGCCGTCGTTTCTTCTGACGAGGAGAAGCGACGCCTCGCGTAAGCCTGGGCAATAATGACCTGCACGACGTGCTTGAAGCATTAAATGCGCGACTGACTTGTGCATTTAATGCCCCAATTGTCAATCACTTCAGGAGGAATGCTAAGGGTCCATCCCTTGGAATCCATTCGGCCCCTACCCACGCCGAAACCGAAGGATCCAGGGATGTGGGGGCAATGTTTGTGCCTAATAAATCACGGCCATGAACTGGCCGAAGGAGCCCTCTTCTCGGCCCTGGCACTTTCTCGAGAAGCTAAAGCGCGGCGTTTCGCCAAGGTGCTTGGCCTTCCTGAAAACAAAAGAAAAGTTGCCAAGGCATGATCATCTCGGCCTCGATTGTGAGCCAAGGCCGAGGCCGAGCAAAATCGCGGCCCGAAGTATTAAAGTCAAAACATCACGTGATAGCAGGGTCCCATGCTTCATTTAATGAAGTAGTGCCTGTTTATTGCAGCAAACCCACTGGCCACAAATAAACATTTAATGCATGAGGGAAGGTGGGAAGTGACTGAAGTCAGGTTTTGGCGACAGAAAAACAGAGTGATTAGATGTAGACATTCTCACAAGGATCCTTGGAGCTTGAGAGATTAGGTCACCAGCTATCAGAACAATAAATGCGTCTCCATGGCCAGAAGCTCAGAACCCACGACCAGGGCGGCGGCCGAGATTCACCAAGATTTATGGGGTCACAACACCATACTTCACGATCCCAAATGTCGATTAGACTACCCACTTGCTCTAATCAGGCTCCACCATGCAGATTTTCAGCCTCGATTACTCCTCCAAGAACTCTTCCTATAAATACAAGGCTCAAGCTACATTCAAAGGATTCAAACACCAAACCAAAGCCTCCCACGGAGTAACTTATATTTTCCTGTAATGCACTTTCAATATCTTTACTTGCTTTTCTAGGAGTAGTGTTAGACTCTAAGGAAAATTCATTCATCAATATATCATACGACCCTTGATTTTCAAGGCGTCGAAGCACCATCCTTGTTATTCGCTCATTCACCCCATATATCATACGACCGTCGCTCCCTGAGCAGCGCGCGGAGCACCTCCCAAGACCCACCAACACCACCACTCAACGGCCTTGTAGTTCAGGCCGTGAACCTAACAGCCGAGACTAGTTCCTCTCTCGGCTACAATCGTTTGATTAGAAGACGAGTTCAAACAGGCGCATCACTTAACCATTCTATCCACATCAACCATCTCGACGCACGGTCGACCGTGCTGGCACGCCCACGCACAACCGCACCGCATCCAAAAGCAGGAAGCCACGTGTTAACGCACATCCCCTCGGCCCGGAACTCCAGGCCGTGAGATCTGCGCACGCAAACAATAATATAGTGCTCACGAAATATAATTAAATCAATCGCCATAAAGGGCCCCCAAGAAATCCCTACCTCGATTTCAAAGCATAAATCCAATTTAGTAAAACACAAGCAAAGCTCTCTATCTCCTCGAATATCATATTTTCCTTGCATCTCTCTTTAGTCTCTCTAACAACTATCACACTGTATGCATGTTATCTCTATATGTAGTAGTAAACAACTTGTAAATGTAAGCTTTCTATTTATACTAGAATAAACATTCTATCATCACTTAAGAAGTCAGCACGTTTTAATCTTGTGCCCAAGTAATTTTCCTTCCACTCCAAGTCATTACAAGATGAGAATGTATATTATGAAGACACGTACTAGTAGAATAATGACTCAACTATATCTTTCATTAATATCCCAACAGCTTGCAAGTTTAAAAGATGACTTGCACGTCAAACTCAAAGCAAAGGAAAACTATCACCTTCAATTAGTAAATATTTCTCTCTATGACCCACATCAATAACTCTACACCAAGAATTATAATGTTTTAAAACACATTCTAAGACAATAACAATAATAATACACACACACACATATATATATATATAATAGAATAATATATGTAATAAGATATAAATATATAAGTATTATTATAATAATATTCATAATAATGAATATAAAAATATAACAACAATATTTACATATACATACCAAGATAATTACACATATAAATATAACTAATATATATATATATATATATTTTAAAATACAAGTCTTCACAATCTATCCTCCTTAAAGGAAATTTCGTCCTCGAAATTTGCTAACACTTAATCAAGAAAATCCACTCTAAAATGTTATGCCCCTAACTCATTCTATCATTTAAAACTTATTTTGTATTAATACAAGATCACAGTTCCCAAGGGTATCTAATCCCTATGCTCTGATACCATTCTGTCACCCATCGGACCAGGGGGTAGGTGGAAACCCCGCGCCCAAGTGCGTTAGAAAATAAAAAGTAAAATAAAATAAAAAGAAAGTTGAAACAAGGTTTAAAATAAACTTCTCTTATAAAAATGGATCCAAAATCTTACAACTTTACAATTAATAAATAAAGATCTATCACTTTCATCTAATTCAACGTTAACTGGTTTAGTCCTTGTCTTGTCCACTAATTCATATGAAAAATTAAACAGGGGGAGGAGTGAGCAACCACTGCTCAGTAGGGACATGAGACTTTACCACAATTGATTGATATAACTAAATTAAGTGACAAGCAATCACACAACAAAATATCATATTAATAATATTAATGCATGAATGAGCTTTAATTCTACTCCCGTTAATTCATATAACTGGACAAGCAGACTTGCACGTCTCATACGATGCTTATACCACTTGGTCCCGAATGCCCATTTATATGAACTAACACCCATTTCAATCATTCCATAATTCCCCTTTTGTTAGTCATCTTGTCTAACTCCCTGTCGCTAGTCCTGAATCACCCAATAAAAACCATGTGCATTGTTGGATCCCTTAGACCTGGTACCTGCCAAGAGTTAGCAGGAGGATTCTCCGATGATAGGGTGGAAGAAGTAGATAGGGGTCAATGAAGAGGCCCATGATGAAGATGACGAAGAAGATGTGGTTTCAGAAGGTCATGCGTTCGGATCTTGAGCTGCATGTAAAGTAGATGAGACACAACATCTAACGAGGTTCGGCCATGCCTACGTCCTCGGAGAGCATTAGCAGTAACTTTTCCACTATGTAAAATAATAAGGCTACAACTTTAGTGTTTAGAATAATATATGGCTCACTTATTTTTCTCTCTTGGAGAATTTCTCTCTACTCTCTTTTTCGTTCCACTCACTCACCCTCTTTCTTCGTACTCTTCTTTCTTTCCTCTCTGCCTGGGCTCTGATTTCTTCTGAGATGGTGTGTCACACAAAGGGAAGGATGAAGCCTTTTTATAGGCAAAGTTGATAGCCACCCGTGGATGTGTGGTTGGCTCTCAAGGGATGATGGCAGACAAGCTTCATCATTTTTCTTCAATCAATTAGGTAGTGGCCTCTACCATTTTGGGCTCCATGACTTTACAACAAATGCAAAATAAAAAGTACAATATTAATAGTATAAATCTAGCCTCTAAGCCTTCTTTTCATCCTGTTAAGGGTATCACATAGAGGAGCATATCTTGTAGATTGTCTATGAATCGAAAATACGCATATCTCCATGTCTTGTTATTAACTAAAGAACCACAAACTCCCCAAAATCCTACTATGAATCCCGACTCTGCAAAACCATGGAATCACATTTTCCACGTCTTTATTGTTCTTGTTATCTACATCCATGTACTTATTTGGTCCGCACTTATTTGGAAGTGGGGCACCACAAAGTTTTGGGTTCCCCTCAAACGCAGAAGCTTTGAAGCTTTGGAGCTGGGTGCCTGTTCGTATTGAATCCTTCGAGGTTATTCTATGAGACATTAAATTCTATTAAGAAATTAAGGCTCACCAATGACGATAGGATTATTCCGTACAAGTGATTCATGGAGAGGTCCAAAATCTCTAAATTTTTTAGGTTAGATATTTGGTCTGGAATGATGCCAGAGAAGGTGTTGGAGTCAAGAAAAAGCAGGGCGAGAAGATGTAATTGGCCGATTTCAGCTTGTATATAACCACTAATGTTATTGTTAGATAAGTGTATCATTGCTGGAACAGAAGACATTTTTTGTTGTAGAATAGTTTGCTTTGTGAATATGCCGAAGCTGCTGCTGCTAGGCACACCACAAGGAAAAACCTTTTTTGCGACAAAATATTTAGCGACGAACCATATTTTGGTGGCCAAAAAGGAGTATCAGCGACGAAACGATTCCAGTTGGTCGCCAAAAGGTTCGTGATATTTAGACATCCGTGATGACTTGAGTCAACTAAATAGAGACTAATTTCTTTGAAAGGGCGGCGAAAGCTTTTGGTGGCTAGACTAGGTCATGGTGACCAAATATATATTTGGTCGCGAATTTCTGAATTGTGTTCGCGCGAAACTCTAAAAGTTTTGGTGACGAAAATATTTGGTCGCTGAGGTTCAATGTTTTGACGCGAATTTCGCGCTTAAAAATTTTGTGGGGTCGGCGACCACTTGTTTTTCGTTGCAGACCATCATGCTTGGAAAATTTAAGCCATAAAATCACTTAGTTTTATATATGTTAGCTTAAGGGCGACCAAATATTTTTTGGGGCCAATCTAGATAGTATAAATACAAAAATGAAAAATAAGTAATTCCCAACTCGTTATTTCCTCTCTGACCTACTCTCCGCTGCTCTGACATTGGCAAAGCAATCCTCCACCGACGTCGCAGAGCAATCCTCCACCGACGTCGGCGAAGAGATCCTCCATCTCGCACGCCTTTCCATACTAGTGTCAGAAATCGACGACCATCTGAAAACTCCATCTCTGAAATCCTCCTCACTATGTGTTTCAGCGGCAAGCTTCTGGTGAGTGTACCTTGTCTCGCTTACCTTCATTTTCTTTTGAGCTCTGATTTTCAATTGTAGATTTCATTTGATTGCTGAGAAAATAACCAAGGAAAATCAGAAATAGATACCCAGGAATTTAAATCGGACCTGATTTTCAGTGCTTGATTTTTCCTTTTTGATATCTTAAATGCTTGAACATTCAATTGTCCAAGTATTCTGAATAAAATGACTTTTCCTTTTTCAAGTAGTTATTGTGGGTTCTGTGTCAAATTTGAGTAGGGTTTTGTGTCTGATATGAATGACCTGTTTTCCATTTGATGTGGGTTCTAAGTCAAATTTGAGATGATTCACTTGCACACGTACCCAGTATTTATTTCATTTTTTATGTTTTAATGCTTTGAGTCTGATTGATTGTTTTCCAAGTCATGAATGTTTGCTTGATACTTCTGGATTAAATCTGAATTTCTTTACTATCCGTGGGAAGAAAGAATATAACAATTCATTTATATAATTTAAGTAAAAAGTTAGAAGTTGGAAGTTGGTCATGTGGGTGTGTGTTCGTTTCAAGGTTTCTTTGCCTTTGTCTGTGAGCTTATGGTTTTGTTGTTGTTATTATTATTGCCAATGTAGCTTATTGAGTTCTCTTTATAGTTTAGATATAAGCTAGTTGTAGAGTTGTCTCTATATTTATATATAAGCTAGCTCCAGGGTCATGGTCCCATAGATTAACTCGTCAGTTTAGCAATTATTTTTCTTTCCCTTATAGTATTGGTGTCTAAGTGTAGTACCACTTAATTGGATGATGGAATTTAACTGATGGAGTATCATCCTTCAATGCTGGTTTGATTGTTTTGGAAATCCTTTTCAAGCTCTTCCAGCCAACTTTTTTTTTCTTTTTTAAAGAACCATTTTGGCTTTATGTGATGATCACTGGTTGCTTGAATTTTATGCAAGGTAATTCAATTAGCTTCAAGGGTACATTTTTGTTAATTTTGAACTGGTTTTTGTCATCATTTAGGGCATATATAATTAAAAACTGTAAAGAATAATAATTTGTTTTGGAATTGAGATGAAGAGCCTAATTACTAGTTTCAGATCATTCATATACTACACGAGAGACATGTGACCTTAGGCCTGATTTTATTCATTGTACATGTTATAACTGTATAAAGTGGATGTGTTGACTACAATATTCCTTTGAACCATTTGGTTTTCTATTTAGGCTTTTATCTTGGATATTTGGTGCTTCATGTGATGTCTTATTATGTTCTTATTTTGAGTTAACTCAGAAAAAAATGTTTTTGTTTAATGATGAGTAGTGAAACTTAGAGGGCGAAGGCATACTATTTTGAGTTTGAATACTAATTCGGACTCAAGCCCTCCAAAAATATAGTGTCTAACATATTTGTGTTTTTTATTCTTCTTTTTTACGATAGGGTGTTTGAATTACTTGCTTAAGAGGCTATATTTGCTTAAGAGGTATGGATAGCTAAAAATCTGGCTTCTGGCTTCTTCTTTTTTCTGACTTGTGTCATGGGTTTATTATGTCTAACTGTTTTATTTTATTTTATTTTTATTTTATAACTTCTGTTTGCAATAGGTTGTTTGAAATACTTTCTTAAGAGGCTATATTTTCTTAAGAGGTATGAATAGCTACGAATCTTGTGCCTGCCTTCATTTCTTTTTTAACTGGTTTCATGGGTTTAGCTAAGTTGTGCAAAGTAATGTGGAAAGAATTGTATATAAAAAAAAATTGTTACCATGATACTTAACCTTAAATAAACATATTTAATGTGGAATCTTTCTTTTTATAATTTTCCTGTGAAAGAGTTATTAGCTTGTCAATCTGTGAAATAGTTATTTGCTCGTATCTATATAAGTGTTTTATCTAATCATTTTATGAAATTTTGGAACTGCTTCAAATCATCACCGATTGAATTGGATAAGGCCCATTATATGAGGTATAAGGAGACGGAGACAAGGTGTGTTAGAGATGTTCAATCATTTTTTGATGAATAATTCCTCTATCTCAAGCATGTTTGTGATGAGAATCGATGTCATAACAGCCGAAGTATGATGTTCAATCATTTGTTTTTTTTTTTTCAGGGAATGATCTAGTAGCATGTTGATGTATTCTCTCTTGGTTTATGTGTTTGTAAATGTGCAGAATGACACTTAAGAGGTCTACTACCTTAAGCAACAATAACAATAAGAAGAAGAAAAACTTCAACTCTCCTGCCACCACAGCCACTTGAGCAACCATGTCAGCTGCCACAACAACAATCAACTCAGCCACAACAAGGTACTTCATCAGCCTCGGGGAGGGGTTCTCGCCAACGGGGTAACTGATACAATATTTTGTGCTCTTAGTTTTTATATATTTATTTTGTGCACTCTAGTTACTGATTTTTTGATTTTTGTCTTCTAGATGAGGGAACGCATACTCAGACTTCTTCACAAGGGGAAGAACACTCGTTGCCGAACTGTGGGAGCTGGCACTTGTGATGTTGTTAAAAAGAGGAAGAGTTTGTTTCCAATACGGATGGATCCATCCCAGAAATTGGTGGCAACTATTGAGGCTTAGAAACTGTTCATCTCTAAGATTGGGTTAATCACTCGCAATAAAGCTCCATTGAATGTTTTAGGGATGAAAAAAGTGAGCTTGGAGTCTAAGAAAGATATGGCATTGGGATTGCAGGTAATCTTATCTAATACTGCTTTGTAGTATGTGCAACTTAATTCATAATTCAGGGACTTGCAAATAAAAAGCTTGTGGCAATATATACAAGGGTGAGTCAATGTTTCTATTTGCATTGAAAAATTATAACTAATACTTGTTTTATTTATGGTTAATTGATATTAGTTCATGTTTGATGTGGACTTAACGGATCCTGACTTGCACGAGCAACACCTCCCCCTGAAAAGATGTTTGGTACTTGAAGGACTCTAGAAGAGTGACATTATTTGGTTGATACGTTGTACACAAATGAGTAATATCAGGTATTTAATGTCTCATAACATCAGCAGTTTTCATTTTTTGATTGGGAACTTATTCTAAGTATCAAATAGAAAAAGAAAAAAAAAATAACAATTCATGTATATAATCAAAACAGAAATGTTGCAAGGCCAATGCTGAGAAACAGAAAAAAAAAAAGAAAAAAGTTTGATCATATATACATGGGTTCACATTCTTTCCTAAAACACATGGAAGGTGTTAAAGAGGTTTATAATTTTGGGCCACTTGAAATCTTTCTTTATTTATTATATTGTAATAATTTCAAGTAATTCTCATTTTCTTTTTGTTGGGAAAATGTAGAAGGGTGAAAATCCTACATACATTAGCTACTGGAACAACATGTGTATGTATAAGGATAAGAGCCTGTCGATCAATGAGGCTGCTGAAATTAAAGGGGTAAGGAATACATAAACCTGCTGACAATTAACTATTGACTTGCATATATATATGTGACATGCATGTACTCTTCATGGCTTTTTAGTTTATAATCTGCAATCAAAAACAAAATCAGCCGACTGGTCATGCAAGTTTTTGACGACCCATTATTTTAGATGCTAATTGTGTACCTTGGTTTTAGCATCATATAAAGACTTTATCCATTGCAAATAGAACTAATTAATTAGAAATACAAAGAAGATATGTGTAAGTTTTCTAAATTTTCCATGATCTTATATATTGATGACCAAAAAATGTGCATGCTAAGATTGTTTTGAAACTGAGCTGCCTCCAGTTGTACTTCTCTTCCTCTTTGGAGGCCCAATTCCAAACTCCAATTAAACAAATTCAGTTCTAATAACCCGTTGTGCTCTTAGAAGTTAAAATTTAGGCCCAATTATAAAGGGGCCATGTTGCTGGGCAAGTATTTATAATCCCTGCTTTTCGAAGTTTCTTGTTTGTATTGTGCTTTGGGGAGATGCAGAAAAAGGATCTTATAAGACCTGAGTATTTTCAAAATTTCTACAATCTGTATATCCAAAGAGATATATTCCATTTTTTATGTGCATTTTCCTTTTATTATTTGCTTCAAGTTGATTTTATTTTTGTTTGTGACTGATTTGGATAATTGGCACTGCTAATTTATGAACGCCATTGGTGGTACTAGCATCCCATTCACTTCATTCTTTTTATGCATTTATAATATTGACATATCTTTATTTTGCTTCTTTTTATAGAAGAAGATGAATGAAGAGTATAAGAAGGCCAAGCAACAAGTGGCAGAGAGGTTAGGAACTCCACTAGATCAAATCGCACTCCCTATCCCACAACGGTTAGAGATCATGACTGCAGAACTTGGGGTTGCAAAGGGCAAGAGGATTCGAGGCTTGGGTTCTAGTCTCCGAGTGGAAAGTTCGCATAGTGGTCGAGTTGCCTCCTCTTTTGCTACAGAGAAAAAGGTTGAGGAACTTCAAGGCACAATTGGTGAGTTGAAAGGCATAGTTTGTGAGATGGCACAGTGGGTAAACTTTTGAATGTCATTGAGTGGATGCGGTCCTGTACCCTCACATTTAGATGTTCCATCCCAGCATCCTGGTGATTCTTCTTGTGATGGTGATCAAGGTAATAGTGGTGGTTCACGTAATGTTTATGATGATCTTGATGATATTGTAAATATTCATTAGGTTGTGTGTACATCTACATACTTGATGGTTTTTATATGTAGCATACCTTGGGGGGTTCTAGAGGGTTTCTATATCTTGATGGTTTTCATATGTAGCATACCTTGGGCGGTTCTAGAGGGTTTCTATATCTAGCTACTTGATGGTTTTTGTATCTTTAGCATACCTTGGGGTTTTTTTGTATCTAACTACATTGATGTATGCTTAAACTAGTATCTTTTGAACAGTAATTATGCGATTTTTATTAATTTCATCTATTTAGTGTTTTTCAGAAACTTTATGAACTAAATAATATTCTGTTACAAAGCTTGACCAAATTTTTATTTCTATAAAAAAGAAAAAAAAATCTATACACTTTTGGCGACGAATTTCTTTTCGTCGCTCAATTGACAGCAGTTTCAGCGACCAATATGTTCGTCGCCCATTCAGTAATCCCACTAACATATTCCACAAATAAACTCCCATCTTTGGCGACCAAACATATATTTCGTCGCTAAATAATTCCATTTCACGGGAATTTTTGGTTTTTTGGCGGCAACTCCCTCTCTATAGGCGACCAACTTGGAGCTAATTGGCAACGACGTTTTTGGTCGCTAAGTTATTTTAGCGACGAAATTCTGTTTCGTCGCATGGTACTTTTAGCCACGAGGTTGCAGCGACGACCTTGGTGACCAAAAATATTCGTCGCTATTTATCTTTGGCGACGAAATATCATGTAATAGCGACCAACTAGTTTCGTTGCTAAAAGGAATTTTCCTTGTAGTGGCAATTCAAATTCATAACTAGTGTCGTCTAATGGAGATGCAATATTAGGTTCATATACCAACCTTGGTAGTCTACAAAGTTGCTTTGGAAATTCACTTGAAAATTGGTTCTCTGACAAGTTGATATGAAACAGTCTAGGTAGAGTCCCCAACCAACTTGGAATTGGCCTTGTGATTGATTAAAATCATGTCGCAAGATCTCTAGATTCTTGAGCTTTCATAACCATACAGGCATTTGACCAGTGAGGTCAGAATCAACCATGTCATCATCAGATGGCATTCCTTCACCTTTAAAGGCACCATCAAGCATGAGTACGTGAAGACTTTTGCAACTCATTAATATCTTCATTGCCCCTGTGAGGTTGGTGAATCGGTTGTGACCAAGGCAAAGGAAGGACAAGGATTTCAATGAAATAATTTCAGCTTGTATTTGTCCCTCTAGATGATTTCTACTGAATCCAATGGCTTTTAACGACCGACATGAGTAAAGGCTTACAAGAACCGTACCAAGTGAACTTATTCATCATGAGGTGAAGTTTAGTAAGTTGACTCAGTCTGGAGAAATCAAGCATGGAGATATCTCCTTCCAAGTTGTTGTTTGCCAAATGCAATTCTACAAGGTTTGTGCAATTTATCAAAGACTGGGGAAAAGAACCTTCTAAATTGTTGAAATCAAGGGTCACCAATTTCAACTTGGAGAGCTTCCCCAAATTGTGAGGAAGCTCGCCATTGAATTGATTAAAGTAGAGGTCAAGGATTGCAAGGTTAGTGAGGTTGGCAATTCTATCACTAATGGCTCCATGTAGTGAATTGAGAGGTAATGCAATTTCTTCAAGTTTGGTAGCATTATAGATATCTTCTAGAAATAATCCCGAGAGGTTATTGTGACCGGCAGGTAAAACCTGCAGTTTGTAACACTTTCCTAGCACAGGAGCAAGGTTGCCACTGAATACATTGGAAGAAAAATCCAATAGCCTAAGGGAGGGAGGAGAATGAAGACAAATAGAGTATTTAGTTATTTTTAGTGTACAAATTGACCAATTTTGCCCTCATATTTACCTGCAAATTGGATGAAATGTTGAGGATTTAGACGGCATGGAGGAAATTAGCAAAAAATAAAAGTTCATATTAATAATTTTCCAAAAAGAGAGGATTGAGGTAAATTGAAAGATAGGTATAAGTTCAGGGGACAAATCAGTAGTTAGGTACAAATTCCCACATAACTTTATGAATAGAACAACATATATCCTTTAAATTTGAGTCCAGTTACTTTCCAAAGAAGAAGGAAAAAAAACGAAAAGCAAATTGAAAATGCAAAATAAAAAGTACAACATTAATAATATATATCTAGCCTCTAAGCCTTCTTTTCATCATGTTGATGTGGACTGTTATCAACTTATCATCACATAGAGCCTATCTTGTAGATTGTCTATGAATTGAAAATATGCATATCTCCATGTCTTGTTAATAACTAAGGAACCACAAACTCCCCAAAATCCTACTATGAACCCCAACGCAGCGAAAATGTAAAACCATGGAAGTTGATGATGCCCATTGCCCTTGTCTTTATTGTTCTTGTTATCTACATCCATGTCCTTATTTGGTCTGCACTTATTTGGAAGTGGAGCACCACAAAGTTTTGGATTCCCCTCAAAGGCAGAAGCGTTGAAGCTTTGGAGCTGGGTGCCTGTTGGTATTGGTCCTTCAAGATTATTGTATGAGGCATTAAATTCTTTCAAGAAATTAAGAGTCGCCAATGATGATGGGATTATTCCAGACAAGTGATTCGTGGAGAGGTCCAAAACCTCTAAATTTTTTAGGTTAGATATCTGGTCTGGAATGATGCCGGAGAAGTTGTTAGAGTCAAGATTCAACTTGCGGAGAAGCTGCAATTGGCCAATCTCGCAGGTATATAACCACTAATGTTATTCTTAGATAAGTTTATCGTTGCTGGATGAAAATACAATTTTTGCGATAGAAAAGTTAGATATGCAGTTGTGGCGGTGCGAAAGATAGGCAATTCAAATTCATATTGGTCTGCTTGAGATGCAACAGGTTCATAAAGCAACCTTGGTAGTCTACAAAGTTGCTGAGGAAATTCACCAAAAATTCGGTTGTTTCGCAAGCTTATATGAAACAACCTAGGAAGATTCCCCAACCAACTTGGAATTGGCCCTGTGATTTGATTAAAACCCAGAACCAAGATCCCTAGATTCTTGAGCTTTGATAACCATACAGGTATTTGACCAGTGAGGTCAGAATCAGACAAACTCAACAACCGAAGATTTTGGAATCCATCAAAATCAACCATGTCATCATCATATGGCATTCCCTCACCTTTAAAGGCACCATCAAGCGTGAGTGCATGAAGACTTTTGCAATTCATCAATATCTTCATTGCCCTTGTGAGGTTGGTGAATCGGTTGTAACCAAGAGAGAGGAAGGACAAGGATTTCAATGAAAGAATTTCAACTTGTATTTGTCCCTCTAGATGATTTCTACCCAATGCAATGGCTTTTAAGGACCGACATGAGTAAAGGCTTATTGGAAACGTACCAGTGAAGCTATTGCTCCTTAGATCCAATTTAGTAAGTTGACTAAGTTTGGAGAAATCAAGCATGGAGATATCACCTTCCAAGTTGTTGTATCCCAAACGCAGATCTACAAGGTTTGTGCAATTCATCAAAGACTGGGGAAAAGAACCTTCTAAATTGTTGAAATCAAGGGTCACCAATTTCAACTTGGAGAGCTTCCCCAAATTGAGAGGAAGCTTGCCATTCAATTGATTAAAGTAGAGGTCAAGGATTGCAAGGTTAGTGAGGTTGGCAATTCTATCACTAATGGCTCCATGTAGTGAATTGAGAGGTAATGCAATTTCTTCAAGTTTGGTGGCATTATAGATATCTTCTGGAAATAATCCCGAGAGGTTATTATGACCGGCACGAAAAACCTGCAGTTTGGAACACTTTCCTAGCCCAGGAGCGAGGTTGCCACTGAATACATTGGAAGAAAAATCCAATAGCCTAAGGAAGGGAGAAGAATGTTGAAGACAAATAGAGGATGGGACATACCCTGTGAAGCTATTGTTGCTGACATTGAAACTTGTTAAGTTGCTTGCTTGTTGGAAGAATGAAGATGGAATTGCACCAAAGAAGTGATTGCTGGACAAATCAACTGTCCTGGATACTGCTGGATGGTAGAGAAATTGATAGCTCTCCAGAAAGACGGTTATAGCTCAAATCAAGGATCTCAAGTCGATTAAAAGACAAGAAGAACTGAGTTTCAAGTGAACCATATAGTGAATTGTGGGAAAGGTTCAAGTGGGTGAGATGTGTGAGATTTCTAAGTGAAGAAGGAGAGATACCTCCTTTGAGCCCTTTGGAAGGCAAGAGCAAATGGGTGACCCAACCATCTTGATCACAAGTGATGCCCCTCCAACGACAGCAATCAAGGGATGTCCAATTTAAAGGAGGAGAAGATAGAGTGGAGGCAAGGGACAGGAGGGAGTTGTGTTCAGTTTTTTTGCAGGCATGAATATTTGTAGATATAATGCAAGAGAATAAGAAGAAGAGAAGGAAGGCATGAGCCATTAGGTTATAAGCTTGCAATAGCATGTTGCTTTGTGTATGTGCCGTTGTTCACATGTATTTACATATATAAGAGCAATGATGCTTGGAAAGGATGCAAACATCAGTACAAATTGAGAAGTCGGCAAACCAGAGAGAAGACCTCTTCTATAAGATTTCAAAACCTAATCCTTGTTGAATTCCAACTGGAATATGTTTTGACTATTTCCTTTTATTTTTATGGCAGCTGATAACTGATACCAGCTCATCTTCCATGTTAATCACTCAAAGTCCAAGTTCAAAGTTGCTTTTCTTGTTGATGATTCTTCTAAGAAAATTCAAAATTGGAGGATAGTCATTCTTTCCAAGTTTGCTCCTGCTTGATGGTGAAAGACGACCATGCCCCTACGCTAGGCTGGCGACGTTGTTTCTTGGAAACAGCTGAGCCTTTCAATGATAACTTTTTTTTCTTTGGTCAGAACTTTTTTTTTTTAATTCACGGATCATGCATTCTTTATGTTTCTTTTTAACTTTGTTTAGTAAAAAATAATAATTCTCAGTAATCAAAGGTTGTAGGGGCAAGAAAAGTTCTTAATAGCAAATAATAATTAATAATAATCGAAATATGGAAAGTTTATTTATTTTGGTAATTCAATATTGGAAAGTTGGTAAAGTTGGAAAAAATTTATCTATGATGTATTATAAGGTTCATATGTATTCACGATGTAGAATCGTTGATAACGAATGTAGTCAATATATTCATCACTTGGGAAAAATAAACCATTCATTTGTCTACTATTTGAGGATTTAATTGTCTACAATTATTACTTTGAATTTTTCTATTTGTAGTGGGACTAACCGTTATAATAAATCAAAAGCTAGAGGTTAAGCATTTTAATTTTATTTATTATAAAAATATGGTAATTAAACAAAATTAACTCAAATGCTAGAACTAGTGAAGGCTTAACTTTTTAGTCTTTTTACCTTTGGATTGGTGAAATTTTTGGTGGCGTTGGGCGTCGAAGTCCACTAATGCCACTAATACCACTAATGCCACCAGGATACAAATTCTTCAAACCCCTTCTATACGTCGAAGAGAGATTTCAACTACTGTAGCCAAAATTGTAAACCACATACATTGACATCTTATTGATGTTACGTACACTGCAGGAGAAGCAGTGCTGGTCAAGTCTTATCTTAACATTACATACATTGACATCTTATTGATGTTACGTACACTGCAGGAGAAGCAGAACCTTCGTAGCAAATCTTATTCTTCGCTCTTCATTCACAAGTCACTACCATCTGTCAACTACATGACAAAACAGATGAGCTTTAGAAAATGGTATATCAAGCAAAAGATGAAAGGCATAAAAGATGACACAATTCATGGATATATACCCCCATAATTATATTTAAGTCTATGCGACTCAATTGAACAACTTATACTACTTTATAAACCATCCAACCAAAATTCGATTTGAACCAACTCATATTGTAATTTGTAACAAGAGACCTGATGAGAGAAGAAATTTTGATACAGTAAATGGTAAGGTAAATTCTCTCAACAATTTGAACCCAAAGGATTCTCATTTTAATGGGTTCCATGATGGGTGGGGGTGGGACGATCTCAATAAAAAAAAATATCACGTATCACTGACAAGCAGTAGTCATTCACAAAGAAGTCAATTTGTAAGGATTAATTATTGATATAGCCCTTGAAACACAATTTGAATCTCACTTTGCCACCTAAAACTCAATTTGTCACACTTTACTTCATGAAACTCAATTCTCCGTCTCACTTTGTCCATATTCATTAACTCCATAAAAAATAACAGAGCATTGAGTTTTGAAGAGCAAAATGTTGAAAATTGATAACAGTCAAGCCATAGGTTGATGCCCTATTCATGTTTTAAAAATATTTTATATTAATTCATATTAGACTAGATATAATAACTTTCATGTATTAAGAAATCAAGGGTCACAACTTTCAAGTATTGAGAAATCACAGCAAAAAACACTAAAAAGATGCATCGATGAATATGTTAAAGCCAAGATATGGAATCAAAATCTCCAATTCTCTGCAAATTGTAATTCAAAGTCTCAAAAAAGAAGTTTTTTCTGCCATCGGGGCCAAAACTCGGCCCAACAATTGGAATATAAAAGAATTGTGTTCGGGCCTTCGAGGCACGGGCTGTACATGCATAAATAAACACCCGAGTTCGATATGATCCGACCCATTTCAGTTTCGGACAAAAAGGGGTTGTCGTCGTCTTTCTCAGTTCTCAACTTCTCACACAGAAGAGTCTGCAAAAGGAAGAAGAGAAGAGCAATGAGTGGAGAAGAATTAGCGGGCCCCCAGCGCCAAAGCTCCTCCGTCTGCTTTATTTTGTCGGCGCTGGCTGTAAGTCATGAATTTTTATTTCAATTTTAAGTCTTCTTTTTCTTCTTCTCCCTTTTTAAATGGTTGGATGATTTTAAATTCTGGGTAGTTATTTGCACTGTTGGAATCAACAAATGGCGTGAGCTTCAGCGCAAGTCCATTTTACAACAGCAGCAGCAGAAACAACAGCTCCCTGAAAATGCCGCAAATGCCCTTGAGTGATCTCCAGGTTTAAGGCAAATTTTCAAATTTTGTCATGGAATTTGGCAAGTAAGCTTGATCTTTGGCTTCATTTTGAGTTTGTATGTGCTAGCTGCTCCAACTGAACTCATGTTAGACTGAGCTTTGGTAGTTTGGTTGTTAAATTATGTGGAAAATGGTGCAAGAATTCATGTCTTTCAATCTGTTTGAATATACGAAATACCTATGTGTGCAAATTTCTTTGGCTTCATTTTGAGTTTGATCAAATTGCTAATCTGAGTATTCAGTGTACAAATTTGAATGGTAATGGGGGTTGTCAAGATTTCAATTTTGTATACATTTGTGCTTCTTTTGTGACACTTTCTCTCTAGTTTATAGTTTGATTCGGGCAGTATACAACATTCTTGAGGATGACTCAAATAGCGAGATTATTGATATTGAGTAAGAAGGTGAGATTATTGGTGTGTGTATGTGCGCGCGCGCAGTGGGGGTTGCTATTGTGAGTACCGAAGAGCTTTCTCATCTTAGAATATGTATGTCTTTTGAAGCTGTGGATTCTAATCCAAATCGAGGCGAATTTATCATCTGTGAATAATGCTAGGTAAGAGTTCAGGCAGTCTTTATCTAAGATGCTTTGGCATAAGGTGGCTTGGGGTTCCCCGTAGAAATACCATAGAATGCATGCTTCTATTTATTCACTTTGGATAGTCATGCATTGCACTATTTTATTTGTTGGTTATCAGAACAACTTACTCTTGAAGATTGTATTTATATGTTAGTGGACCTTGTATTTGTGTAGATGCTACGTTAAACCATCTTGAAGTATATAAACAAGCATGTTTTTTAAGTTATTAAAGAAATTGGAACTTAGTGCCAGTATGACAATAGGCGATATGTATGTGATTTGTAGGGCGGTGAGAGTTCGGTAGTGTTCTACTGTTATGTCATGGATTTTGCAGCATGCTCCCTTTCAACTATCCTCAGATGTTTATGCATAATCAATTGGAGGTTCTAACTTCTAACTTCACATAATGTAGCCAAAACCATGAGGCAATCACTTCATTGAGTTCTGCAACCTTCACATCATGCAGGTGATATGTCATGCTAGTTTTCTTCAAAGTTTTCACTCAGTTTCTAAATAAATCTGTCAAAATGAGTTTCTTGATAACGGAGTTTGCAAAAATTAGGGGATGTCTACAACCGCTTTGAGATAGTTCTGTCAATAGTGTGATTGTTTGAGTCTGACAGTCTGTTGGGACATATAGTTCTCTGTTGCGGCTAGATGGCTGGATGCAGTTTTTCATTTGAAAGCCTTGATGGACTTTTGGAGCTGAAGCTTTCATGTTTGTTTTTGCCTAGATACATTCTTTTGTCGAACTATATTAATAAAGGTTATTGATTGGGCAGAATCATATCTGAATATGCTGTCAAGATTTAAAGTTTGACATTTCAAACTATTTTAAAGAACGTTTCATGGCTTTTAGATCAGCACAGGGAACATCTCTTCAAACCAGAGATTGGGGTCAACCCTCAACAAATTTTCTGTAAAACCTCCAACCATATATATGAACACAACAGCGTGTGAGCAAACAATTGACCAGGGCATCAGAATGTTCTACAGTTTTGCCTGGTGACTGCATCGATGAGACAAAACGCCGCAAGGGCAAGTGAACGAGTTCACGTACATACAAATCTTCCCATGTTTTAAACGCTTCCTGCCAAGCATTTTGAAGATGGATTGATTCTTTTAACAGAGGAATCTTTGTTCCTTTCAACATTCTCACTGCCCTATAATGAAATTAACGAAATCAACCATTTCAAACAGGTCAAGCATGAGAATAGCAGTACAAAAATAGGTATGTGAAAAGAAAAATAGATTGACAACGAGATTATATGGAGATTATATACCACCAATAATAGGGTTGGGGCCGTACAGTCTTCAATTCTGGTATTTGTGCAAGAATCTACCAAAATCAACTTTATTATCAGCATGATAATGTTAGAAACCGTTCGACCTTAACCCAAATGTACAGAGAGAACTTCCAAATTAACATGTTTGAGCAGTCTGAACCTTCAACTAAAGGACTAGTTGTTTCATTAGGTTCCAAAAACTTCCTTCAGTCAGCAGGAGCAAAACCTTTCAACTGCAATGGATACATCACAAAAGCCAAGACAACAAATGGAAGCATACAAAATGGCTCTCCCCAGAATGCATAGCGCCAACTGAAATTGTCTCTCACAAAACCGCCATAAACATAGCCAACAGCAATTCCAATCGGTATACACATGTAAAACATTGCAAGCCATGCTGTTTTCTGAGGGGCAGGAGCATGGTCATCAATGAATGGCGCTGCAAGACTTGTGAAAGATACCTCACCAATTCCAACCAGCATACGACATATTGCAATGGTCCAAAAATCAATTGAACTACCACACGCAGCTGTGGCAAATGTCCAAAACAGATAATCCAACTCCAATCAGCCTAAAAGGATTGTGGCTGAACCTCCGCACTTCTTGCCACCAAATCCACCCTAGCAAGCCTCCACCTTTGTCACGAATACCCATATGATAGTCAAACTCAAAATCATCGGCATAGCCACCATGGAAACAGAGCAATCTCCACTCCTGGGCAGATGCAGATGCATTCATACAAGAAAAAGAAGAAATGAGAGTAAGCATGTTCCTTACCCTCCTCAGTTCTTGCCTCCAAATACACCGAATGAAACCTCCCCCTTTGTCACGAATGCCCATCAAGTAATCCAACTCAAAATCAAGAACGCCAGGACAACCATTGCATAACCCAGCCGAGGTAAGCATTGCAACAAACAGTGGGAGTGCAGGGCTGGCGACCCGACTCTTGGACCCAATATTGAGCAGGGATCTTGATTTCTACGATCTTGGAAGAACTCTGATATGAGGATACCAGAGTTTGCGCAGTAATGGATTCAAAGCCCTCCCAAAATTGTGTCTTGTGCACAGCCGAAAAACAACTCACGCCAATAGCAGACTGTGGAGTCCTAGCAAGACCCACTGCCCTGACCAGCGAATCTTCAACTTGTTCGCTTACCAGAAATGAAAAGGCATGGAATTGAGGCGGGTCGGTACTCTGGAACATCGAGACAACATTCTTTGACTCAATGATGGCCATCGGAAAAGTCTGGAACTTGGGACCATCGGGAAAGTCAGCATCGTCGGTGCTTGGAAACAAAGAGTCACATGAAGCAAGAACCGTTGCGGACAGCAAATGGGGCTTGAGATCCCAAGAAAACTTGTGATCTAAAGCATTGATGCACTCCTGATTCAAGATTTGAGCCAAGAGTGCGTCAATTCGATCAATTGAGGCCTCCATGGATGCATCAAGTCTATTGAGGGAGGCCTCCACGGCGAGTGTTAACATATCGTCCATGGCTGCGCCTCGACAAATCGTACACGAGAAGGGAAATTAAGGGGTGTATTCAATTATGATTTTAAAAGATTATTTATGAATAATCTAGTCTTGTGGTATTCAATTAAGACTTTTAAATAATCTAAACAAGTCTTGTGTTATTCAATCAGGACTATTATGATTTTTTAAAGAGAGTGTTAAATCTAGTGGTATTCAATCAAGACTTTAAACAAGTAACAAAAAGTCCTTTGGTATTCAAAATCTTGCTAATTTCGAATGATTTTTTTTAAAATATGGAATTGGTGTGACTTTTTAGTGGGAGGTATAAGTACCAAATCCTATAAAAAAATCTCACCCTAACCCATCAGACTTTTCATGTGAGATTTTTTTCAGCTCTTCGTGAACAAGGTATTGCTTCCTTCTCGTGCTATGTCTTCTTGCGTTTATTGTCTGTATATTTGTTCATGTATATGTTATGTGTCTATGGCCCTTCGTGGGTTAGCTGCTACCTTTTCCATGCTTCGTGGGTCTATGTTTGTGGCCCTTCGCAATAATTGCAGCTACCTATTGCATGCTAGGTCTGGTCAACCCAGTCAGAATACTATTGTTTATAAGCAAAACGTTACTTTTGGTTCAGTCTGGTTTACCATTTTTACCACTAAGGTCAGTTTGCCTTTCAATTTGAAGCGATTAAAAGGACAATCCTTAATTTCTGTCAAATTCTTCTAACGTCGGTTACTTATTAAGGGGCAATTTGGTCCAAAAATTATTAAAAGATTCCTTCCTTTTTTAAATAAACAATATAAATATAAATTTTTAGGGAAATTAGTTTTAAAATGCAATAATAAAAATTCCTCCTTGCAAACAACGCTCTCTCTCTCCAAAAAACAAAAAACAAAAACTCAAAACAATGGATTCAACTAGCTTCTGCCATCAACGATTGCCGTCGTCGGATTGGTACCTCGGCTTCTTCTCGTCCTCGTTGCCCTCCTCCGCCGCTGGCGAGGAGCTAAACGAGGCCGCGTTCTTCTGGACCACCGACTTCACAGAGCCCAGCGACGGCATAACCCCCGGCTCAGTTTGACTCGGAATTGTACTGGAAGCCCGCGCTCTCTTTGTCGTCGTCGTCGTCGTCGAAGCCCATCCTTCAATTCCAAGATTTTCTGTCTCAATCCATGCCGACTTCGAGAAGGTTCCAGATCTGAGGGTAGAGCATAGTCCCCTGGGCACAGAACAAGGCAGACATCATTTTTTTATGGAGATTCTTTGGTGGCGATTGGTTGTTTGGGAGAAATCTTTTAATAATCTTTTAAAATTGATTTTCATTGCATAGCATTGTTGTCGCTAAAAAAGGTTTGAACTTAATCCTAAACGATTTCAAAGTTCTAGCAAGCATTGTTGGTTGATTTGGGCACAATTTGGTTATTTTGGTTTGGGGTGGTGGCTGGCTGGCTGGCTGGGGTTGGGTGGGTGTTGGTTAGTTGGGCAGTCGGGTTAGGAGGAGAAGGGGAGAGAGGTTATATATTTATTTTAAAATTGTAATTTTCTTTAATTTATATTAATATTGTTTCTTTTTAAGGAATAAATTTTGGACCAAAATACCCCTTAATAATTAACCAAAGTTAGAAGAATTTGACAGAAATTGAGGATTGTCCTTAAATCGCTTCAAATTGAAAGGACAAGGACAAAAGTGATCAAATTGAAGGAACCATTTAATGATAAAAGTGGTAAATCACAGGTACTAAAAGTGATGTTTTGCCTTGTTTATATGTAGCATCTTTTGTTTATATGGCGTCTTTGCTGTCACAATTGTTTTTGTTTATATGGTCCACTGGTCTCAGATAATTATGGCAAACTTTATTAAAATCAAATAATGTTACAAATATACTAATATGTGAGAAGAGTACACACAAATAATGGTAACCAAACCCAAATTGGTTACTTTGAAACGTTGACCACTTTTTGTAGCATGAAGAAATCACATCCGAAAAAGAATACATAATTATAAGAACAAGCAGTGCCTTATTACATCAGAAGGCATAATTAAAAAACAGAGAAAATAAATCCTCCTCCTTCAAAGGATGCAACCCTTTCCTCTCCCACTCATACCCACCTGCCCATCCTCAGCTCAGCCACGCCAAAACTCTCTCTCTCATTCTCTCTCTCTCTCTCTCTGTGAATGGTCAATGGGCGTAAAAGAAGCTCATATCCATGGTCATAAACCGTATCCTTCCACCCACCATGTAAATTTGAAAAAATACAATCATATATTTCTACCCACCATTATTCCTAAAATATCCTTTAAAAATAACTAATGAAAGATTTAATTGCTTAAACCTTAATAAATTAATTATCAAATTAGAGATTGACTAAGTTTTATATCTTTTTCTTTTTTATTGGATAAATTTCACTTTATTATCCGAAGGTTTCTAGAATTTCAGACTTTACTCTAGCACTAGCACCCATCTCCTGCTCCCAATCCACAATCCACCAGCTCCATGTCGAGATCTCATCAGTCCATTTCCCTTCTTGGACCTCCAACAACCCCACCCCACCCTATGCACCAGATCTCAATGTGGGTCGGCATGACGAAGGTGATCCATCTGTACAGTGGGTTGGGAGGCAAACTTCTAATCGTGAATCCAACGTCTGAGATCTTCCTAGGTCTTCATCTCGCTCTGCTGAGCTAATCGCTAGACATCCTCGAGGAGGAGCATGAGCGTGGTGGCAGAGAGGTCCAAAACGGAGTCGTTCGTTCAAGTCGCGAGAACTCGAAATGGAGGCCTACGATGAGGGTTTTAAGAGCAAGAGAGGCGGTTATGGCTTCTTGCATTTGGAGCTTGAAGGCCATGTAGCGTTCAAAGTCGGGTTTTTTTTTTCTTTACCTCCGTTAGCTCTATGCGTTGCATGGAGGAGAGAATGGTGTGGAGGTCGTCTGTTGGGTTTGTTTTGCAATCATTTTTTGTTTCACTGGGTTTCATTAATTGAATAGGAGAAAGTAAGTTTGATGAGTAAAAGAAACACAAGAATTTTTTTTTTTTTTTAACGTTTTGTTTACACCATATCCGCCAACCAATCAGAAGACTACATGTGGAAAAAGGGACCCACAAGGATGACCTGCTAAAAAGCCAATAGTCGATTACATCCCATGAAGGACCATCGACAGTGCTAGCCCTTAGCACCCAGGATTGTCGATCATGGCAAAAGACTCATTTCATTCAGAACTTCTCACAAGTATACGTGACGGTTCCTCAAACAATGTCTAGAGTCCCGTATCGAAACTCCACTCAAGATGCACGCCTCCCAAAGTCTATAAGATGAGGCACAAGTCCAAAAAAGGAGCTATCTGCGACATTCGGCAATCCTGCCATTACTTTGGCTAGATCACTATTCCCTTCGCACTTATTCTAATTTAAGCATCGGAGAGCCTTCTGCTTCGGCCGGACCACATAGGTGCCAAAGGTCTTATCGAGCATCCATTCTCTTACAGATCGATCACTCTACCGAAGCTCATATGAGGCCAAAGGTGACATCATCATTAAGTTGGGCCCAAAAGTATCCGCCAATTTTTTAGCATCAACAGGTTTGATTAATTGAAGGATAAGGAAAGATGCTGGTTAAGTATTGGGTTGGGTTAGTGGCTATCGGAGAGGGGAGGGATGGATTGGGTGGTCATGTACAGAGATAGAAGAAGAGAAAAGAGGTGGAGAGTGTTTTTTTTTCAATTTTTTATATAAAATATTTATTATTTTTAAATAATTTGTGGGTTTCTTAAATCCCACATCATTTGCCACGTCATCATCTAATAGAGTATTTGACAGAATGACTGACAGATGTATGAAAATAGTAGAAAAGTCAAACTTTTAGTACGAAGTTGATATGAAAAAAACTTGATGCAGTAAAGTCTGAATTTTAGGAAACTTCCGATTAGTAAAGTAAAATTTACCCTTTTTTATTTGTCTGTCCTTTTCTCTTTTCGCATTCAAAGGGATTTGCTAACCACAATTTTTTTTTAGTACTAAAAAGTCTTTGTGGGCATCAAAACTTAGGGTGAAATCAATTTGCTACTAATTGAGCAGAAGACGTTTGTGAAGCAAAAACATCTGAACGAATTTGGCCAGTTTCAATCTGAAGAGTTAATCCAGCTGCTGAAACCCCGTGTCGATTTTCATGCAAGAGGATTCGCCGATGATTGAGAGGAAGAAGTAAATGGGGTCAAGGAAGAGGCCCATGATGCATATGATGAAGATGTGGTTCTAGAGCGTCAAGCGTTCGGATCTGGTTCAAGGATCTGGTACCACCATGAGTACTTCTTCTAGAGCTAGAACGGGGTCGAGAAGTTGTGGAGTTTTCATATTTTTGGGGTTAGGTGTCTTGAGAGTTAGTTGGGCTAGTAGGTGCTGTTAGGGTTTTGGTAGATGGTGGTTGCCTGGGCCAGGAGAACTCCTGGACGGGTGTGGTGCTGTTGGGGTTTTTTTTTACAATAATTTTTAATGTTTTTTAAAATTTTAATCTAATATTTTAAATTTTTTAGCATCCACGTTGGATTAATTCTTCAAATAAGTTTAGTTTCTAGCTTTTCTTAGGTCGGTAATGTAAGTCTTTAGAAGTCATTTTATCAAGGGATAAACTTGTCTTTAAAATATTGAGAATAAGGTGGGTGGAGAAATAGAACAGAGAGGTGGAAATAGCATCCATAAACATGATAATGTTTTTCTCTATGTCTCATAGCCTATCAATGGCCAAGTCAAATGGGTATTTAAAATAACAAATGTGTATTGCTTCAACTGGTGAAAACAATCCAGTTAAGTCTTTGAAATTAAAGGTAGGTGTTCATGGCTTCATGAGTTGGAATTAGGGTATTGGGAGAGAGAGAGAGAGAGAGAGAGAGAGAGAGAGAGAGAGAGAGAGAGAGAGAGAGAGAGAGAGAGAGAGAGAGAGAGAGAGAGAGAGAGAGAGAGAGAGAGAGAGAGAGAGAGAGAGAGAGAGAGGGGGAGAGAAGGCTGTGGGAGGTTGGGTTGATTTTTATTAAAATTCTTCTATTTTTTCTATTTCATATTTCATGTTATTTTATTTTTCAGTATTTAGTTATTTCTAATGTACAAATTGACTAAATTTTTCCACATATTTAACGGCAAATTAGATGAAATGTTGAGGATTTAGACGGTAGGAAGGAAATTAGTGAAAAATAAAGTTCATATCAACAATTTTCCAAAAAGAGGATAGGGGTAAATTGAAAGATAGGTACAAGTTTAAGGAGCAAATCAATAGTTAAGTACAAATTCCCACATAACTTTCTGAACAGAACAACATATATCCTTTAAATTTGAGTCCAGTTACTTTCAAAAGAAGAAAAAAAAAACGAAAAAGCAAACTGAAAATGCAAAATAAAAAGTACAACATTAATAATATATATCTAGCCTCTAAGCCTTTTTTTCATCGGGTTGATGCGCACTGTTACAATCACATAGACCCTATCTTGTAGATGGTCTATGAATCGAAAATATGCGTATCTCCATGTCTTGATAATAATTAAAGAACCACAAACTCCCCAAAATCCCACAATGAACCCCAACGCAGTGAAAATATAAAACCATGGAAGTTGATGATGCCCATTCCCCTTGTCTTTGTTGTTCTTGTTATCTACATCCATGTCCTTATTTGGTCTACACTTATTTGGAAGTGGGGCACCACAAAGTTTTGGATTCCCCTCAAAGGCAGAAGCGTTGAAGCTTTGGAGCTGGGTGCCTGTTGGTATTGGTCCTTCAAGATTATTGTATGAGGCATTAAATTTGTTCAAGAAATTAAGACTCACCAATGATGATGGGATTATTCCAGACAAGTGATTCATGGAGAGGTCCAAAAACTCTAAATTTTTTAGGTGAGATATTTGGTCTGGAATGATGCCGGAGAAGTTGTTGTAGCTAAGATCCAACTTTTGGAGAAGCTGCAATTGGGCAATCTCAACAGGTATAGAACCACTCATATTATTGTTTAATAAGTATATTATTGCTGGAAACAAAGACAATTTCTGAGATAGAAAAAGTTGATTTGCAGTTTTTATGTTGCGGAAGACAGGCAATTCAAGTTCATATTGGTCTTCTGCTTGTGATGCAATATTAGGTTCATCAATCATCCTTGGTAGTCTACAAAGTTGCTTTGGAAATTCACCTGAAATTTGGTTGTTTGACAAGTCTATATAAAACAATCTAGGAAGAGTCCCCAACCAACTTAGAATTGGCCCTGTGATTTGATTAGAACCCAGTTGCAACATTGCTAGATTCTTGAGCTTTGATAACCATACAGGTATTTGACCAGTGAGGTGAGACATTGCCAAACTCAAAAGCCAAAGATTTTGGAATCCGTCAAAATCAACCATGTCATCATCAACTGGCATTCCCTCACCTACAAAGGAACCAGAAAGTATGAGTGTGTGAAGACTTATGCAACTCATCAATATCTTCATCGCCCCTGTGAGGTTGGTGAATCGATTTTCACCAATCGAGAGGAAGGATAAGGATTTCAATGAAAGAATTTCAGCTTGTATTTGTCCCTCTATATCATTTATACCCGATCCAATGGCTTTTAAGGACCGACATGAGTAAAGGCTTCCTGGAACCGTACCAGTGAAGTTATTAATCCTTAGGTCAAGTTTAGTAAGTTGACTAAGTCTAGAGAAATCATGCATTGAGATATCTCCTTCCAAGTTGTTGAATAGCAAACGCAGTTCTACAAGGTTTGTGCAATTCATCAAAGATGGGGGCAAAGCACCTTCTAAATTGTTGAAATCAAGGGTCACCAATTTCAACTTGGAGAGCTTCCCCAAATTGGGAGGAAGCTCGCCGCCAAAGTGATTAAAGTAGAGGTCAAGGATTGCGAGGTTGGTGAGGTTGACAATTCTATCACTAATGGCTCCATGTAGTGAATTGAGAGGTAATGAGATTTCTTCAAGTTTGGTTGCATTATAGATATCTTCTGGAAGTAATCCAGAGAGGTTATTGTGACTAGCACGAAAAACCTCCAGTTTGGAACACTTCCCTAGCCCAGGAGCAAGGTTGCCACTGAATACATTGGAAGAAAAATCCAATAGCCTAAGGGAGGGAGAAGAATGGAGACAAATAGAGGACGGAACATACCCGGTGAAGGTATTGTTGCTGACATTGAAACTTGTCAAGTTGCTAGCTTGTTGGAAGAATGAAGATGGAATTGCACCAAAGAAGTGATTGCTGGAAAAATCGAACTTCCTAGGATATTGCTGGATGGTAGAGAAAATGGTAGCTCTCCAGAAAGAAGGTTATAGCTCAAATCAAGGGTCTCAAGTCGATTCAAAGACAAGAAGAACTGAGTTTCAAGTGAACCATGTAGTGAATTGTGGGAAAGGTTCAAGTGGGTGAGATGGGTGAGATTTGCAAGTGAAAAGGGAGAGATACCTCCTTTGAGCCCTTTGGAAGGTAAGAGCAAACGGGTGACCCAACCATCTTGATCACAAGTGATGCCCTTCCAACGACAGCAATCAAGGGATGTCCAATTTAAAGGAGGAGAAGATAGAGTGGAGGCAAAGGATAGGAGGGAGCTGCGTTCAGTTTGTTTGCAGGCATGAATATTTGAAGCTATAATGCAAGAGAATAAGAGGAAGAGAAGGAAGTAATGAGCCATTAGGTTATAAGCTTGCACTAACATGTTGCTTTGTGTATGTGCCGTTGCTCACATGTATTTACATATATAAGAGCAATGATGCTTGAAAAGGATGCAAATATCAATACAAATTGAGATGTCGGCAAATCAGAGAGAAGTCGGCAAATCAGAGGACTTGACCGTGATATATTTGATAAACAGAATCCTTGTTGAATTCAAACTGGAATATGTTTTGACTATTTCCTTTTATTTTTATGGCAGCTGATAACTGATACCAGCTCATCTTCCATGTTAATCACTCAAAGTCCAAGTTCAAAGTTGTTTTTCTTGTTGATGATTCTTCTAAGAACTCATCTTTGTCTTTTGACTATCTTATCTCCACACGTTTGACGTGTGCTTTCCCTCATTGGTGTTTTCTTTCATTATGATGATAATTTTTCATGGAATTTGGAAGATATATGGTGTTATTTTTCTTGCTAGATATATATGGCCTGAGTGTGGCAATGCCAGTCAATCCTGATCCAACATTATACATTGACGTCTTATTCATGTTCAAAGTCGTTTTCTTGTTGATGATTCTTCAAAGAAAATTCAAAATTGGAGGATAGTCATTCTTTCCAAGTTTGCCCCTGCTTGATGGTGAAAGACGACCATGCCCCTACGCTCTCAAGTCCGATATGATAGGCTGGCGACGTTGTTTCTTGGAAACAGCCGAGCCTTTCAATGATAACTTTTTTTTCTTTGGTCAAAAAAAAAGTTTGAATAGAATAGGTGAAAACGACAAAGACAGACAGAATCAATGTAACTACTATAATAAAATATATTGATAGCAATTAACAACTACTTGCTAAATATATTGACTGCAATAAAAATAAAGAGAGCCCCAACCAGGACCAAAGATGATAGAGTGGATGTGGACCGCACCACCTTGTTCTGTTTATTTTGTCAATTTCTCCCACTTTCTATTTTGTTTGTGTTTTTCTTTTGTTGCCACTGCTCACTTTTGACTATTTTGTCAAGTCCTCGGGTTATAACAAATCCCTATTTTTATTCTTTTTGGTGCAAGAATGATAATTCTCTATCTTATAGTGTAGTATGGTAGTACTTGTGACTAGTTACGCTTAATCCTGACGACATTGCCCAATTTTTGGACTAGTTATGCTTCCTATCGCTATAAAAATTAAAAGAAGTACTTGTTGTGAATCTGACTATGAGCAAAAGAATTTAAATGATATATGAAAAAATTATTCTCACGCGTGTCATTTGCATTATTAATTAAAGAAAGCAAAAAATATTAACCCCTTATATAAGAGTTTTGCTCGAGGGGGAGTTAGAAAAAGTTTTTTGGGGGAGCCAAATGTGATAACTTAGTTTGTAGGCCGTTACATAACTTTTTTGCCAAATTTTTTAATAAAACACAACAAATGTTCTTAAATGTACAAAGAGCCACGTGTAGGTTCGGGGGCATGACCACTCAAGGCTAGTATGTGGCTACGCCACCTGTGACTACATAGAATTTGGAAGAAAATGTGGAAAACGTTTATCAACTTGAAGGAAAAGACAAACTATGAAGCTTCCCAACAACTGCAGAAATAGAAAAGACTGGAACTAAAAAATTTCTAAAGGGTGGGCTAATATTTTGTTTAACGATAAAACAAAATTAAGTCAAACCAAGAACAACTAAATTTTAATTTTTTTGAACTTGCACGATTCAATTAACATCATAATATAAAACTAGAAAACTAGAGACTTTTCTTAACTACCCAGCCATAAAAGTGAAGAATTTGCACATATGGGAGTTGGCTGGGGTGGGCTAAATGTCAAGATCTTGATATTACGTGCTATAAAAAGTATTTTTAACCAATGTTTACTGGGCTACAGTCGAGGGTAGCCTATATCTAGTTCCTCCATTACATTAGGTCTAAAGCACGATGAGAGGACTGGACCTTCTAGCAGTTACTATCAACTACGGTAGGAGAAGCAGGAGAAGCAGTGCTGGTCAAGTCTTATCTTAACATTACATACATTGACATCTTATTGATGTTACACTGCAGGAGAAGCAGAACCTTCGTAGCAAATCTTATTCTTCGCTCTTCATTCACAAGTCACTACCATCTGTCAACTACATGACAAAACAGATGAGCTTTAGAAAATGGTATATCAAGCAAAAGACGAAAGGCATAAAAGATGACACACGGAGTAAATTCATGGGTATATGAAACCCCCATAATTATATTTAAGTCTCCCACTCATACCCACCTACCCATCCCCAGCTCAACCACTCCAAAATCTCTCTCTCTCTCTCTCTCTCTGAATGGTCAATGGGTGTAAAAGAAGCTCATATCCATAAGATGGTCACGGACCGTATCCTTCCACCCACTATTGTACATTTGAAAAAATACAATCATATATTTCTGCCCACCATTATTCCTAAAATATCCTTTAAAAATAACTAATGAAAGATTTAATTGCTTAAACCTTAATAAATTAATTATCAAATTAGAGATTGACTACGTTTTATTTCTTTTTCTTTTTTATTGGATAAATTTCACTTTATTACCCGAAGGTTTCCAGAAATTCAGACTTTACTCTAGCACTAGCACCCATCTCCTGCTCCCAATCCACAATCCACCAGCTCCATGTCGAGATCTCATCAGCCCCTTTCCCTTCTTGGACCGACAACAACCCCACCCCACCCTATGCACCAAATCTCAATGCCAGTCGTTATGGCTTCTTGCATTTGGAGCTTGAAGGCCATGTAGAGTTCAGAGTCTAGGTTTTTTTTTTTTTTTTACTGCCGTTAGCTCTATGCGTTGCACGGAGGAGAGAATGGTGTGGAGGTCGTCTGCTGGGTTTGTTTTGTAATCATTTTTTGTTTCACTGGGTTTCATTAATTGAATAGGAGAAAGTAAGTTTGATGAGTAAAAGAAACATACAAGAATTTTTTTTAGCATCAACAGGTTTGATTAATTGAAGGAGAAGGAAAGATGCTGGTTAAGCATTGATTCAATTGATGTGGTCAGGTTAGTGGTTGTCGGAGAGAGGGGAGGGATGGATTGGGTAGTCATGTACAGAGATAGAAAAAGACAAAAGAGGTAGAGAGAGTTTCTTTTATAATTTTTTTTTAAAATATATATATTATTTTTAAATAATTTGTGGGTTTCTTAAATCCGACATCATTTGCCACGTCATCATCTAATAGAGCATTTGACAGAATGACTGATAGATGTATGAAAATAGTATAAAAGTCAAACTTTTATGAAGTTAATACGAAAACAACTTAATACAGTAAAGTTTGAATTTTAGAAAACTTCCGGTTAGTAAAGTAAAATTTACCTTTTTTTATTTGTTTGTCCTTTTCTCTTTTCACATTCGAAGGGATTTGCTAACCACAATTTTTTAGTACTAAAAAGTCTTTGTGGGCATCAAAACTTAGGGTGAAATCAATTTGCTACTAATTGAGCAGAAGACGTTTGTGAAGCAAAAACATCTGAACAAATTTGGACAGTCTCCAATCTGAAGAGTTAATCCAGCTGAAACCCGTGTCAATTTTCATGCAAGAGGATTCGCCGATAATGGGGAGGAAGAAGTAGATGGGGTCAAGGAAGAGGCCCATGATGCAAATAACGAAGATGTGGTTCCATAGAGTCACGCGTTCGAATCTCGGTTTGAGGATCTGGTACCACCACGAGTACTTCTTCCTAGGAGCTAGAACGGGGTCGAGAAGTTGTGGATGCCAGTGGAGGCGGCGGAGTACGGGTGGAATGTGTGAACCATTTTTGGGGAGTTTTCGTATTTTTGGGGTTACGTGTCTTGAGAGTTAGCTTGGGCTGGTAGGTGCTGTTGGGGTTTTGGTAGATGGTGGTTGCTTGGGCTTGGAGAACTCATGAACGAGTGGGTGCTGTTAGGGTTTTTTTACAATAGTTTTTAATGTTTTTTAAAATTTTAATCTAATATTTTGAAGTTGTTAGCATCCATGTTGGATTAATTCTTCAAATAAGTTTAGTTTCTAGCTTTTCTTAGGTGGGTGATGTAAGTCTTTAGAAGTCATTTTATCAAGGGATAAACTTGTCTTTAAAAGATTGAGAATAAGGTGAGTAAAGAAATAGAACAGAGGGGTGGAAATAGCATTAAACATGATAATATTTTTCTGTATGTCTTGTAGCCTATCAATGGCCAAGTCAAATGAGTATTTAAAATAACAAATGTGTATTGCTTCAATTGGTGAAAACAATCCTGTTAAGTCTTTGAAATTAAAGGTAGGTGTTGATGGCTTCGTGAGTTGGAATTAGGGTAGTGGTTGTGTGGAATTGGATGGAATTTGGGGGAGGAGAGAGAGAGAGAGAGAGAGAGAGAGAGAGAGAGAAGGTTGTGGGAGTGTTGAGTTGATTTTTATTAAAATTCTTCTATTTTTCCTATTCATATTTCATGTTATTTTATTTTTCAGTATTTAGTTATTTCTAATGTACAAATTGACCAATTTTTCCCACATATTTAACAGCAAATTGGATGAAATGTTGAGGATTTAGATGGCAGGAAGGAAATTAATGAAAAATAAAAGTTCATATCAATAATTTTCCAAAAAGAGATAGGGGTAAATCGAAAGATAGGTACAAGTTCAAGGGGCAAATCAAAAGGTAAGTACAAATTCCCACATAACTTTATGAATAGAACAACATATATTCTTTAAATTTGAGTCCAGTTACTTTCAAAAGAAGGAAAAAAAAGAAAAGAAAAGCAAACTGAAAATGCAAAATAAAAAGTACAACATTAATAATATATATCTAGCCTCTAAGTCTTTTTTTCATCGAGTTGATGCGCATTGTTACCATCACATAGACCCAATCTTGTAGATTGTCTATGAATCGAAAATATGTGTATCTCCATGTATTGAAAATAATTAAAGAACCACAGACTCCCCAAAATCCCACAATGAACCCCAACACAGTGAAAATATAAAACCATGGAAGTTGATGATGCCCATCGCCCTCGTCTTTGTTGTTCTTGTTATCTGCATCCATGTCCTTATTTGGTCTGCACTTATTTGGAAGTGGGGCACCACAAAGTTTTGGATTCCCCTCAAAGGCAGAAGCGTTGAAGCTTTGGAGCTGGGTGCCAGTTGGTATTGGTCCTTCGAGGTTATTGTGTGAGACATTAAATGCTTTCAAAAAATTAAGGCTGGCCAATGACCATGGGATTATTCCAGACAAGTGATTCGTGGAGAGGTCCAAAATCTCTAAATTTGTTAGGTTAGATATTTGATCTGGAATGACCCTGGAGAAGTTGTTAGAGTGAAGAACCAACCAATGGAGAAGCTGCAATTGGCCGATCTCAGTAGGTATGTCACCAACAATGTTATTGTTAGATAAGTCTATCGCTGTTGGATAGGAAGAAATTTTGGACGATAGATAATAATTCCTGAAGAAGGAGATAGAGAAGACAGGCAATTCAAATTCATAACTAGTGTTGTCTACTTGAGATGCAATATTAGGTTCATAAAGCAACCTTGGTAGTCTACAAAGTTGCTTTGGAAATTCACCTGAAATTCGGTTGTTTTTCAGGCCTATACTAAACAACCTAGGAAGAGTTCCCAACCAACTTGGAATTGGCCCTGTGATTTGATTATGGCCCAGTTGCAAGATCTCTAGATTCTTGAGCTTTGAAAACCATACAGGGATTTGACCAGTGAGGTCAGAACCAAACACACTCAAGAGCCGAAGATTTTGGAATCCATCAAAATCAACCATGTCATCATCAGATGGCATTCCCTCACCTAGAAAGGAACCACTAAGCGAGAGTGTGTGAAGACTTTTGCAACTCATTAATATCTTCATTGCCCCTGTGAGGTTGGTGAATCGGTTGAAACCAAGCGAGAGGAAGGACAAGGATTTCAATGAAAGAATTTCAGCTTCAATTTGTCCCTCTAGATAATTTCTAGCCAATCGAATGGCCTTTAGGGACCTACATGAGTAAAGGCTTATTGGAACCGTACCAGTGAAACTATTATTCCTTAGGTCAATTTTAGTAAGTTGACTAAGTCTGGAGAAATCAAGCATGGATATATCTCCTTCTAAGTTGTTGGATCCCAAACGCAGTTCTACAAGGTTTGTGCAATTCATCAAGGACTGGGGCAAAGAACCTTCTAAATTGTTGAAATGAAGAGTCACCAATTTCAACTTGGAGAGCTTCCCCAAATTGGGAGGAAGCTCACCATTCAATTGATTAAAGTAGAGGTCAACGATTGCAAGGTTGGTGAGGTTGGAAATTCTGTTACTAATGGCTCCATATAGTGAATTGACAGGTAATGCAATTTCTTCAAGTTTGGTAGCATTATAGATATCTTCTGGAAATAATCCTGAGAGGTTATTGTGACCGGCAAGAAAAACCTGCAGTTTGGAACACTTCCCTAGCCCAGGAGCAAGGTTGCCACTGAATACATTGGAAGAAAAATCCAATAGCCTAAGGAAGGGAGAAGAATGTTTGAGACAAATAGAGGATGGGACATACCCTGTGAAGGTATTGTTGCTGACATTGAAACTAGTCAAGTTGCTTGCTAGTTGGAAGAATGAAGGTAGAATTGCACCATGAAAGTGATTGCTGGACAAATCAACTGTCCGGATATTACTGGATGGTAGAGAAAGTGGTAGCTCTCCAGAAAGAAGGTTATAGCTCAAATCAAGGAACTCGAAGTCGATTCAAAGACATGAAGAATTGAGTATCAAGTGAACCATATAGTGAATTGTGGGAAAAGTTCAAGTGGGTGAGATGTGTGAGATTTCCAAGTGAAGAAGAAGGGATACCTCCTTTGAGCCCTTTGGAAGGCAAAAGAAAATGGGTGACCCAACCTTCTTGATTACACATGATGCCCTTCCAACGACAGCAATCAATGGATGTCCAATTTAAAGGAGAAGATAGAGTTGAGGCAAAGGACAGGAGGGAGCTGCTTTCAGTTTGTTTGCAGGCATGAATATTTGTAGAAATAATGTAAGAGAATAAGAGGAAGAGAAGGAAGCCATGAGCCATTAGGTTATAAGGCTGCACTAGCAAGTTGCTTTGTATATTAGTCGTTGGTCACTGCAAATTAGGTATATATATAAGAGCAACCATGTTTAAAATGGTTGGTCACTGCAAATTAGGTATACATATAAGAGCAACCATGTTTGAAAAAGATGCAAACATCACTATAAATTGAGAATTCAGCAAACAACGCAAATTTTTAATATTGAAACCCCTCTATACGTCCAAGATATTTCCACAACAACCATTTAAGAGGGGCCCACCCGGAAAGGACTTGACCTAATTAATTTGAGGGAACATTTTTGCATACTACTTTAACTCAATGTGTACCCTCACCACCCTTCCTAAAAGGGTGACATATGTCAATGAGTTTAACTATAGTTAACTCTTTATTTTTATTTGTTTGATGACTTTATTATGAGAGAGAAACAATGCTTTAATAAGATTTTTCCTGATTTACCATTATTCTATTAATTAAGGGAGTTGATTTTCCCACTCACATTTTCTCCACTTACACTCCCTTTTGCTTTCTAATACTTTTTAACCAATTTTGTTCTTTTTCTTTCCTATTCTACTCTTACCCTACATTAATTTCTTTTTTACTTCACTTTTATATTATTTGTTTTTCTTTATACTTAATTTTCTAACTTACACTTCATTTTCAGTATTAAAGGAGAAAAAAAAACTTAATTTCTTACTCAATTAAAGGAATTTTTTTTTTTTGAAAATGGAGTGCAAGTTGAAAAATTAAGTATAAAGAAAAAGAACTAATATAAAAGTGAAGTAAATTAAACATTAAAATGGTCCCTGTGTTTTATCTCATAGGCCAATTTAGTCATTGTGTTATCAATTTGGCCAATGTGGTCCATTCCCTTAAAAACATAAAATATTTAAAATTAATTAAAAAAACTATAATTGATTATAAAATTTTAAATTCAATCTGAAAATGGAATATATATATATTTTAAATTTCACCTTCTCACGCACACACCTCAACCACCTCCCAAACCCAGCCACCCTCACCACCACCACTCGAACCCCAAACCCATAGCCACCCTCACCACCATTCCAACCCCACCTAAACCATAACAACTCTCTCTCTCTCTCTCTCTCTCTCGCGGTTTCCTCTCTGACAAATCACGAAGATCTTTATAGCATGTCACTATAACCTTGATGGCTCTACCACCAATTGATCATCCTTACTGCAGCAAAAGTCGACGATATTCAGGCCAATAGATCGGAGAGGAGAGAGAGATGAAAGGTAGAGTATGAGAAAATCTAAAACATAAGAGAGAAGAAAAATTGCAGCAAGAAAAGAGTAGGCATCAATTCGACTAAGAACCATTTTTTTTTCCTATAGGAATCGAGACCATTGTTGGTTGACGTTGTGTGGGTTTTAATCATTTTAGCATTATTATTATTTGAGTTTAAATCTTTATAATTAATTACAGATTTTTAAATTAATTTTAAATGTCATTTTTTTAGGTTTTAACAGATTTTTGACTAAAATGATCAAATTTGTTAACAGAATACAAATACAGGGACTAAATTGGCCAAATTAATAACACGTGGACTAATTGGCCGATAAAGTAAAACACAGGGACCATTTCGATATTTAAGTCAATAAATAGGATAAGGGTAGAATAGGAAAGAGAAGGAACAAAATTGATTGAAAAGTATTAAAAAGCAAAAGGGAGTGTAAGTGGAGAAAAAGGAGTGGGGAAATCATATCCCTTAATTAACCCAACAAACTTTCCACTTTTGTATTAATTACCAATTAAGCAAATAACAGCCCAAATAATTAACAACAGCAGGACAGTCATTACTCAAAAAATAATTGATTCATTCGAGACTCCTGACAAAAATCATAACGGAAGACTCTCGAATGCCACTCCTCCTTCATAACCCAAAAAAAAAATAAAAAATCAAGTACTAGCTTTAATCCTGTGATTAATATAGGAGGCTTTAATCCGAATTGAATCTAACTAAATCGAATACTTTTTTATATTTATAAATTGGAGGGTGGGGGGGAGAGAGAGAGGGAGAAAGGGGGGATAAACCCCAACAAACAACTACACTTTAGCAAGGCAAAACGAGAGACCCCTAAAAGATCATCAACCAGAGCATCATTTGCCCACACAAGAAGTAACAGCATAGATGATACCTATCTTTTGCTTGAACAGCTTGAACAAAGGAAGGAAGTCTATTGAGCAGTGAACTTTTGGAGCTGTTAAGTCTTCAAATATGAGCACCCAAATTGTGGATAATCAAGAAACTATAAATTCTCAATTCAAGGGACTTCTGTGTTTTTTATGGACTAAGAACGTATGACTTTTCAGTTTTCATTGTTTCGATTTATTTTTTAAATTAAATTAATCAAGAAAAGTGGAAAGTTCGTTGGGTTAATTAATAGAATAAGGGTAAATTAGGAAAAATCTTATTAAATCATTGTTTCTCTCTCATAATAATATCACTAGCCTCTCCGCACGCGCTTGCGAGAGGTTTTTTTTTTTTTTTTAATTAAATAAGATAATGGGTAGTTGTGTTTCATAAAAATAGGATCCATTATCTGATTTTTCTTTTCATTTTAATTTTTTTTAATATGAAAAAGTGTGAATTGACCATATTATCCTCATTTAATTAATAATTTCAATTTTTAATGTTTGCATTAACCAAAGCCATTTTCTGGTATTTTGAATGTTTCACCATTCTCTGCCTTTTGCTTTATATATATAGATCAAACAAATAATAAATAAAGAGTTAACTATAGTTACACCCATAGACATGTGTCGCCTTTTGGGAAGGGTGGTGAGGGGACACCTTGAGTTAAAGTGGTGAGCAAAAATGCTCCCCTTTATTTGAGGCTTTCACACGAAGTACTAAAAGTTGTTGCCGTGATATATGGTGATAATTTTTCATGGAAATTTTTGGAAAATATATGGTGTTATTTTCCACTAACTTTGCTTGAGAGTGACGTGGCCTGAGATATATGGGCACATCCATTGTTCCCTAATTGGTGTTTTCTTTCATTATAATGATAATTTTTCATGGAATTTGGAAGATATATGGTGTTATTTTTCTTGCCATATAGATATGGCCTGAGAGTGACAGTGCCAGTCAAGCCTGATCCAACATTATACATTGACGTCCTAGTCATGTTCAAAGTTGTTTTCTTGTTGATGATTCTTCTAAGAAAATTCAAAATTGGAGGACAGTCATTCTTTCCAAGTTGTTTGCCCCACAAGTCTTGGTAAAGCAATAATGTTCAACCCTCTAAGTGGGCACAAGTTAACAACTACTTGCTGAATTTATTGATAGCAATAAAATGAGCCCCAACCAGGAACAAGTGAATTGTGGAGAATAATTCTGGGAGGCCGGTGTTTGGATGTTGGCATGCGGATGTTGCATTTGTAGTGGAAAGTAGCAATTCTGTAATTTCGAGCAAGCTGCAAGCTAAAAGGCAGTTCTGTGAAAGTTGCATTTAATTTTTTGATTTTCTTTAGTTAGCTTGAAAGCGATGCAGTTATAAAGGATTCTGAAAGGAAGAGTGTGTGAAGACTTGTGCAACGCATTAGTATTTTCATTGCTCCTGTGACATTGGTCAATCTTTTGCCACCAATATATTGAGAGGAAGGACAAGTATTTCAATGAAAGAATCTGAGGTTGTATTTGCCCCTCTAGATGATTTAAAGTCAATTGAATTGCTTTCAGGGACCTACATGAGTAAAGGCTTATTGGAAATGTACCAGTAATGTTATTGACCAAGTCTGGAAAAATTAAGCATGCAGATATCTCCTTCCAAGCTGTTGGATTGGATCTCAAGTGTAGTTCTACAAGGTTTGTGAAATTCATCAAAGATGGGGGAAAAGAACCTTCTAAATTGTTGAAATCAAGGCTCACAAATTTCAACTTGGAGAGCTTCCCAAATATAATCAGTGAGAAATCACAGCCAAAAACACTAAAAAGATGCACATCGGATGAATATTTTTCGCTAATCTTGCTTGAGAGTGACATGGCCTGAGATATATGGGCATGTGTGCCACTAATCTTGCTTCTAAATAATCGCTCTTAATTTGGGTTTGTTTAGGATGTGAAATTGGACGAGTTGGTGATGAACTGAAATGGGTTCTGAACTGATCACTAGTTCTTGTCTTTAAGTTACTAAAGCAAGCTGCAAGTAGAAGCACTGAGACTGAGAGAATAATTTCTGTGTCTAATTGCTTTATGGGTTTTGTTTGTATTGTTGAATGGGATGAATGAACAAATGATGAAGTGAATTGGGTTGTAGTCACCATTGTTCCTGTATTTAAGTTACTAAGCAAAACACAAGCACAAGCACTGAGAGAAAAAATTATACATATAATTGCTTTTTGGTTTTGTTTAGATTGTTCAATTGATTAGGAGGACGACTAATCAATGAAAAATAAGAGAGCATTGCCCTATCATAGTGGTTTCATTAAACAGTCTTCTGCTTTCTGCAAATATGTGCACTACATGACATGACATGACTAGTACCAAGTAGCAAAGCAAAGATACGACTAATCCAATCAGATATGACCCTGAAAGTGTAATCATATTCAGATAAAAAGGCAACCAGGTTCGCACCCAGCAATAAGCCAAACAAAATATCATTCCAGACCGGTGACATTAAAAACCTACAGCCCATCTCGAGCAGCCTCCTTGCTTATCTACAGCATGCCTACAAGACTCATGGTGACGTAGCCTCCAGCTCAGTAACGGTTTGTACCGGGGATGCCTCCATCGTCCCTGCCTGGTGTGTAGTTATCTTGGTATTGCCCAGGACCCCCCCATCCTGCATTAGGCAGTGGACCTCCCATGTTATTTGGTGGTGGGGGCACTCCTCCCATGTTGTTTGGTGGCACCCCTCTCATGTTGTTTGGCGGTACACCTCCCATGTTGTTGGGGGGCATCTGATTGTAGTTAGGCGGTGGTGGCGGCATCTGATTATAATTATGAGGCATCTGATTGCTATTGTTGTTGGGCTGCCCACCACTCCAGTTGTTTGGCTGCTGCGCATGACTGTAGTTTGGACTCATGTTGTTGTGGGGAGGCATTGGACCCACGTTGGGCGGCGGGGGGCCCATATTGTTGGGAGTCCTCATGTTCTGTTAGGCCCAGGATTTTGCCCAGCTTGATTAGGCATAGGAGGCTGACCCCTATTCTGAAAATCTCGGTTCTGCATATTTTCCCTCCTCCTATCAAAGTTCCTTGATCTGTCATAATTTCGAGGTCTGTCATTGCGTCTGTTTCTCTCATTTGCTCGGCTATTGTTTCTTATCCATTCTTCATGGTACTTGGGATCATATTAGAGGTGTCAAACGGCCGTGCCTGCCGGCCCGGCCCATTTAAACTCGTACTTTTAATATTTTCGTGCCGTATCGGGGCCGGTTCATTTAATTTATTCAGCCGTGCGCCGCCGGCTCATTTAATAAAATCATTGATCCCGGCCCGAACCCAAAGTCCATATTGAAACGGGCCGAGCCGGACTCGTGCCGTGTCGTGCCGTGCCGTGCCGGGCCGGCCCATTTAAATAACAAGAAAGCAGACAATCATGTTGAATAATTGATTGCGGAAAAACTAATTGAAACAAATAAGACAATGTACAACAGAATGGCAGTTTAAGATTACTATAATATCAGTATTAAAAAGGCAATTACTATCATACCCAGCATTCAAAAAGCAATTATGCGAACTTCCACCGCTAACATTGACTGCCTAAGAGGAAAATTTTCATCATCGAATTCTAGAGACCAACACTGTCTTTTTTTCTTTGTGAACTGGGCAATGCACCCCAGAAGCAACTACACAGAATTAGAAATGCAAATCAAACAGGCTTTAGAGACTTGACCCAGCTAAGAGATTCTCAAATAAATATGCACAAGACACATCAGATAAATATGATAAAGCCCAGATATGTAATCAGACCAGTTGTCATTTCTTCTATGAAGTCTAAAGGTTTCCCTCAAAAAATCTGGAAAACGACAATAAAACAAGACCTGGACATAAAGATGTAACATATTAAATAACTATGATATCAAATAGGTGCAAATACCTTTGTTGTCTTCTTAAGCTTTAGCATTGGGATGACAACACAAACCTGATCTGCTAGTATAAATGATGGCCACAGGACCAGCACACAGAGAGCAACAAAAATGCACCTCAGAAATGCACACAAAGCATGAAGACGATAGAATATATGTCGGCGTAGGAAAGCACCATATACAGTAACAGGAAAGAAGCATGGGAAACCGAATGACATTAAAACATCAAACAATGCTCTGATTTTAAATGACAGTTGATCACCTCGAAACTGAGAAAAAAGGAAAAGGAAAGAAAAGAAAATTTGATATGTTTGGTTCTAACTATATATAAACCATATTCCAATCCCACGGTGTAGCATGCATTATCTATGTAGTACCCTGTTTGATGAAGTTCCTATAGCAGGTCTGTGTTTCTAATCCTGTTTCTCTCAGAGTACACACACCAAGACGACTTGAAACTGTCATTTTCAACATTTTAGTGTAAAATGGGTCATCATGTAAATCTTTCATTCAACTTTCAAACTTTCATTCAACTTTCAAACAAACTTACGTATGAAAAAATACAGCATGATAAGAAAAGGAAATTTTTTACAGGGCCATGAGTTTTTATGCCTGAAGAAAAAGAAAAAACAGAGTGCTGACATGGCTGAGAAATTTGATATTCTCAACGTCTGCCATTCTAGACTTGGCATGAATTCATATGAGAAGCAAAGCTCGATATATATAGAGATATATATTTGGGCCAAGGCCCAAGCCGTTTTTTTGTCGATAAGGCGGGTACCAATTGAAATATCTAAAATCCGCGTTTTCTGGCAGAACGGGTCTGGTTTGCCTCCCGCACCCTCGTTCGTTCGTCCCCCTTATCTTCCACCTTGAAATGCCGTTCTTTCACCTGTAAGTTGGATCTTCTCTCACTCTCTCTCTTTCTTTCTTGAAAGCGGTTTCCTCCACATTATGTTTCTCTTCTTGCCCATTTTCTTAATCACCTCCAAAAATTGAGACTTTAAAAGAAATTAGAGGAAAAGCAAAGCCAAAACCTTTTCCCTTACCAAAATGAAAAAAATAATGAAAAAAAGGATTCCATCTTCAGTTAGTGGTCAGCCTAATACTAAGTGGCATGAACCCAAATTTGTACCTTTTTCTGGCATCAGTGCAGATTTGTTGTGTGCTATGTAATTGGGTTTATATTCAAATGTGAGAAATGTGCAACAGAAATGAGGTTTCCGAGGTGATATTAGTGGTGATATATGCAATACTGATAATTGAAAAGAGTTGTCAATGTTCAAAGGATTGTTCTACTGCTAGCATGAAGATTTGAGTTCAAATCCCTAGTGCGGCTGGTTCTATTTAGCAATGCTAAGCTCAATAGCATTGATATATAGGTTGATAATTTTAATAAATGAAATCAGCTTCAGATTGATCTGGAATTTGTATAACCACTGTCCTGATATCACATTTTTGAGTTTCTGTCAGGAGATTGACTGCTCCACACTCAACTCTCAATCACATTCTGTTGTTTGGTTATGTGGTGGAACCCACTCACTTCCCACAGAACACACAGCATTTGAATTATCATTTACCTGTTTTGAAGAATTGGCCTCCCTTGTATGCTTTTGTTCATTCATTCCCTAGATTTCATTCTTTGGGAGCCATGAACATCAGTGCTGACATGGCTGAGAAACTTGATATTCTCAACATCTGCCATTCTATACTTGGCATGAATTCATATGAGAACCAAAGCTCGATCAGGGAGGTTCAGTCAATGCATCATACTGACTCTCCAGACAGTATTAGCAAGGAAGAGAAGGAAATACAGAGATGAAAAAAAATAGGACTAGCCAATAAAGGGAGAGTACCATGGAACAAAGGCAGGAAACATAGTTCGGGTAACTAGAGATAGAGTGTAATTTTTTTTTTATTGGATTTTAAATCTCATACATTTGGTTGAATCTAAAGTTGTGTTCTTCCACGTAATACAGAGACTTGTGAGCGAATCAAACAGAGAACAATAGAAGCCTTAAAAGACCCCAAGGTGAAGTCATGTAAGATTCAATAAGTTTTATGATATTTTCTTCACGATGTGGGTGTTTTTGAATTAGAATGTAAGAGTTTATATCAAAAGGCGCAATAGCAGAATTGTTTTGAAAATGGTTGGAAGTTTGTCAATCATATTTTTGGATTTCCCTTTTCAATTTAAAGCACTGCACAACTCATGTAAGGAGAAAAGAAAAAGGCTTTCATTTTTCAATCAACTGTTTTTTTAATTAAAAAATTGCTCTTTCGTTCACCCTCAATTGGTTTCAGGTTAGAAAGAAGATGTCTGAGCATCCCCGGCCTCATAGGTACACTCACAAGCTTTGTCAGATATAATTAATTAGCTGTGAAACATAAGAACTTGATAAATTAATTAGCTGGGTTGTCATTAAACTTTCAAATACCAAGAGTAGGTTTATGCTTTGACTGAGTGGAAAGTAAATTGTAGTTTACAACCCAATGTCAAATTGGTTGTATGCACAGAGATGGAAAGAAAGACAAATGCTGTGATTGATGCCTATTTGATTACTCTCAAAATGATTACATGTACGGAAGTCGGGAACTTAATGCTGTAAACTTGTCTGGAGGCACCTTTAAGATTGAATGAGTTCTAACGGTCGCTTCTTGTTAAAATGGTTATTAGGCCTGTATGGGCCATTGGATTGTCATTTTGAATAATGTTTGCGTAATCATAAGAAGTACGGTGATGTAATGTAAAGGAAAGCAAGTGCCCTAAACTATATGTTTATTTCTTTCTCGAATTCTCCTGCGAGAATAGTTTGGCAAGTTAATCAATCATTCATCAAAGGAAGAGTGGAAGAAATAAACTTGTGAAACCCCTTAAATGGGCCTCAGATTGTATTATGAACTTTGGATATCTACTTGTAAGCTTTATCTTCCTTGCCTTTTTTGGGAGGGAGGGAGAGAGATAACTTAGTTTAAGGTTTTTTAGGCCTTCTGAACAAGTAAACATGATTTTTGTTTTGTTTCATGAACATAATGTGACCAATAGAAGCCAATAGTTGTAGGTTGCAGCGCATCTTTGATGAAAGATACATTTTCTATTTTAGTCTTTTTTTTTTCTTTTGTTTAAAGTTATTTCTTGCTCTGAGTGACTGAGTCCAAGGCAAAAAAATTGAAAAAAAAAGGACTGTTATGTTGCGCCGAGTCCAAGGCAAAAATGCGTTCTTCACTTAGACGTGTTTTGGGGACAGCGCTTAAAATGGAAATGGTTAAGGGAGAAATTATTTCTGTCATGGGTTGAAAACATAGCAGAGGCGGCTAAGAAAGGTGGTAGCGGACAGCAAGAGCTCCGTTGGGATAGCTATGAGAAGATAAAGCAAAAATTACATCTCCAACAGCTTCAGCTGGCTGCTGAAAGAAAAAGGAAAAGGCGAAGGAGAGGGCAAAGAAAAGAGCAATGACAGCAGAACAAGTTAAAGAAAAAAATATGGCAAGGTTTGCTTGTGAGAGGAGAAAAGATGGAGAAGTCTATGAAGATACTGAAGAGTTGACAGTTCTTCAGGGGCGGAATTGTAAGCAGAGATTAATGAAGGTAATTGTTCAGTAGCCAAGACAATACTAAATTATAGCTAGAAGCAATTATGTAGTTCACCATATATAAATTAGAAATACATGACATATCTGATGTAGTACAGCCCGTAGGTATTAGATAAAGCACTCAAACAACAGAACATAGAAGAATATAAGAGACCGAGGAGAAGAAATATAAATCGAAAAGACGAGATAAAGGGCAGAAACAGTAGAACAAGAAGAATATCGGAGATCGAGGAGACGAAAATATAGATCGAAGGGACGAAATCAGAGAGTTCTAGGAAAAGGTTTACTCAACATTCAAATCTCCATTTTAAAGAACTACATGGGGGTATTTATAGCAAACTAAATCCTAGACATAATAGGATAAAAATCCCTTGCTTAAACAGAAATCCTAACCCAAATAAAATAGGAAACTTAAAACTAGAAATCTGGAAACCTGGAAAAGTAGAAATCCTACTAGAATTGGGAAAACTAGAGAATCTAGGAAACTAACAAATACATTAGGAAACTAATAAATTTAGGTCATATGCGTCCTGCATCAATATCACTCCCAAACTTAGCATAAATAAATAGTATCGCTAAGCATACAATGTTAAGTTCATGAGTAGGTCCAAGAGAAGTGAGTTTTGGAGGGGGAGTAGTATTCAAATTACAGATGAAATCTGTTTAACATTGCACCATAATGCTTTGATATATGTAAAGAAACTGACGGTGGATAGAAAAAATGGGTAATTATTGCTTTTCAAATTTGAGACAGGGCTAAGGTTAAAATCTTGTATATTGCAAAATTATTTTCCTGATTCATAAACCAGCTTGCAAAATTTCTTCTTCTTGAGGCCAATTTGAAATCCGCACTATCTCACCCTCTGTTCTTGATCTCTTGGCTTTAAACATTTAGGGAACCTTGCTAGATCAGCATATTAATTATTTTCCTTCATGTTTTCTAATCTATTGCTTTTAAATGGCATCACCTTTTCTAATGTTGTTTGTTTGAGTGTGTTATTGAATTCCCTTTCTTCTTAATAGTTTGAAAGAAAAACTTCAACAAATGGACAAGCTGCTGCTCGAGGGGACATAGTCATGTCGCATATCTCAGCTTTTGAGAAACTGGATCTAGAGCTTATAAAGAGAGAAAAAATGCAGAAAGAATTTTCATTCGCAGACCAGATCAGAGCTGCCAAAAACAAAAGAATGGAATTAACTATGGAAGCCTCATCCTCTGTTCATGCAGCCAACAAGAAACCAGGGGAGTATGCTTAAATTTCCACATCCCTAGCAGCAGTTGAAATAGAGGTAAGAGGTGTATGGTGGGCACCTTTTTTTCTTCTTTAAAGAGGGACAATTTGCTTGTTTTTATGTAGCTTAATGTTCATTTGTTGATGGTTTGTAGGAAGAGAAAATATCGGACTCTGGGGATGCATTTTTCCAACTAGTCACAAGAGTCCGGTCATTTGTTTTCAGGGCTTCATTCCAATGTTATATGGAAGAGGTCCATCTGGCGACAGTGCAGCGTTTTTATGTGAAAAATTTGTTAGGTGAATTCTTCATGACCAGAAATTATATCATCCGCTTTCAAGCACAGGAAATATCTGATTTGCCTTGCCAATATCCATGCTGGTTGTGATACTGACTTAGACAGTCGAGTTATTGAAAATGTCTTACAACTTGTTTATTGCAGAGTTGTTATAAGCTGTATAGGATGTGTCATTATTTTTTTTAACAGTAGTAAAAAACCTCACGGATTTGGTTCTTCTCTTTTAGTTTGTAAACAATTTTATTGTTGTGCAGGGGTTGTGTGATGGATGCAAACTCCACAATAGAGCCCCAAGGTCTTGTAAGTTAAACATGGAAGAAAGAAAACCATGAGTTTTGAGATTCGTAGTGTATTTTCTCCGAAATAAATTGGACAGCAGCATCATATATTATCTTTTCTTTTCTTCAAATCTATCAGAAACAGCATACTGAGGAGTTCATAACGATGTTGTAGATTTTTTCCTGCAGCTGAACTGGGTTATGGTATTGTATTTTCACTTGTCTGCATGAGTTTAGGGTTTCTTTTCCCCCATAACTTTATGAACCGAACAACATATATCCTTCAAATTTGAGTCCAGTGACTTTGAAATGAAGAAGAAGCAGAATAAAAAAAGGGTAAAGCAAACTGAAAATGCAAAATAAAAAGTACAATATTAATAATATATATCTAGCCTCTAAGCTTTCTTTTCATCCTCTTTAGGGGGACTGTTATCATCAATGAAGCCGATCTTGTAGATTGTCTATGAATCGAAAATACGCATATCTCCATGTCTTGTTAATAACTAAAGAACCACAGACTCCCCAAAATCCTACTATGAACCCCAACGCAGCGAAAATGTAGAACCATGGAAGTTGATGATGCACAATGCCCTCGTCTTTGTTGTTCTTATTATTTGCATCCATGTCCTTATTTGGTCTGCACTTATTTGGAAGTGGGGCACCACAAAGTTTTTTATTCCCCTCAAAGGCAGAAGCATCGAAGCTTTGGAGTTGGGGGCCTGTTGGTATTGGTCCTTCGAGGTTATTGTAGGAGACATTAAATTCTTTCAAGAAACTAAGGCTCGCCAATGACGATGGGATTATTCCACACAAGAGATTCGTGGAGAGGTTCAAAACCTCTAAATTTTTTAGGTTAGATATTTGGTCTGGAATGACGGAGAAGTTGTTGGAGCCAAGATTCAACTCCTGGAGAAGCTGCAGTTGACCGATCTCAGTGGGGATATCACCAACAATGTTATTCTCTGATAAGACTGTCGTTGCTGGAAACAAATACAATTTCTGCGTTGGAAAAGTTTGAATTCCGGTTACGCTGCTGATGCCGTACATAGGCAATTCAAATTCATATTGGTCTGCTTGAGATGCAACATTAGGTTCATAAAGCAACCTTGGTAGTCTACAAAGTTGCTTTGGAAATTCACCTGAAATTCGGTTGTTTGACAAGTTTATATAAAACAGCCTAGGAAGAGTCCCCAACCAACTTGGAATTGGCCCTGTGATTTGATTTAAACCCATATGCAACATCTCTATATTCTTGAGCTTTGATAACCATAAAGGTATATGACCATTGAGGTCAGAATCAGCCAAATTCAATACCCGAAGATTTTGGAATCCGTCAAAATCAACCATGTCATCATCAGATGGCATTCCTTCACCTTCAAAGGAACCGGCAAGGGAGAGTGTGTGAAGACTTTTGCACCTCCTCAATATCTTCATTGTCCCTGTGAGGTTGGTGAATCGGTTGTAACCAAGCGAGAGGAAGGACAAGGATTTCAATGAAAGAATCTCGGGTTGTATTTGTCCTTCTAAATGATTTCCACTCAATCCAATGGCTTTTAGGGACCTACATGAGTAAAGGCTTACTGGAACCGTACCAGTGAAGTTATTCATCCTTAGCTCAAGTTTAGTAAGTTGACTCAATCTTGAGAAATCAAGCATGGAGATATCTCCTTCCAAGTTGTTGTTTCCGAAACGTAGTTCTACAAGGTTTGTGCAATTCATCAAAGATGGGGGCAAAGCACCTTCTAAATTGTTGAAATCAAAGGTCACAAACTTCAACTTGGAGAGCTTCCCCAAATTGAGAGGAAGCTCGCCATTCAATTGATTAAAGTAGAGGTCAAGGATTGCAAGGTTAGTGAGGTTGGCAATTCTATCACTAATGGCTCCATTTAGTGAATTGAGAGGTAATGCAATTTCTTCAAGTTTGGTGGCATTATAGATATCTTTTGGAAATAATCCCAAGAGGTTATTGTGACCGGCACGAAAAACCTGCAGTTTGGAACACTTTCCTAGCCCAGGCGCGAGGTTGCCACTGAATACATTGGAAGAAAAATCCAATAGCCTAACGAAGGGAGAAGAATGTTGGAGACAAATAGAGGATGGGACATACCCTGTGAAGCTATTGTTGCTGACATTGAAACTAGTTAAGTTGCTTGCTTGTTGGAAGAATGAAGATGGAATTGCACCAAAGAAGTGATTGCTGGACAAATCAACTGTCCGGATACTGCTGGATGGTAGAGAAATTGGTAGCTCTCCAGAAAGAAGGTTATAGCTCAAATCAAGGATCTCAAGTCGATTCAAAGACAAGAAGAACTGAGTTTCAAGTGAACCATATAGTGAATTGTGGGAAAGGTTCAAGTGGGTGAGATGTGTGAGATTTCTAAGTGAAGAGGGAGAGATACCTCCTTTGAGCCCTTTGGAAGGCAAGAGCAAACGGGTGACCCAACCATCTTGATCACAAGTGATGCCCTTCCAACGACAACAATCAAGGGATGTCCAATTTAAAGGAGGAGAAGATAGAGTGGAGTCAAAGGACAGGAGGGAGCTGTGTTCAGTTTGTTTGCAGGCATGGATATTTGTAGATATAATGCAAGAGAATAAGAGGAAGAGAAGGAAGGCATGAGCCATTATGTTATAAGCTTGCACTAGCATGTTGCTTTGTGTATGTGCCGTTGCTCACATGTATTTACATATATAAGAGCAATGATGCTTGAAAAGGACGCAAACATCAGTACAAATTGAAAAGTCTGCAAAGAACAACCACAATGCAAATTGTGTGGTTGAAGAGATATTCGCACTAATGAGCCCCACTTGGATAATAGCAACTTGCATCTTCCATGTTAACAACTACTTGCTAAATATATTGATAGCAATAAAATGAGCCCCAACCAGGACCAAAGATGGAGAGGGTGGATGTGGACACCACCACCTTGTTCTGTTTATTTTGTCAATTTCTCCCACTTTCTATTTTGTTTGTGTTTTTCTCTTGTTGCCCACTGCTCGCTTTTGATCCCTCTGTTCCATCTTCTCGTGCGTTTATCCCTCTCTTGGGCTGCGTTCTTGCACCACTGCTCAAAGTTTCAATTATAAACTCATGAATTTTAGTAAAAGTAAAATGAAATTCTTTTAAGTCCTTGGGTTATAACAAATCCCTATTTTTATTCTTTTTGGTGCAAGAATGATAATTCTCTATCTTATAGTGTAGTACGGTAGTATTATCACATAGTACTTAAAATGGAAAAATATCAACTTAGTCCATCCATATTATAATACTTATATGAGCTATATTACGTGTAAGAGTGGAACTAAATTTTTTCCAAAGGGTGTGCTAATATTTCGTTAAACGATAAAACAAAATTAAGTCAAACCAAGAACAAGTATATTTTAATTTTCTTGAACTTGAATGATTCATTTAACATGATATAAAACTAGAAAAGTACGACTTTTCTTAACTACCCAGCCATAAAAGTGAAGAATTTGCACATATGGGAGTTGGCTGGGGTGGGCTAAATGTCAAAATCTTGAAATTACGTGCTATAAAAAATATTTTTGACCAAGGTTGCATTGGGCTATAGTCGAGGGTAGCCTATATGAAGTTCCACCATTATTACATGACCGGACTCCAGCACTATTGTATAATTTCTCGTTAATTACAGAGAAGGTGCCTAATTTAAAGCACAAACTTCTGTTATATACATAGTTGCATAGGAAATGCTTGAAGCATTTGTTTACATTATCAAATTGTCCATCTCTAGGGAACAAAGGGCAATAATTAATTAAACATAGAACTGTTGGATTTGTTTAATTCATGAGAGTTCACCAAAGAATTTCATAATGTTTCTCGAAATATTATATTTTTTGTTTTTTGGGGGGGTTGGTTTCCCTCATTGAAGGACATTCCCAAAAGTTCAATATTCTTTTGCTCTTATGTTTTATGTCACTGATGATATCAAAATACAATTAATATAAATGAGGTAGAGGACAAGCATAAATCTTTTTCATGTATAAATCCTATCCTACGATTCTGATGTGATTACTATTTTTAAGCCTAAAGGCATAAAATTCTGATGTGCCTATCTTCTTGTATTGTCCAATCTGTCAAAAACCTGTTTTTAATTATATTGGAACTTTGAGAAGATTTTGGCCGCAAGTTTTTTTTACAGTTTGTAACACTTTCTTTTGTTTCATAGGGATTGGGAGCTGACATATTCATGAATTGTATCTTTCTTTTTGTTTTTTGTTCTTTTGTTTTATATATACAAGCGTTATTGGGAAGCGGGTTTTCTCATATACGCATACTGTCAAGGTGACATGAGTTCGAAATTAAGACCACTGATTTACAAATCAAGGCAGTTTTCCATTAGACTAGACTCTATTGGCTTCATAAATTGTATTTTTTACTATATTATAAGGGACCGAAAATTTGACCTATTCCAATCCTAAACAATTTTCTCCATCTTCGCTCATCACTTGGTCAATCCCGGACATTAAGAAGGCAGTAGTCTTTGGTGATCAAACATGATTAGGAACATCAATACTTTGTTACCTCCATGATTAGTAACAAACTAATGTTTTTGTTTCCAAACTCGTTAATTACAAATATTATTTGAATACAATAAACTCGTTAATTACTAATGCTTTGTTGACTACTGAGGCGGAATTCATGGCAGGAACAGAAGCTATTAAGGAAGCCATCAGGCTTCAAGGGTTGCTTGATGACTTAGGGGTTCAACAGGACCATGTGGATGTTCATTGTGATAGTCAGAGTGCTATTTATTTAGTAAAGAATCAAGTTCATCATGCACGTACGAAACACATTGACGTGAGATTCTATTTTGTTCGTAAGATTATTGAAAAGGGAGATATTCTTCTTCAGAAGATTGGGACCGCCGACAGTCCCTACGGATATGTTGACAAAATCAGTTTCGTTGCTCAAGTTTAAGCACTGCTTAGACTTGATTGGCATTTGTAAAATTTGTTGACTGCCTCGAGGGGAATTGTGAGACGACCATTGGGAGTATTACTACTATGGTTTGGTGAATTTTGAGTCAAGGTAGAGATTGTTGACTATTTGACTAAATAATGCACCTACAACCTTGAAATTTGGTCGATTGGTTGCTTTTGTCTGTTTATCTTGGTATTTGGTTGATTGGCAGACAAATTGCATGGGAATGCATTTATTATGGGCAGCTTTTGGCTTTGCCTATATATTGAGGCGTGGGCACATTAATTATTGAACTTTGGCTAATTAATTGGTTTGACTTGATTAGCAGCCCACCCGTTGGCTCCTTTGAAGAGACACTCATCCCTTGGCTTTAAAAGGAGAAGTAACCCAGCAGATGGTGAGAGGAAGCTGCACCAAAGGGAGTGTAGAGAGAAGTTGGCAGCAGAGAAAGTGAGAGAGGAAAAATAATAGTTGGGCAGCAAAACAATTTGTGTCTGTCGTTGGTTAATTTTCCCTTTCTTCAAATTGTACTCAATTTGTAATCTCTTTATATTCTTGATTGTGTGAGCTTGGGTATATTTGGGGCTTCGGTTTCTAAGTGTTAAACACTATTGTATTCTCTCATTTGATTATAATGGATTACTCCGTCATCTCCAAACTGAATGTAGGCATTGCTGAACCAGTATAAATCTTGGTGTTGTTGGTGTTGTTTTGTTCTTTTTTTATCTCTTGCCAGTTGTTGTTTTATTTTCACTCACAGTTGATTGACGCTTCCGCACAACACAAACATGATTAGGAACATCAATACTTTGTTACCTCCATGATTAGTAACAAACTAATGTTTTTTTTTTCAAACTCCTTAATTACAAATATTGTTTGAATACAATATCCATAGAAAGTAAGTAATCAGTAATCAATAACCACTTGCATCTAATTTTTTGATTTTCTTATAGTTAGCTTGAAAGCGATGCAGTTATAAAGGATTCTGAAAGGAAGAATGCGCGAAGACTTGTGCAACGCATTAGTATTTTCATTGCTCCTGTGACTTTGGTCAATCTATTTCCACCAAACCAATTGAGAGGAATGACAAATATTTCAATGAAAGAATCCGAGGATGTATTTGTTGTGAAAATCAAATAAGACTTTCACTCACTCCCCTAATAATCTTGTTGTTGATGGACTTTGTGACAAACACAATAATGGATGAATCACACACACACACACATGAGAAACCAACCAAGCACAAAATGACACAAGAATTTATAGAGGTTCAGCAATTGCCTACATCCTCTTGGTGATCCCCTTGAGAAATTCACTAATGAAAGAATAAGTTACAGCTTTGGTTTACAAAGAAACCCCCTTAGAACTCTATTCTCTCCCCAAGCTCTCTTTTCTCTCTCACCCCTTGCTCAACACTTTGATGCACTTGTGAACACTTTCTCACCCTTGGTGTTTCCCCCCCTTTGGTTTCTAGACTTACAAGACCCCAACACTTAGCTCCTTACTTGAGCTGATTGCACTCTCTTCCTCCCTTGATGGTTTTACCCTCACCCTTTGGGAAATTAATCACCCCTTGGAGAATAAAGACCATTTGCATCCTCTTCTTTATAGACATGCCTTTGGACTTAGTAGAGGGCTGCAATTACTCCTGTACGTTCTCACTTTCAGCCACCTACCTAAACCATAGGTTAGGCAAGTCAAAAAGTAAGCCATTAATGCATGCACCCTTTAGCCACCCTATAGCCACCCTATCTAGAAAACCTTTGATACAAGTCAACAAACATCATTTAATGGTGTTCCAGCTTTTCCATCACCTTACTAGACTTTCTAGAACCCATTAAAGACTTTGGAGGCACTTGGAGTTAGGTAGGGAATTAACACATGTGAACTGAATCCTTAATGTGAGCCAAATTTCCAACAGTATTTGCCCCTCTAGATGATTTAAAGTCAATCGAATTGCTTTCAAGGACCTACATGAGTAAAGGCTTATTGGAAACTATTTCCCTCTTTTCAGCCGAGGCGGTCGATGGAAGGAACTTTTGGTCTTTCTTCTTTTGAATGGAATGTGAGTAAATGGATGTGTTGCGCTTCTAACTACTGATCAAACAATTGATCGGCCAAGCAAGGAACCTCCTCTTGGCCTAGGTTCTTTCACTTCCTCGGGATCAAGGATGGTTAGGCTTTGTACGGATGTTCTTGTCATTTTTAGGGTTTTAAGTAAAAATAGTGCAATTAAACTAAATGTGCGTTTAAACGTAAAGACAAGAATTAAAGTGCAATAAAATAAATCAAAGCGATAAATAAAGTAAGAACGAAATAAAAGCGATAAGAACGATAAACTGAAATAAACTTGAAATTAAACTTAATAAAAGTGCAATAAGAATGAAAAGCAAGGCAATGGAAATAAACTTGAATTTAAATGACAAGAAAATAAAAATTGAACAAGAATTTAAACTTACACTAAGGAAAGGAAGAACACGCTACACTAGGTGCTTGAAAAATAAAATCTTAAGTCTAGAAAAAGAGAAGTGCGAGATTAAAAGTAGGTTTGTCTATTTGATGTTGTGTGTCTTCTGCCTTCGTTTGGTGATGTTTATATAGGGCATTCGTCAGCCCATGGGCTGGCCATTGAATGGCCAAAAGTCAACTTTTTAAAGATTCCTTCCCTTTTGAGGCCCCCCCAAATCCGTGGGATTGCATTGATGGAGATATTCTGATATACTTGATTCTTTCTTGCTTTGGATCATTTCGAATTATTATCAACCTCCTTGATTTCTTTCCTTGTGAGGCCTCCGTCACGTGCACATAATCTTCTGGAAATCCTGGGCTCGAATTGGTGACTTGGGCTTGGACCTCAGAGCTCTTTTAAATGGCCATCCATTTTTATTACACATAATACATAATAAAACTCTCATATTTCAATTGCCCAAAATCCTTCAATCCAACCCCATCAAAAAACCCTGGGCGTATATTTGTATTTATTTACTTGTGTGTGTATATATATATATGTAAAATAGGACAAGAAAGGCCCAACTTAAAGAAACTCTAGCCCAACCCATTCTTGCAAAAACCCTAGAGCTTAAACCACAAAAGTCCCAAGGCTCTAGCCACATAAATCCCGCAGCACTCGACTACCTGAGCTCCCCAAATACTCCAGCCGCTAGATTTTAAACATCCAGCCGTAAATTCCAGCAAAAACCCGGGCTCTGGCCTACTCCGTAGCCCTCCAAATACTCCAGCCGCCAGATTTCAAACACCCATATATATATATAGTGTTATTTGAGGGATGGGGCGTCAACCGTTGGATCTGTTTTTAATGATCTTGTGTGGCTGAGATTGTTTTACATCTTTTAACCGTTGGATCTGTTTTTAATGATCTTGTGTGGGTTAAAAGATGTAATTCAATCTCAGCCACACAAAGTCATTAAAACAGATCCAACGGTTGAGCGCCCCATCCCTCAAATAACACTATTTGAGGGATCCCTCAACTGAAGGGGACTTATATATATATATATATATATATATATATATATATATATATAAAAGACAAAGAGGTTTCAATCTAAATGAACTTTAGCCCAGCTGCATTTGCAAGAAACCTAAAGGCTCTAACCATAAAAACCCCCAATATCCCAGCCGCAAGAAACTTGGGTTCCAGCTGCCAAATCCAGTCGTCATTTTCCAAATCCTCCAAGCAATTCTGCCTGCACATCAAGCTTCTAGCCCGGCCGCAACAAACCCAGCTCCTCCGGCAGTGAAAACTCCAGCTCCTCCAGCCGTCAAAACTCCAGCTCCTCCAGCTCGAGTTCACGCAAACCCCAAAGCTCCAAAACCCCCTGCCTAGCTTCATCCAAGCCGCCAAGTCTCGCAGTCCAGCCACCTTCAAGCCTTCAGCCCCGCTCGAAACAAAAGCCCGGCCTCAGTCCAGCCACACTTCGAACAAAGCCCAACCATATTTGAACTAGGCCCGGCCGCAACACTCCAGCAAACCTGGCCCCTATATGAGAGGAGACTCAACCGCTCAGGACACAGCCCAGCTCCATCTTGCCGTAACTATGCAGAAAAATCCCGGCCGTGACTCCACCAAAATTGGGCCGCATCTCCAGCTACAAAACTAGGCTGCATTTTTAGTTACAAAACTGGGCCGTATTTTTCAAACAAGCTTGAACACAGCCCGGCACATCTTCCCAGCCACGTAGTTCCGGCCGTATTCAAGTCTCATATCCCTTTTGAGCTTCCAGCCGCGGCTCAGCCACAAGGACTTTAGCCACACTAGAATTTAATATGGCCGCTTGTATTTCGTAAGTTGCCCAGGTTGGGTGAATTTTCACCACCCCAAAACATTGCCCCCTCAACTTGCTTAGCTCGGATTGGTGTAGAGGTAAGCAAATCGAAACCCGAGACCTCTGAATTTCTTAAGTTTGAGACTCATTGCTTGCCTTTCACGTTATTTAAATTTCGAATTGGGTTGGAATTTAGAAAGACAACAATTAAATTAGAGAGACTTTTGAACGTCCTATCCGTTAAAACCCTAGGTATTACAAATACCCAAGTGCTCTCTTTCATTTCCACATAAAACACTTCCACCATAGCCATAGGTTTTTATAAGGTTTTCTCTCAAAACCCATATCCTCTTTATCCTCACGTTCATCATTTCACACACCGAATCCACCCGAATCGACGTCAAACTTGAGGTTTGCAAGTTTCTAGGTACGTTGCACTAATTCTTGGTTGATTTTGGTATGATTTTGATGCATTTGTAGCCTTCAAAAGTTTAGACTTGAAACTTTGAATGTATGAATAGTGCCATAATGTTCTTCGCGTTCTTGATTCAAATCTTACTTTCTTCACTATATTTTTCTTTGATTCAATCTTACTTCCTGTTTGTAGGATGAAATCCATTCCAAATGATAGTGCCCAATTTTTTGAAGATATGAAAGTGGCTGTGGACAAAGATTTGGGCAAGCAAGTATTCGCCTACTTCCTTAATGCCTTTCCCAACTCCGCCCAATATATTCTCGGCCCATTTTTCTCCACCTCTCCGGAGGAGGTGGCGAAGGTGTGGGTGACGCAGCGAGAAATGGCCCAACTTATTTTTCAAACTTCACATGGGCAACCGTTGGGAGGGTTCCAAGCCATTCAAAGGTTGGCCGACAGGAAATTTGATTGGTATCATTGGTTCAAAATTTTAGAACCAAAATTGAAGGATCATTGGAAGAAGATCATAATATATGATACGTTGCTCCTATGTGCGGGAAGCTCATTTCCTTGCTATCGCTCTCTCGTCATCGCAGCACTATGCTTTTGGTCTTCATCCACCAATTGCATGAGGCTCCGTTTCGGGATGATGACACCCAACTTGCTAAACTTGGCAGCTATCGCCGGCCTTCTCCCTCATGAAGATGATTTCTCGGCCGCCAACCTTTCAGAAGCCAAGGTGGGCTTAGATTTCCACAATTCGAACAAGACTTCTGGGAGTTGGGTGAAGACTTATATTGGCCATGGCTGTGAGCCCACCGACCCCCCCTTCCATCAATGGCGTATCCTACACTGAGCATGTGTCTTTTCTTGTGATGTGGTTGTGCAAGTTCTTCGCGTGCCCAAAATTCGATGGGGTTACTAAGGAATTCCAAGTCTTGGCGGAAGTACGTGTGGATGGCCATCAAGTGGCCATGGGCTCTATCTTTCTTGCCTATCTTTATAGAGGGCTCTATGAGGTAACCACTAAACCCATGGATTATCATGCTTCTGGCCCTATATGGATTTTTCAGTTGTGGCTCCAGCTCTACTTTCCCGAACTGAGTCTCACCAACGTTTGCCCGAACCATAAAGCACTCGTGGGCCCGCCTTTTCTCAAAGCCCCACACTGAAAGCATTATGTTGAGGATTGCTTCGGATTCTTTTATGAGTGCCATGAGTGGACTAGAGAGCATCTCTCTATTTGCCTAGACCACCATTTCCCGGATTATCTAGCTCTGGATCTTTCCTCATTTCCTACGGTGGAAATGAAAAAGGAAAGACATAATATGTGGGCGAGCATTCTCATCAGCCGAGATCTTCCGTACGGCCTAATGGTGAACAAAGGTAACAACTATCATTGTGGTGGTGAACTCTATTATCCCGCCGCCGTCCACTACAAACTAGGTTTTATCCAGAGCATCCCGATACCACCCACAGATTGTAGACCACATTAGGTCTAAAAGCATAAAGCACTCATGGGTCCGCCTTTGCTCAATACCCCACGCTGAAAGCATTATGTTGAGGATTGCTTCAGATTCTTTTATGAGTGCCAGGAGTGGACTAGAGAGCATCTCTCCATTTGCCTAGACCACCATTTCCCGGATTATCTAGCCCTGAATCTTTCCTCATTTCCTACGGTGGAGACGAAAAGGAAAGACATAATATGTGGGCGAGCATTCTCATCAGCCGAGATCTTCCGTACGGCCTAATGGTGAACAAAGGTAACAACTATCATTGTGGTGGTGAACTCTATTATCCCGCCGCCGTCCACTACAAACTAGGTTTTATACAGAGCATCCCGATACCACCCACAGATTGTAGACCACATTAGGTTTAAAGAGGCCCACGATGAGCGTCTAAGATGTTTTCGTGTTCGATAATTTTATGGGAATACATGGATTCGATCAATGTTAGTCCTCGAACCTAAGACCTGCTGATGTTTAGTTGTATCACAAAGCCAGCAAATCTAGTGAATCCGCATGTGTTGATCATTTTTCTTGGAAACTTGGTAGATATATGGTGTTATTTAATACGGCATGCATGCCAGACATGGCTTGAGAGTTCCAATGCTGGTCAAGCCTTATCTTAACATTACATACATTGACATCTTATTCATGTTACACTACAGGAGAAGCAGAACCTTCGTAGCAAATCTCATTCTTCGCTCTTGATTCACAAGTCACTACCATATGTCAACTACATGACCAAACAGATGAACTTTAGAAAAATGGTATATCAAGCAAAAGACGAAAGGCATAAAAGATGACACACTCGGAGTAAATTCATGGATATATTAAACCCAAAAAAATTATATTTAAGTCTAGGCGACTCAATTGTGTTGGAATTGACTTAAATTTGATGGCATGTGATGTGTTTTGTTATGGGCACCTACCTTGACTTTGTTGGCTTCACAAGTGCTTTCGGTGGCTTTGTTTTTTGATTGATAAAACTATATGCATGTGAGGAAGACTTTGGGGAAGCAAAGACAAAGTGGGAAAACCAAGTTTGACTTTGGGGAATGGTGTTAGGTTAACATATCAATCTCACATTAATGTCTAACTAGTAAGAGCATCCACAATGTGCTCCTTAAACCACCTCATTAGCTAAAATTTAGGGAGAAATTGAAAAAACTCATCTCCAACTATGCTCTCTATCCAGCTCTTAAAATAGAGAGACCTTTAGCAGCTCCTAAATATGAGGAGAGAGAAAGTACTCATAGTGACTCCTTATAATTAAATGCTTCTATATTTAATATTATTTTAAGCATTTATTTAATGTAAACTATTTTTTATTATTGCTTTTGTGTCTACATTTTATTCAATAATTGAATTAAAATTTATTAAAAATATTTACGACTCTTTAAACTAGAGAGTATGGTTGGAGTTGAAATTTTATAGAGAGTATGGTCACTCCACCGGTCCTTCCTCTCTCTCCCTAAAACTGCAACTTCTCTTTAACCCATGGAAGCCCCTGCAAAATATCTAATTATTGCAAATGGGTCCTTATTAAAACAAAGAGGCCTTAATCATTATCATATTAAAATACTAATTTACTGTGACATTTTTTTAAATAAAAGGAACATCGAGTAAACCCTAAACCCTACTGTGACATTTAAATGAACATCGAGTAATGGAAAGACAGAGAGAGGGTTATGGATGATGGCGGCATCGCGATGGTAAGGGGTTGTTTTCACTTTCTATGTATTTCTATCAATTGTTTTAATTTTATTTTAAATGGTAAAATTGGAGTTTCAAATCCAGCTGGAACAAATAGTTTATTTCTTATAAAAAGAATACACATGGCAAATTTTGAGTGGAAGTATCACGACTGACGTGGTGATACCGTACTATTCTATAATTTCTCGTGGGGGTGTTGGGTTGATTTTTATTAAAATTATTTTATTTTTTGTATTTTATATTTCATGTTATTTTATTTTTCAGTATTTAGTTATTTTTAATGTACAAATTGACTAATTTGCCCTCATATTTAACAGCAAATTGGATAAAATGTTGAGGATTTAGATGGCAGGGGGAAAATTGGTGAAAAATCAAATCCTTAATTTTCTTAAAAACAAAGGATAAGGGTAAATCGAAAGATAAGTACAAGTTTAGGGCGGCAAATCAACAGTTAAGTACAAATTCCCCCATAACGTTATGAACAAAACAACATATATCCTTTAAATGTGAGTCCAGTTACTTTGGAAAGAAGGAAAAAAAAAAAGCAAACTGAAAATGCAAATAAAAAGTACAATATTAATAATATATATATATAGTCTCTAAGCCTTCTTTTCGTCATGTTGATGTGGACTGTTGTCAACTTATCATCACATAGAGCCTATCTTGTAGATTGTCTATGAATCGAAAATACGCATATCTCCATGTCGTGTTAATAACTAAAGAACCACAGACTACCCCAAATCCTACTACGAACCCCAACACAATGAAAATGTAAAACCATGGAAGTTGATGATGCCCATTGCCCTCGTCTTTGTTGTTCTTGTTATCTGCATCCATGTCCTTATTTGGTATGCACTTATTTGGAAGTGGGGCACCACAAAGTTTTGGATTCCACTCAAAGGCAGAAGCGTTGAATCTTTGGAGCTGGGTGCCTGTTGGTATTGGTCCTTCAAGATTATTGTATGAGGCATTAAATTCTTTCAAGAAATTAAGACTCGCCAATGATGATGGGATTATTCCAGACAAGTGATTCGTGGAGAGGTCCAAAACCTCTAAATTTTTTAGGTTAGATATTTGGTCTGGAATGAGGCCAGAGAAGTTGTTGGAGTTAAGAGCCAACTTGCGGAGACACTGCAATTGGCCAATCTCAGTAGGTATATAACCATTAATGTTATTGTTAGATATGACTATCCATCCTGGTAAAAAATACAATTTTTGCTATGGAAAAAGTTGTTGTGGAAAATGTTGATCTGAGATTATGCTGACGCTGCTGCCGGCGACAGGAAGTTCAAATTCATATTTGTCTACTTGAGATGCAATATTAGGTTCATAAAGCAACCTTGGTAGTTGACAAAGTTGCTGTGGAAATTCACCTGAAAGTCGGTTGTTTGGCAAGCTGATATAAAACAGCCTAGGAAGATTCCCCAACCAACTTGGAATTGGCCCTGTGATTTGATTAAAACCCAGAAACAAGATCTCTAGATTCTTGAGCTTTGACAACCACACAGGTATTTGACCAGTGAGGTTAGAACGAGACAAACTCAACAATCGAAGATTTTGGAATCCATGAAAATCAACCATGTCATCATCAGATGGCATTCCCTCACCCACAAAGGAACCACTAAGCAAGAGTGCGTGAAGACATCTACAACTCATCAATATCTTCATTGCCCCTGTGAGGTTAGTGAATCGGTTGAAACCAATAGAGAGGAAAGACAAAGATTTCAATGAAAGAATATCATCTTCTATTTGTCCCTCTAGATGATTTGCAGACAATCCAATGGCTTTTAGGGACCTACACGAGTCAAGGCTTCTTGGAACTGTACCAATGAAGTTATTCTCCCTTAGGTCAAGTTTAGTAAGTTGACTAAGGCTTGAAAAATCAAGCACGGAGATATCTCCTTCAAAGTTGTTGGATTCCAAACGCAATTCTACAAGGTTTGTGCAATTCATCAAAGATGGGGGCAAAGCACCCTCTAAATTGTTGAAACCAAGGGTCACAAACTTCAACTTAGATAGCTTCCCTAAATTGAGAGGAAGCTCACCGCCAAAATGATTATAGTAGAGATCAAGGGTTGCGAGGTTAGTGAGGTTGACAATTTTATCACTAATGGCTCCATGTAGTGAATTGAGAGGTAATGCAATTTCTTCAAGTTTGGTAGCATTATAAATATCTTCTGGAAATAATCCTGAGAGGTTATTGTGACCGGCACGAAAAATCTGCAGTTCAGAACACTTCCCTAGCCCAGGAGCAAGGTCGCCATTAAATAGATTGGAAGAAAAATCCAATAGCCTAAGGAAGGGAGAAGAATGTTGGAGACAAATAGAGGATGGGACATACCCTATGAAGGTATTGTTGCTGACATTGAAACTAGTCAAGTTGCTTGCTTGTTGGAAGAATGAAGATGGAATTGCACCAAAGAAGTGATTGCTGGACAAATTGACTGTCCGGATATTGCTAGGTGGTAGAGAGAGTGGTAGATCTCCAAAAAGACGGTTATAGCTCAAATCAAGGATCTCAAGTCGATTCAAAGACAAGAGAAAAGTGAGTTTCAAGTGAACCATATAGTGAATTGTGGGAAAGGTTCAAGTGGGTGAGATGTGTGAGATTTGCAAGTGAAAAGGGAGAGATACCTCCTTTGAGCCCTTTGGAAGGTAAGAGCAAACGGGTGACCCAACCATCTTGATCACAAATGATGCCCTTCCAACGACAGCAATCAAGGGATGTCCAATTTAAAGGAGGAGAGGAAAGAGTGGAGACAAAGGACAGGAGGGAGTTGCGTTCAGTTTTTTTGCAGGCATGAATATTTGTAGATATAATGCAAGAGAATAAGAGACAAAGAAGGAAGGCATGAGCCGTTAGGTTATAAGCTTGCACTAGCATGTTGCTTTGTGTATGTGCCGTTGCTCACATGTATTTATATATATATATATATATATGAACAACCATGCTTGAAAACGATGCAAACCACCACCACACAATGCAAATTGAGAAGTCGGGAAACAACAACCACTGAATGCAAATTATTGATATTGAAACCTTTGGGCCACCAGAAGAGGACTTGGCCTTCACGAAGTACTCAAAAGTTGTTGCCGTGATATATCATATATGTTTTGACTATTTCCTTTTATTTTTAAGGCAGCTGATAACTGATACCAGCTCATCTTCCATGGTAATCACTCAAAGTCCAAGTTCAAAGTTGTTAACCAGAAATTATATCATTTGCCTTCAAGCATAAGAAATATCTGATTTCCCTTGCCAATGTCCATGCTGGTTGCGTTATCGACTTTATGACAGTCGAGTTAAATTGCAAATGTCTTACAACTAGTTGATTGCAGAGTTGTTATAAGCTGATAGGATGTGTCATGATTTTTTTCTGAACAGTAATAAAAAATCTCACGGATGTATTTAATGCGTTTTCAGATTTGGATGCAAACGTTTGACGTGTGCTTTCCCTCATTGGTGTTTTTTCTTTCATTATGATGACAATTTTTCATGGAATTTGGAAGATATATGGTGTGATTTTTCCAGATAGATATAGCCTGAGAGTGACACTGCCATCAAGCCAGATAGATATCTTGTTGATGATTCTTCTAAGAAAATTCAAAATTGGAGCAACTACTTAATAACGTGGCAGGGCTGAAACGGTGAAATTTTTGGTGGGGTTGGGATTTGAGTTTGAATAGAATAGGAGAAAACGACAAAGACAGACGGAATCAGATTCGCGTGGGAGGGCTGAAACGGCAGAGAGGCCTATCTCTACAATGTCTACATTTAGATTTGTGGGGGCACTTTTTCGCGATAAGATTGGCGCGCGGTGAGGGCTGTTTTAAACAGAGCCACAAACATTATGACACGTGTTCGACCTGTGTGTCTGTAACGTGTTCGACCTGTGTGGCGACAACTATAATAAAATATTGATAGCAATAACGTTCAACCACTTGCATCTTCCATGCTAATAAATTAACAACTACTTGCTAAATATATTGATAGCAATAAAATGAGCCCCAACCAGGACCAAAGATGGAGAGGGTGGATGTGGACCCCACCACCTTGTTCCCTTTATTTTGTCAATTTCTCCCACTTTTTATTTTGTTTGTTTTTTCTTTTGTTGCCCACTGCTCACTTTTGATCCCTCTGTTCCATCTTCTCGTGCCTTTATCCCTCTCGTGGGCTGCGTTCTTGCACCACTGCTCACTGTTTCAATTGTAAACTCATGAATTTTAGTAAAAGTAAAATGAAATTCTTTTAAGTCCTTGGGTTATAACAAATTCCTATTTTTATTCTTTTTTGGTGGAAGAATGATAATTCTCTATCTTATAGTGTAGTATGACGGTAATATAACCACATAGTATTTAAAATAGAAAAATATCAACGTAGTCCATCTATATTATAACACTTATATGAGCTATATTACGTGCAAGAGTGGAACTAAAAATTCTCATGAGAGTTCACCAAGGAATTTCATAATGTTTCTCGAAATATGATAAGGGGGGAATTACTTTTCCCTCATTGAAGGACATTCCCAAAAGTCCAATATTCTTTTGCTCTTATGTTTTATTATGTTTTATGTCACTGATGATATCAAAATACAGTTAATATAAATGAGGCAGTTTGTAACACTTTCTTTTGTTTTATAGGGATTGGGAGCTGATATATTCATGAATTGTATCTTTCTTTTTGTTTTTTGTTCTTTTGTTTTATATATACAAGCGTTATTGGGGAGGGGATTTTTCACATACACATACTGTCAAGGTGACATGAGAGTTCGAAATTAAGACCAGCTTGATTTACAAATCAAGGCCGTTTTCCACTAGACTAGACTCTATTGGCTTCATGAATTGTAATTTTGACTATATTATAAGGGGCTGAAAATTTGATCTATTCCAATCCTAAACAATTTTCCCCATCTTCGCTCACCACTTGGTCAATCTCGGACATTAAAAAGGCAGGTAGTCTTCGGTGATCAAACATGATTAGGAACATCAATACTTTGTTACCTCCATGATTAGTGTTGGGGTCTTTTTCCTTCGGAAGGCTCGTTCGGGCTTGTTGATTCTCGGACCGCCATAGAGTGGTAGATCAAGCCTCGTTGCCCCCTTTTTTGAGTTAGCGAGGACTAGGCCCAAAGTATCCCGAGGGAGAAGCAAGTCTCAGGGGAGTACTCTGTTCTTCTTCCAGCGGCTGCGTATTTGGTGTCCTGATGTTTCCTGTAGCTTGACGAAGAGTTAAAAATGACTTGCTGATGTTTCCGGCAGCTTGAAGAGGAATTGAAGATGACTTGCTGATGTTTCCGGGCAGCTTGAAGAGGAATTGAAGATGACTTGTCGATGTTTCTGGCAGCTTGACGAAGAGTTAAAGATGATTTGCTGATGTTGATATGAGATTATATGAGCTTGGCATGAGAGCTTGGAGTGTGGGAGTGTTGCATTCCTAAAAGGATACAAATTAATGTGCAAACAACCAATTAAAAATACCCGCAAGTGCACGAATCTAAAGAAGTATAGATTATGTAAGTACGGGGTTCGATCCCACGAAGAACTTGTCGGCTTCCTATAAGTTCTAATTTGAGTACGTGAAGAACACTTAATTGACACACCACAAATGCACAAATGCAAAATGGAAACTAAAAATAAGTAAAGAAGTGTAAAAGAAATGAAACAACACAAGAAAACTAAAGAAAAACACAAACAGCATTTTCTATCACCATTCTATCACCTGTTTATCACATGTGAACAGTGCCGTGAACAGTGACAGTGACGTGAATAGTGAACAGTGACGACCGGTAGTTTTTGGCAGAGTCGAAACTCAAATTTTGACGTGATGAGCGACCGGTCGTTAGGTAAAAGCGACCGGTCGTTTTCTCTGCCTTTTCAGTTTCGACCTCTACAGTGTTTTGCCTATAACTTTCCAACCGTTTGTCCAAAATTCACGTTCTTTATACGGTTGGATTCAGGACAGAAAATGCAAGAACACAACTCGGATCAAAAGTCCAAAACAATTACGGAAACAAATAAAATTCAGTAACAAAGACACACCACGTGTCGAACACATAACTCACACACACATTGGGGGGGGGTTTTGATTTGTTTCAAGTGACCTATTTCTATTGCATGAAAGTAAATGGACGTTGAATTTAAATGAGAATGGCAGAGATGAATTATCAAAATGTGAAATTAAAATGTAACGAACACTAGGGTTTCGGAATCCACCCTAAACAATTCTACCAAAGTTCATGAATACTCAAGTGATGAACTCTAAACGTGTTGATGAAAATGTTCGCAATCAAGACCATGGGTCGTGGCTCAAGACGCATTGATTCTCTCTAATATACGTAAAGTGCATGGTTCGTGCTACAATACTTGTGCTCTCCTCATAACCGAACCTAGGTATGGTTCGTACTTCGATTCAATTACAAGGAAAACCCATTAAGTTCAAAGAGAATATGAACATCACAAAAATCCTAATAGCATGGTGTTTACATTAGGTATTCAAGAAACCAATTCACATGGATGGTTCTTACTCCATCCATCTATTGCTTAGGAAAACATGAAGATACACATAATCCCAACAACCTCAAGAAGCATGCTTTCAAAGGTGATCAATCAAAGAAGAACATACATCAAGGATAGATTAATTTGGTGAATTGGAATTCATCAACAATATCTAGAAATTCATACACTCAAGCATCAAAACAATAAGGTATTTATGTTTAAGGCTTCAACCTAAGCCCTAGCTATGGAGTTTAGTTCCTCATAATCATTTCAAACACAAATTCGAAATATAACTAGAAAGAGTTTACAGATTTGGAAATGATGAAAGCTTGAAGTCTTCAATGGTGGAAATCTTCCCCCTTCTTCCCTGCGGCTGTACCTCCTTCTCCTTCCTTAGCTCTTAGCTCTCCAATCTGCTCCGTATGTGTAGAATAATGGAATGACTTCATTTCCCATGTTCAAAAGCTCTCCCACTTCAGATTGCAATTCCCTTTGCTTCCCTCTCTACTCATTTCCAGCTTTTACTTTTAGTATTCTAATGTCAAAGTCTTCACCCATTGTCTTCTTGTCCCCTTGCAAATGAGGAAGCCTTGTCCTCACAAAGATGCCAAATGCTTCAGAAAATATCCCATCTACTAAGGTAAATTCTTGTTACCAAGAGTTATGGTAACAAGAATAATCAAGATGACACAATGGAGGTAAAAGCTGGCCAATTCCGGATTTCCAGAGCTGTGGTAACATGTTGGATTGGTTGGATAGGTAATACTTGTCCAATGAAGCTCAAATTTGGATATGTTGTAGTTAACATCTATTAGAACAAGTCTCATGAAGATCTTCACCTCATCCGAGCACCAGAGCATGTTGATCCCAGGCCAAGAAGTTGACCTACGAAAATGAACAAAAACAGAATTTATAACAAATAATGCACTTTTAGCTCATTTTCATTCCAACCAATGTAAAATCTATGAAAACACAAAAAGGAAGTAAAAAACTATAAAATGTCAAGAACTAACTCAAAATAGTGGGTGAATAACATGAAAAATCATGTGTAAAAATGAACCGAAAGGGAGCTAAAGATCCACCAGTTTCAGCGAATGAGAATGCATTTGCTTGGCTTAGTGTTGGATATGCTTGAGTTTGGGTGTTGATAATTTGTTGTTTGTAGCTATGGTGTTTATAGCTTGGAAGGAAGGGAAAGTTTGGAGTCAGCTTTATGGATTTAAGAATTTAAGAGAATGATAATGGGAGGAAAAACTTGAGGTTTGAAGACTATGGTGTTTATAGCTTGGAAGGAAGGAAAAACTTGGAGTTATGCTTGGTGAGGCTTTATAGAGAAGATGATGGATTTTAAGGATGAGAAAGTAGGAAACATGGTTGTGATGGTTGAGGAATGGCTAGGATGACCGCTGGAATGCTTGCAGGCAGGAAGGGAGGAAGGAAAGTGGTTTGATGGTTGCTGGGGTGCTTGAGCAACCAAGAGGTGTTAGTCGATGACTGCTGGGATGCTTGCAGCAGCCAAAGGATGAAGGTTGATGGCTGGGATGGTCGCTGGAATGCTTGCAGCAGGCTTAAAAAGGAAGGAAGATGAGTTCTCATGGTTGCTGAAAAGCTTGCAGCAACCAAGAGAGGTTGATTTTGCCTAGCAAATGCCTCCCAATTTATAGAGGGTGAGGGTTTTCCTTTATTTCCAATAGGTAAAAGGAGGTGCTGGAACCAGCCTATTTCCAATGGTTAAATTAGAGCACTTGGAGCATGCTATTTTCCAGCAAGTAAATCTAGGCATTGGAAAATGACTATTTCCTATGGGTAAAAGGGAGTGTTAGAATTGGCTTGTTTCCAGCGGGTAATAGAGAGCATTGGGACATTATTGTTTCCAGCATGTAGAGCTAGGCATTTGGAAAATGACTATTTCCTATGGGTAAAAGGAAGTGCTTGAAAAATATCTCATTTGGTCATCCACATTGGAGGACTCTAAGTAATGGGCTTGGACTTTGGTGCTTCCAAGTAGCTAGCCAAAGTCTCCATTATCCAAGAGATTCCGTGAGCCTTGTGGACCTCCGTTACCTTCCACACCTCAATCCCTCATGCAAGCCCCGTACACCACATAACTTGGGTTCATGTGAGCTTGGTAGGTGATTGACATATGAAAATTGTATTGTTGGCTTGGCATGACATGCACACTATTTTTATATTTATTTAATGAATTAATTCCCAAAATATAGCTTGGATTAACGCATGACCAACATTTTATGTTATATTGGGCTTTAAATGTCTTTGGGTTTCCCGTGACTTTTTTGGGTCTGAACAATTAGTAACAAACTAATGTTTTTGTTTCCAAACTCATTAAATAAAAATATTGTTTGAATACAATATCCATCGAAAGTAAGTAATTAGTAATCAAGGGAACTTCTCCATTGCGATTTCAGAAGATGCGAACTGGTTACGGATTTCCTGTTTTTGACCGTGGGATGATTTCCACGCTTCAGATTGGATTTTTTTTTTCTTCTTTCTTCCTCTCCCCGATTTCAGTCTTCTCTCTCTCCTCTTTCTTTTTTTATTTCCTTTCCTTCTATCTCTCTTGCTTTTCTTCTTCTTTCTTCTCTCTCCCGAGTTCACTCTTCTCTCTCTCACTCTCTTTTTTTTTTTTCTTCTTCCTCTTGTCATGGGTGATTTTTTTCTTCTTCTCTCAGCTGGAAAACTGAGTGTTTCCCCTTCTCTCTCTCTCCTCTCTCTTTCATTTTTTCTTCTTCATTTTCTGAGAATGATTTGGCTACAATGTGCTGGGGTTGGCTTGGGTCAAAAAATTGTTTCGACGTCGGCTTCTATTGGCCTCTTCTTCTACCTTTGTTCAATTTTTATTTTTATTTTGGAAAAAAAATTGAAGAAAAAGATAACAAAAAAAACCCACAGACGCAGACCCATTCACTCCCTCCATCCCCTCTGTTATTTCTCCCCGTGGCCTGAAGAAAAAAGATAACAAAAAAACTCCACTGTAATAATGTATTTGCCCTCTTTTGTAATAGTTGACCACTGCTAGGAAAGAAGAAAAAGGGGAGAGAGAGAGAGAGAGAGGATAGGGAAACGCAGGAAAAAAAAAAAGAGAAACGGAGAGAGAAGAGATAAGGAATAAAGGGAAAGGGCAGATTCTTGAAGCTGAAGTCTGGGGCTTTTTTTTTTGGGCTTCAGCTGGCTATTGACAAGTGTATTCGCGAGCTCATTGTTGAAATGGATGCGGCCACAGCTGTCCAGAAAAAAAGAAAGAGAGTGAGAGAGAGAAGAGTGAACTCGGGGAGAGAGAAAGAAAGAAAGAAGAAGAAAGAAGAAAAGCAAGAGAGAAAGAAGAAGAAAAAAAGAGAGAGATAGAAGGAAAGGAAATAAAAAAAGAAAGAGGAGAGAGAGAAGACTGAAATCGGGGAGAGGAAGAAAGAAGAAAAAAAAAAGGGAGTTTCACTAAAATACCCAAAATGAGGGCTGAAATTATAAAAATACCCAACACCCAAAACACTTTATAAACATACCCAAAACCCATCATTACACACACTCAAAACCCATTTATAAACATACCCAAAACCCATCATTACACACATACCCAAAACCCATTTTGGGTATGTTTCTATGTTTAAATAGTGCTTGTGTATTTTTATAAATACATGTCTAGGATTGGGTATTTGACTAAATATCTATAAAAAAAATCCAATCTAAAGCGTTGAAATCATCCCACGGTCAAAAACAGAAATCCGTAACCAGTCCGCATCTTCTGAATTCGCAATGGAGAAGTTCCTAGTAATCAATAACCACTTGCATCTAATATTTTGATTTTCTTATAATTAGCTTGAAAGCGATGCAGTTACCAAGGATTTTGAAAGGAAGAATGCACGAAGACTTGTGCAAGGCATTAGTATTTTCATTGCTCCTGTGACATTGGTCAATCTATTGCCACCAAACCGATTGAGAGGAAGGACAGTTAGTGGTCAGCCTAATACTAATTGGCATGAACCCAAATTTGTACCTTTTTTCTGGCATCAGTGCAGATTTGTTGTGTGCTATACAATCACAAAGAAATCATGTTTCACCGTTCTTAACTGTCTCTAGGGCCCCACTGTTGCACAAGATGACGGGTTTATAAGCTGCCATAACCACACAACACAAATTATCCAAACCCCTCTGTACGTCGAAGAGAGATTTCCACAAATGAAACCAAAGCGATGACCTTGTGTATTTTAAAGTCTGCATTGACTTTCGTCCTCAAGCGAAGATCTTCTTATACTGAATTTTCATTTTTGATTTTTAAGGCAGCTGATATGTGATACCAGCGCATCTTCCATGTCAATCAAAGTCCAAGTCGTTTTCTTGTTGAAATTTTTTCTAAGAAAATTGGAAGATAGTCATTCTTTCCAAGTTGTTTGCCCCACATGAAGGCAACTACATAAAAAAATATCACGTATCACTGACTAGCAGCAGTCATTCACAAAGAAGTCCTTTCTACACAAATGGCACAATGTAAAATTTAAAAGGCTTAATTATTGATATGGCCCTTGAAACACAATTTGAATCTCACTTTGCCATCTAAAACTCAATTTGTCACACTTTACCCCCTAAAACTCAATTCTCCATCTCACTTTGTCCATATTCATTAACTCCATAAAAAATAACAGAGCATTGAGTTGTGAAGAGCAAAATGTTGAAATGGATAACAGTCAAGCCATACATTGATGCCCTATTCATGTTATAAAAATCTTTTCTATTAATTCATATTAGACTAGATATAGTAACTTTCATGTATTAAGAAATCAAGGATCACAAATTTCAAATTTCAAATTCCAAAAAATAATCAGTGAGAAATCACAGCAAAAAACTCTAAAAAGATGCACAAGACGCATCGGATGAATATGTTAAAGCCAAGATATGAAATCAAAGTCTCCTTCAATTCTCTGCAAATTCTAATTCAAAGTCTCAAAACAGAAGTTTTTTCTGCCATCTTGGCCCAACACTGGGCCCAACATTTGGAATATAAAAAGTATTGTGTTCGGGCCTTCATGGCACGGGCTGTACATGCATAAATGAACACCCGAGTTCGATATGATCCGACCCATTTCAGTTTCGGACTAAAACGGGTCGTCGTCGTCTTTCTCAGTTCTCAACTTCTCACACAGAAGAGTCTGTACAAGGAAGAAGAGAAGAGCAATGAGTGGAGAAGAATTAGCGGGCCCCCCAGCGCCAAAGCTCCTCCGTCTGCTTTATTTTGTCGGCGCTGGCTGTAAGTCGTGAATTTTAATTTCAATTTTAAGTCTTCTTCTTCTTCTTCTTCTCCCTTTTTAAATGGTTGGCTGATTTTAAATTCCGGGTAGTTATTTGCACTGTTGGAATCAACAAATGGCGTGAGCTTCAGCGCAAGTCCATTTTACAACAGCAGCAGCAGCAACAACAGCTCTCTGAAAATGCCGCAAATGCCCTTGAGTGATCTCCAGGTTTAAGGCAAATTTTCAATTTTTGTCATGGAATTTGGCAAGTGAGCTTGATCTTTGGCTTCATTTTGAGTTTGTATGTGCTGCTCCAGCTGAACTCGTGTTAGACTGAGCTTTGGTAGTTTGGTTGTTAAATTATGTGGAAAATGGTGCAAGAATTCATGTCTTTCAATCTGTTTGAATATACGAAATACCTATGTGTGCAAATTTCTTTGGCTTCATTTTGAGTTTGATCAAATTGCTAATCTGAGTATTCAGTGTACAAATTTGAATGGTAATGGGCAGGGCCGGCCCTGATATTTTGGTGACCCATGGTCAAAAATTAAACGAGGCCCTTAGTATAGATTTTTTTTTAATTTGCTAATTCTTTTTTCTTTTTATGAATACGGAGCAAAATCACAGAAAACAACTACGCTTCTTAAATATAATAATTTCATTCAACTAACAAAAGAAAAACCAAAAGTAAATGATCCATAAACAACAAAAATCATATTTAATGTCATAGAGCTTCTAAAATTTCAGAAAAATAAAACAAAAGTTCTTTAAGTGGCTCTTCCATAGGGCTTAGTTCTCAAGCGGCTCAATTGTACACAAAAAGCTCCTTTGACTTCCACTTCATCATCTACAAATCAAAAATCAAAAGCAGTAACATTAAAAATACAAACAATCATTGAAAAATTCTTGATCTTCTAGCATTTTGAGAAGCAAAATCATCAATAACCTCTTCAAAATCAATATTTTCCAACATATTCTTTTCAATACATAAGATTGCCAATCCATTTAACATTTCTTGTGACATAGTTGATTGCAAATAAGATTTTATTAATTTTAATTTTGAAAAACTTCTTTCTCCAGATGCCACAGTTCCTGGGAGAGTCAGTATAATTCTATAAGCAATTGAAATATTTGGAAAACAATCCACAACTTTTACAAACTCAAGAACTTCAATGGCTGTCTTTGTCCGTTTTGGTAAATACATTTGTAACACTTCCAATTCAGAAAACAAATCCTCAGCATTAATATCAGATTCATTATTATGTGTTAAAGCAGCTTCAAGATTTTTACAACATTCACGCAATCTAATATAATTCATTTGAAATAAATTCTTAGGATCAAACAAAAAACCAAAAATGACTTCAAATACTTCTAATTGTTCAAATCTACTCCTCAAAGAAGAAATTGCAGCATCAATTGAAGAACTAGTTTTAAAAAACTTATCAAGTGCTCCTTTTTGAGTTTGAATCATTTTTTTCTATTTTTCTCATTTTATTTCTTTTTTGACTTCCAGATTCATGTTTCCTAACCATTTTTGTTACTGCAACTCTTAAATCTAGAAAGTGACAGACAACAAATGAACAAAATAAACACTCCACACCAAACACAACCAGGAAGCAACCAAACACAACCAGCAAAGGAAAAAAACTAAATTTAAGCAATAAAAAAAACCAATACAACCTGGTTGATGCTTAATTGTATTAAACCGCTTCAATCTTGCAGAGCTTTCACTTCAATTGATCTATATTTCACATCTGCAATAATATAAAAAATATTTATAAAGACATGTATAAAGAATTTATGTACAAAAAAAATCAAACGACATACTTACACTAAAACTGCATTTCAGGTGTCTAAATTTCTTTGATTGGGCTAATTTTTGGACATGTTATAGTAGAGATGAAGAGGAACAAGTTTGATAGAGGGAGAATTTTGATTTGAGCTTAGGAAGTTGATGCTTTGGATATGTGAACAGGGCTGATGGATTTGATAGCTGAGAGGTGTTTGGGAGAGAATTATTTGAAGAACAAAAGATAAAGAAGGCATGCGTGGGGTGGGAGACAGATGAGGATGTACAAAAGATAAAAATAATGCACAACAAAACATAAAAGAAGGCATGCGTGAGGATGGAGTGGGAGACATGATGATTGTTTATTCAACGGTCTCTGGCTCAATTTGTTTTCTTTATGTTTTTATAAAAAAAAATTAATATAACACTTTATTACTACTTAATATATATATAAAAATTTGAGGCCCCAAAAATCGGAGAACCATGGCCGTCGCCCTCGCGCCCACCCCTCCGGGCCGGCCCTGGTAATGGGGATTGTCAAGATTTCGATTTTGTATACATTTGTGCTTCTTTTGTGACATTTTCTCTCTAGTATATAGTTTGATTCGGGCAGTATACAACATTCTTGAGGACGACTCAAATAGCGAGATTATTGATATTGAGTAAGAAGGTGAGATTATTGGTGTGTGTGTGTATGTGCGCGCGCAGTGGGGGTTGCTATTGTGAGTACCGAAGAGCTTTCTCATCTTAGAATATGTATGTCTATTGAAGCTGTGGATTCTAATCCAAATGGAGGCGAATTTGTCATCTGTGAATAATGCTAGGTAAGAGTTCAGGCAGTCTTTATCTAAAGATGCTTTGGCATAAGGTGCCTTGGGGTTCCCCATAGAAATACCATAGCATGGATGCTTCTATTTAAACACTTTGGATAGTCATGCAGTGCACTATTTTATTTGTTGGTTATCAGAACAACTTACTCTTGAAGATTGTATTTATATGTTAGTGGACCTTGTATTTGTGTAGATGCTACGTTAAACCATCTTCAAGTATATAAACAAGCAAGTTTTTTAAGTTATTAAAGAAATTGGAACTTAGTGCCAGTATGACAATAGGCGATATGTATGTGATTTGTAGGGCGATGAGAGTTCGGTAGTTTTCTACTGTTATGTCATGGATTTTGCAGCATGCTCCCTTTCAACTATCCTCGGATGCTTATGCATAATCAATTGGAGGTTCTAACTTCTAACTTCACATAATGTAGCCAAAACCATGAGGCAATCACTTCATTGAGTTCTGCAACCTTCACATAATGCAGGTGATATGTAATGCTAGTTTTCTTCAAAGTTTTCACTCAGTTTCTAAATAAATCTGTCAAAATGAGTTTCGTGATAACGGAGTTTGCAAAAATTAGGGGGATGTCTACAACTGCTTTGAGATAGTTCTGTCAATAGTGATTGTTTGAGTCTTACAGTCTGTTGGGTACATATAGTTCTCTGTTGCGGCTAGATGGCTGGATGCAGTTTTTCATTTGAAAGCCTTGATGGACTTTTGGAGCTGAAGCTTTCATGTTTGTTTTTGCCTAGATACATTCTTTTTTCGAACTATATTAATAAAGGTTATTGATTGGGCAGAATCATATCTGAATATGCTGTCAAGATTTAAAGTTTGACATTTCAAACTATTTTAAAGAACGTTTCATGGCTTTTAGATCAGCACAGGGAACTCCTCTTCAAACCAGAGATTGGGGTCAACCCTCAACAAATTCTCTGTAAAACCTCCAACAATATATATGAACACAACAGCGTGTGAGCAAACAATTGACCAGGGCATCAGAATGTTCTACAGTTTTGCCTGGTGACTGCATCGATGAGACAAAACGCCGCAAAGGCAAGTGAACGAGTTCTCATACATACAAATCTTCCCATGTTTTAAACGCTTCCTGCCAAGCATTTTGAAGATGGATTGATTCTTTAAACAGAGGAATCTTTGTTCCTTTCAACATTCTCATTGCCCTATAATGAAATTAACGAAATCAACCATTTCAAACAGGTCAAGCATGAGAATAGCAGTACAAAAATAGGTATGTGAAAAGAAAAATAGATTGACAACGAGATTATATGGAGATTATATACCACCAATAATAGGGTAGGGGCCGTACAGTCTTCAATTCTGGTATTTGTGCAAGAATCTACCAAAATCAACTTTATTATCAGCATGATAATGTTAGAAACCGTTCGACCTTAACCCAAATGTACAGAGAGAACTTCCAAATTAACATGTTTGAGCAGTCTGAACCTTCAACTAAAGGACTAGTTGTTTCATTAGGTTCCAAAAACTTCCTTCAGTCAGCAGGAGCAAAACCTTTCAACTGCAATGGATACATCACAAAAGCCAAGACAACAAAAGGAAGCATACAAAATGGCTCTCCCCAGAATGCATAGCGCCAACTGAAATTGTCTCCCACAAAACCGCCATAAACATAGCCAACAGCAATTCCAATTGGTATACACATGTAAAACATTGCAAGCCATGCTGTTTTCTAAGGGGCAGGAGCATGGTCATCAATGAACGGCGCTGCAAGACTTGTGAAAGATACCTCACCAATTCCAACCAGCTTACGACATATTGCAATGGTCCAAAAATCAATTGAACTACCACACGCAGCTGTGGCAAATGTCCAAACAGATAATCTAACTCCAATCAGCCTAAAAGGATTGTGGCTGAACCTCCGCACTTCTTGCCACCAAATCCACCCTAGCAAGCCTCCACCTTTGTCACGAATACCCATATGATAGTCAAACTCAAAATCATCGGCATAGCCACCATGGAAACAGAGCAATCTCCACTCCTGGGCAGATGCAGATGCATTCATACAAGAAAAAGAAGAAATGAGAGTAAGCCTGTTCCTTACCCTCCTCAGTTCTTGCCTCCAAATACACCAAATGAAACCTCCCCCTTTGTCACGAATGCCCATCAAGTAATCCAACTCAAAATCAAGAAACCCAGGACAACCATTGCATAACCCAGCCGAGGTAGGCATTGCAACAAACAGTGGGAGTGTAGGGCTGGCGCCCGACTCTTGGACTCAATATTGAGTAGGAATCTTAATTTCTGCGATCTTGGAAGAACTCTGATAGGAGGATACCAGAGTTTGCACAGTAATGGGTTCAAAGCCCTCCCAAAATTGCATCTTGTGCACAGCCGAAAAACAACTCACGCCAATAGCAGACTGTGGAGTCCTAGCAAGACCCACTACCCTGACTAGCGAATCTTCAACTTGTTCGCTGACCAGAGATGAAAAGGTATGGAATTGAGGCGGGTCGGTACTCTGGAACATCGAGACAACATTCTTTGACTCAACGATGGCCATCGGAAAATTCTGGAACTTGGGACCATCGGGAAAGTCAGCATCGTCGGTGCTTGGAAACAAAGAGTCACATGCAGCAAAAACCGTTGGGGATAGTGATCGGTTCATAATTGTATATCATTTTGTACCATTCTAGCTTATGATTTGGTTATGTTATTGAGTTAAACTTGTGTTTTTAATTCATTTTCTGTTTTGATAAGTCCATAATTTCATACACTTGCATGCCTTCTTTACTTAGTGATTTTGCTTAGTTTCTCTTTATTTTGAGTCACTTAGCTATGTTTGTGTGTTTTGTAGGTTAAGATAGCAAGAGATAACATTTGATGCAATCCATGCATGTTAAGGGCTGATTGGCATATGAGGAATATGAGCTTAAAGACAAACTAATTTTGGCTGCAACCCCTTTCCAGCCCAATTTCGTAGGTCAACTTCTTGGCCTTGGATCAGCATGCTATGGGGCTCGAATGAGGTGATGATCTTCATGAAACTTGTTCCAATGGGTGTCTAGTACAACATATCCAAATTTCAGCCCAATTGGACATATGTGGAGTGCTTAGCCCGTCCAACAATCAACCTTGGTCAGCAGGATTTGCAGCTGCCAGCTTTTTGCCATGTGCCTCCTTTTAGCTATGTGCCTCACCCCAACTATAACTGACTTTGTACCCAACATAATGAGTGAAGTATGGAGGCATTCCAGCTATGAAATTCTAAAGGAGCAAGTTGGTACATGATGGAGCTATTAAAGAGAAAGCATGTGCATGCATGTAAAGCATAAATGAAATGAAGTCAATTCCAGTCTCTGTTCGGCAGCCAACTTGCAAGGCTCAAAACGCACACTTCTACTGCTCCTATGGGAATACTTTCTTCATAGAAGTTGTTCCAATGGGTGTCTAGTATAACATATCCAAATTTGAGCCCCATTGGATAAATTTGGAAACCTCTGGCCTTCCTACACCAAGTCTGGTTCAGAAGACTCGTTTTTGTTCAACAACCAAAAGAAGACCACATGGGTTGGCAGAAAAAGGGCAGTCACAATTGAACACCTTTGAACCCATGTGAGGAAAGCTTGAGATGCAGCAAAAGAAGTATGAGATGAGATTGATTCCAACCACACTAACATAGACAAGATGAAGTGTGAGTTATGGGTTGTATTAAAAGAGGAATGGTGGTGTTGGATTTCGTCAGGTTGTTCCTTCCTCTTAGCCCTATAAATAGAGAAACCTTCAAGCTTCAAATCACACCCCAAGGGGGGGAGCTCTCAAATACTTCTCTAGAGCTCCCTTCCCTTCTCTCCCTCAAATTCTCTTAGTTTCCTGTCAAGTTGTCAATTGTTGTAACAAAATGATTTTACTAAATTTTCCTTCAAGTTTTCTTAGTTCTACTTTACTTTTATTTGTAATGTACCTTCTTTCTTAAGTATTCAAGTTTAATTAGTTTCCAAGTTTCAATTATGGTTTTATTTCTTATTCATTATGCTTATAAGTTAATATGCTAGTTTGAATGATTGATCACCATTTAGGCTTGCATGTTAGCTATCTTGGTTTGAATTAAGAGTAGACACCATGCTTTAATTCGAATTGAACTATGAATAAGAAGAGTATGTATGGACATTCGACAACAGGGATTAGATACATGCTTGGTTGTTTAAATTGTTCTTCTATGCTTAATGGGTTCCTAATGCTTAATTTTAGGTTAGACAACAAATGATCAAATTAGGGAATTAGGAACACAAGGTTATGACCAAACACCATGTCTTAATCATACTTTAACTAGAATCAATCCGTTAATCTAATTGAACTTGGGAACTTATTTGCTTGAGTTATTTCCTTTTTTCTTGTTTTATTTATTTTCTTTTTCATTTCTGTTTTGTGTAGGGGAAATGAATTGGATCATTCAATCACCAATCCTCGTGGGATCAACTTCGCACTTACATATGCTATACTACCGAACTGCTCGTGCACTTGCGAGTATCACAAGTTGAGGATGCAGCTGAATCCATTTTGGTGCAGCTGAATCGAAGCAACAGATAGCAAATGGGGCTTGAGATCCCAAGAAAACTTGTGATCTAAAGCATTGATGCGCTCCTGAAAACGGTTCAAGATTTGAGCCAAGAGTGCGTCAATTCGATCAATTGAGCCTCCATGGATGCATCAAGTCTATTGAGGGAGGCCTTCACGGCGGGTGTTAACATATCGTCCATGGCAGCGGTTCATCAAATCGTACACAAGAAGGGAAACTTAGGTCCACTGGTCTCAAATAATTATGGCAAACTTTATTAAAATCAAATAATGTTACAAATATACTAATATGTGAGAAGAGTACACACAAATAATGGTAACCAAAACCAAATAGGTTACTTTGAAATGGTGACCACTGCCTCATTTTTTTTGTAGCATGAAGAAATCACATCCAAAAAAGAAGACATAATTATAAGAATGAGCAGTGCCTTAATTATTACATCAGAAGACATAATTAAAAAACAGAGAAAATAAATCCTCCTCCTCCAAAGTATGCAACCCTTTCCTCTCCCACTCATACCCACCTTCCCATCCCCAGCTCCGCCACTCAAAAACTCTCTCTCTCTCTCTCTCTCTGTGTGTGTGTGTGTGTGTGTGTGAATGGTCAATGGGTGTAAAAGAAGCTCATATCCATAAGATGGTCACGGACCTTATCCTTCCACCCACCATGTAAATTTGAAAAAATACAATCATATCTTTTCACCCACCATTATTCCTAAAATATCCTTTAAAAATAACTAATGAAAGATTTAATTGCTTAAACCTTAAGAGTAATGCTACACTTACCACATTTTTATCCCATATTTCTATACCACATGATGTGGCATGCCCATATCATATGCCACATCAATTAAATGAATGAAGTGTATTTTAATAAATAAAATTAGAAAAACAGAAACTAGAGTATTTTATGTTGTTAATAATATGTTAACTCGCAATTGTACGGGGCAATTAGTAGTATAGCAAGACAAGTACGAGGTCGTACCCACGAAGACTGAGAAGTTCAAATTAGTTATGTACTTTAGATTACCAAATTCAAGAAGTTAGGAAGTTAAATATAAAACAGAATTTAAAGCAAGAGTGAGTTTGAAAACAAATGCAGCAAGATTAAAATGAACTTTGAAGTGAGAATGCTTGTGATTATAGAAAGAAATGAACAAACGGAAAGCAAGTAAACAAAAGTAACAAAGGGTGGTTTTGAAGGTTAAAACACAGGTTTGGAGACTAGGGCATTCGATTCACCATAACAATTCAATTCTGGGTTATAAAGATTCAAGTAACAAGTCTAATTCAGATTCAAAGATTGATTCTAGCTAAAGTATGATTAAGCCATGTTGTGTGGTCATAACCTTGTGTTCCTAATTCCCTAATTTGATCATTTGTTGTCTAACCTAAAATTAAGCATTAGGAACCCATTAAGCATAGAAGAACATTTTAAACAACCAAGTATGTATCTAATCCCTGTTGTCGAATGTCCATACATACTCTTCCTATTCATAGTTCAATTCGAATTAAAGCATGGTATATACTCTTAATTCAAACCAAGATAGTTAACAAACAAGTTCTAATGGTGATCAATCATTCAAACAAGCATGTTAACTTATAAGCATAATGAATAAGAACATGAATCATGAATCAAACTTGAAACTCCAAACTTATAAACCCAGAATATTCATGTTAGGTTACATCGAAGCCCTAGTTATGGATTTAGCTACTCATAATGGAAAAGACACTTGAACAGAAATGAGAAAACATAATGAATGCAATAAGAGTAGAAAAACCCTTTTTCTGAAGTTCTTGTGTTGTCCAAGGCTTCTCCACTTCTAATGTTTCTCCAAGAGCTTCCCCACTTCTAGAAAGATGTATGAAGGATATGGAGGTGATTTGGGATGAGTTTGAGTGAGTGGTGATGACTAAGGAAGATGAAATTCGAAGGGAAATGGAAGAGAAGTTTGCTGGAGTTGTTTTGGTGATTGTTGGAGTGTTTGGGATTATGAGAGTGTTTGAGGATGGTTGGAGTGAATTGTGGGGGTTGTGAATCTCAGGATTTGTTGTGTCTTGAATGTGGAATGGATGTGGTATTTATAGGGAGAGGGGAGTGATAAATCTGAATTCAATATGGCTAATGCATACAACACTTGCATTATAAAACATGAATTGGTTGATGCACTTCACTAATGCATACAACACTTGCATTATAAAATCTGAATTGGTTGATGCACTTCACCAATAAATCCCACCAGCAGCCCTAGCTCATCTTCATGTCACCATGACCAAGCTTCCAACCAACTACAATAGCTCATGCCTAGCTCACCATGACCAAGCTTCCAACCAGCTCATCCTCATGTCAGCATGACCAGCAAATTCTTGGGCTTACGAATTGGGCTAGGCTGAATCAAATGAAGACTTTAAGATGTCCATTGTGAAGTTCAGAATGTGTATGATCCAACCACACAAGTATTGGCCCAATCCAAGCTCGGAGGAGGAAGTTAAGGCCGAAACAAATTGCTAACTCGTTTTGCTCACTGACAAAAATCCATCCTGAGCATGGTTCAGTGTTTGCTAGGTTAGGGACTGCAGAGTTATCCAATGGGGCTGAATTTTGGATATGTTATAGTACACACCCATTGGAACAACTGTCATGAAGAATGCGGCCTCATCCGAGCTGTGTAGGTTGCTGAAACAGATCTTCCAATGTGACCCACGAAACTGGACTGTAGGAAAAATGAGTTTGTCTTTAAGCTCTTCTTCCATTCATCCAAATTAGGCCTTAACATGCTTGAATTGCATGAATTATGCTCTCTTGCTCTATTGGCCTACAAAACACACAAATAGAGGCAAATAACTCAGAATTATAGGAAACTAAGCAAAAGAAGTAAGTAAATTGGGCATGTATATGTATGAAATTATGAGCTTAACACACCCCAAAACCTAGATTTTGCTAGTCCTCGAGCAAAAGAAAAGAAAAACAAAGGTAAAAACAAAACAAGAAGTTAACTAGACCACTCTCGTAGGTAACTCGATTGCATTGAGCGTATGCAACAAGCCTTTAAACCTCTAGGCATCCCTAGTAGGAGGAGTTGTGTCTCCTGAGGGTTTAACAGATACGAATACCCACAAAAGCTTTTCCTGAGTCTACAAAACAAAGTGGTTAGAAAAATAAACTTTGAAATCAACTAATGAAAATGAAAGAAAACTTTAGTCATACCTCCAACACCATAGAGTTGCCAAGATATGTGATCAATCAGTGTGTACAAGTGGAAGCTATAGCTCAAAGGCACACGGTTTCAAAGCAAGCACACTCAAACCTTGAATAGAGAACATGCTTCGACTCTAATTCTCACAGAAAACACTCAATCATTCAGAACCTAAGGTTTAATCCTCTCAAGAAAGCATAAGTGAGTGTATGAAATAGAAGCACAAATTTGGTTAGATCTCATGAAAGGAATCAAATACTAAGAAAATAGATACACATATACATACCAGCACCCATGAATACATCCTCAAAGATCAGCTAGGTCTTTCACAAGGTTGTAATGAAAGGCTAAGGTTAGGGGAAATGGAAGAATTGGAAGGAAAAACAAATAACTTAAGAACATACCAAGGTTGCATGTTTCATTAATCTGCAAGGCATCATTGATTTAGATTGGCATGGCAGCAAACTTCATGGTATCACCTGGCATAGACTTTATTTCTCACACTTAGATCATATTGAAACACTTTCATCTTTGTTGATTTGATCTGCATCTTCTTTACTTTATTGCACATATTCACACAAAATTCTTATTTAGGTACATGGCTGCAACTTCCTTGCTTCAAACTTTATGTTGGTAAACCTTGGTATATTTCTAAGTTACTAGGGTATGGCTACAATAGGTCAAGTATCTCAGATTGAGATACAAAGGTAGGGAAATGATGAGGGTGATAGAAGAAAAAGGCTTTAAGTGTTTGGCTTCAAGACGGCTAATGGAACACACATATGGGTAGGGTGAAAAGAAAGCATATAGAATGGTTATACACACATAGCCTAGCATCACCTCAATGAGTTCATTCATGAATGAGAGCAAGCATATGATATCTGCAAAAGAGAATCATCCTTAGTATTCAATCAAAATGGAACAATGAGATCAATTAGAGTGAATTGAAGAAAATAAGTATGGATGAGAAATAGAACACTTTAAACCCTCTCAAGAAAGCAATTAGGCTCGATATGGCTCACTAGGGTAGTCTCCACTATTCTCTTTCAAGAATTTGAGCATGGTACTTTAGCCACCAGAATTCTAAGAGCAAAAGCTTTGTGAAGTGCAAAATTCTGATATGAAAACCTCAAATAGCAGCTCCATAGCATTGATTGTATGACATTCTTAAAAAATAAATATAAAAAAAAAAAAAATAGTGACAAGAAAACGAAAATTGAAAACACAAATGGATAAGAAAATTGAAATTGAAAAGAAAACCTTCCCCCTAGACCTGAATTGAACATTGTCCTCAATGTGAAAGCATATAAAAGATGATTGAGAACAAACAAATGATAAAGGGAAAAGTTTAGAAGAAGGTTTAGGAAAAATAAAAAATAAAAAAATGAATATATAAGCAACTCACGGATGACCGGTTAAGGGCCTCAGAAAACACAGCCAGGGGGATCGGGAAGGTTGGAGGGGTCACAATGGTCCCGCTTAAAACCCAAACTTCTTAGACACCGAAGGTGTCGCCTAAAGAACTCCTAGACACTGTGTTAACGGAGGTGCTCAGCTGGGGTTACCAAGAGTTAGCTTATATGAAAAAAAAAATCTTTTTTTTAAAAATTTATTTATTTATAAAAAGAAACAGAAACTTAAAATGACTAAAATAAAAACAAAACAAGTAAAGAGAAAGGATTGAAATGCTCCCCTTTGATGCGATTAGGTCGATTGCTACCAAGCACCTTCTTCTTGAACACATGGGTTGCCTCCCAAGAAGCGCCTTAGTTAATGTCTTGGCAAGACATTATGTAATCAGCTAAGTTGATGGTACAAAGGGAAGTTGATCCACCACATGGCCTGCTTGAATGCCAGCTGAAATTCCCTCATAGAATGGCTTTAAACGTTGTCCATTTACTTTGAAAGTTGATCCATCTTTAGGGTTTTGAATTTCCACAGCTCCATAGGAAGAAACATTGACCACGGTGAATGGCCCAAGCCACCTAGACTTCAATTTTCCTGGAAAGAGACGCAAACGTGAGTTAAACAAAAGAACTAACAAACATTTGGAGAACTATTTCCGTTGAATGTTTCTGTCATGGTAACTCTTGGTTCGTTCTTTGTAAAGCTTTGCATTCTCATAAGACTCATGTCTAATTTCTTCCAATTCATTGAGCTGAATTTTCTAACATGGCCAGCCTTGTCCAGATCAAAATTCAACTTCTTGATGGCCCAAAAGGCATTGTGTTCAAGCTCCATTGGTAGGTGACAAGCTTTCCCAAACACAAGACGATAAGGGCTCATTCCAATGGGAGTCTTATATGCTGTCCTATAAGCCCATAATGCATCATTGAGCTTGGCTGCCCAATCTTTCCTTGTATTGTTCACCACCTTCTCCAGGATGTGCTTAATTTCTCTATTGCTTATTTCCACTTGACCAGAAGTTTGAGGATGATATGGTGTAGAGACTCGATGGGTGATGTTGTACTTTTTCATGAGTGCTTCGAATGGCTTGTTTCAGAAGTGGCTGCCTCCATCACTAATGACAGCCCTTGGAGTACCAAACCTTGTGAAAATATTATTCTTCAAGAACTTTTGCACCACCTTATGATCATTGGTTTTGGTGGCTTTGGCTTCCACCCATTTAGACACATAATCAACAGCAACAAGTATGTAAGTATAACCAAAGGAAGATGGGAATGGTCCCATGAAATCACTACCCCACACATCGAAGAGCTCCACAACAAGTATGTTATTCAATGACATTTTATTCCTCCGACTTATGTTCCCCATCATTTGGCACCTATCACACTTAACACAAAAATTAAATGCATCTTTAAATAGAGTGGGCCAAAAGAAACCAGATTGCAGAATTTTAAGTGCTGTTTTCTTAGCTCCAAAGTGACCTCCACAGGCCAATTCGTGGCTATGCCTAAGTATGCTTTCTTGCTCTTCTTCTGGAACACATCTTCTAGATGAGTTGATCCGGGCAATGCTTGAATAAGAAAGGTTCATCCCAGACATAATGTTTCACCATGGAAAAGAACTTCTTCTTATCCTGAGAAGTTAGATCATTTCTAAGAACACCACAAGCAAGATAATTAACAAAATCAGCATACCATGGCTCTTTGACTTGGGCAGCATATAATTGTTCATCAGGGAAAGTCTCATTCAAGGGTAGCACAGCTCCTCCTTTTTCTTCAACCACAATTCTGCTCAAATGGTCAGCTACCACATTCTCACATCCCTTTTTATCTCGAATCTCCAAATCGAATTCTTGCAGCAAGAGAATCCATCTAATCAAGCGTGGTTTGGCATCCTTCTTAGTGAGCAAGTATCTAAGAGCTGCATGGTCAGAATAAACAATTACTTTAGAACCAACAAGGTAAGAACGAAATTTTTCTAAAGCAAAAACCACAGCAAGAAACTCCTTCTCTGTTGTGGAGTAGTTGATTTGAGCATCATTCAAGGTCCGGCTAGCATAATGAATCACATGGGGCAGCTTGTTCTTCTTTTGACCTAAAACTGCACCAATAGCAAAGTCAGAGGCATCACACATTATTTCAAATGGTAAAGACCAATCCGGAGCTATGATAATAGGGGCTGAAGTTAGCTCCCTCTTCAAGGTAGAAAAAGCTTCCATGCAAGCTTCATTAAACTCAAAAACAGCATCCTTAGCAAGGAGATTACACAATGACCTTGTAATGCTTGAGAAATTTTTGATGAACCTTCTATAGAATCCAGCATGACCTAGAAAGCTTCTAATTCCTTTAACAGAGGTAGGGGGTGGAAGATTTGAGATGAGGTCGATCTTGGCTTTATCCACTTCGATTCCCTTGCTTGAAATCACATGGCCTAGTACAATGCCTTGTCTCACCATGAAGTGACACTTCTCCCAATTCAAAATCAGATTTGTTTCCTGGCATCTTTAAAGCACTAGAGACAAGTGGTGAAGACAATTATCAAAAGAGGAACCAAAAACTGAAAAATCATCCATAAATACCTCAATGAATCGTTCCACCATATCTGAAAAGATTGACATCATGCATCTTTGGAAAGTTGCTGGGGCATTGCACAAACCGAATGGCATCCTTCTATAAGCAAACGTACCAAATGGGCATGTGACTGTGGTTTTCTCTTGGTCTTCCGGAGCAATGGGAATTTGATTATAACCTGAAAAACCATCAAGAAAACAATAGTAAGCATGGCCAGATAAACGTTCAAGCAATTGATCAATAAAAGGCAAGGGGAAATGATCTTTTCTAGTGGATGTGTTCAACTTCCTGTAATCAATGCAAACTCTCCAACCAGTGACAGTTCGTGTAGGAACTAGCTCATTCTTCTCATTATTCACAACGGTGATTCCGGACTTCTTTGGAACAACTTGCACAGGGCTCACCCACTTAGAATCTGAAATTGGGTAGATGATTCCTACATCGAGTAGCTTTAAAACTTCAGCTCTAACCACCTCTTTCATGTTGGGATTTAGCCTCCTTTGGGCATCACGGGATGGTTTGCTGTCTTCTTCCATTAAAATTCGGTGCATGCACATGCTTGGACTAATTCCTTTGATGTTTGCTATGGTCCACCCAATGACTGTTTTATGCTCTTTTAGAACTTTAATTAAGCTCTCTTCTTCATGTGAGGAGAGACCTGCAGCAATTATAACAGGGAGAGTTTTGTTAGCACCCAAATATGTATATTTGAGATGATTGGGAAGAGGTTTAAGTTCTAGCTTTGGTGGGATGACAATGGATGGCTCCAATTTCGTGGATGATGGTCCAAGAGGCTCAATTGGTGGCCTAAAGGATGGTGGGTATGGCGGAAACACTTCTAAGGCAGCCACCACTTCTTGGAACTCCAGTTCACAAAGATCTTCCTCTTCTTGTGTTAAGGACGCTTCTAGAGCATCATTAGACTTTCTCTGCAAAATTTTGGAAGAAACCTCATGATCCACAACATCAATTGAAAAGCAATAATGAAGAGAGATAGAAGGTTGAGATAGAGCATTAAGCATTTTAAATTCAAAAGTTTCACCCAAAACAGTCATGGAGAGGGTGCTATCTTTCACTTTGATGATTGTGTCTCGAGTGGCCATGAATGGCCTGCCTAGGAGAATGGGATCAACACGATCTCCATTTGGATTGTCTTCCATGTCCATCACTACAAAATCAGCAGGGAGAATTAGTGTATTAACCTGAACTAGAATATCTTCTACAATACCTTTTGGATATTTTATAGAATGATCAGCTAGTTCAAGTCGCATTGAAGTCTTCTTCATCCCTTCTAAGCCAAGCTTTTGATATCCTGAATATGGCATTAGATTGATGCTTGCTCCCAAGTCCAACATGGCTCTTCCAACCTTCTTGCCTCCAATGTTAATGGGAATGTCAAAGCTACCAGGATCATCTAGTTTTGGTGGAAGCTTCCTTTGCAATCCAGCACTTACATTCTGGTTGAGCTTTACTCCTTCATTTGGAGCGAAATTGAGCTTGTGAGTTTTCAAGTCCTTGATGAATTTTCCATATGCAGGAATTTGTTCAATAAGATCAAGCAAAGGCAAATTGATATTAACTTTACTCAAAATATCACAAAATACAAGAAAATCGGCAGAAAACCAACAAAATAAGCAACAGACAAATCATGTCTACCACTATACGATCAGCATCTCCAGAAATCTAAAAACACCAAGGAACCAGATATTCTATGTAAGACATGAAATGAGGAACAAGAAGAAAATGCATAAGCATGGTAGATGAACACATGTAACAATTCTAAATGCCACTTCCTGGATCAAAGCTCTTATTTCCAGCTGGAAAGAATAGAAGTGTGGGGAACCCATCAGCCTGCAAAAGCCTGAGGAATAATAAATTCATAACATACTGTTAGAACATATAAAGCATCATCATTTCCAAGTGTACCCAAGAACCTAAAAGGAACAAAATTATCAATTTCACAGTACACATGAATTTACAACATAGAGAATTACAACTTTAGTAAAATAAATACAAATAGAATACAACGTCAGTAAAATAAATACACATGTTAGTAAAGATCACCGTTGGAGCATCACTAGTGATACCAAAATAATCTGAAACTGGCTTTCCAATATCTTCATTATCCGTTTGCACATATACAAAGATAAGCTGCAAGTAACCACACATAAATTTAAGAGAACATATACATATAAGACTAAAGAATTTGGATTAAATTCTGTCTTCATTATAATACTGCATGTACAAAGATCAGAACAAACAAAACAACGTCACTGGAAATTAATAGACAATGGCAAATCTACTTGAAGGGCAATGTTGCTGAAATAAGACTGCATTTATTTATTTTTCTTATTACTTTTATATGAAACAATATTTCATCAATATGAAGAGCTGAATACAAATTGAAATACAAAAGTTCCAGAGGCACATCCAACCCCCCACCCCCCTTCTCTTCCCTAATGTTGTCAAAAATCCTCTCTCTTTGTTGCCACACCACCCCAAACACAGCCATTATACCACCAACATAGCATTAAACATCTCTCTCTTCTTTTTTTTTTGGTAAAGCCATTTCTAGAAGTCTAAAAAACTATGTTGTGATTTCAAAGAAAAGAAAAAGAACTTTGCAATCATTACAAATGTTCCTTTATTTTAGATACTCCTGAATAGTTTCTATGACATATTTTAGAGCACTTGCTGATAATAACCATACCTTTCCTTTGAAGAGTTTTGCTGCAGCAACAAGTCCATACCATAATGCGACCTGGCCTGCATATACACAATAAATTACCAAGACGTTTCTTAGGGAATTCTAAACCAAACAAGGCATACAGATCCGCACCTTTTCAAGTTCTTCTTCAACGCTTTGGCTATGTCATTCTTCTGCTCAAAGGTTGAATCTAGATCCAACTTCGGAACACTTTCCCTGATAACTGAAATGAAAAATAGGATTTTGTAAATTCTATCTGCAAGCTACAATCTAAAAAAACCACACTGTATTCCTCTCCAAGGTACAATGACACAAGACAAGAATTAGCTAGAATTTCAAAGCAAAACCTCAAGCTAAGAAATATTCTACACCAGAATTCAAAACGATACAAATGCACAAAAAAAAAAAGAAGGAAAGCTTCTTTTTGTTTTTCCATCTCTGTTTCCAAGCAAATTTATGTTTTAGGAGTTCAAAATCAGATCTAAAAGAAAAATTAAATGAAAACCCCACCAAAACTTACAGAGAACTTATCACAATCGTTTCCTATGAAACCGGCTGAGGGAGATTGAGAGACTGAGTGAGAGAGTGGCTGAGAAACTTGAGAGGAACTGAGAGAGGCGAAGTCGAGAGACTGAGAGAGTGAGAGAGTGAGAGAGGCGGAGCCGGAGAGTGAGAGAGGAGGCGAGGCGAGAGAGAAAGAGTGACTGAGAGAGGAGGCGGACTGAGAGAGAAAGCTCGACTGAGAGATGAGAGTGGAGGCGGATTGAGAGAGAGGAAGACTGAACGAACAACGAAGGAGGAAGAAAGAAAGAATGAGGCGGAATGAAAATTTCGAAACCTTAGGGTTTCGTCTTATGGATCCGGTGTAAGCAAGGAGCATGGAAATGGAGTGGACTCGACGAATAATATTCTGACACGTGTTTTTTAAATAATAAAATATAAATATACGGTTCGGTCGGTTTTCAGCGGTTTTAATGAAAAAAAACCGGTCCAACCCGGTTCAAATCCGGTTCGGGCGGTTCGGTTGGGTTTTCGGTTATAATGCCCACCCCTACAAATTAGTTATGTACTTTAGATTACCAAATTCAAGAAGTTAGGAAGTTAAATCTAAAACAGAATTTAAAGCAAGAGTGAGTTTGAAAACAAATGCAACAAGATTAAAATGAACATTGAAGTGAGAATGCTTGTGATTATAGAAAGAAATGAACAAACTGAAATTGCAACGGAAAGCAAGTAAACAAAAGTAACAAATGGTGGTTTTGAAGGTTAAAACACATGTTTGGAGACTAGGGCATTCGATTCACCATAACAATTCAATTCTGGGTTATAAAGATTCAAGTAACAAGTCTAATTCAGATTCAAAGATTGATTCTAGCTAAAGTCCCCAACGCCTTCAAAGTACTCAAAGTAAGAAATTGGCAAACAACCAAAACCATACAATACAAATTCTTCAAATCCCTTCTATATGTCGAAGAGAGATTTCAACTAATGTAGCCAAAATTGTAAACCACATTTGGTCTAAAGCACGATGAGAGGACTGGACCTTCTAGCAGTTACTATCAACTCCTGGAGGAGAAGCAGGAGAAGCAAGTGCTGGTCAAGTCTTATCTTAACATTACATACATACATTGACATCTTATTGATGTTACGCTGCAGGAGAAGCAGAACCTTCGTAGCAAATCTTATTCTTCGCTCTTCATTCACAAGACCATCTGTCAACTACATGACCAAACAGATGAGCTTTAGAAAATGGTATATCAAGCAAAAGACGAAAGGCATAAAAGACGATACACACGGAGTAAATTCATGGATATATGAAACTCCCATAACTATACTTAAGTCTTTTTTTTTTTGGTCAATAAGAACTTTCATTAACAGGAGAGCAACCCAACAGATTACAACTCAAAGAGAGGAAAAAGCAGAGCCATGCGACAGAAACAGAAGTGCATGCACAGCAAATAAAACTCAATAGACCCATACAAGCTGCTACAAGAAAGAGCCCCCAGTGTGTGAGTGGTTCGACAATCCAGAACCCTAATTATACTTGATTCTATGCGACTCAATTGAACAACTTATACTACAAGGGCATGCAGTCTTCAGTCTCAGTCTTCTTTCGTCCCAACAACGTCAACAACTTTATAAACCATCCAACCAAGATTCGATTTGAACCAACTCATATTGTAATGTGTAACAAGAGACCTGATGAGAGAAGAAATTTTGATACAGTAAATGGTAAGGTAAATTCACTCAACAATTTGAACCCAAAGGATTCTCATTTTAATGGGTTCCATGATGGGTGGGACTCAAATTAAACTTGGTCTCAAATCCGAGAACTTGTAGCCCAAAATCATATCTCCTATTGGATTGAACATGTAAAGGGAGATTCTCACTATAGTTATCTTAATTGGTGCAATAAGATATTTTCCAAGCATCTTATCTACTATCATGGCTTCAGAATAAGAGAATATTACAGAGGGAGTGGCGGAAGGAATAGAGCTCCACAGGTAGATGGATTATGAAGTCGTAGGGGGAAGAGAGTGAATAAGATTGTTGGGAAATATACATGAAATCAAATTAAAGAAGAGAGATAATAGAAAGAAAAAAAAAAAGAATGAGAGAGGAGTTTGTGTTTGTTGCCAATAAAGTAATAAATGCAAAGTTAAGTGCATCTTAAATGAATTCTGAACTGTTAGATTGGAATAGATCTAAGGGCTAAAGATGTGTGTAAAAAGGTGTGGTTTTATGTGTGTCCCCCGATCCTGACCCATATATAATTTCAAAGGCTTAATTATTAATATGACCCTTGAAACTCAATTTGAATCTCACTTTGCCACTTAAAACTCAATTTGTCACACTTTACCCTCTGAAACTCAATTCATTAACTCCATAAAAAATAACAGGGCATTGAGTTGTGAAGAGCAAAATGTTGAAATTGGAAGTTTCTTCCATGTTAATCACTCAAGTCCAAGTTCAAAGTTGTTTTTTCTTGTTGATGATTCTTCTAAGAAAATTCAAAATTGAAGGATTGTCATTCTTTCCAAGTTGTTTGCCCCACAAGAAGGCAACCCTCTAAGTGGGCACAAGTTAACAACTACTTGCTGAATATATTGATAGCAATAATGTTCAACCCTCTGAGTGGGCACAACTTAACAACTACTTGCTAAATATATTGATAGCAATAAAATGAGCCCCAACCGCTTGAAAGCGATGCAGTTATAAAGGATTCTGAAAGGAAGATTGTGCGAAGACTTGTGCAACGCATTAGTATTTTCATTGCTCCTCTGACATTGGTCATTCTATTGCCACCAAACCAACTGAGAAGAAGGACAAGTATTTCAATGAAAGAATCTGAGGTTGTATTTGCCCCTCTAGATGATTTAAAGTCAATTGAATTCCTTTCAGGGACCTACATGAGTAAAGGCTTATTGGAAACGTACCAAGTAATGTTATTGACCAAGTATGGAAAAATTAAGCATGCAGATATCTCCTTCCAAGCTGTTGGATTGGATCCCAAGTGTAGTTCTACAAGGTTTGTGAAATTCATCAAAGATGGGGGGAAAAGAACCTTCTAAATTGTTGAAATCAAGGCTCACAAATTTCAACTTGGAGAGCTTCCCAAATATAATCAGTGAGAAATCACAGCCAAAAACACTAAAAAGATGCACATCGGATGAATATTTTTCGCTAATCTTGCTTGAGAGTGACATGGCCTGAGATATATGGGCATGTGTGCCACTAATCTTGCTTCTAAATAATCGCTCTTAATTTGGGTTTGTTTAGGATGTGAAATTGGACGAGTTGGTGATGAACTGAAATGGGTTCTAAGAACTGATCACTAGTTCTTGTCTTTAAGTTACTAAAGCAAGCTGCAAGTAGAAGCACTGAGACTGAGAGAATAATTTCTGTGTCTAATTGCTTTATGGGGTTTGTTTGTATTGTTGAATGGGATGAATGAACAAATGATGAAGTGAATTGGGTTGTAGTCACCATTGTTCTTGTATTTAAGTTACTAAGCAAAACACAAGCACAAGCACTGAGAGAAAAAATTATACATATAATTGCTTTTTGGTTTTGTTTAGATTGTTCAATTGATTAGGAGGACGACTAATCAATGAAAAATAAGAGAGCATTGCCCTATCATAGTGGTTTCATTAAACGGTCTTCTGCTTTCTGCAAATATGTGCACTACATGACATGACATGACTAGTACCAAGTAGCAAAGCAAAGATACGACTAATCCAATCAGATATGACCCTGAAAGTGTAATCATATTCAGATAAAAAGGCAACCAGGTTCGCACCCAGCAATAAGCCAAACAAAATATCATTCCAGACCGGTGACATTAAAAACCTACAGCCCATCTCGAGCAGCCTCCTTGCTTATCTCCAGCATGCCTACAAGACTCATGGTGACGTAGCCTCCAGCTAGGTAACGGTTTGTACCGGGGATGCCTCCATCGTCCCTGCCTGGTGTGTAGTTATCTTGGTATTGCCCAGGACCCCCCCATCCTGCATTAGGCAGTGGACCTCCCATGTTATTTGGTGGTGGGGGCACTCCTCCCATGTTGTTTGGTGGCACCCCTCTCATGTTGTTTGGCGGTACACCTCCCATGTTGTTGGGGGGCATCTGATTGTAGTTAGGCGGTGGTGGCGGCATCTGATTATAATTATGAGGCATTTGATTGCTATTGTTGTTGGGCTGCCCACCACTCCAGTTGTTCGGCTGCTGCGCATGACTGTAGTTTGGACTCATGTTGTTGTGGGGAGGCATTGGACCCACGTTGGGGGCGGGGGGCCCATATTGTTGGGAGTCCTCATGTTCTGTTAGGCCTGTTGTGAATTAATACTAACTCACTTCCCCTTAGGACCTTGTTGTTGATGAACTTTGTGACCAACTCAATGATGGATGAGTCTTACACACACACAGAAATTTAACCAAGAAAGAAATGACACAAGTGTTTATAGAGGTTCAGCAAATTGCCTACTTCCTCTTTGGTGATCTCCTTGAGAACTTTCACTAATGAAGATAGGTTACAAACTTTGGTTTACAAAGAAAGGAAACCCCCTTAGAACACTACCCTCACAATCTGTTTCTCTCTCACCCTTGCTCAACACCTTGATACACTTAGAGAACTCTCTTGCTCTCCCCTTGGTATTTTCTGAACTTACAAGTTTTCAGCTTCTCTATACTTTGCACAAACTTATGCACTTAACAACTTAATGTTCTCTTGCTTCCTCTTCCCTCTTATATAGGCCTTGGGACTCCAAGATCAGATATCATTAAGTTATACACGTTCATGCTTTAGTTATCTCACTTTAGACACCTGTTCTTGGCAGCTCATAAAGCAAGGGACAAAGGATGCTAGCTGCCATCAATCTCTTGAACCAAGAGAGAAAACACTCATGAAACAAGTTATCAATTTGCCAATGTGTTCTCCCAACTTTCCAGCTGCTATGCCACCTTCTAATATCTCAGATTTGATCAGAAATATCCTTGGAGGTCGATAGGAAGTGGTAGCACACCAAGGAAGACTTGAAAACGCGTAGGAATTTGAAACAGCATCGTCTGGGCGACCGTCGCCCGAGACTGGCGACCGGTCGCTTTGTCAGAATCAATTTCGCTCCAGGCTTTCACCGGGCGACCGGTCGCTTGTAACTTGCGACCGGTCGCTTGGCATTTTGCTGAAACCGAAGGGTCGCCATAACCTGCGACCGGTCGCTGGTTTTTAATATTTTTGTATCTTTTTAATTGAGCCATTTTTCTCAACAATCTCCACCATGGCGAGATTAAAACCCCTTATGGACACTATTGTTTTTCCAGGACATCTTTAATTTCTTGAGAATCGTCAGGATAACTCTCAAGAACTCCACCTCAATCTTAGCATGGAACAAGATTGAGCAAGCTCAAACAATGCTTGAACTTTGCTGCTGTGACTGGCTTTGTTAGACAATCTGAAGCGTTCTCCTTTGTATGAACCTTCTTTATCATGACGTCTCCTTCATTCACCCAATCCCTTACCCGGTGGTATCGGACATCAATGTGTTTAGACCTTCCATGAAATACTTGATTCTTCACTAGGTAGATTGCACTTTGACTATCACTTTGAATCACCACCAAGTTTTGGGCTATCCCGAATTCCTTAGCCAATCTCTTCAGCCATACCGCTTCCTTCGAAGCTTCCGTGAGCGCCATATACTCCGCCTCTGTTGTAGACAAGGCACTAACCGATTGTAACACCGCTCTCCAACTAATCGGTCCTCCACCACAAATGAAGACATATCCCGTGGTGGATCTCCTCTTGTCTAGATCCCCTGCATAATCAGAATCTACATACCCTGACACACATGCATTACCTTGTTGTTTTTCAAACAATATCCCAAGCCTCCTTGTGCCCTTCAAGTACCTGAGAATCCACTTTGCTGCTGTCCAATGAAGTCTGCCCGGATTCGCCATGTATCTTGACACCACACTTACGGCTTGAGCTAAGTCGGGGCGTGTGCAAACCATTGCATACATAAGACACCCTACCAAGCTTGCATATGGAACTTTGCTCATTTCTTCCTTCTCATCATCCGTAGAAGGACATTCCTGTGCACTTAATTTGAAATGCTCCGCCAAAGGAGTAGACACGGGCTTGCAATCCATCATATTGAATTTTTCAAGTACTTTGGAAATGTACTTACTTTGTGACAGCCATAGCTTGCCTGCGTTTTCTGTCTCTCCTTATCTCCATTCCTAGGATCTTTTGTGCAGAGCCTAGATCCTTCATGTCAAACTCCTTTCCAAGCAATGTTTTTAATTCCTGGATTTTTGACATATCTTTACATGCAATTAGCATGTCATCAACATAAAGAAGTAAAAGGATGAAGTTACCATCCTTAAATGCATGACTGTAAACACAGCAATCTGATTCACATCTTCTATATCCAATCTTCATCATGAAAGAATTCGAAGCACTTATTCCACTGCCTTGGAGATTGCTTTAGCCCGTATAAAGACTTCTTCAACCTGCAAACCAGATTTTTCTTGCTTGCTTCAATGAACCCTTGAGGTTGGCTCATGTAGATATCTTCCTCCAAGTCTCCATGGAGGAAAGCAGTCTTCACATCCATTTGCTCCACCTCAATGTCCTCTTGGGCTACTATGGAGAGAAGTAGCCGTATAGAAGTATGTTTCACCACCGGTGAGAAGATTTCATCATAATCAACTCCCTCCTTTTGCAAATATCCCTTGGCCACCAATCGAGCTTTGAACATGGTGGCTCCCTTCTCATGCATTTCTTCTTTCTTCCTAAACACCCACTTGCAGCCAATAACCTTGCGATCTTTGGGTTTAGGAACTAACTCCCAAACTGAGTTTTGGTGTAGAGATTCCATCTCTTGCATCATAGCTTCCATCCAACTTTCCCGCTCCTCATTCTCAACAGCTTCTTGGAACGTGGTTGGTTCTTCTTCACTTGCATTTAGAGCATAGTGAACTGAGTCCGTGTCCCATCCAAACCTTTGAGGTGGTTTGATGGTTCTCTTGGGCCTGGACCGAGCTATAGATGATGGCTCCACCATTTCTTGAGCATCTTCTTCTTCTTCTTGAGTTTGTTGTTGATTTTGCCCAGCTTCTTCCTCCTCAATGTCAGACTCCTCCTCATCCTGAACGTCTTCAGTTGGCTGTTTTTGTGAAGTCTTTCTTGACACCTTCTTGAGTGGAACTTCAATGGTTGTTTCTCTTTCAACAACATCCTCCTTTGCTTCTGAATTCTTGACTTTGTTCAAAGGCATGGTCTTTTCATCAAACACAACATCTCTCCTGAGTATCTTCTTGTGGTTCACCGGATCCCATAGCTTGTAGCCCTTCACTCCGCTCTCGAAGCCGATGAAAATGCATTCAAGAGACTTAGGCTTCAACTTGGTTCTTTCATCACTAGGAATAAGTGCAAATGCACTGCATCCAAACACTTTAAGATTAGAAAAAACTATTGACTTATTTGACCATACCTCCTCTGCACATTTGAACTCAATATTTCTTGAAGGTGATCGGTTAACCAAATAGGCAGCGTGGTAACTGACTCTGCCCAAAATGATTCGGGCAATCCTGCATGAATCCTCATACATCTCTCACGCTCCATGAGAGTTCTATTCATCCTTTCCGCAGCTCCATTTTGTTGGGGCGTCTTCTTCACGGTAAAGTGCCTCTTAATGCCTTCGTTTCTGCAAAACTCAAGAAATTTGTTGTCCTTATATTCACCACCGTTGTCACTCCTTAGGATCTTGATTTTTCTTCCGGTTAGGTTCTCCACTTCCGCCTTCCACTCTTTGAATTTGGTGAAGACCTCAGATTTCTCCTTTATGAAGTAGACCCAAACCTTCTGGAAAAATCATCCAAGAAAGTCACGAAATAGCGAGCTCCACCCTTTGATTTAACCGGTGATGGCCCCCATACATCTGAGTGAATATAATCTAGCACTCCTGTGCTACCTTCCTCTTTATCTCGCAGCTTGAAAGCTATCTTCGATTGCTTTCCCATGGTACAAAATTTGCAGAACTCCAGCTTGCAGCTTTGAACACCTTTCAACAATTTTCTTTTATGTAGTTCCTGCATGCCTCTCTCACTCATGTGCCCTAGCCTCAAATGCCAAAGCTGAGTTTCATCATCCGAGTCCTTGCTTGTGGACACAGCTGCTCCACCTGTTATTGTTGTACCGCACAATCTATATAGACAATTAGGTTGAACTTCTCCCTTCATAACCACAAGTGAACCTTTTGAGATTATGATTTTCCCTCCATTAGCCTTAACAGAATAACCATTCTTATCAAGAGTTCCAAGGGAAATAAGATTCTTACGCAACTTTGGAATATGCCTTACCATTCCAAGCGTCCTAACAGTCCCGTCATGCATCTTTATCTTGATTGTATCGGTGCCTATGACTCTACAAACCGAGCCATTCCCCATTATAACTTCGCCACCTTCTTCTTTCTCATATGTGTCAAACCACTCCTTGTTTGAGCACATATGGTATGAGCACCCGGAATCCAAGATCCAATCCGAAGAGAAACACCTTGAAGAATTAGCATATGTATTAGTATTAACATTGCCATTAACACATAAAAGCTCACCATCACTTTCCGTGACTTCCTCAGCTGTGTTTGCTGCATTCTTCCCTTTGTTCTTCTTCTCTTTCCATATGGGGCAATTTCTTTTCCAGTGCTCTTTTGACCCACACTCGAAACAACCATCTTTCGCCTTGGATTTTGATCTTCCTTTGTTGCCTTTCTTGCCTTCACGCCTTTTTGAACGACCCCTATCTTCGGTCTTAGCAAATAGACCTTCACCTTGAGAGTTTTCTCCAGAACGTTGAGCCATCCTATGGTGCGTCATGATGTCTTGCAGCACAGGCTCGAAATCCAGAGTGACCTTCCCGAACATAAGAGTGGTTCGAAAGTGTTTATAGGACGGAGGTAAGGATGTTAGCAACATAAGTGCCTTATCCTCCGTACTATAAATAACTTCCATTCTTTGCAAATCAGCAACACATCTATTGAAACTACTTAAATGTTCCATTAGATTACCTCCTTCTTCCATCTTCAGATTTAGGAGTTCTTCCTTTAGGAAGAGCTTGTTGGACAGCGACTTCCCTGCAAACATCTCTTCGAGCTTCTCCCATGTTTGCTTCGCGGTATCCTTCAACACGTTGATGAGCACATCATCGGAGAGGTAGTTTTCGATGGCTCCTCTAGCTAACTCGTCAAGTACGCCCCACTCCTCATCTTTCATGTCTGCTGGCTTCTTTTCCTTGCCAACTAACACAACATGGAGATGTTGTTGTGTAAGAGCTGACCTCATCCTTCGTTGCCAAAGAGTGAAGTTCTCCTTCCTGTGAAAGGCTTTAGCTCCACCTTCATGCTTGTTGCCTGTGGTTGCTTCACATGTTGTGAACTGCTACCACTCTCAACTTCTTGTTCACTTGCCATCTTCAACACACTAGCACTCCAAAAGAAAGACTAGCACAGCTGCTAAAACACAGCTCTGATACCACTTGTTGTGAATTAATACTAACTCACTTCCCCTTAGGACCTTGTTGTTGATGAACTTTGTGACCAACTCAATGATGGATGAGTCTAACACACACACAGAAATTTAACCAAGAAAGAAATGACACAAGTGTTTATAGAGGTTCAGCAAATTGCCTACTTCCTCTTTGGTGATCTCCTTGAGAACTTTCACTAATGAAGATAGGTTACAAACTTTGGTTTACAAAGAAAGGAAACCCCCTTAGAACACTACCCTCACAATCTGTTTCTCTCTCACCCTTGCTCAACACCTTGATACACTTAGAGAACTCTCTTGCTCTCCCCTTGGTATTTTCTGAACTTACAAGTTTTCAGCTTCTCTATACTTTGCACAAACTTATGCACTTAACAACTTAATGTTCTCTTGCTTCCTCTTCCCTCTTATATAGGCCTTGGGACTCCAAGATCAGATATCATTAAGTTATACACGTTCATGCTTTAGTTATCTCACTTTAGACACCTGTTCTTGGCAGCTCATAAAGCAAGGGACAAAGGATGCTAGCTGCCATCAATCTCTTGAACCAAGAGAGAAAACACTCATGAAACAAGTTATCAATTTGCCAATGTGTTCTCCCAACTTTCCAGCTGCTATGCCACCTTCTAATATCTCAATTTGATCAGAAATATCCTTGGAGGTCGATAGGAAGTGGTAGCACACCAAGGAAGACTTGAAAACGCGTAGGAATTTGAAACAGCATCGTCTGGGCGACCGGTCGCTTTGTCAGAATCAATTTTCGCTCCAGGACTTTCACTGGGCGACGGTCGCTTGTAACTTGCGATCGGTCGCTTGGAATTTTGCTGAACCGAAGGGTCGCCATAACCTTGACCGGTCGCTGGTCTTTTAATATTTTTGTATCTTTTTAATTGAGCCATTTTTCTCAACAAGGCCCAGGATTTTGCCCAGCTTGATTAGGCATAGGAGGCTGACCCCTATTCTGAAAATCTCGGTTCTACATATTTTCCCTCCTCCTATCAAAGTTCCTTGATCTGTCATAATTTCGAGGTCTGTCATTGCGTCTGTTTCTCTCATTTGCTCGGCTATTGTTTCTTATCCATTCTTCATGGTACTTGGGATCATATTAGAGGTGTCAAACGGGCCGTGGCTGGCCGGGCCGGCCCATTTAAACTCGTGCTTTTAACATTTTCGTGCCGTACCAGGCCGGTCCATTTAATTTATCGAGCCGAGCCGTGCCGTGCCGGCCCATTTAATAAAATCATTGATCCCAGCCCGGCCCAAAGCCCATATTGAAACGGGCCGGGCCGGGCCGGGCTCGTGCCGTGTCGTGCCCGTGCCGTGCCGGGCCGGCCCATTTAATTTGAATTTTTTTCACTTGATTTTTTTTTCCCACTAGATAATTCAAATTATAAACATTAAAAATATAATTAGAGGCAAGAAATGATGAACTATTTGAAAACATTAATCAATCAAATATTCAAGAGAAGCGTATATGTTATATGTATTGATTAGATATCAAGTCTAATATTGTTTAATTAATTTGTAAATAAATAAAACATATAAACAATGACATTAGATGTCAAATTATTGCATTTTGACTTTTGAGAAGAAAAAAAAAAGCTAAATGGGCCGTGCCTGGGCCGTGCTTGGGCCGTGCTTGGGCTCGTGCCGTGCTTGAAGCTGGCTCGGGCCAAGCCCGGCCCATGTCGGGCCGTGGGCCGGCCCATGTCGGGCCGTGGGCGGCCCGGTCCATTGGACATATTTTTTGATCCCGGCCCGGCCCACGTTTTCGTGCCGTGCCGAGCACGGCCCATGCTATTCGTGCTCGTGCCGTGCCGTGCCTCATTTAAACGGGCTGGGCTCGTGCCGTGCCGGGCCGGCCCGTCCCGTTTGACACCTCTAGATCATATGGTACTGCTTCACCATTAATAAAAGGTTCTCCTGCCAAAACAAAAAATAACAAGAAAGCAGACAATCATGTTGAATAATTGATTGCGGAAAAACTAATTGAAACAAATAAGACAATGTACAACAGAATGGCAGTTTAAGATTACTATAATATCAGTATTAAAAAGGCAATTACTATCATACCCAGCATTCAAAAAGCAATTATGCGAACTTCCACGGCTAACATTGACTGCCTAAGAGGAAAATTTTCATCACCGAATTCTAGAGACCAACACTGTCTTTTTTTCTTTGTGAACTGGGCAATGCACCCCAGAAGCAACTACACAGAATTAGAAATGCAAATCAAACAGGCTTTAGAGACTTGACCCAGCTAAGAGATTCTCAAATAAATATGCACAAGACACATCAGATAAATATGATAAAGCCCAGATATGTAATCAGACCAGTTGTCATTTCTTCTATGAAGTCTAAAGGTTTCCTGCAAAAAATCTGGAAAATGACAATAAAACAAGACCTGGACATAAAGATGTAACATATTAAATAACTATGATATCAAATAGGTGCAAATACCTTTGTTGTCTTCTTAAGCTTTAGCATTGGGATGACAACACAAACCTGATCTGCTAGTATAAATGATGGCCACAGGACCAGCACACAGAGAGCAACAAAAATCCACACAAAGCATGAAGACGATAGAATATATGTCGGGGTAGGAAAGCAGTTGATCACCTCGAAACTGAATGACATTAAAACATCAAACAATGCTCTGATTTTAAATGACAGTTGATCACCTCGAAACTGAGAAAAAAGGAAAAGGAAAGAAAAGAAAATTTGATATGTTTGGTTCTAACTATATATAAACCATATTCCAATCCCACGGTGTACATGCATTATCTATGTAGTACCCTGTTTGATGAAGTTCCTATAGCAGGTCTGTGTTTCTAATCCTGTTTCTCTCAGAGTACACACACCAAGACGACTTGAAACTGTCATTTTCAACATTTTAGTGTAAAATGGGTCATCATGTAAATCTTTCATTCAACTTTCAAACTTTCATTCAACTTTCAAACAAACTTATGTATGAAAAAATACAGCATGATAAGAGAAGGAAATTTTTTACAGGGCCATGAGTTTTTATGCCTGAAGAAAAAGAAAAAACAGAGTGCTGACATGGCTGAGAAATTTGATATTCTCAACGTCTGCCATTCTAGACTTGGCATGAATTCATATGAGAAGCAAAGCTCGATATATATAGAGATATATATTTGGGCCAAGGCCCAAGCCCTTTTTTTGTCGATAAGGCGGGTACCAATTGAAATATCTAAAATCCGCGTTTTCTGGCAGAACGGGTCTGGTTTGCCTCCCGCACCCTCCTTCGTTCGTCCCCCTTATCTTCCACCTTGAAATGCCGTTCTTTCACCTGTAAGTTGGATCTTCTCTCACTCTCTCTCTTTCTTTCTTGAAAGCGGTTTCCTCCACATTATGTTTCTCATCTTGCCCATTTTCTCAATCACCTCCAAAAATTGAGACTTTAAAAGAAATTAGAGGAAAAGCAAAGAATGTGAATGGTTTAGTCTAGTTTTATACTTTTCCTGTTTTGTATTCTTAATTGATATTTTGCCTTGCAAAAATGAAAAAAGAATGAAAAAAAGGATTCCATCTTCAGTTAGTGGTCAGCCTAATACTAAGTGGCATGAACCCAAATTTGTACCTTTTTCTGGCATCAGTGCAGATTTGTTGTGTGCTATGTAATTGGGTTTATATTCAAATGTGAGAAATGTGCAACAGAAATGAGGTTTCCAAGGTGATATTAGTGGTGACATATGCAATACTGATAATTGAAAAGAGTTGTCAATGTTCAAAGGATTGTTCTACTGCTAGCATGAAGATTTGAGTTCAAATCCCTAGTGCGGCTGGTTCTATTTAGCAATGCTAAGCTCAATAGGGTGATTTCATCATGCAATTAACATGAAGTTTATCAATTTGCATACTTGCTGAGTAGCTGACAATGTTTAGGGTGGGGAATTGTCACACAGTTGATGTTTTTATATTTCATCAAACTGAGTTGTTACCAGTACAGTTATTCTATGAGTAAAGTTGCTGCTCAGGTTTCTGTTCCTCATTTCGACAACACTTCTACGATGGCAATGTAATAAAATACAAACCATGTTGGCATTTTGGTGAAGTTCTTGGACAAATGGTCTCGCATGTAGTTAGTATATATATCCCTTGTATGCATGATAATTTGCTTGGTCGATTTAAAAGTCTATACATATGGAGGGTTTGCATCTGATTAATATTGTGGTAGAGTTATTTCTCTCCTGCATGTATGGGGCATTTATTATTAAGTGATTTATATACACATATGTATTCCTGCATTGATATATATATATATATATATATATATATATGTATATGTATGTATGTATGCCTGCCTTGATATATAGGTTGATATTTAATAAATGAAATCAGCTTCAGATTGATCTGGAATTTGTATAACCACTGTCCTGATATCACATTTTTGAGTTTCTGTCAGGAGATTGTCTGCTCCACACTCAACTCTCAATCACGTTCCGCTGTTTGGTTATGTGGTGGAACCCACTCACTTCCCACAGAACACACAGCATTTGAATTATCATTTACCTGTTTTGAAGAATTGGCCTTCATTCCCTAGATTTCATTCTTTGGGAGCCATGCACATCAGTGCTGACATGGCTGAGAAATTTGATATTCTCAACGTCTGCCATTCTATACTTGGCGTGAATTCATATAAGAAGCAAAGCTTGATCAGGGAGGTTCAATCAATGCATCATACTGACTCTCCATACAGTATTAGCAAGGAAGAGAAGGAAAGACAGAGACGAAAAAAAATAGGACTGGCCAACAAAGGGAGAGTACCATGGAACAAAGGCAGGAAACATAGTTCAGGTAACTAGAGATAGAGTGTAATATATATATTTTTTAATTATTGGATTTTAAACGCTCATACATTTGGTTGAATCTGAAGTTGTGATCTTCCACATAATGCAGAGACTTGTGAACGAATCAAACAGAGAACAATAGAAGCCTTAAAAGACCCCAAGGTGAAGTCATGTAAGATTCAATAAGTTTTATGATATTTTCTTTGCAATATGAGTGTTTTTGAATTAGCATGTAAGAGTTTATATGATTATATCAAAAGGTGCAATAACAGAATTGTTTTTAAAATGGGTGGAAGTTTGTCATTCATATTGTTGGATTTCCCTTTTCAGTTAAAAGCACTGCACAACTCATGTAAGGAGAAAAGAAAAAGGCTCATTTTTCAATCAACTGTTTTTTTAATAAAAATATTGCTCTTTTGTTCACCCTCAATTGGTTTCAGGTTAGAACGAAGATGTCTGAGCATCCCCGTCCTCATAGGTACACTCACAATCTTTGTCAGATATAATTAATTAGCTGTGAAACATAAGAACTTTTTTTTTTCTGTGGCAGAAACATAAGAACTTTATAAATTAATAAGCTGGGTTGTCGTTAAACTTTCAAATACCAAGAGTAGGTTTAGGCTTTGACCGAGTGGAAAGTAAATCGTAGTTTACAACCCAATGTCGAGTTTGGTTATATGCACAGAGATGGAAAGAAAGACAGATGCTGTGATTGATGCCTATTTGATTACTCCCAAAATGATTACATGTACGGAAGTCAGGAACTTAATGCTGTAAACTTGTCTGCAGGCACCTTTAAGGTTGAACGAGTTCTAATGGTCGCTTCTTGTTAGAATGGTTATTAGGCCTTTATGAGCCATTGGATTGTCATTTTGAATAATGTTTGTGTAATGTCATAAGAAGTACGGTGATATAATGTAAAGGAAAGCAAGCACCCTAACTTTATGTTTATTTCTTTCTCGAATTCTCCTGTGAGAATAGTTTGGCAAGTTAATCAGTCATTCATCAAAGGAAGAGGGGAAAGAAATAAATTTGTGCAACCCCTTAAATGGGCCTCAGATTGTATTATGAACTTTGGATATCTACTTGTAAGCTTTATCTTACTTGCCTTTTTTGGGAGGGAGGGAGAGAGAGAACTTAGTTTAAGGTTTTTTAGACCTGCTAAACAAGTAAACATGATTTTTTATTTTTGTTTCATGAACATAATGTGACCAGTAGAAGCCAATTGCTGTAGCTTACAGTGCACCTTTGATGAAAAAAACATTTTCTATTTTAGTCTTTTTTTTTTCTTTGTTTAAAGTTATTTCTTGCTCTGAGTGGCTGAGTCCAAGGCAAAAAATTTGACAAAAAAAAAGGACTGTTATGTAGTGCCGAGTCCAAGGCAAAAATGCGTTCTTCACTTAGACGTGTTTGGGGACATCGTTTAAAATGGAAACGATTAAGGGAGAAATTATTTCTGTCATGGGTTGAAAGCATAGCAGAGGTGGCTAAGAAAGGTGGTAGTGGACAGCAAGATCTCTGTTGGGATAGCTATGAGAAGATACAGCAAGAATTACATCTCCAACAGCTTCAGCTGGCTGCTGAAAAGAAAAAGGAAAAGGCGAAAGAGAGGGCAAAGAAAAGAGCAATGAAAGCAGAACAAACTAAAGCAAAAAAAATAGCAAGGCTTGCTCGTGAGAGGAGAAAAGATGGAGAAGTCTATGACGATCCTGAAGAGATTACTGTTGCGTAGATACAGCTGCACCAAAATTGATTCAACTGCATCCTCAACTTGTGATACTCGCAAGTGCACGAGCCGTTCGGTAGTATAGCGTATGTAAGTGCGAGGTCGATCCCACGAGGATTGGTGATTGAATGATTCAATTCATTTCCCTACACAAAACAGAAATGAAAAAAAGAAAGGAAATAAATAAAACAAGAAAGAAAGAAAATAACTAACTCAAGTAGATAAGTTCCCAAGTTCAATTAGATTAATGGATTGATTCTAGCTAATGTATGATTAAGCCATGGTGTGTGGTCATAACCTTGTGTTCCTAATTCCCTAATTTGATCATCTGTTGTCTAACCTAAAATTAAGCATTAGGAACCCATTAAGCATAGAAGAACAATTTAAACAACCAAGCATGTATCTAATCCATGTTGTCGAATGTCCATACATACTCTTCCTATTCATAGTTCAATTCGAATTAAAGCATGGTGTATACTCTTAATTCAAACCAAGATAGCTAACATGCAAGCCTAAATGGTGATCAATCATTCAAACTAGCATATTAACTTATAAGCATAATGAATAAGAACATGAACCATAATTGAAACTTGGAAACTAATCAAACTTGAAACTAAAGAAAAGAATTTACATAAGGAAAAGTACAGTAGAACTTGGAAAAACTTAAAGAAAATTTCAGCACAAAAGATTTCATTACAACAATTGAAAACTAGAAAGAGAAACTAAGAAAATTTGAGGGAGACAAGGGAAGGGAGCTCTAGAGAAGTGTTTGAGAGCTTCCCCCCTTGGGGTGTTTTTACAAGCTTAGAGAACCTCCCTATTTATAGGCCTAGGGGAAGTGAAAATCTGAATTCAAAAAGACTAATGCATACAACACTTGAATTATAAAATCTGAAATGGTTGATGCACTTGAATTAGAAAATATGAATTGGATGATGCACTTGTATTAGAAAATCTTGAATGGCTACTCCACTAAATCCCACTAGCAGCCCTAGCTCATCCTCATGTCAGCATGACCAAGCTTCCAACCAGAAATGATAGCTCATGCCTAGCTCACCATGACCAAGCATCCAACCAGGCACATCCTGAGGTCAGGCATGACCAGAAACTTCAAGGGCTTACAACTTGGGCTTCCCTTAAGCAAATTAAGACTTTAATCACTCCAACTTGAAGTTCAGAATGTCTTCTTTCCAGCCATATATCATTTGGGCCATATATCATTTTCCGCGCTGATAAGATCCATCCTGAGCATGGTTCTGTGTTTGCTAGGTAACGGACGCCAGATGTATCCAATGGGGCTGAATTTTGGATATGTTATAGTACACATCCATTGGAACAACTTTCATGAAGACTGTGGCCTCATTCGAGCTATGTAGGTTGTTGAAACAAAGCTTGCAATATGACCTACGGAACTGGACTGGCAGGGGGCTGTAGCCAAAATGAGTTTGTCTTTAAGCTCTTCATCCATTCATCCAAATTAGGCCTTAACATGCTTGAATTGCATGAATTATTCTCTCTAAAGCCATCATTATTACCTAAAGCTCAATGAACTGAAAGATAAACACAAAAAGGATTAAAAGCACAAGTTTAACTGAAAAACATAACCAAATCATAAGCTAGAAGGGTACAAAATGATATACAATTATGAACCGATCAAATACCCCCAAACCTAGATTTTGCTAGTCCTCGAGGAAAACAACACAAAACAAAGTTAAAAATAAAACAAGAAGTTAACTAGACCACTTTCGTAGGTAACTCGATTGCATTGAGCATATGCAACAAGCCTTTAAACCTCTAGGCATCCCTAGTAGGAGGAGTTGTGTCTCCTGAGGGTTTTAACAATACGAATACCCACAAACGTTTTTCTAACTCTACAAAACAAAATGGTTAGAAAACTTATTAGATTTGTTAGTCCTTAAGCAAAATAAAAACAAAAATAATTAATAATTACAAAAACAAAAACAAAAACAAAAATTTCAAAAACATAAATATAAACATAAACATAAATTAAAACAAAACAAAAAACAAAAAAAAACTCAAAACAACCTTTCCGAACATTTTATGAAGAGAAACGACTTATGCACATGACTTAAACGTTTTAACAATGAAAGCTTAATTTAAACATTATTTACAAGGCAGCAAAGTTCAAAACATAATATGCTCAATGTGTAGTAGTGTGATAGCCAAATGCAACAAATTGCCCAATCTTAGTTTTCACACAATTTCAAAAATCATACCAAGCACAAATGCAACTTCAAATCTCACCAAAGTTGTCCTCTCACAAATGAATCACTCAGAAGAGGGCTACAGTGCAACACTCAGTTATAAACATGAGATTAGAGTTAAATCATAAAGGACTTAACTCAAAAATAGGAAGATGAAGAACTTGCATTAATATGATCTCAAGAAGGATGCCAAACACTTAAAAGTAAGAAAATGCATGCAATTCAACCATATGACATTTAAGATCAATTTAGGTCTTTATTATAGGTTGTAATGGGGCTAAGGGTGTAAGGTGAGTGAGAAATGAAAGGTATGGATAATACAAAGTCCAAGGAACTCAAAATGTAAGAGCATAAAATAATAGTTTACAAGACTTCGAATCATCACGATTAGATTTTTTTTCTTTTACATGATCAAAACTCCTTATACCTTCATTTACATTGATTCACTCATTTCCTTTAATTCAACAAACACCAATTTATTTTGAAGGCCCAAAAATGAAATTTCATTCAACCACCACTTTTCTCTTTTCTTTCACCAATTGTGTGAAATTTTTTTTTTTTTTTCGAAATGTAACACCTCTTCCCAAACTTAACATGAAAAACACATCCCAATTAAAGCTCATGAGTTCCTTAGAAAAGGTAAATATTTGTTTTTCGGGCTAAGGCGAGGAAATAAAATTGGTAAATGAAAGAAAAGGTTTACATGTAGGCTCAAAATGGTTAACAATGGAAAATCATGCTTAAGCATGCATAAGGTTAGCTTGAAAGGCACAAACGATCCAAAGAAGGCCTTAATATCATTTCTTTAAATGTCATGAAATCAAATTGCACAAGAATGAATGACTTTTAAGTGTTCAACCAAATCAATAAATAATGAGATCAAACAACAACTTAGATGACAAGAAATTAAGAGTATGTGTATAACACTCATGAAATGAAGTACAAGGCTCAAAAGCTCACTTTATATGGTTATATAAGTCTAATTTATGCTTGATACAATTCTTTGGGTCATGCAAATCCTTTAATTGGAAAAATTATGAAACAAATGGCAAGTGTAAAGGTTTCGAACATATCATGCTAGAACAATGCCAAATTAATATTCTTTTTATAAAAAAATAAAAATAAAAAAATAAAAAATAAAAATATTTACTTTTTTTAAATTTTTTTTTAATAAAATAGAATGAAATTCATTTTTCATTTAAGTCATGCAAACATTTATCACAATCTCATCAAATGTGTTCGGAAAGTGACTCAAAAACAAAACAAAAATAAAAATAAAAGCAAGACTCAAACAAAATAAAATAAAAATAAAAACAAGCAAATAAAAAAAATTAAATTAAATTAAGGAAAAACCAAATTTACATGCTAAACTTTAATACCCCCAAACCTAGAAATGAACATTGTCCTCAATGTTTAAAAATTAGCCACAAACAATGTCAAAACAACAAATGAAAGGTATTAAAGCAAATAAAAATTACAAAACACACAAAAATAAAATAAAACAATTACAAAATAAAAATTACAAAACAAACAAACAAAAAAAATAATAAAAAAAAAAAAAAAAAGAAACAGTAAAACACTCAAAATAGTAAGCCCTAACAGATAGTCTTACACAAACTGAAACCCAAACAATTGAAAGCCCAACTCAAAATGAAATTAACCCAACAACGGTGAAACCCGTCCCAAAATCAAATCTGAAGCCCACACGTTTCAATTTTATTTTTATTGATTTATTTTTTTCAAAATGAAACGTGAATTATGAGCGCAAAGCGGGATTTCTGAAAAGAGGGAATGTGGTCCCTGATGTCGTCTCATGGTTAGTCACGGCAGAAAGCAGAAGCCGCGTGTCGACGCATAGAGGCGCGGCAGATCCACAAGCGAAAATTACGGGGGCCATACAAAGTCGTGACGACTTTCCTGAACGCGTCCGTTCAGAAAGGTCACATCGTGATAAGTGATTTGGGTGTGGTTGGAAAGCGAGAAGGTTGTGGGACTCGAGGAACGCTTGGGGATTCAAAAAATGCTTAGGACGCTGCGAAGGCTAGGGTTTTGTGAAAGACTCTATAAGAAGGAAAAAGAAGGGAAAAAAAACAAAATAAACACAAACTCAGAAACACAAAAGAGAAAAGAAGCAAGAAAAACTGAGAAATCAAATGGCTTCTTCCTACCCCTTTTCCTTGGATCTCAACCTAGCTTCACCGACTCAAACACGAGGCCAAGCAGTAGCACCAGTATGGATGCCCTACTTTGCCTCCTCACGGGGGCATGTGACTGTCAATGACTCAATACTCCTGGACAACGATGTTGCCATTGGAGTTGGCAGAAATTTAGTGACTCCCAAAGATATACATGTGTTCAGGACAAGGAATGACAACCAGGTCACGAGTGATGCCCTGGCACTGAGCGTGCAGAGTCCAGCATGTGTCGCAAGTTTGGGTCATCGCCTACTGCGAAGTCCCATGAGGTAGAGGTCCTGAAAGCTCAGGTGGCGGCTGAGCGGAGTTTGGTTGAAGACTGTCGAGAGTGCTATAAAAAGCTTGAAAAGGGAAAGGTCAAGGATAGTGGAGGTGAATCGACACCAGCTAGAAGTATTGCGGGACGAGAATAAAAACCTATCAAAGATGGTAGAGTTGTACTCTCGTGACATGCGAAAGCAGCTGGAGGACCTAGACCGACCGGGTAAACGCAAGAAAGCAGATCGTGAGAAAAGTTATCCTGAAGCTAAGATTGCGATCTTTGGGAGCTCAAGTGATGAGCCCCAAGAGGCTGTGCGTGAAGCCCCGAAAGAGGACAGCCAGAGGGCCAAACTAAAAGCTCCTATGGTCGAGACACCAAGTGTAAAGAAGAAATGATTTCAGTTTTTATTTATTTAATTTTAAAGTGTAATTGTTTTTTTTTTAAATTGGGAAATAAAAACGTTATGCTATTCAAAGAGACAATTGACCCTAATTTTAAAGAACGGCGATCAAACAAAAACATGAAAACCCAAACATGCATTTTTATTTTTATTTTTATTTTTTTAGTTAAGTAAACACACAAATAACTGCTTCTTCTTTTAAGAGAAAACTTAAGGATGACCAGTTAAGGGCCTCAGAAAACACAGCCAGGGGATCCGGGAAGGTTGGAGGGGTCACAATGGTCCCTCTTAAAACCCAAACTTCTTAGACACCGAAGATGCCGCCTAAAGAACTCCTAGACACTGTATAGACTGCGGTTGCTCACTGGAGTTACCAAAAGTTTAGCTCCTTCAAAGAATATCCTATGAGTTTTAAATTATACTACCTAATAAAATAAAATAAATAAAATAAATAAAAACAGAAATAAACACGCAATTCAAACAAGAATTTAAAAGAAGAGATGAGATTCTTGCACCAGGTGTCCAAGACGCATCTTTAATTTTGTTTCTTCTTCCAATTAATTTTTTTAAGAAACCTGTCAAACAAGAAGAAAACAAGTTATTTTTAAATTAAAAAGAAAAACAATGAATAAAAATAAAATAAAATAAAAAGAAAAAGGAAAATACACTTCCCCAAACTTAAATCAAACAAAGACGACAAACGGAAAAAGAAAGCACAGTTCCCTAACTAAAATAAACTAAAGATGATAGCCGAAAGGGAAAAGCAAAAACACAAAGCTCTAGAAAATGAAAGTAATGGGAAAAAATAATAAACACCAGAAAACACGGAGAAAATAAAAAAAGAAAAGTAAAGTAAAGGTGCTCCCCCTTGAAGCAATTAGGTCGAGCATGCCCGGGAAATCCGAAATGGTGTTGGCACCCTCATCAGCATATGTCTATTTAAACCACACTTCTTCAAGCGGATGATACCCAGCATTTCTTCCTACAAACTCAAAGAAAAACATCAAAAAATTTAGAAACAAAACAATGGCATCCTCATGCGCTCACCTTGATGATCTCAACCTTGAATTGTCCCTCGCACCACCGAATGCGCGGGATAAGGGCTCCTCAGAACCATGTCTTCCCAAACTCCACATATCATCACGGTACGGCCTCAAACTTTGCTGAGGCAATACCAAACTTTTCTGAGGTAGTGCCGAACAGAGCAATGCTGCTGGGAGGCATGATTAGCAGCAAGCTCACACCGACAGATCATTTGCATGTGGCAAAGAGATCTGACAAGGCAGCGGTGGAGGAGTCCCACAACTTAACTGTGCTCCATGCGGTCTCGGCTACCAATTTGGGCATGCGATTACTGGCGAGGACACGGGAGTGTGCCGCGCTGAGTGATGAAGTAGCTTCCTTGAAGGCTATGGTGGCGGACTCCAGAAGCGGTTATATTGTGCCAATCAGCACGTGGAAGCATTCCAGAGAAAGAATGAGGACCATGTGGAGCTGCTGCAAATTCTGCAAGTAAGAGAGAACAGAGGCATGCCATGAAGATGAAGATGAAGATGATGAAGATGTTGTTTTTATTTTTAATTTACTTGAATGTTTTGTTTTTGTTTTTAGTTTTTTTTTTCTACTTTTTTACTTTTTACTTTGTTTGCAGTGTTTGAAGTGAAATAAAAAAAATGTGTTTTTAACACTCAGAAACAAACTAACTAACCACACCACGTAAATAAATACATAAACTAACTTAACAAAAAAAAAAAAAAAACAAAGAAGTTCCAAATTGATTTTTTTTTTAAATTTTATAAATTGATTTTTATTTACAACTAACTGACCACACAAGAAAAAAAAAAAGAAGTTCCAAATTGCAATTTACAAGGAAAAATATTTTTTTTTTGTTTTGTTTTGTTTTTGTTTTTTTTTTATTTTAAAACACACAAATATACAAGCAATTCATGGATGACCAGTTAAGGGCCTCAGAAAAACACAGCCAGGGGATCCGGGAAGGTTGGAGGGGTCACAATGGTCCCACTTAAAACCCAAACTTCTTAGACACCGAAGGTGTCGCCTAAAGAACTCCTAGACACTATTTGACGGAGACGCTCACTGGAGTTACCACGAGTCAGCTCATATAAAAAATCTTTTTAATTTTTTTTTAAATAAAAGAAATAGAAAATTAAAATTACTGAAATAATAACAAAACAACTAAAGAGAAAGGATTGGAATACTCCCCCTTGAAGCGATTAGGTCGAGCATGGATGCACCTGGAGGTCGCGACTTCTCCCACTCCTGCACACTCCCCATTCTTATGATTGAGGTTACCATCTCTCTCCATTTTTATTAAGCTGACATTACTTGCTTAAAACAAACACAAAAAACTTGAAACAGAATTAAAGGATTAGGAGATAAAAACTAAAATGGAAAGAGAAAAAAAAAACACATCCAATTTCATGCTTCAAAGTAATAAGCAACAAAGTAATCAAACTAGCTTATGAAGTTCGTTCTTTCTCAAATATGATTATCCATATGGTGTGTGGTTTTAATCAAGTATTCAGAAAAAACATTTAGCTATGGTGTTTAGTCTAAACACAAATTCTGAACCCATTAAGAACAAGAAGAACAATAAAGAACCAAGTAGAATTCAAACATGGTGTTTGTCTTCAATATCTACCCATTCATTCACTAATCAGTCCAAGAGTCATATGGTGTTTATGTAAACTTGAACAAGATAATTAATTAAGAGAAAGTGAATGAAACCATAAACTAGAAATAATCAACATGCTACTTGAACTTTTTGTTTTTGGGTGTTGTGTAAGCTGGGACTCAAACCCAGTTCTCTTGCTTGTCAGGCAATTGTCCTTGTCCGTTGGACTACAAACACAACTTGTCAATTAACATCAGTAACTTTAAAACATGAAACTATCCAGTTATGAAAAAGATAAAAATAAATAAAAAGTAGGAAAACCAAATAGAATCAAACAATGTTACCGATCCCGGCAACGGCGCCAAAAACTTGTTGCGTAGATACAGCTGCACCAAAATCGATTCAACTGCATCCTCAACTTGTGATACTCGCAAGTGCACGAGCCGTTCGGTAGTATAGCGTATGTAAGTGCGAGGTCGATCCCACGAGGATTGGTGATTGAATGATTCAATTCATTTCCCTACACAAAACAGAAATGAAAAAAAGAAAGGAAATAAATAAAACAAGAAAGAAAGAAAATAACTAACTCAAGTAGATAAGTTCCCAAGTTCAATTAGATTAATGGATTGATTCTAGCTAATGTATGATTAAGCCATGGTGTGTGGTCATAACCTTGTGTTCCTAATTCCCTAATTTGATCATCTGTTGTCTAACCTAAAATTAAGCATTAGGAACCCATTAAGCATAGAAGAACAATTTAAACAACCAAGCATGTATCTAATCCATGTTGTCGAATGTCCATACATACTCTTCCTATTCATAGTTCAATTCGAATTAAAGCATGGTGTATACTCTTAATTCAAACCAAGATAGCTAACATGCAAGCCTAAATGGTGATCAATCATTCAAACTAGCATATTAACTTATAAGCATAATGAATAAGAACATGAACCATAATTGAAACTTGGAAACTAATCAAACTTGAAACTAAAGAAAAGAATTTACATAAGGAAAAGTAAAGTAGAACTTGGAAAAACTTAAAGAAAATTTCAGCACAAAAGATTTCATTACAACAATTGAAAACTAGAAAGAGAAACTAAGAAAATTTGAGGGAGAGAAGGGAAGGGAGCTCTAGAGAAGTGTTTGACAGCTTCCCCCCTTGGGGTGTTTTTACAAGCTTAGAGAACCTCCCTATTTATAGGCCTAGGGGTTTCAGCTGCACCAAAATGGGTTCAACTGCATCCTCAACTTGTGATACTCGCAAGTGCACGAACCGTTGATAGTATAGCATATGTAAGTGCGAGGTCGATTCCACAGGGATTGGTGATTGAATAATCCAATTCAGTTTTCCTACACAAAACAAAAATGAAAAAGAAAGGAAATAATTAAAACAAGGAAGAAAGAAAATAACTCAAGCAAATAAGTTCCCAAGTTCAATTAGATTAATGGATTGATTCTAGCTAATGTATGATTAAGCCATGGTGTCTGGTCATAACCTTGTATTCCTAATTCCCTAATTTGATCATCTGTTGTCTAACCTAAAATTAAGCATTAGGAATCCATTAAGCATAGAAGAACATTTTAAACAACCAAGTATGTATCTAATCCAAATTGTCGAATTCTATACACACTCTTCCTATTCATAGTTCAATTTGAATTATAGCATGGTGTCTACTCTTAATTCAAACCAAGATAGCTAACATGCAAGCCTAAATGGTGATCAATCATTCAAACTAGCATATTAACTTATAAGCATAATGAATAAGAACAAAAACCATAATTGAAACTTGGAAACTTATCAAACTTGAATACTTAAGAAAGAATGTACATTACAAGAAAAATAAATTACAACTAAGAAAACATTAAAGAGAGACTAAGAGAACTTTGAGGAAGAAATGAGAAGTGTTTGGGAAAAGTGTTTGAGGACATGGAGACTTTTGGAAGAGAAGGGAAATGTGTTTGGGAAATTTGGAGAAGGGATTTGGAAGAGAAAGTGTTTGAGGACTTTGAGAATTTTGTAGAAGGATCTTACTACAACAATTGAGAACTACAAAGGAAACTAAGAGAATTTGAGGGAGAGAAGGGAAGGGAGCTCTAGAGAAGTGTTTGAGAGCTCCCCCCCCTTGGGGTGTTTGAGAGCTTTAGAGAGGGGAGAAGTGAAAATCTGAATTCAAAAAGACTAATGCATACAACACTTGAATTATAAAATCTGAAATGGTTGATGCACTTGAATTAGAAAATATGAATTGGATGATGCACTTGTATTAGAAAATCTTGAATGGCTACTCCACTAAATCCCACTAGCAGCCCTAGCTCATCCTCATGTCAGCATGACCAAGCTTCCAACCAGAAATGATAGCTCATGCCTAGCTCACCATGACCAAGCATCCAACCAGCACATGCTGAGGTCAGCATGACCAGAAACTTCAAGGGCTTACAACTTGGGCTTCCCTTAAGCAAATTAAGACTTTAAGCACTCCAACTTGAATTTCAGAATGTCTTCTTTCCAGCCATATATCATTTGGGCCAATCCAAGGTCGGAGGAGGAAGTTAAGGCCAAAATAAATTACTAACTCATTTTCCGCGCTGATAAGATCCATCCTGAGCATGGTTCTGTGTTTGCTAGGTAACGGACGCCAGATGTATCCAATGGGGCTGAATTTTGGATATGTTATAGTACACACCCATTGGAACAACTTTCATGAAGACTGTGGCCTCATTCGAGCTATGTAGGTTGTTGAAACAAAGCTTGCAATATGACCTACGGAACTGGACTGGCAGGGGGCTGTAGCCAAAATGAGTTTGTCTTTAAGCTCTTCATCCATTCATCCAAATTAGGCCTTAACATGCTTGAATTGCATGAATTATTCTCTCTAAAGCCATCATTATTACCTAAAGCTCAATGAACTGAAAGATAAACACAAAAAGGATTAAAAGCACAAGTTTAACTCAAAAACATAACCAAATCATAAGCTAGAAGGGTACAAAATGATATACAATTATGAACCGATCAATTACAGTTCTTCAAGGGCAGAATTGTAAGCAGAGATTAATGAAGGTAATTGCTCAATAGCCAAGACAATACTAAATGATAGCTAGAAGCATTATGTAGTTCACCATATATAAGCTAGAAATACATAACATATCACTCACAAACTTAGCATAAATAGTTTCACTACGCATACAATTAAGTTCATGAGTAGGTCAAGGAGAAGTGAGTTTTGGAGGGGGAGTGTTTTACAGTTGAATTGTTTAAGATTGCCCCATAATGCCTTGATATATGTAAATGAAGAAACTGCCGGTGGATAGAAAAAATGGATAATGATTGCTTTTCATATTTGAGACAGGACTAAGGCAAAATTATTTTCCTGATTCATAATCCAGCTTGGAAATTTCTTCTTCTTGAGGCCAATATGAAATCCGCGCTATCTCACCCTCTGTTCTTGATGTCTTGGCTTTAAACATTTAGGGAACCTTGCTAGATCAGCATATTAATTCTTTTCCTTCATGTTTTCTAATCTGTTGCTTTTAAATGGCATCACCTTTTCCAATGTTGTTTGTTCGAGTGTGTTACTGAATTCTCTTTTTTCTTAATAGCTTGAAAGAAAAACTTCAACAAATGGACAAGCTGATGCTCTAGGGGACATAGTCATGTCGCATATCTCAGCTTTTGAGAAACTGGATCTAGAGCTTATAAAGAGAGAAAAAATGCAGAAAGAAGTTTCATTCGCAGACCAGATCAGAGCTGCCAAAAACAAAAGAATGGAATTAACTAGGGTAGCCTCATCCTCTGTTCATGCAGCCAACAAGAAACCAGGGGAGTATGCTTAAATTTCCACATCCCTAGCAGCAGTTGAAATAGAGGTGTATGGAGGGCAACTTATTTTCTTCTTTAAAGAGGATTTTTATGTAGCTTAATGTTCATTTGTTGATGGTTTGTAGGAAGAGAAAATATCGGACTCTTGGACGCATTTTTCCAACTAGTCGCAAGAGTCCCCTCATTTGTTTTCAGGGCTTCTTTGAGGTCCATCCAGTAACAGTACAGCGTTTTTATGTGAAAAATTTGTTAGGTGAATTTGTCATGACCAGAAATCATATCATCCGCATTCAAGCACAGGATTTATCTGATTTGCCTTGCCTTGCCAATATCAATGCTGGTGCTTTATCGACTTTAGACAGTCAATTTACAGTGCAAATGTATTACAACTTGTTTATTGCTGAGTTGTTATAAGCTGTATAGGATGTGTCATGGTTTTTTTAACAGTAGTAAAAAACCTCACGGATGTAGTCAATGCGTTTTCAGATTTGGTTCTTCTCTTTTAGTTTGTACACAAATTTAATGGTCTGCAGGGGTTGTGTGATGGATGCAAACTCCACAATAGAGCCCCAAGGTTTTGTAAGTTAAACAGGGAAGAAAGTAAATCATAAGTTGTGAGATTTGTAGTTTATTTTCTCCGAAATAAATCGGACAGCAGCATCATATATTATCTTTGCTTTTCTTCAGATCTATCAGAGACAGCATAGTGAGGAGTTCATAACGATGTTGTAGATTTTTCCTGCAGCTGAATTGGGTTATGGTATTGTATTATCACTTGTCTGCATGAGTTTAGGGTTTCTTTTTCCCCTTAACTTTATGGACAGAACAGCATATATCCCTTAAATTTGAGTCCAGTTACTTCCGAAAAGAACATTAAAAAAAAAAAAGGGAAAAGCAAACAGAAAATGCAAAATAAAAAGTACAATATTAATAATATATATCTAGCCTCTAAGCCTTCTTGTCATCCTGTTATCATCACATAGAGCATGTCTTGTAGATTGTCTATGAATTGAAAATACACATATCTCCATGTCTTGTTAATAATTAAAGAAATACAAACTCCCCAAAATCCCACTATGAACCCCAACACAGTGAAAATATAAAACCATGGAAGTTGATGAAGCCCATTGTCCACGCCTTTGTTGTTGTTGTTATCTGCATCAATGCCCTTATTTGGAAGCGGGGCACCATAAAGTTTTGGATTCCCTTCAAAGGCAGAACAGTTGAAGCTTTGAAGCTGGGTGCCTGTTGGTATTGGTCCTTCAAGATTATTGAATGAGACGTTAAATTCTTTCAAGAAATTAAGGCTTGCCAATGATGATGGGATTATTCCAGACAAGTGATTCATTGAGAAGTCCAAAATCTCTAAATTTTTGAGGTTAGATATTTGGTTTGGAATGATGCCGGAGAAATTGTTGTAGGCAAGAGCCAACCCTTGGAGAAGGTGCAATTGGCCGATCTCAGTAGGTATTTCACCAACAATGTTATTGTTAGATACGTCTATCCATGATCGATAAAAAGACAATTTTTGCGATGGAAAAGTTGGAATTCCGGTTTTGATCATTCTGCCGAAGACCGGCAAATCAAATTCATATTTGTCTGCTTGAGATGCAATAGGTTCATAAAGCAACCTTGGTAGCCTGCAAAGTTGCTTTGGAAATTCCCCTGAAAGTCGGTTGCCTGACAACCTTATATAAAATAATCTAGGAAGAGTTCCCAACCAACTTGGAATTGGCCCTATGATTTGATTAAAACCCATAAGCAACATCTCTAGATTCTTGAGCTTTGATAACCATACAGGTATTTGACCAGTGAGGTCAGAATCAGCCAAACTCAATAACCGAAGATTTTGGAATCCGTCAAAATCAACCATGTCATCATCAGATGGCATTCCCTCACCTTTAAAAGAACCAGAAAGTGTGAGTACGTGAAGACTCTTGCAACTCATCAATATCTTCATTGCCCCTGTGAGGTTGGTGAATCGGTTGTGACCAAGCGAGAGGAAGGATAAGGATTTCAATGAAAGAATCTTAGCTTGTATTTGTCCCTCTAGATGATTTCTAGCAAATCCAATGGCTTTTAGGGACCTACATGAGTAAAGGCTTCCTGGAACCATACCAGTGAAGTTATTGTTCCTTAGATCTAGTTTAGTAAGTTGACTAAGTCTGGAGAAATCAAGCATGGAGATATCTCCTTCTAAGTTGTTGGATCCCAAACGCAATTCTACAAGGTTTGTGCAATTCATCAAAGATGGGGGCAAAGCACCTTCTAAATTGTTGAAATCAAGGGTCACCAACTTCAACTTGGAGAGCTTCCCCAAATTGAGAGGAAGCTCGCCGCCAAAATGATTATAGTAGAGATCAAGGGTTGCGAGGTTAGTGAGGTTGACAATTTTATCACTAATGGCTCCATGTAGTGAATTGAGAGGTAATACAATTTCTTCAAGCTTGATAGCATTATAGATATCTTCTGGAAGAAATCCTGAGAGGTTATTGTGACCGGCACGAAAAAAACCTGTAGTTCGGAACACTTCCCTAGGCCAGGAGCAAAGTTGCCATTGAATACATTGAAAGAAAGATCCAATAACCTAAGGAAGGAAGAAGAATTGAGACAAATAGAGGATGGGACATACCCTGTGAAGGAATTGTTGCTGACATTGAAACTAGTCAGGTTGCTAGCTTGTTGGAAGAATGAAGATGGAATTGCACCAAAGAAGTGATTGCTGGACAAATCGATTGTTTGGATATTGCTGGACAATAGAGAAAGTGGTAGCTCTCCAGAAAGACGGTTATAGCTCAAATCAAGGATCTCGAGTCGATTCAAATGCAAGAAGAACTGAGTTTCAAGTGAACCAAATAGTGAATTGTGGGAAAGGTTCAAGTGGGTGAGATGTGTGAGATTTCCAAGTGAAGAGGGAGAGATACTGATCGGTGCATATTTACATATTATTTTGTACCCTTTTAACTTAGGACAATGTTCATTTCTAGGTTTGGGGGTATTGGAGTTTAGCATGTATTATTATTATTATTTTCTTAATTAAAAAAAAAATGCTTGTTTTTCTTCTATTTTTGTTTTGTTTTTGTTTTGAGTCACTTTCCGAACACTTATGATGAGATAGTGATAAATGTTTGCATGACTTAAATAAAAATTGGATTTCATTTTATTTTAGTGTTTTTTTTTCTTTAAAAAAAAAAAAATAAATAAAAATTGGCATTGTTCTATCATGATATGTTCGAAACCTTTGCACTTGCCATTTGTTTCATAATTTTCCAATTAAAGGATTTGCATGATCTAACGAATTATATCAAGCATAAATTAGACTTATAACCAACCATATAAAGTGAGCTTTTGAGCCTTGTACTTCAATTCATGAGTGTTATATACATACTCTTATTTTCTTGTCATCTAAGTTGTTGTTTGATCTCATTATTCATTGATTTGGTTGAACACTTAAAAGTCATTCATTCTTGTGCAATTTGACTTCATGACATTTAAAGAAATGATATTAAGGCCTTCTTTGGATCGTTTGTGCCTTTCAAGCTAACCTTATGCATGCTTAAGCATGATTTTCCATTGTTAACCATTTTGAGCCTACATGTAAACCTTTTCTTTCATTTACCAATTTTATTTCCTCGCCTTAGCCCGAAAAACAAATATTTACCTTTTCTAAGGAACTCATGAGCTTTAATTGGGATGTGTTTTTCATGCTAAGTTTGGGAAGAGGTGTTACATTTTGAAAAAAAAAAAGAAGAGAAAAACAAAATTCACACAATTGGTGAAAGAAAAGAGAAAAGTGGTGGTTGAATGAAATTTCATTTTTGGGCCTTCAAAATAAATTGGTGTTTGTTGAATTAAAGGAAAGGAGTATGAATCAATGTAAATGAAGGTATAAGGAGTTTTGATCATGTAAAAAGAAAATAAATTCTCATTGTGATGATTCGAAGTCTTGTAAACAACTGTTTTATGCTCTTATATTTTGAGTTCCTTGGACTTTGTTTTAACCATACATTTCATTTCTTACTCACCTTACACCCTTGGCCCAATTACAACCTTTACTAAAGACCTAAATTGATCTTAAATGTCATGTGGTTGAATTGCATCCATTTTCTTACTTTTAAGTGTTTGACATCCTTCTTGAGATCATATTAATGCAAGTTCTTCGTCTTTCTATTTCGAGTTAAGTCCTTATGGTTTAACTCTAATCTCATGTTTATAACTGAGTGTTGCATTATAGCCCTCTTCTGAGTGATTCATTTGTGAGAGGACAACTTTGGTGAGATTTGAAGTTGAATTTGTGCTTTGTATGATTTTTGAAATTGTGTGAAAACTAAGATTGGAGAATTTGTTGCATTTGGCTATCACACTACTACACTTTGAGCATATTATGTTTTGAACTTTGCCGCTTTGTAAATAATGTCTAAAAATTGAGCTTTTATTGTTAAAACGTTTAAGTCATGTGCATGAGTCATTTCTCTTCAGAAAATGTTCGGAAAGATTGTTTTGAGTTCTTTTTATTTTTGTAATTGTTTTTGTTTTTATTTTTATTTTTATTTTTGTTTTATTTTTTTGTTTTTGTCAATGTATTTTTGTTTGTTTTTGTTTTTTGTTTTGGTTTTGCTTAAAGACTAACAATCTTTTAAGTTTTCTAACCATTTTGTTTTGTAGAGTTAGAAAAACGTTTGTGGGTATTCGTATCTGTTAAACCCTCAGGAGACACAACTCCTCCTACTAGGGATGGCTAGAGGTTTAAAGGCTTGTTGCATATGCTAAATGCAATCGAGTTACCTACGAAAGTTGTTTAGTTAACTTCTAGTTTTGTTTTTAACTTTGTTTTCCTTTTGTTTTGCTCGAGGACTAGCAAAATCTAGGTTTGGGGGTATTTGATCGGTGCATATTTACATATTATTTTGTACCATTTTAACTTATGATTTGGTTATGTTTTTGAGTTAAACTTGTGCTTTTAATAAGTTTTGTGTTTGTTTCAGTGTAATAAGCTTAAGGACTCACTAATTGCATTTTGGAGACAAGTTAGCTCAAAACGGTGTCTGCAGATCAGTCAAATTCACGGATTGGACTGTACTTGGTCAAGAAGAACCAGATGATGAGCCATATACCATTGGAAAGATACGGAAGTCTAGTTTCTGTAGAATTTTACGGTTCATGATTCCGAGTCTCCTAGAGGAAGTTATACATGTTTTGGCAACTTAAGGTCAAATTCGGCAGCATCTGCGTTACTGGGCCAAAAAATCACATTTGAAGGCCTTTCCGATTTTTCCTTGAGCTGGGCTGCATATGCTTGGAAAGATAAGACCCATAGCTTGAAGATACATATTTTTGCATATTTTTCAGAATGAAGACACAAGCCCAAAACGAGCCCATAAGCTGGCTGCAATGCATTGTCATGCATGACATATGCATGATGAATTGTTGTTGATTGTGGGAAAGTTTGTGGAAGCATATTCAATTCCTATTTTTGAGTGGAATTTTGCAGCAGCCAAAAGATGGTCAAGTGGATGATGCAACACTAAGCTTAATTCCAAAAGATGATGAAGTGGGAGTTGCAACACTAAGCCTAAAGACAAGAGGAATTGTTTTCAAATGCAATAGTGGGTTAAGTGATTTAAGTGTTGTAAGTTAGTGAAGTTAGTGTGTTTATAAAATTCAATTGTATAATTCAGATTTTCACTTCCCCTAGGCCTATAAATAGGGAAGTTCTCTAAGCTTGTAATAACACCCCAAGGGGGGGAGCTCTCAAGCACCTCTCTAGAGCTCCCTTCCCTTCTCTCCCTTAAATTCTCTTAGTTTCCCTTTGTAGTTCTCAATTGTTGTAATAAGATCATTCTACTCAATTTTCTTTTTATTAAATCTCAAGCACTTCTCTATTCTCTTCCAAACACTCTCCAAACCCTAAACACATGTCTCTTCCCTTCCAAATTCCCCATGTTCTCCAAACACTTTCTCTTCCAAGATTCTCAAAGTTCCCAAACACTTCTCCCATTCCTTCATCAAATTCTCAAACACTTCACAAACACCTTTCTCTCCACTCCCTAAGTTCTCAAATTTTCCAAGTTCATAAACATTCTCCAAGTTCTCAACCATTCTCTTTCAAAGTTCTCCATGCTCTCAAACATTTCCCAAACACTTTCTCAAACACAATTCCCATTCTCTTGTTGCAAAATCCTCAAAGTCTTCAAACACAATTCCCATTCTCTTCCAAATTCTCCAAGTTCTCAACACCTCTCTCTTTCTCACCAAAAATTCTCCAAGTTCTAAAACTCCCTTTGCTTCTTAAGTTGTAATTTATTTTATTTGTAATGTACATTCTTTCTTCTTGTTTTGTTTCTTTTGTTTTCATTTTTGTTTTGTGTAGGAAAATTGAATTGGATTATTCAATCACCAATCCCTGTGGAATCGACCTCGCACTTACATACGCTAAACTATCAACGGTTCGTGCACTTGCGAGTATCACAAGTTGAGGATGCAACTGAATCCATTTTGGTGCAGCTGAAATCCACACAACAAGTTTTGGCGCCGTTGCCGGGATCGGTAACATTGTTTGATTCTATTTCGTTTTCCTACTTTTTATTTATTTTTATCTTTTTTATAACTGGACAGTTTCATGTTTTAAAGTTAATGACGTTAATTGACAAGTTGTGTTTGTAGTCCAACTGACAAGGACAATTGCCTGACAAGCAAGAGAACTGGGTTTGAGTCCCAGCTTACACAACACCCAAAAACAAAAAGGTTCAAGTAGCATGTTGATTATTTCTAGTTTATGGTTTCATTCACTTGTTCTTAATTAAATATCTTGTTCAAGTTTACATAAACACCATATGACTCTTGGACTGATTAGTGAATGAATGGGTAGATATTGAAGACAAACACCATGTTTAAATTCTACTTGGTTCTTTATTGTTCTTCTTGTTCTTAATGGGTTCGGAATTTGTGTTTAGACTAAACACCATAGCTAAATATATTTTATGAATACTTGATTAAAACCACACACCATATGGATAATCATATTTGAGAAAGAATGAACTTCATAAGCTAGTTTGATTTACTTTGTTGCTTATTACTTTGAAGCATGAAATTGGACGTGTGTTGATTTTCCTTTCCATTTTAATTTTTATTTCATAATCCTTTAATTCTATTTCAAGTTTTTTTTTTGTTCGTTTTAGCAATTTATGTCAGCTTAATAAAAATGGAGAGAGATGGTAACCTCAATCATACGAATGGGGAGTGTGGAGCAGTGGGAGAAGTCGCGACCTCCTAGTGCATCCATGCTGAAACCTAATCGCTTCAAGGGGGAGTATTCCAATCTTTTATCTTTAGTTGTTTTGTTATTATTTCAGTAATTTTAATTTTCTATTTCTTTTATTAAAAAAAAAATTAAAAAGATTTTTTATATGAGCTGACTCGTGGTAACTCCAGTGAGCGTCTCCGTCAAATACAGTGTCTAGGAGTTCTTTAGGCGACACCTTCGGTGTCTAAGAAGTTTGGGTTTTAAGTGGGACCTTTGTGACCCCTCCAACCTTCCCAGATCCCCTGGCTGTGTTTTATGAGGCCCTTAACTGGTCATCCATGAGTTGCTTGTATATTTGTGTGTTTTAAAAAACAAAAAAACAAAAAAAACAAAAAAAACAAAAAACATTTTAAAAAAAAAAAAATTTAAATTGAAATTTGAGTTTTTTTTTATTTTCCTTGTAAATTGCAATTTGGAACTTCTTTGTTTTCTTTTTTTTGTTTTGTTAAGTTAGTTTATGTATTTATTTACGTGGTGTGGTTAGTTAGTTTATTTCTGAGTGTTAAAAACACATTTTTATTCAACCACTGCATTAAAAAAAAAAGTTACAAACAAAGTTATAAAAAAAAAAGAAGTTAAAAAGTTAAAAAAAAAAAAAAAAAAATTCAAGTAAATTAAAAATAAAAACAACTTCTTCTTCTTCTTCTTCATTTTCATCTTCATCTTCATGGCATGCCTCTGTTATCTCTTACTTGCAGAATCTCCAGCAGCTCCACATGGTCCTCATTTTTTCTCCAAGTGCTTCCACGTGCTGATTGGCAAGGTGAGCCGCTTCTGGAGTCCGCCACCATAGCCTTCAAGGAAGTTATTTCTTCGCTCATCGCGGCACACTCCCGTGTCCTCGCCAGTAATTGCATGCCCAAGTTGGTAGCAGAGACCGCGTGAGCACCGTTAAATTGTGGGACTCCTCCACCGCTGCCTTGTCAGGAACCTCTGTGCCACATGCAGATGATCTGTCGGAGTGAGCTTGCTGCTAATCATGCCTCCAGCAGCATTGCTCTGTTCGGCACGCCTCAGAAAAGTTCGGTATTACCTCAGCAAAGTTTGAGGCCGTACCGTGATGATATGTGGAGTTTGGGAACACATGGTTTTGAGGAGCCCTTCTCTGCGCATTCGGTGGCGCAAGGGACAACTCAAGGTTGAGATCATCAAGGTGAGTGCATGAGGATGCCATTTGTTTGTTTTTGGATTTTTTGATGTTTTTCTCTGAATTTGAAGGAAGAAATGAGGGTGCTCTTCTACTTCACCGAGAGGAGTTTAAATAGACTTATGAGACGAGGGAGCCGAAAGCACTTCGGGTCTCGAGGGTGTTATCCTGTGCTCTTTTTCTCGGATCCCTTCATTTCCGGCGCAAATTGCGAGCACGTTTTTTTAAAAGGGAGCATGTCTACACTTTCACTTACTTTTGCCTCCCTGTTTTTCTGATGTTTGTGTTTTTGCTTTTTCAGTTGTTTTTTTTTTTTTAAACTTTTTTTTTCCTGTTTGACAGGTTTCTTAAGAATTTAATTGGAAGAAGAGACAAAATTAAAGATGCATCTTGGACACCTGGTGCAAGAATCCCAACTCTTCTTTTAAATTCTTGTTTGAATTGTGTGTTTATTTCAGTTTTTATTTTTATTTTATTTTGTTTTTATTTAATTATGTAGTATAATTTAAAACTCATAGGATATTCTTTGAAGGAGCTAAACTTTTGGTAACTCCAGTGAGCAACCGCAGTCTATCCAGTGTCTAGGAGTTCTTTAGGCGGCACCTTCGGTGTCTAAGGAGTTTGGGTTTTAAGAGGGACCATTGTGACCCCTCCAACCTTCCCGGATCCCCTGGCTGTGTTTTCTGAGGCCCTTAACTGGTCATCCTTAAGTTTTTCTCTTAAAAGAAAAAGCAGTTACTTGTGTGTTTACTTAACTAAAAATAAAAATGCATGTTTGGGTTTCATGTTTTTGTTTGATCGTTGTTCTTTAGATTTAGGGTAAATTGTTTCTTTGAGATAACATAACATTTTTATTTCCCAAATAAAGAAAGAAAGAAAAAAACGCACATTACATTTTAAAATTAAATAATAAATAAAAGATGAAATCATTTCTTCTTGCCGCTCGGTGTCTCGACCATAGGAGCTTTTAGTTTGGCCCTCTGGCTGTCCTCTTCCGGCGCTTCACGCACAGCCTCTGGGGCTCATCACTTGAGCTCCCAAAGATCGCAATCTTAGCTTGAGCGTAACTACTCTCACGATCTGCTTTCTTGCGTTTACCCCGGTCGGTCTAGGTCCTCCAGCTGCTTTCTCATGTCGCGAGAGTACAACTCTACCATCTTTGATAGATGTTTATTCTCGTCTCGCAATACTTCTAGCTGGTGTCGATTCACCTCCACTATCCTTGACCTCTCCCTTTTCAAGCTTTTTATAGCACTCTGACACTCTTCAACCATACTTCGCTCCGCCGCCGCTGAGCTTTCAGCACCTCTACCTCATGGGACTTCGCAAGTAGGCGATGACCCAAACTTGCGACACATGCTGTACTCTGCACGCTGAGTGCCAGGGCATCGCTCGTGACCTGGTTGTCATCCCTTGTCCTGAACACATGTATATCTTTGGGAGTCACTAAATTTCTGCCAACTCCAATGGCAACATCGTTGTCCAGGAGTATTGAGTCATTGACGGTCAGGGCCCCGTGCGGAGGCAAAGTAGGGCATCCATACTGGTGCTCCTGCTTGGCCTCGTGTTTGAGTTGGTGGAGCTAGGTTGAGATCCAAGGAAAAGGGGTAGGAAGAAGCCATTTGATTTCTCAGTTTTTCTTGCTTCTTTTCTCTTTTGTGTTTCTAAGTTTGTGTTTTTTTGTTTTTTTTCCCCTTCGTTTTCTTTCTTATAGACATAGTCTTTGACAAAACCCTAGCCATCGCAGCGTCTAAGCATGTTCTGAATCCCCAAGCGTTCCTCGAGTCCCACAACCTTCTCGCTTTCCAACCACACCCAACTCACTTATCACGATGTGACCTTTCTGAACGGACGCGTTCAGGAAAGTCGTCACGACTTTTTTATGGCCCCGTAATTTTCGCTTGTGGATTCTGCGGCGCCTCTATGCGTCGACACGTGGCTTCTGCTTTGTGCCCGTGACTAACCATGAGACGACATCAGGGACCACATTCCCTCTTTTCAGAAATCCCGCTTTGCGCTCATAATTCACGTTTCATTTTGAAAAAAATAAATCAATAAATAAAAAATTGAAAACGTGTGGGCTTCAGATTTCATGTTGGGTCGGGTTTTACCGTTGTTGGGTTAATTTCATTTTGGGTTGGGCTTTCTATTGTTTGGGTTTCAGTTTGTGTAAGACTATCTGTTAGGGCTTACTGTTTTGAGTGTTTTACTGTTTCGTGTTTTTTTTTGTTTTTTTGTTTGTTTTGTAATTTTTATTTTGTAATTGTTTTATTTTATTTTTGTGTGTTTTGTAATTTTTATTTGCTTTAATACCTTTCATTTGTTGTTATGACATTGTTTGTGGCTAATTTTTAAACATTGAGGACAATGTTCATTTCTAGGTTTGGGGGTATTGGAGTTTAGCATGTATTATTATTATTTTTTTCTTAATTAAAAAAAAAATGCTTGTTTTTCTTCTATTTTTGTTTTGTTTTTGTTTTGAGTCACTTTCCGAACACTTATGATGAGATAGTGATAAATGTTTGCATGACTTAAATAAAAATTGGATTTCATTTTATTTTAGTGTTTTTTTTTCTTTATTAAAAAAAAAATAAAAATAAAAATTGGCATTGTTCTATCATGATATGTTCGAAACCTTTGCACTTGCCATTTGTTTCATAATTTTCCAATTAAAGGATTTGCATGATCTAAAGAATTATATCAAGCATAAATTAGACTTATAACCAACCATATAAAGTGAGCTTTTGAGCCTTGTACTTCAATTCATGAGTGTTATATACATACTCTTATTTTCTTGTCATCTAAGTTGTTGTTTGATCTCATTATTCATTGATTTGGTTGAACACTTAAAAGTCATTCATTCTTGTGCAATTTGACTTCATGACATTTAAAGAAATGATATTAAGGCCTTCTTTGGATCGTTTGTGCCTTTCAAGCTAACCTTATGCATGCTTAAGCATGATTTTCCATTGTTAACCATTTTGAGCCTACATGTAAACCTTTTCTTTCATTTACCAATTTTATTTCCTCGCCTTAGCCCGAAAAACAAATATTTACCTTTTCTAAGGAACTCATGAGCTTTAATTGGGATGTGTTTTTCATGCTAAGTTTGGGAAGAGGTGTTACATTTCGAAAAAAAAGAAGAAGAGAAAAACAAAATTCACACAATTGGTGAAAGAAAAGAGAAAAGTGGTGGTTGAATGAAATTTCATTTTTGGGCCTTCAAAATAAATTGGTGTTTGTTGAATTAAAGGAAAGGAGTATGAATCAATGTAAATGAAGGTATAAGGAGTTTTGATCATGTAAAAAGAAAATAAATTCTCATTGTGATGATTCGAAGTCTTGTAAACAACTGTTTTATGCTCTTATATTTTGAGTTCCTTGGACTTTGTTTTATCCATACATTTCATTTCTTACTCACCTTACACCCTTGGCCCAATTACAACCTTTACTAAAGACCTAAATTGATCTTAAATGTCATATGGTTGAATTGCATCCATTTTCTTACTTTTAAGTGTTTGACATCCTTCTTGAGATCATATTAATGCAAGTTCTTCGTCTTTCTATTTCGAGTTAAGTCCTTATGGTTTAACTCTAATCTCATGTTTATAACTGAGTGTTGCATTATAGCCCTCTTCTGAGTGATTCATTTGTGAGAGGACAACTTTGGTGAGATTTGAAGTTGAATTTGTGCTTTGTATGATTTTTGAAATTGTGTGAAAACTAAGATTGGAGAATTTGTTGCATTTGGCTATCACACTACTACACTTTGAGCATATTATGTTTTGAACTTTGCCGCTTTGTAAATAATGTCTAAAAATTGAGCTTTTATTGTTAAAACGTTTAAGTCATGTGCATGAGTCATTTCTCTTCAGAAAATGTTCGGAAAGATTGTTTTGAGTTCTTTTTATTTTTGTAATTGTTTTTGTTTTTACTTTTATTTTTATTTTTGTTTTATTTTTTTGTTTTTGTCAATGTATTTTTGTTTGTTTTTGTTTTTGGTTTTGGTTTTGCTTAAAGACTAACAATCTTTTAAGTTTTCTAACCATTTTGTTTTGTAGAGTTAGAAAAACGTTTGTGGGTATTATAATATCTGTTAAACCCTCAGGAGACACAACTCCTCCTACTAGGGATGCCTAGAGGTTTACAGGCTTGTTGCATATGCTAAATGCAATCGAGTTAGCTACGAAAGTTGTTTAGTTAACTTCTAGTTTTGTTTTTAACTTTGTTTTCCTTTTGTTTTGCTCGAGGACTAGCAAAATCTAGGTTTGGGGGTATTTGATCGGTGCATATTTACATATTATTTTGTACCATTTTAACTTATGATTTGGTTATGTTTTTGAGTTAAACTTGTGCTTTTAATAAGTTTTGTGTTTGTTTCAGTGTAATAAGCTTAAGGACTCACTAATTGCATTTTGGAGACAAGTTAGCTCAAAACGGTGTCTGCAGATCAGTCAAATTCACGGATTGGACTGTACTTGGTCAAGAAGAACCAGATGATGAGCCATATACCATTGGAAAGATACGGAAGTCTAGTTTCTGTAGAATTTTACGGTTCATGATTCCGAGTCTCCTAGAGGAAGTTATACATGTTTTGGCAACTTAAGGTCAAATTCGGCAGCATCTGCGTTACTGGGCCAAAAAATCACATTTGAAGGCCTTTCCGATTTTTCCTTGAGCTGGGCTGCATATGCTTGGAAAGATAAGACCCATAGCTTGAAGATACATATTTTTGCATATTTTTCAGAATGAAGACACAAGCCCAAAACGAGCCCATAAGCTGGCTGCAATGCATTGTCATGCATGACATATGCATGATGAATTGTTGTTGATTGTGGGAAAGTTTGTGGAAGCATATTCAATTCCTATTTTTGAGTGGAATTTTGCAGCAGCCAAAAGATGGTCAAGTGGATGATGCAACACTAAGCTTAATTCCAAAAGATGATGAAGTGGGAGTTGCAACACTAAGCCTAAAGACAAGAGGAATTGTTTTCAAATGCAATAGTGGGTTAAGTGATTTAAGTGTTGTAAGTTAGTGAAGTTAGTGTGTTTATAAAATTCAATTGTATAATTCAGATTTTCACTTCCCCTAGGCCTATAAATAGGGAAGTTCTCTAAGCTTGTAATAACACCCCAAGGGGGGGGAGCTCTCAAGCACCTCTCTAGAGCTCCCTTCCCTTCTCTCCCTTAAATTCTCTTAGTTTCCCTTTGTAGTTCTCAATTGTTGTAATAAGATCATTCTAGTCAATTTTCTTTTTATTAAATCTCAAGCACTTCTCTATTCTCTTCCAAACACTCTCCAAACCCTAAACACATGTCTCTTCCCTTCCAAATTCCCCATGTTCTCCAAACACTTTCTCTTCCAAGATTCTCAAAGTTCCCAAACACTTCTCCCATTCCTTCATCAAATTCTCAAACACTTCACAAACACCTTTCTCTCCACTCCCTAAGTTCTCAAATTTTCCAAGTTCATAAACATTCTCCAAGTTCTCAACCATTCTCTTTCAAAGTTCTCCATGCTCTCAAACATTTCCCAAACACTTTCTCAAACACAATTCCCATTCTCTTGTTGCAAAATCCTCAAAGTCTTCAAACACAATTCCCATTCTCTTCCAAATTCTCCAAGTTCTCAACACCTCTCTCTTTCTCACCAAAAATTCTCCAAGTTCTAAAACTCCCTTTGCTTCTTAAGTTGTAATTTATTTTATTTGTAATGTACATTCTTTCTTCTTGTTTTGTTTCTTTTGTTTTCATTTTTGTTTTGTGTAGGAAAATTGAATTGGATTATTCAATCACCAATCCCTGTGGAATCGACCTCACACTTACATACGCTAAACTATCAACGGTTCGTGCACTTGCGAGTATCACAAGTTGAGGATGCAACTGAATCCATTTTGGTGCAGCTGAAATCCACACAACAAGTTTTGGCGCCGTTGCCGGGATCGGTAACATTGTTTGATTCTATTTCGTTTTCCTACTTTTTATTTATTTTTATCTTTTTTATAACTGGACAGTTTCATGTTTTAAAGTTAATGACGTTAATTGACAAGTTGTGTTTGTAGTCCAACTGACAAGGACAATTGCCTGACAAGCAAGAGAACTGGGTTTGAGTCCCAGCTTACACAACACCCAAAAACAAAAAGGTTCAAGTAGCATGTTGATTATTTCTAGTTTATGGTTTCATTCACTTGTTCTTAATTAAATATCTTGTTCAAGTTTACATAAACACCATATGACTCTTGGACTGATTAGTGAATGAATGGGTAGATATTGAAGACAAACACCATGTTTAAATTCTACTTGGTTCTTTATTGTTCTTCTTGTTCTTAATGGGTTCGGAATTTGTGTTTAGACTAAACTTCTAACCTCAACAAATTATCTGGAAAACTTCTAACCTCAAACCAGAGATTGGGGTCAACCCTCAACAAATTATCTGGAAAACTTCTAACTGTTGAAGTGGATCGACATTCTATTAAGAAGAAGCTTGATGCGGAAATATTAATAACGACAGTCTCTCTCTTGGCAAGTTGGTCATTGATGACATCTATGCACCAACTTGAGGGGGAGTGTTAGCTAAAGCTCTGTTTCCTTGTTTTATGGGAACATTATTTCCATGTTTTATGGGAACATTGTTTCCTTGTTTCATGGAAACCTTGTTTTCTTGTTTGTAGTTGTAGGACTTGTATAAATATGTTGTAATCAATAAAAACTGATACAAGTTGAAAACCTAGAAAATTATCTTTTCTCTCATTTTCATATTCTCTTATATTTTCATATTCTAACTTCTCATGTTTTAGCATGGTATCAGAGCCTAATGGCTAATCCTTAAGATCCTCTGCCAAATTGAGAGTCGTTGGCGTATCTTCATGTTACTGTAAATTCTCTTGTTTCTCCTCTCCTCTATAATCAACATTTTTTTCTTTCTACCTTAGCCTTTTTCGCAGCTTCTTTTATCACTACATTTTTCTTCATTTTCTTTCCCTTCCAGTATAAAAATAAATATAAAAATTGTCACTACCTTGTTTCTGCTAAATTTCCTCTCTTTCATCTGTATGAGCAATAAGCCCCTGGGCCATGATGGCCTGACTCTGTTTCCTTTAGGCAGTACGTCCCTTGATCACCATGATCCTTTTCCTCCGTGAGCTTCATCACCGCTCACCAAGCCGTCGCCTTCCTCCCGAGCCTCGTCACCGCTCGCGAGCCTTTCCAGCCAGGCCTTTGTCTCTCTCCTGCCGTGCTTCTCTGTTGTTGGTCCCTTAACTGGTGTTGTTGCTCTCTTGCACATGTGCTGACTCTCTCCATGGACTCTCTCTTTGTATTGCCGGCACTGTCCCGGCTCCTTAGCTTGCCTGGTATCGCTCATGCAGCTCTGCTCAACTCTCTCTGCCCGTCTCCTCATATCTTCCCTATCTCTCTCTCTCTGTATCTCTCCGTTTTTCTGAGCAGAATACTTGCTCTCTCCTCTGTTGCCACACGTGATGTTCCTTTTGGCACAATTTCTTTCACTTATTTTTCGTTCCAAGTATGTCTTTTTCCCACGTGATCTGTGTCTTCTCACTGCTCATCTATTCCGCTGTTTTCCCCATTTTTCTCTCTGAGCCAGTCTCTCTATAATGACTTCTCTCTCTCTGACTCACGCACACCTTCACTTCCTCTCTTTTTTCCTCTTATCTTTTGTTTATTTTTATTTTTTATCTCTTGTTCCCCATACCTCCTCTTTCATTCCCTCTTCTCTCTCTACACATACTTTATTCTACTCTTCTTTTATTTCTTGCTTTTCTCTCTCCTTGTGCACGTCTCTCTCTTTCTCTGGCTTTTTCCCACTTGATAAATGGGTTTCACTTCTCTTTATATTTTAAAATTATTTTCTCACCACCGATTCCATACTTCTTATTTTATTCTCTTTTATTTCCTTAAATTATTTCTTCTCTCTTGTTGCTTTTCACTTTTCTCTGTGTTACCCACGTGAAGGGTGTTTTTCTCCTCATCTCTTCGTTCTCATGCACACCACATTTGTGCCTAATATTTTGGTGGGTATCAAAGTTTTCTGTCTACCTATTTCTCAATAAAAATATACATATGAAAAAAGTTGCTACTTTTCTCTTTCATGCCAATAAATTTGGCTTTCTTTCGTTGTGTTGATTTGCACAATCTCCAACTTCTCTGTCATCCAAAGAATCGAATCGATCCTGGAATACAGGGAATTGGGGGAGCTTCGTCTCTTTCACCTCTTTTTTTTATATTTACTCTCCACACCCATCTCTCTCTCCATCTCAAATATCTCACCATTTCTTCCCAAACTCAGTCCCCTTCTCAAGCTCATCACCCACGAAAACCCTTTTCTGGTTCTCTCATTGCTCACTTGAGCACCCTTTTCAAAGTTTTCCTTCTTTTTTCTTATCAGACAACCTTTTTTTCAGGCACAATTTTTCTTTCTTCCTTTTTCTTTATGGTCATGTTTTGTCTTTACCTTACTTTTTAATATTTGTTAGTCCTTCCCTGTCATGTGCTCCTGGCACCCTTCTATTTCTCTTCTTTATTTTTCCCACGCTGTCTCTCTTTATTCAATCTCCACTACCCAACTCCTATTTCTTTTTCGGTGGGTCTCTCATTTGTTTTATTTTATTTTATTTTATCTCCTTTTTCAACATCCACATGATGGTTGCTCCCTTTAATTATTTTTTATCCTATCTTCTTCCAATTTGTGTTGTTGCTCCTTTTAATTATTATTTTTTCCTTATCCTCTCTTCTTCCAATTTGATCTTCTTTTCTTTATTGATTTTATTTGCTTTTGCCAACTTATTGGCCCGAGGGTGTTTTTCTTTTTTTTACCTTGTCTACCTTTTTCTCCTCTTCAATATGACTTCTCTCTCACGACAACATCTTGTGTTTTCTTATTCTTATTCCATTTTATGGTTTCTTTTCTCACCAACAAAGTGCTATCTCTTGTGCTCTTCTTCTTTTTCCTGTTTGTCTCACGCCCTTTTTTTTCCTTCTCTGTCTATTTTTCCACTGGTATCTTTTATCATCTTTTTTTCTATGTTGGCTCCCTTATAAGCTTAACCTCATGCTCCTATTTATTTTCCTCTCATGCTTAATCGCACGCTCTCTCTGTGTGTACGCATGTATGGCCTTTTCCCATTTGATAATGTGTTTCACTTCCTTTTTATTTGTTCAAATTGTGTTCATCCTTTATGTTCCTTATATTATTGAAGGCCACAATTTTCTTTCTAGAGACTTTGTTCTCATCTCCACGTGCACTCTGCCCTTCCATTTGTTTCACCTTATTTGTATTTGTATTTTTTGTTATCTTCTCTTCACCCATGTCTGCCCAGAGTCACTCGTGTCTTCTTACTCTCTATTTATTTGGGTGTTACTTTCTCCAAATCTCGACTTTCATTCATCGTCGAATTTGAGGGGGAGTGACACCGCTGCTCATATATTCCACTGCAATTTACCTACCTATCTGCAATGGCTTCCTGTCCGTGCATGTTTCTCAAGTACCACTGATCATATGGCTCCATCGACCCCTTCTCTTTAGGGGGAGAGGGGGAGTGAAGAGAAGTTGTCTATGATGTTGTTGCTACCACAGTTGTTTGCCCTGCCTTGTCTTGCTGGTGCCAGTGCCTTATATTGCTCTTGCTGTGCCAGTGCCCTGTGTTGCTCTTGCTGCTCGCAGTGTTGATTACTGTTGATGATGCTTGTTATGTCTCTTCCTGGGGACAGTATTGTTGCTCCTGCCTGTTATGTCTCTTGGGGACAATGTTGTTGCTCCTGCCCTGTTATGACTCTTGCTCCTGGCCAATGTTGTTGCTTCTGCCTGTTATGTCTCTTGCTGGGGACAATGTTATTGCTCCTGCCTGTTATGTCTCTTGTTGGGGACAGGTATTGTTGCTCTTGCCTGTTAAGTCTCTTGTTGGGGACAATGTTGTTGCTCCTACCTGTTATGACTCTTGCCTGCTGCCAAGTGTTGTTGCTTCTGCCTGTTATGTCTCTTGTTGGGGACAATATTGTTGCTCTTGTTGGTGCCAATATTGTTGCTCTTGTTGGTGCCAATATTGTTGCTCTGCTTTTCTGTGTCCTTTGCCGTGTTCACAGGGTTTCTGTGTCCTTGCCGTGTTCACAGGATTTCTGTGTCCTTGCCGTGTTCACAGGGTTTCTGTGTCCTTTGCCGTGTTCACAGGGTTTCTGTGTCCTTTTCCGTGTTCACAGGGTTTCTGTGTCCTTGCCGTGTTCACAGGATTTCTGTGTCCTTGCCGTGTTCCAGGGTTTCTGTGTCCTTTGCCGTGTTCACAGGGTTTCTGTGTCCTTTACCTTACCTTTGCCGTGTTCCAGGGTTTCTGTGTTCTTACCGTGTTCACAGGGTTTCTGTGTCTTACCGTGTTCACAGGGTTTCTGTGTTCTTTGCTTTGCTTTTACATTGTTCGCATGGTTTATGTGATCTATGGACCAACCGGCTGCACTTGGATTTGGTGTTGCCACCGACAAACCGAAATGATTAACTTCGATGTGGCCTTTGCTCCACGTGTGGCCCACTATGCAGTGGTCCCGCGTGAGGGGGCATGTTGAAGTGGATCGACATTCTATTAAGAAGAAGCTTGATGCGGAAATATTAATAACGACAGTCTCTCTCTTGGCAAGTTGGTCATTGATGACATCTATGCACCAACTTGAGGGGGAGTGTTAGCTAAAGCTCCTGTTTCCTTGTTTTATGGGAACATTATTTCCATGTTTTATGGGAACATTGTTTCCTTGTTTCATGGAAACCTTGTTTTCTTGTTTGTAGTTGTAGGACTTGTATAAATATGTTGTAATCAATAAAAACTGATACAAGTTGAAAACCCAGAAAATTATCTTCTCTCATTTTCATATTCTCTTATATTTTCATATTCTAACTTCTCATGTTTTAGCACTAACCATATATATGAACACAACAGCGGGTGAGCAAATAATTAGCGGCCCCCTCATCCCCAAATATATTCTAACCAGAATCTGAAGAAGAGAAGAGAAATGAGTGGAGAAGAATTAGCGGCCCCCTCATCCCCAAAGCTCCTCCGTCTGCTTTATTTTGTCGGCGATGGCTGTAAGTCATGAATTTTCATTTCAATTTTAAGTTTTTCGTTTTTGGGAGAGAGAGAGAGAGTCGTCTTCTTCTTCTTCCTTTTTAAATGTTCGGCTGATTTTAAATTATGGGTAGTTATTTGCATTTGTTTTCTTTCGCGGCTTCATCGAAGAGGTCCACCCCGGCGACAATGCAGCGTTTTTATGTGAAAATTTTGATTTGGCTTGCCAATATCCTTGTTGGTTGCGTTATCGACTTTAGACAGTCAAGTTAAATTGCAACTGTTTTACAATTTGTTTATTGCAGAGATGTTATAAGCTGTATTTTCACTTGTCTGCATATAAGCTGTATTTTCACTTGTCTGCATGAGTTTAGGGTTTCTTTTCTCCCATAACTTTATGAACCGAAACATATACCCTTTAAATTTAAGTCCAGTTACTTTGAAATGAAAAAGAACCAAAAAAAAGGGAAAAGCAAACTGAAAATGCAAAATAAAAAGTACAATATTAATAAATATATATCTAGCCTCTAAGCCTTCTTTTCATCCTCTTGAGGGGGACTGTTGTCATCACATAGTTGAGCCTATCTTGTAGATCGTCTATGAATCGAAAATACACATATCTCCATGTCTTGTTAATAACTAAAGAACCACAAACTCCCCAAAATCCTAATATGAACCCCAATGCTACAAAGATATAAAACCACGGAAGTTGAGGAAGTCCATTGTCCATGTCTATATAGTTCTTGTTATTTGCATCAATGCCTTTACTTGGTCCGCACTTATTCGGAAGTGGGGCACCACAAAATTTTGGATTCCCCTCAAAGGCAGAAGGGTTGAAGCTTTGGAGCTGGGTGCCTGTTGGTATTAGTCCTTCAAGATTATTGTATGAGGCTTTAAATTCTTTCAAGAAATTAAGGCTCACCAATGACGATGGGATTATTCCAACAAGTGATTGGAGGAGAGGTCTAAAACCTCTAAATTTTTTAGGTTCGATATTTGTTCGGGAATGACGCCGAGAAGTTGTTGGACTCAAGAAACAGCTTGCAGAGAAGATGCAATTGGCCGATCTCAGCAGGTATATAACCACTAATGTTATTGTTAGATAAGCCTATTGTTGTTGGAACATAAGACAATTTTCATTGTAGCAAAGTTTGATTTGTGCATATGTTGCCATTGAAGACAGGCAATTCAAATTCATATTTGTGTACTTGAGATGCAATAGGTTCATAAAGCAACCTTGGTAGTCGACAAAGTTGCTTTGGAAATTCACCTGAAATTCGGTTGTATCGCAAGTTTATATAAACCAGTCTAGGACCCCAACCAACTTGGAATTGGCCCTGTGATTTGATTAAAACACAATTCCAAGATCTCTAGATTCTGGAGCTTTGATAACCATACAGGTATTTGACCAGTGAGGTCAGAATTAGCCAAATTCAATGCTCGAAGATTTTGGAATCCGTCAAAATCAACCATGTCATCATCAAATGACATTCCCTCACCTACAAAGGAACCACTAAGCAGGAGTGCGTGAAGACTTTTGCAACTCATCAATATCTTCATTGCCCTTATCAATATCTTCATTGCCCCTGTGAGGTTGGTGAATTGGTTGTAACCAAGCGAGAGGAAGGACAAGGATTTCAATGAAAGAATATCAGCTTCTATCTGTCCCTCTAGATGATTTCCAGACAATCGAAGGGCTTTTAGGGACCGACATGCATAAAGGCTTCCTGGAATTCGTACCAGTGAAGTTATTCATCCTTAGGTCAAGTTTAGTAAGTTGACTTAGTCTTGAGAAATCAAGCATGGAGATATCTCCTTCCAAGTTGTTGTTTCTCAAATGCAGTTCTACAAGGTTTGTACAATTCATCAAAGATAGGGGCAAAGCACCTTCTAAATAGTTGAAACCAAGGGTCACCAACTTCAACTTGTAGAGCTTCCCCAAATTGAAAGGAGACGTCAAGGATTGCAAGGTTTGTGAGGTTGACAATTTTATCACTAATGGCTCCATGTAGTGAATTGAGAGGTAACACAATTTCTTCAAGTTTGGTAGCATTATAGATATCTTCTGGAAGTAATCCTGAGAGGTTATTGTGACCGGCACGAAAAAACCTGCAGTTTGGAACACTTCCCTAGCCCAGGAGCAAGGTTACCACTGACTACATTGGAATAAAAATCCAATAGCCTAAGGGAGGGAAAAGAACGGAGACAAATAGAGGATGGGACATACCCTGTGAATCTATTGTTGATGACATTGAAACTAGTCAAGTTGCTTGCTTGTTGGAAGAATGAAGATGGAATTGCACCAAAGAAGTGATTGGTGGACAAATCGACTATCCGGATATTGCTGGATGGTAGAGAAAATGGTAGCTCTCCAGAAAGACGGTTATAACTCAAATTGAGGATCTCAAGTCGATTCAAATGCAAGAAGAACTGAGTTTCAAGTGAACCAAGAAGTGAATTGTGGGAAAGGTTCAAGTGGGTGAGATGTGTGAGATTTCCAAGTGAAGAGGGAGAGATACCTCCTTTGAGCCCTTTGGAAGGCAAGGGCAAACGGGTGACCCAACCATCTTGATCACAAGTGATGCCCTTCCAACGACAGCAATCAACGGATGCCCAATTTAAAGGAGGAGAAGAGAGAGTGGAGGCAAAGGACAGAAGGGAGCTGCGTTCAGTTTGTTCCAGGCATGAATATTTGTGGATATAATGTAAGGGAATAAGAGGAAGAGGAGGAAGGCATGAGCCATTAGGTTATAAGCTTGCACTAGCTTGTTGCTTTGTGTATGTGCCGTTGCTCACATGTATATATATAATATAAGAGCAAACATGCTTGAAAAGGATGCAAACATCTCTGCTCATAAAGCAAGGGACAAAGGATGCTAGCTGCCATCAATCTCTTGAACCAAGAGAGAAAACACTCATGAAACAAGTTATCAATTTGCCAATGTGTTCTCCCAACTTTCCAGCTGCTATGCCACCTTCTAATATCTCAGATTTGATCAGAAATATCCTTGCAAGTCGATAGGAAGTGGTAGCACACCAAGGAAGACTTGAAAACGCGTAGGAATTTGAAACAGCATCGTCTGGGCGACTGGTCGCCCGATCCTGGCGACTGGTCGCCCAGATCTGGCGACCGGTCGCTTTGTCACAGAATCAATTTTTCGCTCCAGGCTTTCACCGGGCGACCGGTCGCTTGTAACTTGCGACCGGTCGCTTTGGCATTTTGCTGAAACCGACCGGTCGCCATAACCTGAACCGGTCGCTGGTTTTTAATATTTTTGTATCTTTTTAATTGAGCCATTTTTCTCAACAATCTCCACCATGGCGAGATTAAAACCCCTTGTGGACACTATTGCTTTTCCAGGACATCTTTAATTTCTTGAGAATCGTCCGGATAACTCTCAAGAACTCCACCTCAATCTTAGCATGGAACAAGATTGAGCAAGCTCAAACAATGCTTGAACTTTGCTGCTGTGACTGGCTTTGTTAGACAATCTGAAGCGTTCTCCTTTGTATGAACCTTCTTTATCATGACGTCTCCTTCATTCACCCAATCCCTTACCCGGTGGTATCGGACATCAATGTGTTTAGACCTTCCATGAAATACTTGATTCTTCACTAGGTAGATTGCACTTTGACTATCACTTTGAATCACCACCAAGTTTTGGGCTATCCCGAATTCCTTAGCCAATCTCTTCAGCCATACCGCTTCCTTCGAAGCTTCCGTGAGCGCCATATACTCCGCCTCTGTTGTAGACAAGGCACTAACCGATTGTAACACCGCTCTCCAACTAATCGGTCCTCCACCACAAATGAAGACATATCCCGTGGTGGATCTCCTCTTGTCTAGATCCCCTGCATAATCAGAATCTACATATCCTGACACACATGCATTACCTTGTTGTTTTTCAAACAATATCCCAAGCCTCCTTGTGCCCTTCAAGTACCTGAGAATCCACTTTGCTGCTGTCCAATGAAGTCTGCCCGGATTCGCCATGTATCTTGACACCACACTTACGGCTTGAGCTAAGTCGGGGCGTGTGCAAACCATTGCATACATAAGACACCCTACCAAGCTTGCATATGGAACTTTGCTCATTTCTTCCTTCTCATCATCCGTAGAAGGACATTCCTGTGCACTTAATTTGAAATGCTCCGCCAAAGGAGTAGACACGGGCTTGCAATCCATCATATTGAATTTTTCAAGTACTTTGGAAATGTACTTACTTTGTGACAGCCATAGCTTGCCTGCGTTTTCTGTCTCTCCTTATCTCCATTCCTAGGATCTTTTGTGCAGAGCCTAGATCCTTCATGTCAAACTCCTTTCCAAGCAATGTTTTTAATTCCTGGATTTTTGACATATCTTTACATGCAATTAGCATGTCATCAACATAAAGAAGTAAAAGGATGAAGTTACCATCCTTAAATGCATGACTGTAAACACAGCAATCTGATTCACATCTTCTATATCCAATCTTCATCATGAAAGAATCGAAGCACTTATTCCACTGCCTTGGAGATTGCTTTAGCCCGTATAAAGACTTCTTCAACCTGCAAACCAGATTTTTCTTGCTTGCTTCAATGAACCCTTGAGGTTGGCTCATGTAGATATCTTCCTCCAAGTCTCCATGGAGGAAAGCAGTCTTCACATCCATTTGCTCCACCTCAATGTCCTCTTGGTCTACTATGGAGAGGAGTAGCCGTATAGAAGTATGTTTCACCACCGGTGAGAAAATTTCATCATAATCAACTCCCTCCTTTTGCAAATATCCCTTGGCCACCAATCGAGCTTTGAACATGGTGGCTCCCTTCTCATGCATTTCTTCTTTCTTCCTAAACACCCACTTGCAGCCAATAACCTTGCGATCTTTGGGTTTAGGAACTAACTCCCAAACTGAGTTTTGGTGTAGAGATTCCATCTCTTGCATCATAGCTTCCATCCAACTTTCCCGCTCCTCATTCTCAACAGCTTCTTGGAACGTGGTTGGTTCTTCTTCACTTGCATTTAGAGCATAGTGAACTAGTCCGTGTCCCATCCAAACCTTTGAGGTAGTTTGATGGTTCTCTTTGGCCTGGACCGAGCTATAGATGATGGCTCCACCATTTCTTGAGCATCTTCTTCTTCTTCTTGAGTTTGTTGTTGATTTTGCCCAGCTTCTTCCTCCTCAATGTCAGACTCCTCCTCCTCCTTAACGTCTTCAGTTGGCTGTTTTTGTGAAGTCTTTCTTGACACCTTCTTGAGTGGAACTTCAATGGTTGTTTCTCTTTCAACAACATCCTCCTTTGCTTCTGAATTCTTGACTTTGTTTAAAGGCATGGTCTTTTCATCAAACACAACATCTCTCCTGAGTATCTTCTTGTGGTTCACCGGATCCCATAGCTTGTAGCCCTTCACTCCGCTCTCGAAGCCGATGAAAATGCATTCAAGAGACTTAGGCTTCAACTTGGTTCTTTCATCACTAGGAATAAGTGCAAATGCACTGCATCCAAACACTTTAAGATTAGAAAAAACTATTGACTTATTTGACCATACCTCCTCTGCACATTTGAACTCAAGATTTCTTGAAGGTGATCGGTTAACCAAATAGGCAGCGTGGTTAACTGACTCTGCCCAAAATGATTCGGGCAATCCTGCATGAATCCTCATACATCTCTCACGCTCCATGAGAGTTCTATTCATCCTTTCCGCAGCTCCATTTTGTTGGGGCGTCTTCTTCACGGTAAAGTGCCTCTTAATGCCTTCGTTTCTGCAAAACTCAAGAAATTTGTTGTCCTTATATTCACCACCGTTGTCACTCCTTAGGATCTTGATTTTTCTTCCGGTTAGGTTTTCCACTTCCGCCTTCCACTCTTTGAATTTGGTGAAGACCTCAGATTTCTCCTTCATGAAGTAGACCCAAACCTTTCTGGAAAAATCATCCAAGAAAGTCACGAAATAGCGAGCTCCACCCTTTGATTTAACCGGTGATGGCCCCTATACATCTGAGTGAATATAATCTAGCACTCCTGTGCTACCTTCCTCTTTATCTCGCAGCTTGAAAGCTATCTTCGATTGCTTTCCCATGGTACAAAATTTGCAGAACTCCAGCTTGCAGCTTTGAACACATTTCAACAATTTTCTTTTATGTAGTTCCTGCATGCCTCTCTCACTCATGTGCCCTAGCCTCAAATGCCAAAGCTGAGTTTCATCATCCGAGTCCTTGCTTGTGGACACAGCTGCTCCACCTGTTATTGTTGTACCGCACAATCTATATAGACAATTAGGTTGAACTTCTCCCTTCATAACCACAAGTGAACCTTTTGAGATTATGATTTTCCCTCCATTAGCCTTAACAGAATAACCATTCTTATCAAGAGTTCCAAGGGAAATAAGATTCTTACGCAACTTTGGAATATGCCTTACCATTCCAAGCGTCCTAGCAGTCCCGTCATGCATCTTTATCTTGATTGTACCGGTGCCTATGACTCTACAAACCGAGCCATTCCCCATTATAACTTCGCCACCTTCTTCTTTCTCATATGTGTCAAACCACTCCTTGTTTGAGCACATATGGTATGAGCACCCGGAATCCAAAATCCAATCCGAAGAGAAACACCTTGAAGAATTAGCATATGTATTAGTATTAACATTGCCATTAACACATAAAAGCTCACCATCACTTTCCGTGACTTCCTCAGCTGTGTTTGCTGCATTCTTCCCTTTGTTCTTCTTCTCTTTCCATATGGGGCAATTTCTTTTCCAGTGCTCTTTTGACCCACACTCGAAACAACCATCTTTCGCCTTGGATTTTGATCTTCCTTTGTTGCCTTTCTTGCCTTCACGCCTTTTTGAACGACCCCTATCTTCGGTCTTAGCAAATAGACCTTCACCTTGAGAGTTTTCTCCAGAACGTTGAGCCATCCTATGGTGCGTCATGATGTCTTGCAGCACAGGCTCGAAATCCAGAGTGACCTTCCCGAACATAAGAGTGGTTCGAAAGTGTTTATAGGACGGAGGTAAGGATGTTAGCAACATAAGTGCCTTATCCTCCGTACTATAAATAACTTCCATTCTTTGCAAATCAGCAACACATCTATTGAAACTACTTAAATGTTCCATTAGATTACCTCCTTCTTCCATCTTCAGATTTAGGAGTTCTTCCTTTAGGAAGAGCTTGTTGGACAACGACTTCCCTGCAAACATCTCTTCGAGCTTCTCCCATGTTTGCTTCGCGGTATCCTTCAACACGTTGATGAGCACATCATCGGAGAGGTAGTTTTCGATGGCTCCTCTAGCTAACTCGTCAAGTACGCCCCACTCCTCATCTTTCATGTCTGCTGGCTTCTTTTCCTTGCCAACTAACACAACATGGAGATGTTGTTGTGTAAGAGCTGACCTCATCCTTCGTTGCCAAAGAGTGAAGTTCTCCTTCCTGTGAAAGGCTTTAGCTCCACCTTCATGCTTGTTGCCTGTGGTTGCTTCACATGTGGTGAACTGCTACCACTCTCAACTTCTTGTTCACTTGCCATCTTCAACACACTAGCACTCCAAAAGAAAGACTAGCACAGCTGCCAAAACACAGCTCTGATACCACTTGTTGTGAATTAATACTAACTCACTTCCCCTTAGGACCTTGTTGTTGATGAACTTTGTGACCAACTCAAGGATGGATGAGTCTTACACACACACAGAAATTTAACCAAGAAAGAAATGACACAAGTGTTTATAGAGGTTCAGCAAATTGCCTACTTCCTCTTTGGTGATCTCCTTGAGAACTTTCACTAATGAAGATAGGTTACAAACTTTGGTTTACAAAGAAACGAAACCCCCTTAGAACACTACCCTCACAATCTGTTTCTCTCTCACCCTTGCTCAACACCTTGATACACTTAGAGAACTCTCTTGCTCTCCCCTTGGTATTTTTTGAACTTACAAGTTTTCAGCTTCTCTATACTTTGCACAAACTTATGCACTTAACAACTTAATGTTCTCTTGCTTCCTCTTCCCTCTTATATAGGCCTTGGGACTCCAAGATCAGATATCATTAAGTTATACACGTTCATGCTTTAGTTATCTCTCTTTAGACACCTGTTGTTGGCAGCTCATAAAGCAAGGGACAAAGGATGCTAGCTGTCATCAATCTCTTGAACCAAGAGAGAAAACACTCATGAAACAAGTTATCAATTTGCCAATGTGTTCTCCCAACTTTCCAGCTGCTATGCCACCTTCTAATATCTCAGATTTGATCAGAAATATCTTTGCAAGTCGATAGGAAGTGGTAGCACACCAAGGAAGACTTGAAAACGCGTAGGAATTTGAAACAGGCATCGCCCTGGGCGACCGGTCGCCCGATACTGGCGACCGGTCGCTTTGTCAGAATCAATTTTTCGCTCCAGGCTTTCACTGGGCGACCGGTCGCTTGTAACTTGCGACCGGTCGCTTTGGCATTTTGCTGAAACCGGAGGTCGCCGTAACCTCGAACCGGTCGTGGTTTTTAATATTTTTGTATCTTTTTAATTGAGCCATTTTTCTCAACAGGTACTACAAGGTGATACAGTCTTCAGTCTTCTTCCGAGCAATGTCAACAAGGTATTGATTCAAATGCTGACCAAATATTTTTGTAGGGAATGAATCTGTCACATGCGGGTCTTTTGATAAGTTTAGCCATAGCCAAGGAGAACTCTCTTGGGTTGCAATCTCAAAGGAATCCGGTTTCACCGTTCTTAATTTACAGGGGCCCCACTATTGCACGCAATAACAGGTTTATGAGCTACCATTGCCTCCAGCGTTCATCCTGCATTGTTGATTATCTCATATATCATATATCAATTTCATTTTCCAACCTATATCCCATCAAAACGGACTTGACCCCTCTATACGTCGAAGATATATTTCCACAACAACCACTTAAGAGAGGGCCACCAGGAGAGGACTTGACCTACTTAATTTGAGGCCTTCACACAAATTACTAAAAGTTGTTGTCGTGATGTATGGTGATAATTTTTCATGGAAATTTTTGGAAGATATATGGTGTTATTTTTCACTAACCTTGCTTGAGAGTGACGTGGCCTGAGATATATGGGCATGTCTGAACTGAAATGGGTTCTGATTACTTGTTCTTGTCTTTAAGTTACTAAAGCAAGCTGCAAGCAGAAGTACTGAGACTGAGAGAGAATAATTTCTTTGTATAATTGCTTCGTTGGTTTTGTTTGTATTGTTGAATGGAATGAATGAACTAATGATGAAGTGAATTGGGTTGTATTCACCATTGTTCCTGTATTTAAGTTACTAAGCCAAGCACAAGCAATGAGTGAAAAAATTATACCTATAATTGCTTTCTGGGTTTTGTTTAGATTGTTCAATTGATTAGGAGGATGATTAATCGATGAAAAATAAGAGAGCATTGCCCCATCATAGTGGTTTCATTAAACAGTCTTCTGCTTTCTGCAAATATGAGCACTACATGACATGACATGACTAGTACCAAGTAGCAAAGCAAAGATACGATTAATCCAATTAGATACGACCCTGAAAGTGTAATCATATTCAAATAAAAAGGCAACCAGGTTCGCACCCAGCAATAAGCCAAACAAAATATCATTCCGCTGTCTAGTATTTTCTCCCCCATGACCTGACTGAAGAGAGCGAAATTCAATCCAAGAATCCTGCTATCCCAGGTCAACCTCCCATCACCATGATCTGACTGAAGAAACTAATCAGAAGAGAGAAGAAAAATTCACCCCACGACAAGAGGAAGAAGAAAACTGGGGGAGAGAAGAAGAAAAAAAGAAAGAGAGAAAAGAGAAGAAATAGATGTAAACCGTTCAAATGCGTGATATGGAATTGAAAAAGATATTGAAAAATGCAAAATCCGCTGTCGGGAACAGTGGGATTCGAAACCCTCTCCTTCCCCATCCTCTTTGCCGACCTTATCCAACACGCTGCTCATGAATTTGTGAATAAAAAGTTACAACGTTAAAATGTATACTGCCTCTTTAACTTTCTACAGGCTTTTGACAAAAACAAGGGAAAAAAACTTTCTACAAGCTTATTTTAATGTTATTTATTATTTTAATCTTTCCTATGATATATTTAATCTGTTTAATGTTATTTATTATATTATTATGGAGGTTTATTATCTATTATCTATCTATATATAATGCAAAAGGTAAAGAAGGTGTACTAAATTATCTATACCTATAAAGCAAAAGATAGAGAATGGTAAAACATTCAAAATATCAGAAAATGCCCTTGGTTAATGCAAACATTAAGAATTGAAATTATTAATTAAATGAGGATAATATGGTAAATCAACACTTTTTCATATTTAAAATAAAATAAAAATAAAAGAAAAATCAGATCATGGATAATATTTTTATGGAACACAACTACCCATTATATTTTTTAATTCTAAAATAAATTTTAAATTTTTTTAAAAAGCCTCTCGTAGGTGCGGAAGTGCGTACGGAGAAGCTAGTTATATATAATAAAAAATTATAGTGTTTTTAATCTTCTTTCATTAATTACTACAAATTTGCTAAAGTCATAGTATTTGTCAGTTCGCTATATAGTTAATTTATATCACTCAAACCTACCACACAATGCATTTCCTTCCAATTTTTTGTGATAAAATAGTAGATAATTGACTAAATAAACATCCTCTAAAGTTTCAATAAAAAATTTCACGTTTTTCTCGATATTCCATGGTTTTTATTCAATGTTTACCGATATTCGATATTTTCTCGATATTTCCATCAATATATCATATATCCTTGTTTTTTGGACCATCGATATTTTGAAACCCTCGATATTTTAGACCTTGATTCTGATCACTTGTTCTTGTCTTTAAGTTACTAAAGCAAGCACAAGCACAGAGATTGAGAGAGAATAATTTCTTTGTATAATTGCTTTGTGGGTTTTGTTTGTATTGTTGAATGGTATCAACTAATGATGAAGTGAATTGGGTTGTATTCACCATTGTCCCTGTATTTAAGTTACTAAGCCAAGCACAAGCACTGAGAGAGAAAATGATACATATAATTGCTTTTTGGGTTTTGTCTAGATTGTTTAATTGATTGAGGGAGGACCAATCGATGAAAAAGGTTGGGAGGAGGAGGAGGAGGAGAGAGAGAGAGAGAGAGAGAGAGAGAGAGAGAGAGAGAGAGAGAGAGAGAGAGAAACATTTAATATTTGACTCCAATTACTTTGAAAAACCACCAGAATTGAACATATAGGCTGCTTCATGACGGGCTTTGCCCTGCTTTTCAATGAAATGGGAGTAAAAAGAGCGGATACTTGATTTAAATGCATCTATTTTGCTAACTTAACAATGTGGCTCAAGTACAACCTCTTCATAAATTGCCAAAGACAGAAAGGCTATTAATAACTCTTGAATTTTCTTTCTTATGTTGAGTGGTGCAATGGCTGCTTCATCCGATCACTCACAACTGGAGCAATTTGCCTTCCCTTTGAGCTAAGCGATTAGTTTTGCCGATACTTCATATTGGTAACATATGGTATATTCATAGAGATACTAATAATATATTAACAGATAAGTGAGAGAGTAGTTCTAATCATTTTTGTGCGGGATATAACTCCTCCACTCCAAAATGAAATTCTGAATGTCTTCATTGGCTTGGAAGCCCTGAACGCACACCTACATATGTATGTGTTTCTTCCCTCTTAATGTCAACAAGTAATGAACCGAGTTAAAAGACAGGAAAAACAAATGGAGACATCAATATTCAAACATAACCTTTGAGCCCCACATGACAAAGCACAGAATTTGGATTTCTTCTCTAACATCAATTGCACTTTCACATTCAGCAGAATTTTATTTTTTATTTTTCTATATTAGCAATAGACATCAATCCTTCACAATTGACAACCGTATTACATGCATATGCATCAGTTTTCATATCTTTGGATTGAGTATGCAAAATAAAAAGTACAATACTAATAATATATATCTAGCCTCTAAGCCTTTTTTTCATCATGTTGATGCGCACTGTTACCATCACATAGACCCTATCTTGTAAATTGTCTATGAATCGAAAATACACGTACCTCCATGTCTTGTTAATAATTAAAGAACCACAGACTCCCCAAAATCCTACTATGAACCCCAACGTAGTGAAAATATAAAACCACGGAAGTTGATGAAGCCCATTGTCCACGTCTTTGTTGTTCTTGTTATTTGCATCAATGCCCTTATTTGGTCCACACTTATTTGGAAGTGGGGCGCCACAAAGTTTTGGATTCCCCTCAAAGGCAGAAGCGTTGAAGCTTTGGAGCTGGGTGCCTGTTGGTATTGGTCCTTGAAGATTATTGTATGAGACATCAAAGTCTCTCAAGAAATTAAGGGTCGCAAATGACGATGGGATTATTCCAGACAAGTGATTCGAAGAGAGGTCTAAAACCTCTAAATTTTTTAGGTTAGATATTTGGTCTGGAATGACGCCAGAGAAGTTGTTAGAATGAAGAGAAAGCTTGTGGAGAAGATGCAATTGGCTGATCTCAGCAGGTATATAACCACTAATGTTATTTTTAGATAAGTCTATCGTTGCTGGAAACGAAGGCAATTGTCGTTGTGCAACAATTTGATTTCCGAATACGGTGCCGCTGAAGACAGGCAATTCAAATTCATATTGGTCTATTTGAGATGCAATATTAGGTTCATAAAGCAACCTTGGTAGTCTACAAAGTTGCTTTGGAAATTCACCTGAAATTCGGTTGTTTTGCAAGCTTATATAAAACAGTCTAGGAAGAGTCCCCAACCAACTCGGAATTGGCCCTGTGATTTGATTTGAACTCAGTATTAACATCTCTAGATTCTTGAGCTTTGAAAACCACAAAGGTATTTGACCAGTGAGGTCAGAACCTTCCAAATTCAATGCCCGAAGATTTTGGAATCCGTCAAAATCAACCATGTCATCATCAGATGGCATTCCCTCACCTTCATAGGAACCATCAAGCGAGAGTGTGAGAAGACTTTTGCAACTTATCAATATCTTCATTGCCCCCGTGAGGTTGGTGAATCGGTTCAAACCAAGTGAGAGGAAGGACAAGGATTTCAATGAAAGAATCTCAGATTGTATTTGTCCTTCTAAATGATTTCCTCTCAATCCAATAGCTTTTAGGGACCTACATGAGTAAAGGCTTACTGGAACCGTACCAATGAAGTTATTGGCCCTTAGGTCAAGTTTAGTAAGTTGACTCAGTATTGAGAAATCAAGCATGGAGATATCTCCTTCCAAGTTGTTGGATCGCAAACGCAGTTCTACAAGGTTTGTGCAATTCATCAAAGATAGGGGCAAAGCACCTTCTAAATTGTTGTCATCAAGGGTCACCAATTTCAACTTGGAGAGCTTCCCCAAATTGGGAGGAAGCTCACCGCCAAAATGATTTAAGTAGAGGTCAAGGACTGCAAGGTTGGTGAGGTTGGCAATTCTATCACTAATGGCTCCATGTAGTGAATTGAGAGGTAATGAAATTTCTTCAAGTTTGGTAGCATTATAGATATCTTCTGGAAGTAATCCAGAGAGGTTATTGTGACCGGCATGAAAAACCTGCAATTCAGAACACTTCCCTAGCCCAGGAGCAAGGTGGCCATTAAATAGATTGGAAGAAAAATCCAATAGCCTAAGGAAGGGAGAAGAATGTTGGAGACAAATAGAGGATGGGACATACCCTGTGAAGGTATTGTTGCTAACATTGAAACTAGTCAAGTTGCTTGCTTGTTGGAAGAATGAAGATGGAATTGCACCAAAGAAGTGATTGCTGGACAAATCGATTGTCCTGGTATTGCTAGATGGTAGAGAAAGTGGTAGATCTCCATAAAGACGATTATAGCTCAAATCAAGGATCTCAAGTCGATTCAAAGACAAGAAAAAGTGAGTTTCAAGTGAACCATATAGTGAATTGTGGGAAAGGTTCAAGTGGGTGAGATGTGTGAGATTTGCAAGTGAAAAGGGAGAGATACCTCCCTCGAGCCCTTTGGAAGGTAAGAGCAAACGGGTGACCCAACCATCTTGATCACAAGTGATGCCCTTCCAACGACAGCAATCAAGGGATGTCCAATTTAAAGGAGGAGAAGAGAGAGTGGAGGCAAAGGACAGGAGGGAGCTGCGTTCAGTTTGTTTGCAGGCATGAATATTTGTGGATATAATGTAAGGGAATACGAGGAAGAGAAGGAAGCCATGAGTCATTAGGTTATAAGCTTGCACTAGCATGTTGCTTTGTGTATGTGTCGTTGCTCACATGTATATTTATATGGAAGTTGGCAAACAACAACCACACAATGAAAATTATTGATATTGAAACCCCTCTATACGTGGAAGATATATTTTCCACTAATGAAACTAAAGAGGACTTGACCAACTTAATTTGAGGGCTTCACAAGATACTCAAAGTCGTTGCCGTGATATATGGTGATAAAGTTTATGGAAATTTGGAAGATATATAGTGTTATTTTTCACTAACCTTGCCACTAATCTTGGGCATGTCTGCCACTAATCTTGCTTCTAAATAATCGCTCTTAATTTGGGTTTGTTTGGGATGTGCAAGAATGGAACTAAAATTACGTGCAAGAGTGGAACTAAAATTTTTCGAAAGGGTGGGCTAATATTTTGTTCAACGATAAAACAAAATTAAGTCAAACCAAGAACAACTAAATTTTAATTTTTTTGAACTTGAACGATTCAATTAACATGATATAAAACTAGAAAACTACGACTTTTCTTAACTACCGAGCCATAAAAGTGAAGAATTTGCACATATGGGAGTTGGCTGGGGTGGGCTAAATGTCAAAATCTTGAAATTACGTGCTATAAAATGTATTTTTGACCAAGGTTGTACTGGGCTACAGTCGAGGGGTAGCCTATATGTAGTTCCACCATTACTACGTGACCGTACTCCAGCACTGTTGTATAATATCTCGTTAATTACAGAGAAGGTGCCTAATTTAAAGCACAAACTTCTGTTAAAATACATAGTTGCATAGGAAAATACATAGTTGCATAGGAAATGCTTGAAGCATTTGTTTACATTATCAAATTGTCCATCTCTAGGGAACAAAGGGCCATAATTAATTAAACGTAGAACTGTTGGATTTGTTTAATTCATGAGAGTTCACCAAGGAATTTCATAATGTTTTTCGAAATATGATGAAGGGGGGAATTACTTTTCCCTCATTGAAGGACATTCCCAAAAGTTCAATATTGTTCTGCTCTTATGTTATATGTCATTGATGATATCAAAATACAATTAATATAAATGAGGTAGTTTGTAGAGGACAAGCATAAATCTTTTTCATGTATAAATCCTATCCTAGGATTCTGATGTGATTACTTTTTTTAAGCCTAAAGGCATAAAATTCCATGACCCGTAGTGACCGTATGGTATACGTAAGATGTTTTGTGCCTATCTTCTTGTACTGTCCAATCTGCCAAAAACCTGTTTTTAATTATATTGGAACTTTAAGAAGATTTTGGCCCCAAGTTGTTTGTAAGTTTGTAACACTTTTCTTTTGTTTTATAGGGATTGGGAGCTGATATTTTCATGAATTGTATCTTTCTTTTTCTTTTTTGTTCTTTTGTTTTATATATACAAGTATTATTGGAGAGGGGGTTTTCTCACATACACATACTGTCAAGGTGACATGAGAGTTTGAAATTAAGACCACGGATTTACAAATCAAGGCCGTTTTCCATTAGACTAGACCCTATTGGCTTCATGAATTGTATTTTTAACTAGATTATAAGGGACCGCAATTTTGACCTATTGCAATCCTAAACAATTTTCTCCATCTTCACTCACCACTTGGTCAATACCGGACATTAAGAAATTTATAGCATTCGCTTTCAAGCACAAGAAATATCTGATTTCCCTTGCCAATATCCATGCTGGTTGCGTTATCGACTTTATGACAGTCGAGTTAAATTGCAAATGTCTTACAACTTGTTTATTGCAGAGTTGTTATAAGCTGTATAGGATGTTTCATGATTTTTTTAACAGTAATAAAAAATCTCACGGATGTAGTTAATGCATTTTCATATTTGGATGCAAACATCACAAAGTACTCAAAGTTGTTGCCGTGATATATGTGATAAACAGAATCCTTGTTGAATTCCAACCGGAATATGTTTTGACTATTTCCTTTTATTTTTAAGGCAGGTGATAACTGATGATACCAACGCATCTTCCATGTTAATCACTCGAAGTCCAAGTTCAAAGTTGTTTTTCTTGTTGATGATTCTTCTAAGAACTCATCTTTGTCTTTTGAGTATCTTATCTCCATACGTTTGACGTGTGTGCTTTCCCTCATTGGTGTTTTCTTTCATTATGATGATAATTTTTCATGAAATTTGGAAGATATATTTGGAAGTTATTTTTCTTGCCAGATAGATGTCGCCTGAGAGTGACAGTGCCAGTCAAGCCTGATCCAACATTATACATTGACGTCTTATTCATGTTCAAAGTTGTTTTTGTTGTGCGGAAGCGTCAACCAAATATGAGTGAAAAATAAACAACAACTGGCAAGAGATAAATGGAACACAAAAAAACAACACCAACAAGAACACCAAGATTTATCCTGGTTTCGGCAATGCCTACATCCAGTTTGGAGACGACGGAGTAATTCACTATAATCAAAGAGAGTATACAAAGTGTTTATCACTCAATAAAACCCAAAGCCCCAAATACACCCAAGTCTCACTCTCACAACAATTGAAGAGAAAACAATGATACAAAGCAAAGAACAATTAGAGAGAAATGTTTCTCTCTTTGGCAAGATGCCTTTCTTGCTATTTTTCTCTTCTACTCAACACTTGGTGGGATGCTTCAAATGAAACCATTTGCTTCCAATTTATAGCCAAAGATGCAAGAGTGTGAATGCATGCTTCAACTATTCATATGTGGGCTACCAAACTTACCAATGGATAGCTACCAAACAATCCACCCTTTTTGACCTCATAGTAAGCCAACATTTACTCACATGGGCAACTAACTTTGACTCACATGGGCAACTCCAAAATTCTTCTACATTTGAGCCAATTTCCAACAGTTTTCTTGTTGATGTTCTAAGAAAATTCAAAATTGGAGGATAGTCATTCTTTCCAAGTTGTTTGCCCAGAAGAAGGCAACTACTATGATAACGTTTCTTGGTAGAGCAATAATGTTCAACCCTCTGAGTGGGCACAACTTAACAACTCCTTGCTGAATATATTGATAGCAATAAAATGCAAATCGGGTCTTATAGTTGGCATGAAAGCGATGCAGTTATAAAGGATTCTGAATGGAAGAGTGTACGAAGACTTGTGCAACGCATTAGTGTTTTCATTGCTCCTGTGACATTGGTCAATCTATTGCCACCAATTGAGAGGAAGAACAAGTATTTCAATGAAAGAATCGGAGGTTGTATTCGCCCCCTAGATGATTTAAAGTCAATTGAATTGCTTTCAGGGACCTACATGAGTAAATGCTTATTGGAAACGTACCTGTAAAGTTATTGACTAAGTCTGGAAATATCAAGCATCCAGATATCTCCTTCCAAGTTGTTGGATTGGATCCCAAGTGTAGTTCTACAAGGTTTGTGAAATTCATGAAAGATGGGGGGCAAAGAACCTTCTAAATTTTTGAAATCAAAGGTCACAAATTTCAACTTGGAGAGCTTCCCAAAAATAATCAGTGAGAAATCACAGCAAAAAACACTACAAAGATGCACATCGGATGAATATTTTTCACTAATCTTGCTTGAGAGTGACATGGCCTGAGATATATGGGCATGTCTGCCACTAATCTTGCTTCTAAATAATCGCTCTTAATTTGGGTTTGTTTGGGATGTGAAATTGGATGAGTTGATGATGAACTGAAATGGGTTTTGATCACTTGTTCTTGTCTTTAAGTTACTAAAGCAAGCAGAAGCACCGAGACTGAGAGAGATAGTAATTTCTTTGTATAATTGTATTTGGGCCTAAATTCCACGCGTCAGCCCAATTGACTATTAGCCCATGCCAATGACAGAAGTTTGGGCTTTATTTTATTAAAACCAGAAGTCAGCCCAAATGAGTTTAGAGGCCCAGACCTTTGTGAACCAATTGCAAGGAATAAATTTACAGATTAAAGATTAATTGCCAATAATGGTGATTTAATATGGACAAATCAATTTTTAATTGGTTTAAAGATTAAGCCCAGCTTCTAATCTCTCCAAAGACTTAACATTTGATCATCACCGTTGATAACAATTTCAGAGATCAAGTCAGCAGAGATCTTGGGGAAGAACCTTTCTCTTAAAAAAAAACCCACGTGACTCTAAAGTCAAAGATTCAGCAGAGGAAGTGATGGGGAGTTGGTAGAAGGTTTAATTGGAAAACCACTCCCCATAACCATTTAATGCCAGAAAAGGAGGACCAAGTTTCCTTCCTATACTCGTGAGGGTTTTGAATCAGAGCAAGTTGAGTTTACAAAAGATTTGCAAGAGATAAGAGAGTTGGTTGTCAGAAGATCAAAATTGATCATCATGGAACTGACTGTTGATGGGGTTTCTTTCTAGACTAATTACTTCCCCTTTTTGTTGGTGGTAATCTTGTTACTTGGAGGAGTAAAAAGCAAAAGGTGGTGTCTGTTGAAGAATATAAGTCCCACATCGGAAACTTGACTAAATAAAATACAATATATAATGAATGGTTCCACTACTAGTATCACCGAGGCCTTTTGTGATAAAAACCCCACACCTACTTGGCTTTGTAGGTGGTTAAGTTGGGGGCAATATCGGTGTTGTTGGTAGTGGGCGCTGACCCGTCTCTCTGAATTTGACATGGCATCAGAGCCAACTTTTCTAGTGACCTATGTGTTGTGCTCACCCGTGTTCTAGCCTCATTTTTTTTTTCCTACCTATGCCCTGTGTGACCTCCTAGGTTTGTGTGTTGTATCGATGTGTTTGTGTCATTTTCTGTCTTCATTCATCTGCCGTATTTGTGTATTTTCTATGCTCCGCTATGTTCCGCTGTGTACTCTGCCGTGTTCGCGCCTCTACTATGCTCGTGCCTGTCTTCGTGCATCTGCCATATTTGTGCCTCTGTTGTGTTCAGTTGTGTACTCTGCCGTGATCTATTGAGTTTCTACTGCAATCATGGGTGATAACTCCATTGTTGGTGTTGTTGCTGCTTCTTCTGCAAAATTGAGTGTTTCTGATTTTATTCCAGGTATTGGTTCCAATACTTGGATAATTGACACTGGTGCTTTTGATCATATAACTTATGATGCTAAATTTTTTGATGAGTTGTCTAGTAACACCCATAATCCATACATAACTAGTGCTAATGGCTTGCCCTCTCCAATTACTGGCGAGGGCACAATCTCTCTAACTCCTACTCTGTCTTTGTCTCGTGCGTTTATTAGTTCCCAATATCCATTGTAACTTGTTATCTATTGGTCGATTATTTGATATATTTAATGCTTTTGCTACTTTCTATCCTACACATTGCTCTTTTCAAAATCTCAAGACTCACGAGACAATTAGGCATGGTAAACGGATATGGGGTTATATTATTTGACATTGCCTTCTGCACCAGTTCGTGATCGTGTCGTTAATCCTGTTCAAAGTTGCAGTGTCAAACACAAACAACAAATTTGGTTATGGCATCGTCGCTGGGACACCCGTCATTTGGCTACCTTAAACGTTTGTTTCCATCTTTATTCTGCTCCTCTGATGAGTCCAGTTTTAAGTGTGAGACATGTATTTTGGCCAAGAGTCGTCGTACTGTGTTTCCTTTGAGTGACAGGTAAAGCCGCAAAGCCTTTTGATTTAGTACATTCGAATGTATGAGGACTTGCTCGTGTGACTTCTAATGGCTTCCGTTGGTTTGTTACATTTATTGATGACTGCACTCGCTTAACATGGGTGTATTTGATGAAGAATAAACATGATGTTGCTTCTATTCTTCCTGAATTTTGTGCCATGGTGTCTACTCAGTTTCATGTTCGAGTCAAAATGTTTCAGACTCATAACGGAGGTGAATATGTGAATAATACCTTGACCCATTTCTTCCGTGATCAAGACATTATCCACCAAACTACTACTCTTTTCACTCCTCAGCAAAATGGTGTGTCTGAACGCAAGAGTCGTCAGTTACTTGAAGTTGCCCACTCCCTTCTATTGGACATGTCTGTTCTCCATCACCTTTGGGGCCATGGTGTTTTAGCTGCGGTCTATTTGATTAATCGTACTCCTAGTCAGGTTCTTGATTTCAAGACTCCGCTTGATGTGTTGTGTGCCCATACTTCTTCAGTTTCGGTCTCTAAGTTACCTCCGAAGGTGTTTGGGTGTGTTGCTTATGTTCATGTCTACTCCCATCAACGGAGTAAACTTGATATGTGTGCTCTCCGCTGCGTCTTCATTAGCTATTCTAATACTCATAAGGGTTATAAGTGTTATCACCCTCCTACTCAGAAGGTACATGTTACTTTGGATGTCACTTTTCATGAAGAAGTACCGTATTATGTTTCTCCCTCCTCTTCAATTCAAGGGGGAGAGGGGGAGTGAATTGAAGAGTGTTGGAGTGGAAGATCTTGGACGTGAAGATGCATGTGAAGGAATTTCTCATGAAATGGAAACGACTGGTCGCGATAGAACCTGCTTGGAAACGACCGGTTGCGCAGAAGGTCACGACTGGTCGCATGCCCCAATGACTGACAACAATGACTGCTTGGAAGCGACCGGTCGCACAGAAGGTCACGACCGGTCGCATGTTGATTTTTTTTTTGGAGGAATTTTGCTCTACCCTAGAAGAACGTGACAGTGATCCTGGTGACTCTTGTGTAGATGAGATCGATACAAGACCCCCTCTGCCCCTGCCATTGCCCCAATCAAATCGTGATCCTGAGTCAAGTGAAGTAATGTCTAATGATCAGCCTGTGTCTACTTATCAATTACCCCCACGAACTACTCGTGGGAAACCCAAAGTACAATATTCTCCTGATATACATGCCAAATCTAAATATCTCATTAGCCATTATATGACAACTCATCGTTTATCTAAGTCATATGCATCATATTTGTGTTAATTATCTAGTGTATGTGTGCCAACTAAGCTGCAGGATGCTCTATCTAACCCAAAATGGACGGATGCTATGAATGTGGAAATGGATGTCTTGAACAAGAATAAGACATGGGATTTAGTTCCTTTTCCACAAGGGAAGAAAGCAGTTGGATGCAAATGGGTGTTTACTTTGAAGCATAAGGCTGATGGTTCCATTGATCGTTACAAGGCTAGATTGGTAGCCAAGGGGTATACTCAGGACATATGCAGTGGATTATCTGGAGACATTTGCCCTAGTGGCAAAGCTCAACACTGTGCATGTGCTTTTATCTCTTGCTGCTAACCACAATTGGCCCTTATTGTAGTTTGATGTCAAAAATGCATTTCTACATGGTGACCTCCATGAAGAGATTTACATGGATCTTCCTCCCGGTATTCCTGTGACCTCTAAGGAGGGTGTTGTATGTCGGTTGCGGAAGTCATTGTATGGATTAAAGTAGTCTTGGAAGATTTGCTGCATCCATGAAAAAGTTTGGGTATGTGCAAAGTAACTCTAATCATACTTTGTTTCTGAAGCGTCATAAAGGTAAATTGACGGCTTTAATTATTTATGTCGATGATATGATTGTGACTGGAGATGATCAGGTAGAAATACAAAGTCTTCAGAAGTATCTGGCTTCCAAGTTCGAGATGAAATCATTGGGTGATTTAAAGTACTTTCTTGGGATTGAAGTTGCCAGGTCTAAACATGGTATTTTTCTATCCCAAAGAAAGTATGTTTTGGATTTGCTTGCAGAGACTGGGATGTTGGATTGTAAACCAATTGATACCCCTAGTGAGTAGAATCATAAGTTAAGGTTATATCCCGATCAAGTTTCAACTGATAAAGAACATTATCAACGGTTTGTGGGGAAGTTGATTTATTTGGCTCATACTCGTCGGACATTGCATATGCAGTAAGTATGGTAAGTCAATTTATGCACTCTCCTAGTGTAGATCATATGGGGGCTGTGACTCGTATTTTAAGGTATCTGAAAGTAACTCCTGGCAAGGGATTGTTGTTTTCCAAATATGGTCATACAGATGTGGAAGGGTATACTAATGTTGATTGGGCTGGTTCAGCCCTGATAGGCATTCTACATCTGGGTATTTCATGTTTGTTGGTGGTAACCTTGTTACTTGGAGAAGTAAGAAACAAAAGGTGGTGTCTAGATCTAGTGCCGAGGCTGAGTATCTGTGGGATGGCTCACAACGTATGTGAGTTACTATGGTTGAGGTGATTGTTAAGAGATCTTGGTTTTGGGCCACAAAAGCCCATGAATTTATATTGTGACAATAAGGCTGCAATTGCAATTGCACATAACCCGGTGCAACCTGATCGTACAAAGCATGTGGAGGTTGATCGAAATTTCATTAAAGAGAAGTTGGATGCGAAAATTGTTTCCTTCTCGTTCATCAATTTTGAGTATCAGTTAGCCGATGTCCTTACAAAAGCTATCTCTTCCAGTATCTTCCTCAACTCACTTGACAAGTTGGGCATGTGTGACATCTTTGTTCCAACTTGAGGGGGAGTGTTAGCGAGATCCTAGTGTAATTAGGAGCTTTACTTTCTAGTATATTAGGATTTTATTTTTTCTTTTTTTTTATAGATATTATGTAATTAGGACTTTATCTAATTTCCTAGTATAACTCTGCTAGGGTTCGTAACCTTGTATTATAAATACATCCTTTTAGAGAATTAAATAATACCTGAAAATATTCTACCCACTTTCTTTGACATGGTATCAGAGCGGGTTGATTGATTGGGCCTGAAAATATTCAGCCCAATATATAGTGTTCACATGTTAGGCTTGAATGTTTACCCATATCCCTTATCCAATACGTGGTGTTCACGTGTTGGACTTAAATGATTGACCTAAATGTGGACTTGCTCCTTCACGTGTGGCCCACTATGTGGTGGTCCCACGTGGGGGCGTGTTGAAGAATAAAAGTTCACAGTCGGAAACTTGACTAAATAAAATATAATATATAATGAATGGTTAAGTTGAGGACAATATCTGTGTTGTTGGGCAGAATCATATGAAAGCCTTGATGGACTTTTGGAGCTGAAGTTTGCTTGTTTGTTTTTGCCTAGATACATTCTTTTGTCGAACTATATCAATAAAGGTCATTGATTGGGCAGAATCATATCTGAATATGTGGTCAAGATTTAAAGTTTGACATTTCAAACTATTTTAAATAACGTTTCATGGCTTTTAGATCAGCACAGGGAACATCTCTTCAAACCAGAGATTGGGGTCAACCCTCAACAAATTCTCTGTAAAACCTCCAACCATATATATGAACACAACAGCGGGTGAGCAAACAATTGACCAGGGCATCAGAATGTTCTACAGTTTTGCCTGGTGACTGCATCGATGAGACAAAACGCCGCCGCAAAGGCAAGTGAACGAGTTCACATACATACAAATCTTCCCATGTTTTACACGCTTCCTGTCAAGCATTTTGAACATGGATTGATTCTATAATGAAATTAACGAAACCAAACATTTCAAAAAGGTCAAGCATAAGAATAGCAGTACAAAAATAGGTGTGTGAAAAGAAAAATAGATTGACAACAAGATTATATGGAGATTATATACCACCAATAATAGGGTTGGGGCCGTACAGTCTGCAATTCTGGTATTTGTGCAAGAATCAACCAAAATCAACTTTATTATCAGCACGATAATTATGGCAAACTTCATTAAAATCAAATGTTACAAATATACTAATATGTGAGAAGAGTACACACAAATAATGGTGAGTAACCAAAACCAAATTGGTTACTTTGAAAAGGTGACCACTGCCTCATTTTTTTTTTTTGTAGCGTGAAGACATCACATCCGAAAAAGAAGGCATAATTATAAGAACAAGCAGTGCCTTATTACATCAGAAGACATAATTAAAAAACAGAGGAAATAAATCCTGAGTCCTGACGGTAAAAAAAATTTGACTTTTACGGCACTGACATCAATGCCTGCCACCCCCAACGGGAAAGAGCCATGTGGCGCTTCCTGGACCATATGATGGATTTTTTTGCAGAAATCCGACGGCCGTCATTTTTTTTGGCAAAAAATATAGCCAAAAAAATCGAAAAAAATTCAATAAAAAAATATAAAAAAATACCCAAAAATTCTGTGTTTTTTCCCTATAAATACCTATCAATTTTATTCACTTTCCACACCAAATCTTCATACCAACTCTTCTCCTTCCAATATTTTTTTTCCTTTCCACTCAAAATCTTTCTACTACTTTCCATTTGTGATTCAAAAAACAAATGGCCTCTTCAGTCGAAGCCGGAGGCGCTTGGAGTACTCTCGAAGATATTGTGTTGTGTGAGGCTTGGGTGAAAATTAGTCATTCCCCTATCAAAGGCAATGAGATGAAGTTTTCTCATATGTGGAGAAAAATTCATGAAGAATTTTCTATAAGATTGGGTTCGGCTCTGGGCGGAAATGGCGTTGGCCTCCAGGTGGAAAATTTTGAATAAAGAGTTCGGCAAATGGAGGGATGCCTTATCAAAAGCGAGGGAGAACATCCGAAGCGGTCAAAATCTCACCGATGAGGTAAAATATTTATAATTATCGTTTTATTCAATTTAATGTAACTTTTTTTTTTCTTGCATATTAAATTCTTTTTTTTCTTTCATTTTCAATATATTTATATTTTGTTGCATAATCAATTTTTGTTGTTGCATTTTGTAAATTGTTTATATCTTCCATTTTTATTTTTTTCTTGCATAATCATAATATTTCTTGCATGCAAAATAGTGTTTATATTTTGTTGCATTATGTTTTTTTTTCTTGCATTTCCAAATTGTTTCTATTTTCTTCCATATTCATTTTTTGTGGCATTTCCAAATTGTTTCTATTTCATTCATATTTAATTTTTTTGTTGCATTTCCAATTATTTATTTTTAATAGATCGTACAAGCATAAATGTGGTTCGGTGCCACAGGGCAAGGCAATAGAAATTTCCACAATCACGAATGTTGGGAAATTGTGAAGAATTGTTCAAGATTCAAAATCATTTGCACTGCTCCACCGGTTGTGTTAAATGAGACGCCGCTCCATGATTCTCCAGACAACAGATTCGCCATTGGACTCCCCAATGGATCAAGACTCACCACTCCCAAGTGTGCCGAGACCTATTGGGAGAAAGGCGTCAAAGGCAAAGAGAGGGAGCACTTCCAACAATGATTGTGCACAATTTTTGGAGCAAATTGCTAAGAATAGTGCATTGAGACTTGAGAGAGATTTGAAAAGAGAAGAAGCGGATAAGGCACGACAAGAAGCATTTGCATTTGAAAGGCATCAAGCACAAGAACAAGACATGGAGGATAGAGAGATGAAAATCATGGCCATTGTCACGCCTCGGACCCGGGGGTAGGTGGAAACCCCGCGCCCAGTGCGTGAGAAAATAAAAAGTAAAATAAAATAAAAAGAAAGTTCGAAACAAGGTTTAAAATAAACTTCTCTTATAAAATAGATCCAAAATCTTACAACTTTACAATTAATAAATAAAGCTCTATCACTTTCATCTAATTCAACGTAGAACTGGTTTAGTCCTTATCTTGTCCACTAATTCATCTGAAAAATTAAACAGGGGTGAGGGGTGAGCAACCACCGCTCAGTAGGGACATGAGACCTTACCACAATAGATTGATATAATTAAATTAAGTGACAAGCAATCACACAACGAAATATCATATTAATAATATTAATGCATGAATGAGCTTCAATTCTACTCCCGTTAATTCATATAACTGGACAGCAGACCTGCACGTCCCATACCATGCTTATACCACTTGGTTCCGAATGCCCATTTATATGAACTAACACCTATTTCAATCATTCCATAATTCCCCTTTTGTTAGTCATCTTGTCTAACTCCCTGTCGCCAGTCCCGAATCACTCAATAAAAACCATGTGCATTGTGGGATCCCTAGACCTGGTACCTACCAAGAGTTAGACTCAACTACACAAAAGATCATTCCCATTACCCTCTTTTCCACCATTATTTTCTCAACCCAAAAACTCCAAATAATTTCAATGACATGATATATAGTTCTTCTTTTCACATATCTCATAAAAACAATGTAATCATTTAAATATCACCAATGTACATATAATCATGGCAACATTAATTAAATAATTAACAACACGTAAACACCCAATATCAAGAATATTATAATATCAAGAACATCCATCGAATTATAATATCACGCATAATATAGTGCTCACGAAATTAAATTAAATTAATCCCCGTAAAGGGCCCCCAAGAAATCCCTACCTCGATTTCAAAGCATAAATCCAATTTAGTAAAACACAAGCAAAGCTCTCTATCTCCTCCAATATCATATTTTCCTTGCATCTCTCTTTAGTCTCTCTAACAACTATCACACTGTATGCATGTTATCTCTATATGTAGTAGTAAACAACTTGTAAATGTAAGCTTTCTATTGATACTAGAATAAACATTCTATCATCACTTAAGTAGTCAGCACGTTTTAATCTTGGTGCCCAAGTAATTTCCTTTCCACTCCAAGTCATTACAAGATGAGAATGTATATTATGAAGACACGTACTAGTAGAATAATGACTCAACTATATCTTTCATTAATATCCCAACAGCTTGCAAGTTTAAAAGATGACTTGCACGTCAAACTCAAAGCAAAGGAAAACTATCACCTTCAATTAGTAAATATTTCTCTCTATGACCCACATCAATAACTCTACACCAAGAATTATAATGTTTTAAAACACATTCTAAGACAATAATAACAAACAAACACACACACACACACACACACACACACATATATATATATATATATATATATATATATAAATACAGGTCTTCACAATCTATCCTCCTTAAATGAAATTTCGTCCTCGAAATTTGCTAACACTTAATCAAGAAAATCCACTCTAAAAAGTTATGCCCCTAACTCATTCTATCATTTAAAACTTATTTTGTATTAATACAAGATCACAGTTCCCAAAGGTATCTAATCCCTATGCTCTGATACCATTCTGTCACACCTCGGAACCGGGGGTAGGTGGAAACCTTGTGCCCGGTGCGTGAGAAAATAAAAAGTAAAATAAAATAAAAAGAAAGTTCGAAACAAGGTTTAAAATAAACTTCTCTTATAAAAATAGATCCAAAATCTTACAACTTTACAATTAATAAATAAAGCTCTCTCACTTCATCTAATTCAGCGTCAACTGGTTTAGTCCTTGTCTTGTCCACTAATTCATATGAAAAATTAAACAAAGTGAGGGGTGAGCAACCACCGCTCAGTAGGGACATGAGACCTTACCACAATTGATTGATATAACTAAATTAAGTGACAAGCAATCACACAACGAAATATCATATTAATAATATTAATGCATGAATGAGCTTCAATTCTACTCCCGTTAATTCATATAACTAGACAAGTAGACCTGCACGTTCCATACCATGCTTATACCACTTGGTCCCGAATGCCCATTTATATGAACTAACACCCATTTCAATCATTCCATAATTCCCCTTTTGTTAGTCATCTTGTCTAACTCCTCTCGCCAGTCCCGAATCACCCAATAAAAACCATGTGCATTGTGGGATCCCTGAGACCTGGTACCTACCAAGAGTTAGCAGGAGGATTCGCCGATGATAAGGAGGAAGAAGTAGATGGGGGTCAAGGAAAAGGCCCATGATGCAGATGACGAAGAAGATGTGGTTTCAGAAGGTCACGCGTTCGGATCTTGAGCTGCATGTAAAGTAGATGAGACACAACATCTAACTAGGTTCGGCCATGCCTACGTCCTCGGAGAGCATTAGCAGTAACTTTTCCACTATGTAAAATAATAGGGCTACAACTTTAGTGTTTACAATATATATGGCTCACTGATTTTTCTCTCTTGGAGAATTTCTCTCTACTCTCTTTTTCGTTCCACTCACCCACCCTCTTTCTTCCTTCTCTTCTTTCTTTCCACTCTGCCTGGGCTCTCATTTCTTCTGAGATGGTGTGTCACGCAAAGGGAAGGATGAAGCCTTTTTATAGGCAAAGTTGATAGCCACCCGTGGATGTGTGGTTGGCTCTCAAGGGATGATGGCAGACAAGCTTCATCATTTTTCTTCAATCAATTAGGTAGTGGGCTCTACCATTTTGGGCTCCATGACTTTACAACAAATGCAAAATAAAAAGTACAATATTAATAATATATATCTAGCCTCTAAGCCTTCTTTTCATCCTGTTGAGGGTATCACATAGAGGAGCATACCTTGTAGATTGTCTATGAATCGAAAATCCGCATATCTCCATGTCTTGTTATTAACTAAAGAACCACAAACTCCCCAAAATCCTACTATGAATCCCGACGCTGCAAAACCATGGAATCACATTTTCCACGTCTTTATTGTTCTTGTTATCTACATCCATGTCCTTATTTGGTCCGCACTTATTTGGAAGTGGGGCACCACAAAGTTTTGGGCTCCCCTCAAACGCAGAAGCTTTGAAGCTTTGGAGCTGGGTGCTTGTTGGTATCGATCCTTTGAGGTTATTCTATGAGACATTAAATCCTTTTAAGAAATTAAGGCTCACCAATGACGATGGGATTATTCCATACAAGTGATTCATGGAGAGGTACAAAATCTCTAAATTTTTTAGGTTAGATATTTGGTTTGGAATGACGCCAGAGAAGGTGTTGGAGTCAAGCAAAAAGGCGAAGAAGATGTAATTGGCCGATTTCAGCTGGTATATAACAACTAATGTTATTGTTAGATAAGTGTATCATTGCTGGAACAGAAGACATTTTTTGTTGTAGAATAGTTTGCTTTGCGAATATGCCGAAGCTACTGCTGCTGAAGATAGTCAATTCAAATTCATAACTAGTGTCGTCTAATGGAGATGCAATATTAGGTTCATATACCAACCTTGGTAGTCTACAAAGTTGCTTTGGAAATTCACCTGAAAATTGGTTCTCTAACAAGTTGATATGAAACAGTCTAGGAAGAGTCCCCAACCAACTTGGAATTGGCCTTGTGATTGATTAAAATCATGTCGCAAGATCTCTAGATTCTTGAGCTTTCATAACCATACAGGCATTTGACCAGTGAGGTCAAAATCAACCATGTCATCATCAGATGGCATTCCTTCACCTTTAAAGGCACCATCAAGCATGAGTACGTGAAGACTTTTGCAACTCATTAATATCTTCATTGCCCCTGTGAGGTTGGTGAATCGGTTGTGACCAAGGCAAAGGAAGGACAAAGATTTCAATGAAATAATTTCAGCTTGTATTTGTCCTTCTAGATGATTTCTCCTGAATCCAATGGCTTTTAACGACCGACATGAGTAAAGGCTTACAGGAACCGTACCAGTGAACTTATTCATCATGATGTCAAGTTTAGTAAGTTGACTAAAGTCTGGAGAAATCAAGCATGGAGATATCTCCTTCCAAGTTCTTGTTTGCCAAATGCAGTTCTACAAGGTTTGTGCAATTTATCAAAGACTGGGGCAAAGAACCTTCTAAATTGTTGAAATCAAGGGTCACCAATTTCAACTTGGAGAGCTTCCCCAAATTGTGAGGAAGCTCGCCATTGAATTGATTAAAGTAGAGGTCAAGGAATATTGCAAGGTCAGTGAGGTTGGCAATTCTATCACTAATGGCTCCATGTAGTGAATTGAGAGGTAATGCAATTTCTTCAGGTTTGGTATTATTATAGATATCTTCTAGAAATAATCCCGAGAGGTTATTGTGACCTGCACGTAAAACCTGCAGTTTGTAACACTTTCCTAGCCCAGGAGCAAGGTTGCCACTGAATACATTGGAAGAAAAATTCAATAGCCTAAGGGAGGGCGGAGAATGAAGACAAATAGAGTATTCAGTTATTTTTAATGTACAAATTGACCAATTTTACCCTCATATTTACCTGCAAATTGGATGAAATGTTGAGGATTTAGACGGCAGGAAGGAAATTAGCGAAAAATAAAAGTTCATATCAATAATTTTCCAAAAAGAGAGGATTGAGGTAAATTGAAAGATAGGTACAAGTTCAGGGGACAAATCAATAGTTAGGTACAAATTCCCAAATAATTTTATGAATAGAACAACATATATCCTTTAAATTTGAGTCCAGTTACTTTCAAAAGAAGAAGGAAAAAAAATGAAAAGCAAATTAATAATATATATCTAGCCTCTAAGCCTTCTTTTCATCATGTTGATGTGGACTGTTATCAACTTATCATCACATAGAGCCTATCATGTAGATTGTCGATGAATTGAAAATATGCATATCTCCATGTCTTGTTAATAACTAAGGAACCACAAACTTCCCAAAATCCTACTATGAACCCCAACGCGGCGAAAATATAAAACCACGAAAGTTGATGAAATCCATTGTCCAGGTCTTTATTGTTCTTGTTATATGCATCAATGCCCTTACTTGGTCTGCACTTAATTGGAAGTGGGGCACCACAAAGTTTTGGATTCCCCTCAAAGGCAGAAGCGTTGAAGCTTTGGAGCTGGGTGCCTATTGGTATTGGTCCTTCAAGATTATTGTATGAGGAATTAAATTCTTTCAAGAAATTAAGAGTCGCCAATGATGATGGGATTTTCCCAGACAAGTGATTCGTGGAGAGGTCCAAAACCTCCAAATTTTTTAGGTTAGATATCTGGTCTGGAATGATGCCGGAGAAGTTGTTAGAGTCAAGATTCAACTTGCGGAGAAGCTGCAATTGGCCAATCTCAGCAGGTATATAACCACTAATGTTATTCTTAGATAAGTTTATCGTTGCTGGATGAAAATACAATTTTGGCGATAGAAAAGTTAGATATGCAGTTGTGGCGATGCCGAAGACAGGAAATTCAAATTCATATTGGTCTGCTTGAGATGCAACAGGTTCATAAAGCAACCTTGGTAGTGGACAAAGTTGCTGAGGAAATTCACCAAAAATTCGGTTGTTTCGCAAGCTTATATGAAACAACCAAGGAAGATTCCCCAACCAACTTGGAATTGGCCCTGTGATTTGATTAAAATCCAGAACCAAGATCTCTAGATTCTTGAGTTTTGATAACAATAGAGGTATTTGCCCAGTGAGGTCAGAATCAGCCAAACTCAAAACCCGAAGATTTTGGAATCCGTCAAAGTCAACCATGTCATCATCAGATGGCATTCCCTCACCTTCAAAGGCACCAGTAAGAATGAGTGCGTGAAGACTTTTGCAATTCATCAATATCTTCATTGCCCTTGTGAGGTTGGTGAATCGGTTGTAAGCAAGAGAGAGGAAGGACAAGGATTTCAATGAAAGAATTTCAACTTGTATTTGTCCCTCTAGATGATTTCTACCCAATGCAATGGCTTTTAAGGACCGACATGAGTAAAGGCTTATTGGAAACGTACCAGTGAAGCTATTGCTCCTTAGATCCAATTTAGTAAGTTGACTAAGTTTGGAGAAATCAAGCATGGAGATATCACCTTCCAAGTTGTTGCATCCCAAATGCAGATCTGCAATTCATCAAAGATTGGGGAAAAGAACCTTCTAAATTGTTGAAATCAAGGGTCACCAATTTCAACTTGGAGAGCTTCCCCAAATTGAGAGGAAGCTCGCCATTCAATTGATTAAAGTAGAGGTCAAGGATTGCAAGGTTAGTGAGGTTGGCAATTCTATCACTAATGGCTCCATGTAGTGAATTGAGAGGTAATGCAATTTCTTCAAGTTTGGTGGCATTATAGATATCTTCTGGAAATAATCCTGAGAGGTTATTATGACAGGCACGAAAAACCTGCAGTTTGGAACACTTTCCTAGCCCAGGAGCGAGGTTGCCACTGAATACATTGGAAGAAAAATCCAATAGCCTAAGGAAGGGAGAAGAATGTTGAAGACAAATAGAGGATGGGACATACCCTATGCAGCTATTGTTGCTGACATTGAAACTAGTTAAGTTGCTTGCTTGTTGGAAGAATGAAGATGGAATTGCACCAAAGAAGTGATTGCTGGACAAATCAACTGTCTGGATACTGCTGGATGGTAGAGAAATTGGTAGCTCTCCAGAAAGACGGTTATAGCTCAAATCAAGGATCTCAAGTCGATTCAAAGACAAGAAGAATTGAGTTTCAAGTGAACCATATAGTGAATTGTGGGAAAGGTTCAAGTGGGTGAGATGTGTGAGATTTCTAAGTGAAGAGGGAGAGCTACCTCCTTTGAGCCCTTTGGAAGGCAAGAGCAAATGGGTGACCCAACCATCTTGATCACAAGTGATGCCCCTCCAACAACAGCAATCAAGGGATGTCCAATTTAAAGGAGGAGAAGATAGAGTGGAGGCAAGGGACAGGAGGGAGCTGTGTTCAATTTTTTTGCAGGCATGAATATTTGTAGATATAATGCAAGAGAATAAGAAGAAGAGAAGGAAGGCATGAGCCATTAGGTTATAAGCTTGCACTAGCATGTTGCTTTGTGTATGTGCCGTTGTTCACATGTATTTACATATATAAGAGCAATGATGCTTGGAAAGGATGCAAACATCAGTACAAATTGAGAAGTCGGCAAACCAGAGAGAAGACCTCTTCTATAAGATTTCAAAACCTTTGGGCCACCAGGAGAGGACTTGACCGTGATATATTTGATAAACATAATCCTTGTTGAATTCCAAGTGGAATATGTTTTGACTATTTCCTTTTATTTTTATGGCAGCTGATAACTGATACCAGCTCATCTTCCATGTTAATCACTCAAAGTCCAAGTTCAAAGTTGTTTTTCTTGTTGATGATTCTTCTAAGAACTCATCTTTGTCTTTTGACTATCTTATCTCCACACGTTTTTCGTGTGCTTTCCCTCATTGGTGTTTTCTTTCATTATGATAGATATGGCCTGAGAGTGGCAATGCCAGGTAAAGCCTGATCCAACATCATACATTGACGTCCTATTCATGTTCAAAGTTGTTTTTCTTGTTGATGATTCTACTAAGAAAATTCAAAATTGGAGGATAGTCATTCTTTCCAAGTTTGCCGCTGCTTGATGGTGAAAGACGACCATGCCCCTACGCTCTCAAGTCTGCTATGATAGGCTGGCGACTTTGTTTCTTGGAAACAGCTGAGCCTTTCAATGATAACTTTTTTTTCTTTGGTCAAAACGTTTTTTTATAATTCACGGATCATGCATTCTTTCTGTTTCTTTTTAACTTTTTATAGTTAAAAATAATAATTCTCAGTAATCAAAGGTTGTAGGGGCAAGAAAATTTCTTAATAGCAAATAATAATAATAATTGAAATACGGAAAGTTTATTTATCTTGGTAATTCAATATTGGAAAGTTGGTAAAGTTGGATGAAATTTATCGCTGATTTTTTATGAGGTTCATATCTATTCACGATGTAGAATCGTTGATAACTTATGTAGTCAATATATTCATCAATTGGGAAAAATAAACCATTCATTTGTCTACTATTTGAGGATTTAATTGTCTACAATTATTACTTTGAATTTTTCTATTTGTAGTGGGACTAACCGTTCTGTTTATTTTGTCAATTTCTCTCACTTTCTATTTTGTTTGTGTTTTTCTTTTGCCCACTGCTCACTTTTGATCCCTCTGTTCCATCTTTCTCGTGCGTTTATCCCTCTCTTGGGCTGCGTTCTTGCACCGCTGCTCAAACTCTTTATAGTCTGTTTCAATTATAAACTCATGAATTTTAGTAAAAGTAAACTGAAATTCTTTTAAGTCCTCGGGTTATAACAAATCCCTATTTTTATTCTTTTTGGTGCAAGAATGATAATTCTCTATTTTATAGTGTAGTACGGTAGTATGATCACATAGTACTTAAAATGGAAAAATATCAACTTAGTCCATCCATATTATAACACTTATATGAGCTATATTACGTGTAAGAGTGAAAGCAAACGGAAAATGCAAACTAAAAAGTACAATATTAATAATATATATCTAGCCTCTAAGCCTTCTTTTCATCCTGTTGAGGGAGACTATTATCATCACATAGAGCCTATCTTGTAGATTGTCGATGAATCAAAAATACGCATCTCTCCATGTCTTGTTAATAACTAAAGAACCATAGACTCCCCAAAATCCTACTATGAACCCTAATGCAGCGAAAATATAAAACCATGGAAGTTGATGATGCCCATTGCCCTCGTCTTTGTTGTTCTCATTATCTGCATCCATGCCCTTATTTGGTATGCACTTATTTGGAAGTGGGGCACCACAAAGTTTTGGATTCCCCTCAAAGGCAAAAGCGTCGAAGCTTTGGAACTGGGAGCCTGTTGGTATTGGTCCTTTGAGATTATTGTATGCGGCATTAAATATTTTCAAGAAATTAAGGCTTGCCAATGACGATGGGATTATTCCAAACAAATGATTCCTGGAGAGGTCCAAAACCTCTAAATTTTTAAAGTTAGATATTTGGTCTGGAATGACGCGGAGAAATTGTTAGAGTTAAGATCCAACTCCTGGAGAAGTTGTAATTCGCCGATCTTAGCAGGTATATAACCACTAATGTTATTGTTAGATAAGTCTATTAGTGGTGGAAAAGAAGACAATTTTTGAGGTAGAGGAAGTGGATCTCCAACATTTACGCTACTGAAGAGAGGCAATTCAAATTCATATTGGTCTTCTGCTTGAGATGCAATATTCAACCTTGGTAGTCTACAAAGTTGCTTTGGAAATTCACCTGAAATTTGGTTGTCTGACAAGTCTATATAAAACAGTCTAGGAAGAGTCCCCAACCAACTTGAAATTGGCCCTGTTATTTTATTACTACCCAGAAGCAATATCTCTATATTCTTGAGCTTTGATAACCATACAAGTATTTGACAAGTGAGGCCACAATAACCCAAACCGAAGAACCGAAGGTTTTGGAATCCATCAAAATCAACCATGATATCATCAAATAGCATTCCCCTACCTTCAAAGGCACCAGTAAGAATGAGTACGTGAAGACTTTTGCAACTCATCAATATCTTCATTGCCCCTGTGAGGTTGGTGAATCGGTTCAAACCAAGCGAGAGGAAGGACAAGGATTTCAATGAGAGAATCTCAGCTTCTATTTGTCCCTCTAGATGATTTCTACCCAATGCAATGGCTTTTAGGGACTTACATGAGTAAAGGCTTCCTGGAATCATACCAGTGAAGTTATTGTTCCTTAGATCCAGTTTAGTAAGTTGATTAAGTCTGGAGAAATCAAGAATGGAGATATCTCCTTCCAAGTAGTTGGATCCCAAATGCAGTTCCACAAGGTTTGTGCAATTCATCAAAGATGGGGGCAAAGAACCTTCTAAATTGTTGAAATCAAGGGTCACCAATTTCAACTTGGAGAGCTTCCCCAAATTGGGGGGAAGCTCGCCGCCAAAATGATTAAAGTAGAGGTCAAGGATTGCAAGGTTGGTGAGATTGGCAATTCTATCACTAATGGCTCCATGTAGTGAATTGCGAGGTAATGAAATTTCTTCAAGTTTGGTGGCATTATAGATATCTTCTGGAAGTAATCCAGAGAGGTTGTTGTGATTGGCACGGAAAACCTGCAGTTTGGAACACATCCCTAGCCCAGGAGCAAGGTTGCCATTGAATACATTGGAAGAAAAATACAATAGCCTAAGGGAGGGAGAAAAATGGAGACAAATAGAGGACGGAACATACCCGGTAAAGGTATTGTTGTTGACATTGAAACTTGTCAAGTTGCTAGCTTGTTGGAAGAATGAAGATGGAATTGCACCAAAAGAAGTGAGTAAGTCTGGAAAAATCAACAATAGTTTCCAGTAATGAATGCAAATTATTGATATTGAAACCCCTCTATACGTCGAAGATATATTTTCCAGTAACGAAACCAAAGAGAGGACCCCTTTGGGTATTAAGAGGGGGCCACCAGGAGAGGACTTGACCAACTTAATTTGAGGGCTTCACAAAGTACTCAAAATTGTTGCCGTGATATATAGTGATAATTTTTCATGGAAATTTGGAAGATATATGTTGTTATTTTTCACTAATTAACCTTGCTTGAGAGTGACATTGCCTGAGATATATGGGCATGTCTGCCACTAATCTTGCTTCTAAATAATCGCTCTTAATCTGTATCAATTGCCTTGTGGGTTTTGTTTTTGTATTGTTGAATGGGATGAATGAACTAATGATGAAGTGAATTGGGTTGTATATTCACCATTGTTCCTGTATTTAAGTTACTAAGCAAAGCACAAGCACAAGCACTCAGCGAAAATACTGATAGCAATAATGTTCAACCCTCTGAGTGGGCACAACTTAACAACTACTTGCTAAATATATTGATAGCAATAAAATGAGCCCCAACCAGGACCAAAGATGGAGAGGGTGGATGTGGAGTGGACCCCACCACCTTGTTCAGTTTATTTTGTCAATTTCTCCCACTTTCTATTTTGTTTGTTTTTTCTTTTGTTGCCCATTGTTCTATAATAATAACGTTTCTTGGTCCCCGACCACTTGCATCTAATTTTTTTAATTTTCTTATAATTAGCTTGAAAGCGATGCGGTTATAAAGGATTCTGAAAGGAAGAGTGTGCGAAGACTCTTGTGCAACGCAAGGACCTACCAGTAAAGTTATTGACTAAGTCTGGACTAATGAAACCCCTCTACACGTCGAAGATATATTTCCACTAACGAAACGAACGAGGGTCTTAAGAGGACTTGACCTACTTAGGCCTTCACACAATGTACTCAAAGAAGTTGTGAAAATGTTGTGATATGGAACTGAAAAAGATATTGAAAAATGCTAAAACCGCTGTCGCACACACAAGGGGATCCGAACCGCTCTCCTTTCCCATCCTCTTGCCCGGCCTTATCCAACACACTGCTCATGAATTTGTGATTAAAAGCTACAACGTTCATATTTATACTGCCTCTGCAACTTTCTACAGGCTTTTGACAAAAACAAGGGAAAATAACTTTCTACAAGCTTGTTTTAATGTTATTTATTATATTATTATGGAGGTGTATTATCTATTATCTATCTATATATGTAGCAAAAGGTAAAGAATGTGTAGTGAATTATTATATATAAAAAATTATGGTGTTTTTAATCTTCTTACATTAATTACTACAAATTTGCTAAAGTCATAGTATTTGTTAGTTTGCTATATAGTTAATTTAAATTACTCAAACCTACCATGCAATGCATTCCCTTCCAATTTTTTGTGATAAAATAGTAGATAATTGACTAAATAAACATCCTCTGAAGTTTCAATAAAAATTTCCAAGTTTTTCTCACAATTTCTATAGTTTTTATTCAATTTTTACAGATATCGATATTTTCTTGATATTTTCATTCGATATATCCGTGTTTTTTGGACCACCGATATTTTGAAACCCTCGATATTTTAGACCTTGTTTTTGATCACTTGTTCTTGTCTTTAAGTTACTAAAGCAAGCACAATCACCGAGACTGAGAGAGAATAATAATTTCTTTGTATAATTGCTTTGTGGGTTTTGTTTGTATTGTCGAATGGTATCAACTAATGATTAAGTGAATTGGGTTGTATTCACCATTGTCCCTGTATTTAAGTTACTAAGTCAAGCACAAGCACAAGCACAAGCACTGAGAGAGAAAATGATACATATAATTGCTTTTTGGGTTTTGTCTAGATTGTTTAATTGATTGAGGGAGGACCAATCGATGAAAAATATTGGGAGGAGGAGGGGGTTGACGGGGAGAGAGAGAGAGGGAGAGAGAGATAGAGACATATAATATTTGACTCCAATTACTTTGAAAACCACCAGAATTGAACATATCGGCTGCTTCATGACGGGCTTTGCCCTGCTTTTCAATGAAATGGGAGTAAAAAGAGCGGATACTTGATTTGGGTACTGACATGCCCCTAGAGTTATTCAAATGCATCTATTTGGGCTAAGTGATTAGTTTTACAAGATACTTCATATTGGTAACATATGTTATCAATATGACTCATGCTCCCATACACAAATATGCCCCTAGCACAAGCTCCTCCACTCCAAAATGAAATTCTGAATGTCTTCATTGACTTAGAAGCCCTGAACGCACACCTACATATGTATGTGTTTCTTCCTCCTTAATGTCAACAAGTAATGAACCAAGTTAAAAGACAGGAAAACAAATGGAGACTTCAATATTCAAACATAACCTTTGAGCCCCACGTGCCAAAGCACAGCAGCAAGGGAATTCCAATCCAAAACACATTAATTTGGATTTCTTCTCTAATATCAATTGCACTTTCACATTCAGCAGAATTTTTATTTTTTATTTTTCTATATTAGCAATAGACGTTAATCTTCGTTACTGAGACATAGACATCAATCCTTCACAATTGACAACCCTATTACATGCATATGCATCAGTTTTCATATCTTTGGACTGAGTATGCAAAATAAAAAGTACAATATTAATAATATATATCTAGCCTCTAAGCCTTCTTTGCTAAAAAATGATATTTGGTTTCGAATATGTTAGGTTCTTATTTTATTCTTCTCCATAAGGAGGTATATATAAGAGTTTACATGAGTGCTTTACAAGGAATTAGATATAGTAAAGGATTAGGAAAGTATCTCCTAATTATACAATGATTTGACAACTACATAAAAATAGGAAAGTAAATCCCTTAATTAATCAAGGAAATAAATCTCCTTGATTAATTAGGAGACTCACTTCAACATTCTTTTCATCCTATTCAGGGGGACTGTTATCATCACATAGAGGGAGCATATCTTGTAGATTGTCTATGAATCTAAAATATGTGTATCTCCATGTTTTGTTAATAATTACAGAACCACATACTCCCCAAAATCCCACTATGAACCCCAACGTCGTGAAAATATGAAACCACGGAAGTTGATGAAGCCCATTGTCCACATCTTTATTGTTCTCGTTATCTGCATCAATGCCCTTACTTGGTCCGCACTTATTTGGGAGTGGGGCACCACAAAGTTCTAGATTCCCCTCAAAGGCAGAAGCGTTGAAGCTTTGGAGCTGGGTGCATGTTGGTATTGGTCCTTCGAGGTTATTGTATGAGACATTAAATTCTTTTAAGAAATTAAGGCTCACCAATGACAATGGCATTATTCCAGACAAGTGATTCATGGAGAGTTTCAAAACCTCTAAACTTTTTAAGTTAGATATTTGGTCTGGAATGACGCGGAGAAGTTGTTGGAGTCAAGAACCAACTCGTAGAGAAGCTGCAATTGGCCGATCTCAGTAGTTGTATCACCAACAATGTTATTCTTAGATAAGTCTATCGTTGCTGGATAAAAATACAATTTTTGTGGTAGAAAAGTGTGATTTGCAGTTGAACAGAAGCTGCCGTTGTCGAAGACAGGCAATTCAAATTCATATTGGTCTCCTTGAGATGCAATAGGTTCATAAACCAACCTTGGTAGTTGACAAAGTTGCTGTGGAAATTCACTTGAAATTCGGTTGTTTGGCAAGCTTATATAAAACAACCTAGGAAGATTCCCCAACCAACTTGGAATTGGCCCTGTGATTTGATTAAAACCTAGGAACAAGATCTCTAGATTCTTGAGCTTTGATAACCATACAGGTATTTGACCAATGAGGTCAGAACAAGCCAAACTCAACAATCGAAGATTTTGGAATCCATTAAAATCAACCATGTCATCATCAGCTGGCATTCCCTCACCTACAAAGGAACCAGTAAGCAAGAGTGCGTGGAGACTTTTGCAACTCATTAATAATCTTCATCACCCCGTCAGGTTGGTGAATCGGTTGTAAGCAAGCGAGAGGAAGGACAAGGATTTCAATGAAAGAATCTCGGCTTTTATTTGTCCCTCTAGATGATTTCTAGACAATCGAATGGCTTTTAAGGACCGACATGCATAAAGGCTTACTGAAATCGTACCAGTACAGTTATTCATCCTTAGGTCAAGTTTAGTAAGTTGAGTAAGTCTAGAAAAATCAAGCATGGAGATATCTCCTTCCAAGTTGTTGGATCCCAAACGCAATTCTACAAGGTTTGTGCAATTCATTAAAGACTGGGGCAAAGAACCTTCTAAATTGTTGAAATCAAGGGTCACAAATTTCAACTTGGAGAGCTTCCCCAAATTGGGAGTAAGCTTGCCGCCAAAATGATTAAAGGAGAGGTCAAGGATGGCAAGGTTGGTGAGGTTGACAATTTTATCACTAATGGCTCCATGTAGTGAATTATGAGGTAATGCAATTTCTTCAAGTTTGGTAGCATTATAGATATCTTCTTTAAGTAATCCTAAGAGGTTATTGTGGCTGGCACGAAAAACCTGCATTTCAGAACACTTCCCCAACCCAGGAGCAAGGTCGCCATTAAATAGATTGGAAGAAAAATCCAATAGCCTAAAGAAGGGAGAAGAATTAATGTTGGAGACAAATAGAGGATGGGACATACCCCGTGAAGCTATTGTTGCTAACATTGAAACTATTGTTGATTTTTCCAGACTTACTCACTTCTTTGGTGCAATTCCATCTTCATTCTTCCAACAAGCAAGCAACTTAACTACTTTCAATGTCAGCAACAATAGCTTCACAGGGTATGTCCAATATAAAGGAGGTGAAGATAGAGTGGAGACAAAGGACAGGAGGGAGTTGTGTTCAGTTTGTTTGCAGGCATGAATATTTGTAGATATAATGTAAGAGAATAAGAGGAAGAGAACGAAGCCAATGAGAACGAAGCCAATTGAGTAGTCAAATGATATCAAATTCAAGTAAGCTTATTTGATGGATCCCTAAATGGAAGCTCTTTGTATATATATATATATATATATATATATATAAGAGCAACGATGCTTGAAAAGGATGCATACTTCACTGCAAATTGAGAAGTCGGCAAACAACAACCACACAACGCAAATTATTGATATTGAAACCCCTCTATTCGTCCAAGAGATATTCCCACTAATGAAACCAGAGAGAAGACCTCATTGGGTATTAAGAGATATTCCCACTAATGCCACCAGGAGAGGACTTGACCTACTTTAAGTCCACAACGCCTTCAAAGTACTCAACGTAAGAAATTGGCAAGCAACCATAACCATACAATACAAATTCTTCAAACCCCTCTATACGTCGAACAGAGATTTCAACTAATGTAGCCAAAATTGAAAACCACATTAGGTCTAGAGAGGGCCACGATGAGAGGACCAGACCTTCTAGCTGTTACTATCAACTAATGTAGCCAAATTATAGACCACATTAGGTCTAAAGAGGGCCACGATGAGCGTCTAAGATGTTTTCCTGTTAATAATTTTATGGTAATTTTATGATAAACATGGCTTGAGAGTTCCAGTGCTGGTCAAGCCTTATCTTAACATCACATACATTGACATCCTATTCATGTTACACTGTAGGAGAAGCAGAACCTTCGTAGCAAATCTCATTCTTCGCTCTTCATTCACAAGTCACTACCATCTGTCAACTACATGACCAAACAGATGAACTTTAGAAAAATGGTATATCAAGCAAAAGACGATAGGCATAAAAGATAACACACTCGGAGTAAATTCATGGATATATTAAACCCAACAAAATTATATTTAAGCCTAGGCGACTCAATTGCGTTGGAATTGGCTTAAACTTGACGGCTTGTGATGTGTTTTGTTATGGGCACCTACCTTGACTTTGTTGGCTTCACAAGTGCTTTCGGTGGCTTTATTTTTTGATTCATAAAACTATATGAGCAAGTTTGAATTTGGGGAATGGTGTTATGTTAACATATCAATGTCACATTAATGTCTAACTAGTAAGGCATTGAAATAGCATTGGTTCCTTTTTTCGCGTGGCGGGGTTGGGTATTCGAAACTAAGGACTCGGCATAACTTGTCTGCTAGCTCATACGATAATCCAAAGTGCATTTTTTACCCAGCATCCACAATTGGTAAAAGGCAACCCCATACAACCCTCTGAGTGACGAACACATAAGAATCCCAATATGACCAAATTGTACATTAAGACAAGATTTAATATCCCAAAATGTTTAGACTAATACGGTAAAAAAAAATTGTTTAAGCAAACTGCAGATTTGCTGAAACTATGGTGCTTGTTTCATTAAATAACCTGGATTTGCATCTTTCATTAATGAAATTTTTTTGATGTAGTGAGTAATAGCTCTGGTTGTACGTTGTTCAAGAATTCTTGTTTAGACAATTCATACCATCCATACATAATGTTTTGATCTAAGAGCATTATTCTTTGGAACCTTGCCAAGTAAAATTTGAGAGATAAGAAGAGTGCATTATCCTCCAGTCAAACTAAATTCCTTTCACCTCTTGAGATACCAGGTTAAACACGAAGTTTTACACAGTGATCACCCAATTTCTTTGGACCTGATGTTTCTCGGTCTACAAGCTACAGGTCATCATGGACAGTCTTGTTACTTCATTTTGACATCTCCATATATCTTGACATATATCACACACACAACTAACTAGGCACTAATATTTTGTATTAACAAAGGAAATTTGAACATCCATCCAGGGTTTTGATTCACACGCATATCCCTATAAATTATTTTTTTCTCTTACATATAGTTGATAACTTAGTATAACTCAGTAAGATTAATAGATTACTCAGTGACAGGAACTTGCCTGCAATTGTCAGGGAAGTTTCAGTTAGATTAGGAACTTGAAGCACATCTCTTTCAAGGGTATGAAGCATAGCAAAAGCTGAAATTTCCAAGTCTATATTCTTTTCCTCTCAGAACGGTTTATGGACAGAAAATTTATCCTACAAGAAGGAAAATACACGGTAAACTACCACATAAGATTCGGAAATGAAAATCATCAAGGAAACTGTAAACCATATACGAATTAATTGGTGGGTTCATGAACTGATTCACATTAACAGCTCGGTAAAGAACAGCTGGCTGAATTCCTCATGCGTTAAGATTCTTGAATGTATTTGCAAACATAGATGCTGTGAATTTTCTGTTAACAAGAATCTTATCTGCCATTCCTGCAGCCAGCCATACTTAATTTTTTTTTAAAATCAGTGAGAAATAGTAGTATAATCACAGCAAAAGAACACTAAAAAGGTGCACAAGACACATCAGATAAATATGATAAAGCCAAGATATGGAATCAGACCAGTTGTCATTTCTTCTATGAAGTCTAAAGGTTTCCTATATATCCTCCTCAAAATAGTGTGTGAGTTGAGCTAGCAATAAATCTGGAAAATGACAATAAAACAAAACCTGGACATAAAGATATAACATATTAAACAACTAGAATATCAAATACCTTTGTTGTCTTCTTAAGCTTTAGCAGTGGGATGACAACAGAAACCTGATCTGCTAGTATTACATCAAATGATGGCCACAGGACCAGCACACAGAGAGCAACAAAAAGGCACTGATTTTAAATGACGGTTTGTTCTAATTATGTATAAACCATCTTCCAATCCCACGGTGTAGCATCCATTATCTATGTAGTACCCTGTTTGATGAAGTTCCTATAGCAGATCTGTGTTTCTAATCCTGTTTCTCTCAGACACACCAAGACGACTTGACACTGTCATTTTCAACATTTTATTGTAAAATGGGCCATCATGTAAATCTTTCATTCAACTTTCACACAAACTTACATATGAAAAAAGACAGCATGATAAGAAAAGGAAAAAATTTACAGGGCCATGAGTTTTTATGGTTGAAGAAAAAGAAAAAACAGAGTTACTCTTGTTCGATGTTTTGTACCGTACACAATCCAACCTCAAGTAAACCCCACTACTGTTTTACACAGATACCATGAATACATAATATCAAACATAAAATTGAAACAGAGAAAGCACACACGCCAGAAATGGTCTCCTCAAAGCATCGATTTTTGTCATGGATACAAGTTCAACAGCCACATCAACAATTAGTCTTTCAGCTCCACCTACACATCAAATTCATAAATACAGCTTAAACACAAAACAACTTCTTTACAACCTTCAACAACAATAGAAAGAAGAAGAAGTAGAAATTACCTATGCCCAGAAAATAATAGCTACGTTCAACTTTCAGCTTCCTTTCTTCGCCATTTTCAGCTCTCCTCCAATTCTCTGCATTCTAATTCAAAGTCTCAAAAGATAAGCTCTTTATGCTAATTGGGCCAAAACTGGGTCGGTTCTGGCCCAACATTTGTAATATGAAGTATTGGGTTCTGGCCGAGTTCAATATGATCCAACCCATTTCAGTTTCGGACCAAAAACAGGTCATGATCTTTCTCAGTTCTCAACTTCTCGCACAGAAAAATCCGAAGAAGAGAAGATAAGAGAAATGAGTGGAGAAGAATTAGCGGGCCCCCAGCCCCAAAGCTCCTCCGTTTGCTTTATATTGTTGGCGCTGGCGGTAAGTCGTGAATTTTCTTCTTCTTCTTCTTCCTTTTTAAACGTTTGGCTGATTTTAAATTATGGGTAGTTATTTGCATTTGTTTTCTTTCAGGGCTTCATGGAAGAGGTCCATCCGGCGACAATGCAGTGAAAAATTTGTCAGGTGAATCTGGCATGACCAGAAATTATATCATCCGCTTTCAAGCACAGGAAATATCTGATTTGGCTTGCCAATATCCATGTTGTTATAAGCTGCATAGGATGTGTCATGACAACTTTATGAACCGAACAGCACATGTCCTTTAAATTTGAGTCCAGTTACTTTGGAGACCAATTTTCCTGTTACCAAATCCCATGTGCCTCCGTGTTTCCTCCTTATATTTTTGACACGTGTTCCACGACTTAACATAAACTTAACACTGTTTCTTTCAACATAATAAAATTTATTTAAAAAAAGAACCCCATTTCCTCGCCTCATCTATTTCGTTCAGCAAAAAGGGAGCCTTGTCTTTGTTCTTTCTCCTCCAAACCCCAAGTTCATCAGATCCGCTGTGGGTTTGTTTATGCCTCCATAGGATGATGGGACACCCAATTTATATCTAATCTCCACCACCACGCCCATTCATCATACCCACCACCTCACCGTGTCCATTTGCTTCAAGAAACCCTCAAACCCACATAGAGAAAGTACTTCCATATTAAGGATTTGGCCCAAGGAAACATCACTCGAGCACTGCAATGACCAAGAATTGATCAATAAGAAAAACCCACGAAGGAAAGCTTGGAAATTTCATATGGGGTTCAGCGATATTAAAGACCACACCAAAATCCACATGCAAACTAGCACTTGTTGGGTTATTGTTTGTCGCTCATGGTGAATATCTTGAATGGATGCAATATTGACCAAGCTTGAGAGAGAATTTTGGCTTTGAATAATTGAGTTTTTTTAATCAATATAACAACTTTTTCTTTAGATTTGGCCACAACTTTGAGAATCAAATGGAAATTAGATAAGAAAAGTACTAAAGCAAGGAACGAGAATGAGATGCACAAAAGATAAGGTGAATGGTTGTGGTACTGGAGATGGACGACATGATTTGGGCTGACATGGAGGTGGCGGTGGTGAACGAAAGAGATGATGAGGAGGAACTTGTATGTTTTTCAATATTATTGTGTTGAAATATTGTTAACAGTGTTAAATTTATGTTTAGTCATATGACACGTGTCGAAAGATATATGGAGGAAACATGGAGGCACAGGGGATTTGGTAACAGGAAAATTGGACTCGTTACTTTGAAATGAAGAAGAAGAAGAAGAAGAAAAAGGATAAAGCAAACTACAAATGCAAAATAAAAAGTACAATATTAATAATATATATCTAGCATTTAAGCTTTCTTTTCATCATGTTGAAAGGGACTGTTATCATCACATAGAGGAGCATATCTTGTAGATTGTCTATGAATCGAAAATACGCATATCTCTATGTCTTGTTAATAATTAAAGAACCACAAACTCCCCAATATCCTACTATAAACCCCAATGCTACAAAGATATAAAACCACGGAAGTTGATGAAGTCCATTGTCCACGTCTTTGTTGTTCTTGTTATCTGCATCAACTCCCTTACTTGGTCCGCACTTATTTGGAAGTGGGGCACCACAAAATTTTGAATTCCCCTCAAAGGCCAAAGCGTTGAAACTTTGGAGTTGCCTGTTGGTATTGGTCCTTCAAGATTGTTGTACGAGGCATTAAATTCTTTCAAGAAATTAAGGCTCACCAATGATGATGGGATTATTCCAAACAAATGATTCATGGAGAGGTCCAAAACCTCTAAATTTTGTAGGTTAGATATTTGGTCTGGAATGATACTGGAGAAGTTGTTGGAGTCAAGAGCCAACTTGTGGAGAAGTTGCAATTAGCCGATCTCAGAGGTATATAACCACAAATGTTATTGTTAGATAAGTTTATCGTTGTTGGATAAAAATACAATTTTTGCAATAAAAAGTTTGATTTGCAGTTATGCTGATGCTGCTGCTGAAAACAGGAAATTCAAATTCATATTTGTCTCCTTGAGACGCAATTGGTTCATAAAGCAACCTTGGTAGTCGACAAAGTTGCTGAGGAAATTCACCTGAAATTCGGTTGTGTGAACAGTCTAGGAAGAGTCCCCAATCAACTTGGAATTGGCCCTGTGATTTGATTAAAACCAAGAGCCAAGATCTCTAGATTCTTGAGCTTTGATAACCATAAGGTATTTGACCAGTGAGGTCAGAAAGAACCAAACCCAAGAGCTGAAGATTTTGGAATCCATCAAAATCAACCATGTCATCATCAGATGGCATTCCCTCACCCACAAAGGAACCACTAAGCAAGAGTGCGTGAAGACTTCCGCAACTCATCAATATCTTCATTGCCCCTGTAAGGTTGGTGAATTGGTTGTAACCAAGTGAGAGGAAAGACAAGGATTTCAATGAAATAATCTCAACTTGTATTTGTCCCTCTAGATGATTCCAAGTCAACCGAATGGCTTTTAGGGACCTACATGAGTAAAGGCTTACTGGAACCGTACTAGTGAAGTTATTGATCCTTAGGTCAAGTTTAGTAAGTTGACTCAGTCCTGAGAAATCAAGCAAGGAGATATCTCCTCTCAAGTTGTTGTTTCCCAGACGCAGTTCTACAAGGTTTGTGCAATTCATCAAAGATGAGGGCAAATCACCTTCTAAATTGTTGAAATCAAAGGTCACAAACTTCAACTAGGAGAGCTTCCCCAAATTGAGATGAAGCTTCGCCGCCAAAATGATTAAAGGAGCGGTCAAGGATAGCAAGGTTGGTGAGGTTGACAATTTTATCACTAAATGGCCCAATGAAGTGAATTGAGAGTTAATGTAATTTCTTCAAATTTGGTAGCATTATAAATATCTTCTGGAAGTAATCCTGACAGGTTATTATGACTTGGCACAAAAAACCTGCAAGTTCAGAACACTTCCCTAACCCAAGAGCAAGGTTGCCATTAAATACATTGGAAGAAAAATCCAATAGCCTAAGGAAGGGAGAAGAATGTTGGAGACAAATAGAGGATGGGATATACCTTATGATGCTATTGTTGCTGACATTGAAACTAGTTCAGTTGCTTGCTTGTTGGAAGAATGAAGATGGAATTGCACCAAAGGAGTGATTGCTGGACAAATCAACTGTCCGAATATTGTTGGATATGGTAGAGAAATTGGTAGCTCTCCAGAAAGACGGTTGTTGAGGCCCAAAAATTCCAAGGCTTGGCCCAAATATATTTATAGCCCAGGAAGACACCTAACTTGGGAAAAACCCAACTTGGGTACGCAAGAGTTCGTTATATGCGCTTGCACATGTGCCACGCCAAGCAAATAAGCAACATGCCACGCTACAAGCTTAAGTGGGCCCAAGCCACACGAATGCCTGGGGCTTGCTGAGCGGGTTGTGGTATGGATGATTACGAGTATTCACGAGGCCCATTGATGGTCCAAGGAGTGGAAGTTTTGGGCTGCTTGGGAGCACTAAAACTCAAGCCCATTCCTTAAGCCCAAACATATGGGTAAGCATGAGAGAGAAAACCCAACAGTTTAGGAAAATATCCAATGGCCTGCAAACACTTGGAAAAGTCTCACATCAGCCAAAATATCCAGCACCTTGATCAAATAGGCTGTTTCCAACAGCTTGAGCAAACTCAGAGGTCGCTGGAAACAAAATACCAATAGCCCATCCCAGCATCGTGGAAAATATCCAGCATCTTTGTTAAAACCAGATCAAATTCAACCCATCAAAACCAAGCAAACCCATGTGCTGATGGAAGTAAATCACCTTTTGAGCAGCACCCTTACCCATTCTTTCCTCTTCAAGCTTTGGTGAGAAAACAAGAAGGAAAAGTGGGTGGCGCCTCACCCACATGGAGAAGTCCCTGCCTAAGGACCTTGGAAACCCCAAAAAACTGCGTGCCTATGGATTCAGGTTGGGGAAGTTTCACCAAACAAGATTAAATGGAAGAAAGTGAAGAAAATGGGGAGGGAGGCTTGACAAAATTAAGAGTTTCCAGCGCCTATAAAAGGAGGCACTTTCTACCCAACAAAACAACTCACCTGGGTTCCTGCAAGCCTCCCAGCAACCATGAAACTCGATCGAAGGCAAGCATCCCCTCTGGAACCCTTCAATTTCATGCTCTCTTCTTCCAACTTCTTCCTTTCTTTCCCATGAACACATCCAGAGATAGCAAGCATCACCTCTCATCTTGGAACCCTTCGATTTCAAGCCATGTTCTTCCATTGCTTCCATTTTTCTCTTCTGCCAAGCCACCCGCAGCCTAACAAAGCTTTCGTCAGAGCTGCGAAATCCTGCTAAAGTCACCTATGCTTCCATCTTTTTCCTTTCTTTCCCATAATCCACATTCAGAGAGCAAGCATCATCTCTCATATCTAAAACCTAGCAATTTCGTGCCATATTCCTCCATATCCTCCCATTTTCTCTTCTGGCAAGCTATTCCAAAGCTTGACAGAGCTTTTGTCAAGCGTCGGAAAATTACCCAAGCCACCCATTATTCTTCCCTCGTCTCTCTCTCTCCCTCTCCTCAACAAACCCTCTTAAAATCCCTTCTCCCCACACTTTGAGCCTCTATTTCTCATAGGAAACCCAAGCCTTCTCTCTCTCATGCTAAACTCACGAATGCTCAGCTCCCATACCACAAGCTTCTCATGCCAAGCCATAATATTTATCTGCAAGCAATTGTCTTTTTGTTGGTGAAGATAACTAGGGTGCTTCCTAAGGCTCCGCTACCCTTTCGAAGCATTTTTGGGGTCTGATTCTTGAACTCAGACACAGTTGGTAATTTTACCCATTTGCTCCTTATGGCAGCCCAGCCCATTTGAAGCTCTCGGAACGAAAAAGCCCCCACATAAATTGGCGACTTTGTTGGGGATCAGGCCGCTATCTTCACCAATACCTCCAAAGAAGAAGACTAGAAGCAATAAACCAGAGAAAATACAAAGATAGGAACATTTCCTCTTTCTTTTGTTTTTTTCTTTTGTTGGCTATCCACTCTACAGAACAAGCATAATATGGTTTCCTGACATGCGCCCTTTGTTCGTGTCTTAGATCTCCATTCCCAAGCGAAACAAGACCTTGTAAGAGAGTCGGGGCCTTTGGTGAATCCATCGTTCATGCCATTGAGCAAATTACACATGCAAACCCCAAAATACTTGGGGGCTTTGTGCCAAGCAAATTTTTTCAAAAAAAAAAGAGAGAAAAAGCCAAACACAGGCCAAGCATCTGATAAAGAGAATTGAACTTCTTTTTCAGCTTTCTGCCTGAGATGTTCCAGTAGTTGAAGAAGCCAAAATATGCCATAAGTACCTTGAAGCACAAAAAGAAAAGCTCCATATCTTGCACAAAACTATGCATGCTCTTCAACTCAAAATTGAAGAAGTCCTCTCGGAACACTGCTTGCATCGCCTTCGTCTTTGGCACTGCCCCAGGATGCCCCGACTCTCCAATAAATTATATATCTGTCAAGCACTCTGTTCTTCCAAAGACGATGAGTACATTCATCTACCCCTCAAGCCTTAAGGAGCATGGGACCCTACGTTCTTGTACCTATAGACAAATCTCACTATGATGCTAAATTTGTGGGCACTTAGCTCCCACACCACAAGCCAAGCTCTGATTCCCCATGCCAAGCTCATATAGTCTATGTATCAACTCATGCAGCCATGTCGTAGAAACCTAAACACCACCGCTGGAAGAGAGGCTGGAAGAAGAGCAGAGCCAAGCTTGTCGTAGAAACCCAACCCTTTTTTATTTGTTTGTCCTTTTCTCTTTTCACATTCAAAGGGATTTGCTAACCACAATTTTTTAGTACTAAAACGTCTTTGTGGACATCAAAACTTAGGGTGAAATCAATATGCTATTTGTTGTGTTGACAGAGCTTCACCAAAATGGATTCAGTTGCATCCTCAACTTGTGATACTCGCAAGTGCACGAGCCGTTTGGTAGTATAGCATATGTAAGTACGAGGTCGATCCCACGAGGATTAGTGATTGAATTATCTAATTTGTTTCCCTACACAAAATAGAAATGAAAAAGAAAGGAAATAAATACAAGAAAAAGGAAATACCTCAAGCAAATAAGTTCCCAAGTTCAATTAGATTAATGGATTGATTCTAGCTAAAGTATGATTAAGCCATGGTGTGTGGTCATAACCTTGTGTTCCTAATTCCCTAATTTGATCATTTGTTGTCTAACCTAAAATTAAGCATCAGGAACCCATTAAGCATAGAAGAACAATTTAAACAACCAAGCATGTATCTAATCCCTGTTGTCGAATGTCCATACATACTCTTCCTATTCATAGTTCAATTCGAATTAAAGCATGGTGTATACTCTTAATTCAAACCAAGATAGCTAACATGCAAGCCTAAATGGTGATCAATCATTCAAACTAGCATATTAACTTATAAGCATAATGAATAAGAACAAAAACCATAATTGAAACTTGGAAACTAATTAAACTTGAATACTTAAGAAAGAATGTATATAAGGAAGGGTAAAGTAGAACTAAGAAATACTTAAGGAGAATTTCAGCACAAATATTTCATTACAACAATTGAAAACTAGAAAGAGAAACTAAGAGAATTTGAGGGAGAGAAGGGAAGGGAGCTCTTAATCAAATTAGGACTTTAAGCACTCGAAATTGAAGTTCAGAATGTCTTCTTTCCATCCATATGTTATTTGGGCCAATCCAAGGTCGGAGGAAGAAGTTAAGGCCAAAACAAATTGCTAACTCATTTTCCGCGCTGAAAAAATCCATCATGAGCATGTCTCTGTGTTTGCTAGGTAACGGACTCCAGATATATCCAACGGGGCTGAATTTTGGATATGTTATAGTACACACCCATTGGAACAACTGTCATGAAGAATGTGGCCTCATCCGAGCTATGTAGGGTGCTGAAACAAAGCTTGCAATATGACATACGGAACTAGACTGGCAGGGGGCTGTAGCCATAATGAATTTGTCTTTAAGCTCTTCATCAATTCATCCAAATTAGGCCTTAACATGCTTGAATTGCATGAATTATGTTCTCCAAAGCCATCATTGTTACCTAAAGCTCAATTAACTGAAAGATAAACACAAAAAGGATTAAAAGCACAAGTTTAACTCAAAAACATAACTAAATCATAAGCTACAAGGGTAAGAAATAATATACAATTATGAACCGATCAAATACCCCCAAACCTAGATTTTGCTAGTCCTCGAGCAAAACAACACAAAACAAAGTTAAAAACAAAACTAGAAGTTAACTAAACCACTTTCGTAGGTAACTCGATTGCATTTAGCATATGCAACAAGCCTTTAAACCTCTAGGCATCCCTAGTAGGAGGAGTTGTGTCTCCTGAAGGTTTAACAAATACAATACCCACAAACGTTTTTACTGACTCTGTAAAACAAAGTAATTAGAAAACTTAAAAGGTTGTTAGTCCTTAAGCAAAACCAAAAACAAAAACAAACATAAATACATTAATAAAAACAAAAACGAAAACACAAAAAAAACAATTACAAAAATAAAAAGAACTCAAAACAACCTTTCCGAACATTTTCTGAAGAGAAATGACTCATGCACATGACTTAAACGTTTTAACAATAAAAGCTCAATTTTTAGACATTATTTACAAAGCGGCAAAGTTCTAAACACAATATGCTCAAAGTGTAGTAGTGTGATAGCCAAATACAACAAATTCCCCAATCTTAGTTTTCACACAATTTCAAAAATCATACAAAGCATAAGTTCAACTTCAAATCTCACCAAAGTTGTCCTCTCACAAATGAATCACTCAGAAGAGGGCTATAATGCATCACTTAGTTATAAACATGAGAATAGAGTTAAACCATAAGGACTTAACTCGAAATAGAAAGATGAAGAACTTGCATTAATATGATCTCAAGAAGGATGCCAAACACTTAAAAGTAGAAAAATGAATGCAATTCAACCATATGACATTTAAGATCAATTTAGGTCTTTAACATAGGTTGTAATTGGGCCAAGGGTGTAAGGTGAGTAAGAAATGAAAGGTATGGATAATACAAAGTTCAAGGAACTCGCAATGTAAGAGCATAAAATAATTATTTACAAGACTTCGAATCATCACGATTAGATTTTTTTTTTCTTTTACATGATCAAAACTCCTTATACCTTCATTTACATTGATTCACTCCTTTCCTTTAATTCAACAAGCACCAATTTATTTTGAAGGTCCAAAAATGAAATTTCATTCAACCACCACTTTTCTCTTTTCTTTCACCAATTGTGTGAATTTTTTTTTCTCTTTTTTTTTTTCGAAATGTAACACCTCTTCCCAAACTTAGCATGAAAAACAGATCCCAATTAAAGCTCATGAGTTCCTTAGAAAAGGTAAATATTTGTTTTTCGGGCTAAGACGAGGAAATAAAATTGGTAAATGAAAGAAAAGGTTTACATGTAGGCTCAAAATGGTTAACAATGGAAAATCATGCTTAAGCATGCATAAGGTTAGCTTGAAAGGCACAAACGATCCAAAGAAGGCCTTAATATCATTTCTTTAAATGTCATGAAGTCAAATTGCACAAGAATGAATGACTTTTAAGTGTTCAACCAAATCAATGAATAATGAGATCAAACAACAACTTAGATGACAAGAAAATATGAGTATGTATATAACACTCATGAATTGGTTATATAAGTCTAATTTATGCTTCATACAATTCTTTAGATCATGCAAATCCTTTAATTGGAAAATTATGAAACAAATGGCAAGTGTAAAGAAGGTTTGAAACATATCATGCTAGAACAATGCCAAATATATATTTTTTTTTAATAAAGAAAAAAAACACTAAAATAAAATGAAATCCAATTTTTATTTAAGTCATGCAAACATTTATCACTATCTCATCATAAGTGTTCGGAAAGTGACTCAAAACAAAAACAAAACAAAACAATACTTAAAATAAAAACAAGCAAAAAAATAAATAATTTTTTTTTTCAATTATTATTTTTTTTTAATTTTTTTTTAATTTTAAGAAAAACCAAATTTACTTGCTAAACTCCAATACCCCCAAACCTAAAAATGAACATTGTCCTCAATGTTTAAAAATTAGCCACAAACAATGTCATAACAACAAATGAAGGGTATTAAAGCAAATAAAAATCACAAAACATACAAAAATAAAATAAAACAATTACAAAATAAAAATTACAAAACAAACAAACAAATAAAAAGAAATGAAAACACTCAAAATAGTAAGCCCTAAACAGACAGTCCTACGCAAACTAAAACCTAAAATTTTGAAAACCCAATCCAAAAGAAAAACCCGAAGCCCACATGTTAAAATTTTTATTTTATTTTTTATTTTTTTATTTTTGTTTTTAATGTGAAACTTGAATTGGGAGCGCGAATGCGGGATTTCTGAAACAGAAAAAGTGTGGTCCTTGATGCCTTGGTTCCTGGGAAGTCACGGGGAAAATAGGTGAGGGACGTGTCGGCGTGCAGAGGCCGCTTTCACATACCCCAAGCTAGAATTATTAGACTCGTAGGAAGGCGCGACGACTTTTTCACTTGAAGGTGGTGAAAGGTGAAAATGCAATTAAGGGGGTTGGGAAACGGGTGCGGCGACATAGAGAGATAAGCCGTAAGGGCCGCACAAAACTCAGAACCGTAATGGCTAGGGTTAGCAAAAACTAAGTCTATAAAAGGTAAAAAAAAAAAGGGTAAAAAACACAAACTCAGAAACACACAAAAGAGAAAAGAAAGAAAGAAGATAAGAAGTGAGAAATCAAAAGGCCTCTTCCTACCCCTTTTCGTTGGATCTCAACCTAGCTCCACCGACTCAAACACGAGGCCAAGCAGGTAGCACCAGGTATGGATGCCCTACTTTGCCTCCTCACGGGGGCATGTGACTGTCAATGACTCAATACTCCTGGACAACGATGTTGCCATTGGAGTTGGCAGAAATTTAGTGACTCCCAAAGATATACATGTGTTCAGGACAAGGGATGACAACCAGGTCACGAGTGATGCCCTGGCACTGAGCGTAGAGAGTACAGCATGCGTCGCAAGTTTGGGTCATCGCCTACTTGCGAAGTCCCATGAGGTAGAGGTGCTTAAAGCTCAGTGGCGGCGGAGCGAAGTATGGTTGAAGAATGTCAGAGTGCTATAAAAAGCTTGAAAAGGGAGAGGTCAAGGATAGTGGAGGTGAATCGACACCAGCTAGAAGTATTGCGAGACGAGAATAAAAACCTATCAAAGATGGTAGAGTTGTACTCTCGCGACATGCGAAAATAGCTGGAAGACCTAGACCGACCGGGTAAACGCAAGCAAGCAGATCGTGAGAGTAGTTACGCTCAAGCTAAGATTGCGATCTTTGGGAGCTCAAGTGGTGAGCCCCAAGAGGCTGTGCATGAAGCCCAGGAAGAGGACAGCCAGAGGGCCAAACTCAAAGCTCCAATGGTCGAGACACCGAGCACTGTGAAGAAATGATTTCTACTGCTAATTGTTGTTTTTATTTCTTTTGGTTGTTTTGTTTTTGTTTTCAGAAATAAAAGAGTAAGGTTGCAGAAAGAAAAAGAAAAAGAAAAAGAAAACGCACTTCCCAAACTTAAATCAAACGAAGATGACAAACGGAAAAGAAACACAGTTCCCTAATTAAAATAAAATAAAGATGATAGCCGAAAGGGAAAGGCAAAAACACAAAGCTCTAGAAAATGAAAGTAACGGGAAAAAAACATAAAACACCAGAAAACACGGAAAAAAGAAAAGTAAAGTGAAAGTTAATGTGCTCCCCCTTGAAGCGATTAGGTCGAGCATGCCCGGGAAATCCGAAATGGTGTTGGCTCTCTCTCATCAACATATGTCTATTTAAACCACGCCTCTGCAAGCGGATGATACCCAGCATTTCTTCCTGCAAACTCAAAGAAAAACATCAAAAATTTCAGAAGCAAAACAAATGGCATCCTCATGCTCTCACCTTGATGATCTCGACCTTGAGCTGTCCCTTGCACCTCCGAATGCCCAGAAAAGGGCTCCTCAGAACCATGTCTTCCCAAACTCTTCATACCATCACGACACGGCCTCAAACTTTGCTGAGGCAATACCGAACTTTTCTAAGGCAATGCCGAACAGAGCAGTGCTACTAGGAGGCATGATTAGCAGCAGGCTCACACCGATGGATCATCTGCGTGTGGCACAGAGGTCTAACAAGGCAGCGGTGGAGGAGTCCAATAATTTAACTGTGCTCCACGCGGTCTCGGCTACCAATTTGGGCATGCGATTACTGGCAAGAACACGGGAGTGTGCCGCGCTGAGCGAGAAAGTAGCTTCCTTGAAGGCTATGGTGGCGGACTCCAGAAGCGGCTCTATTGTGCCAATCAGTATGTGGAAGAGCTGGAGAGAAAGAATGAGGACCATGTAGAGCTGCTGCAGATTCTACAAGTGCGAGACAATAGAGGCAAGCCATGATGATGATGAAGATGAAGATGATGATGATGATGATGATGATGAAGATGAAGAAGAAGAAGAATATTTCTTTTTTTTTTTTTTTTTTTTTTTTTTATTTTATTGTTTTTTTTTTTTTTTTTTTTTTTTTTGCAATGTCTGAAATAAAAATGTGTTTTAACACTTAGAAATAAATTAACCAACCAAACCACGTAAATAAAAACATAAACTAACTTAACAAAACAAAAACAAAAACAAATCAAAAACAAAGACTCAACAAAAAAGAAAACAAAGAAAATAAAAATAAACTTAATTTAAAAACACACGAATATACAAGCAACTCACGGATGACCGGTTAAGGGCCTCAGAAAACACAGCCAGGGGATCCGGGAAGGTTGGAGGGGTCACAATGGTCCCGCTTAAAAACCAAACTTCTTAGACACCGAAGGTGTCGCCTATAGAACTCCTAGACACTGTATTGACGGAAGTGCTCACTGGGGTTACCATAAGTTAGCTCATATGAAAAATCTTTTTTAAATTTTAAGATAAGAAACAAAAACAAATTAAGATAAAATGAAACAACAAACCATAAACGAAAATGAACTAAGTACTCTAAACAAACTCAAACAAACGAAATAAATTGTTGTACTAAAAGAAACAAACCAAGAAACCAAAGAAAAACACAAACAGCACTTTCTATCACCTATTTATCACCATTTGGACAGATTCGTTTCTATGTTTTTCAGCTTCGACCTCTATTCAGTTTTTAGGCTATAACTTTCCAACTATAAGTCCAAATTTTACGTTCTTTATATGGTTGGATTCAGCGCAGAAAAACAAAGAACTCAACACGGACCAAAAGGGAAAAACAAGTACAGAAATAAACAGAATTCAAAGAAGAGAAAGGATTGAAATGCTCCCCCTTAAAGCGATTAGGTCGAGCATGGATGCACTTGGAGGTCGCGACTTCTCCCACTGCTCCACACTTCCCATTCTTATGATTGAGGTTGCCATCTCTCTCCATTTTTATTAAGCTATCAAAAATTTCTAAAACAAGCACACAAACTTGAAAATGAATTAAAAGGATTAGGAAACAAAAACTAAAATGAAAAGGAAAATCAACACACATCCAATTTCATGCTTCAAAGTAACAAACACCAATGAGTTGTGTAAGCTGGGACTTAAACCCAGTTCTCTTGCTTGTTAGGCAATTGTCCTTTTCTGTTGGACTACAAACACAACTGGTCCATTAACGTCATTAACTTTAAAACTTGAAATTGTTCAGAAAAACATGAAAATGAAAAATAAAAATAAAACAAGTAGGGAAAAGAAATAGAACCAAACTATGTTGCCAATCCCCGGCAACGGCGCCAAAAACTTGTTGTGTTGATACAGCTTCACCAAAATGGATTCAGTTGCATCTTCAACTTGTGATACTCGCAAGTGCACGAGCCGTTTGGTAGTATAGCATATGTAAGTGCGAGGTCGATCTCACGAGGATTGGTGATTGAATGATCTAATTTGTTTCCCTACACAAAATAGAAATGAAAAAGAAAGGAAATAAATACAAGAAAAAGGAAATACCTCAAGCAAATAAGTTCCCAAGTTCAATTAGATTAATGGATTGATTCTAGCTAAAGTATGATTAAGCCATGGTGTGTGGTCATAACCTTGTGTTCCTAATTCCCTAATTTGATCATTTGTTGTCTAACCTAAAATTAAGCATCAGGAACCCATTAAGCATAGAAGAACAATTTAAACAACCAAGCATGTATCTAATCCCTGTTGTTGAATGTCCATACATACTCTTCCTATTCATAGTTCAATTCGAATTAAAGCATGGTGTATACTCTTAATTCAAACCAAGATAGCTAACATGCAAGCCTAAATGGTGATCAATCATTCAAACTAGCATATTAACTTATAAGCATAATGAATAAGAACAAAAACCATAATTGAAACTTGGAAACTAATTAAACTTGAATACTTAAGAAAGAATGTATATAAGGAAGGGTAAAGTAGAACTAAGAAATACTTAAGGAGAATTTCAGCACAAATATTTCATTACAACAATTGAAAACTAGAAAGAGAAACTAAGAGAATTTGAGGGAGAGAAGGGAAGGGAGCTCTAGAGAAGTGTTTGAGAGCTCCCCCCCTTGGGGTGTTATTACAAGCTTAGAGAACCTCCCTATTTATAGGCCTAGGAGAAGTAAAAATCTGAATTCAATATGGTTAATGCATACAACACTTGTTTTATAAAATCTGAAATGGTTGATGCACTTGTATTAGAAAATCTAAATTGGGTGATGCACTTGTATTAGAAAATCTTGAATGGTTGATGCACTTCCCCAATAAATCCCACCAGCAGCCCTAGCTCATCTTCATGTCACCATGACCAAGCTTCCAACCAGAAATGATAGCTCATGCCTAGCTCACCATGACCAAGCATCCAACCAGGCACATGCTGAGGTCAGGCATGACCAGTAACTTCAAGGGCTTACAACTTGGGCTTTTCTTAATCAAATTAGGACTTTAAGCACTCGAAATTGAAGTTCAGAATGTCTTCGTTCCAGCCTTATGTTATTTGGGCCAATCCAAGGTCGGAGGAAGAAGTTAAGGCCAAAACAAATTGCTAACTCATTTTCCGCGCTGAAAACATCCATCCTGAGCATGTCTCTCTGTTTGCTAGGTAAAGGACTCCAGATTTATTCAACGGGGCTGAAGTTTGGATATGTTATAGTACACACCCATTGGAAGAATTGTCATGAAGAATGCGGCCTCATCCGAGCTATGTAGGGTGCTGAAACAAAGCTTGCAATATGACCTACGGAACTAGACTGGTAGGGGGCTGTAGCCATAATGAATTTGTCTTTAAGCTCTTCATCAATTCGTCCAAATTAGGCCTTAACATGCTTGAATTGCATGAATTATGTTCTCCAAAGCCATCATTGTTACCTAAAGCTCAATTAACTGAAAGATAAACACAAAAAGGATTAAAAGCACAAGTTTAACTCAAAAACATAACCAAATCATAAGCTAGAAGGGTAAGAAATAATATACAATTATGAACCGATCACTATTAATTGAGTAGAAGACGTTTGTAAAGCAAAAACATCTGAACAAATTTGGCCAGTCTCCAATCTGAAGAGTTAATCCAGCGGCTGAAACCCCATGTTGATTTTCATGCAGGAGGATCCGCCGATGCTGGGGAGGAAGAAGTAGATGGGTCAAGGAAGAGGCTAATGATGAAGAATATGTGGTTCCAGAGGGTCACGCTTTCGGATCTTGGTTCGAGGATCTGGTACCACCACGAGTGCTTCTTCTGGAGCTAGAACGGGGTCGAGAAGTTGTGGATGTGAGTAGAGGCGGCGGCGTACGAGTGGAATGTGTGAACCATTTTGGGGAGTGTTCGTATTTTTGGGGTTAGGTGTCTTGAGAGTTAGCTGGGCTGGTAGGTGCTGTTGGGGTTTTGGTAGATGATGGTTGTTGGGCCGAGAGAACTCCTGGACTGATGGGTGCTGTTGGGGTTTTTTTACAATAGTTTTTAATGTTTTTTAAAATTTAAATCTAATATTTTAAAGTTGTTAGCATCCAGGTTGGATTAATTCTTCAAATAAGTTCAGTTTCTAGCTTTTTTAGGTGGGTAATGTAAGTCTTTAGAAGTCATTTTAACCATGGATAAACTTGTCAATAAAATATTGAGAATAAGGTGCTTGGAGAAATAGAACAGAGGGGTTGAAATAGCATCTATAAACATGATAATGTTTTTCTCTATGTCTCTTAGCCTATCAATGGCCAAGTCAAATGGGTATTTAAAACAACAAATGTGTATTAATTGCTTCAATTGGTGAAAACAATCCTGTTAAATCTTTGAAATTAAAGGTGGGTGTTGATGGCTTCATGAGTTGAAATTAGGGTCGTGGTTGAGTGGAATTGGATGGAATTTGGGGGATGAGAGAGAGAGAGAGAGAGAGAGAGAGAGAGAGAAGGCTGTGGGAGTGTTGGGTTGATTTTTATTAAAATTCTTCTATTTTTTGTATTTCATATTTCATATTTCATGTTATTTTATTTTCAGTATTTAGTTATTTTTAATGTACAAGTTGACCAATTTTGCCCTCATATTTAACGGCAAATTAGATGAAATGTTGAGGATTTAGACGACAGGGAGGAAATTAGCAAACAATAAAAGTTCATATCAATAATTTTCCTAAAAGAGGATGGGGGAAAATTGAAAGATAGGTACAAGTTCATGAGGCAAATCAACAGTTAGGTACAAATTCCCCCATAACTTTATGAACATAACAACATATATCCTTTAAATTTGAGTCCAATTACTGTTAAAAGAAGATGAAAAAAAAAAGCAAAAAGCAAACTGAAATGAAAATTAAAAAGTACAACATTAATAATGTATATCTAGCCTCTAAGCCTTCTTTTCATCATGTTCATGTGGACTGTTATCAACTTATCATCACATAGAGCCTGTCTTGTAGATTGTCTATGAATTGAAAATATGCATATCTCCATGTCTTGTTAATGACTAAAGAACCACAAACTCCCCAAAATCCTACTATGAAACCCAACGCAGCCAAAATATAAAACCACGGAAGTTGATGAAGTCCATTGTCCATGTCTTTATTGTTCTTGTTATATACATCAATGCCCTTACTTGGTCTGCACTTATTTGGAAGTGGGGCACCACAAAGTTTTGGATTCCCTTCAAAGGCAGAAGCGTTGAAGCTTTGGAGCTGGGTGCCTGTTGGTATTGGTCCTTCAAGATTATTGTATGAGGCATTAAATTCTTTCAAGAAATTAAGACTCGCCAATGATGATGGGATTATTCCATACAAGGGATTCGTGGAAAGGTCCAATACCTCTACATTTTTTAGATTAGATATTTGGTCTGGAATGATGCCGGAGAAGTTGTTGGAGTCAAGAGCCAACTTGCGGAGAAGCTGCAATTGGCCTATCTCAGCAGGTATATAATCACTAATGTTATTGTTAGATACGTCTATCCATCCTGGTAAAAAATACAATTTTTGCTGTGGAAAAGTTTGATTTGCATTTATGCTGACGCTGTTGCTGGTGAGAGGAAATTCAAATTCATATTTGTCTGCTTGAGATACAATATTAGGTTCATAAAGCAAACTTGGTAGTCGACAAAGTTGCTTTGGAAATTCACCTGAAATTCGGTTGTTTGACAATCTTATATAAAATAGTCTAGGAAGAGTCCCCAACCAACTTGGAATTGGCCCTGTGATTTGATTAAAACTTAGATTCAAGATCTCTAGATTCTTGAGCTTTGATAACCATAAAGGTATTTGACCAGTGAGGTTAGAACTATCCAAAGCCAAGACCCGAAGATTTTGGAATCCATGAAAATCAACCATGTCATCATCAAATGGCATTCCCTCACCCACAAAGGAACCACTAAGCAAGAGTGTGTGAAGACTTCTGCAACTCATCAATATCTTCATTGCCCCTGTGAGGTTGGTGAATCGGTTGTATCCAAGAGAGAGGAAGGACAGAGATTTCAATGAAAGAATCTTAGCTTCTATTTGTCCCTCTAGATGATTCCAAGTCAACCGAATGGCTTTTAAGGACCGACATGAGTAAAGGCTTACTGGAACCGTACCAGTGAAGTTATTCATGATTAGGTCAAGTTTAGTAAGTTGACTAAGTCTGGAAAAATCAAGCATGGAGATATCTCCTTCCAAGTTGTTGGATCCCAAACGCAATTCTACAAGTTTTGTGCAATTCATCAAAGATAGGGGCAAAGTACCTTCTAAATTGTTGAAATCAAAGTTCACAAACTTCAACTTAGATAGCTTCCCCAAATTGAGAGGAAGCTCGCCGCCAAAATGATTATAGTGGAGATCAAGGGTTGCGAGGTTAGTGAGGTTGACAATTTTATCACAAATGGCTCCATGTAGTGAATTGAGAGGTAATGCAATTTCTTCAAGTTTTGTAGCATTATAAATATCTTCTGGAAATAATCCTGAGAGGTAATTGTGACCAGCACGAAAAACCTGCAGTTTGGAACACTTCCCTAGCCCAGGAGCAAGGTTGCCGCTGAATACATTAGAAGAAAAATCCAATAGCCTAACGAAGGGAGAAGAATGTTGGAGACAAATAGAGGATGGGACATACCCCGTGAAGCTATTGTTGCTGACATTGAAACTAGTTAAGTTGCTTGCTTGTTGGAAGAATGAAGATGGAATTACACCAAAGAAGTGATTGCTAGACAAATCTAGTGTCCGTATATTAATTGATGGTAGAGAAGGTGGTAGTTCTCCAAAAAGACGGTTATAGCTCAAATCAAGGATCTCAAGCTGATTCAAAGACAAGAAGAACTGAGTTTCAAGTGAACCATACAGTGAATTGTGGGAAAGGTTCAAGTGGGTGAGATGGGTGAGATTTGCAAGTGAAAAGGGAGAGATACCTCCTTTGAGCCCTTTGGAAGGTAAGAGCAAACGGGTGACCCAACCATCTTGATCACAAGTGATGCCCTTCCAACGACAACAATCAAGGGATGTCCAATTTAAAGGAGGAGAAGATAGAGTGGAGGCAAAGGACAGGAGGGAGCTGCGTTCAGTTTGTTTGCAGGCATGGATATTTGTAGATATAATGCAAGAGAATAAGAGGAAGAGAAGGAAGGGATGAGGCATTAGGTTATAAGCTTGCACTAACATGTTGCTTTGTGTATGTGCCGTTGCTCATATGTATTTACATATATATATATATATATATATATATATATATATATATATATATATATAAGAGCAAATGATGCTTGAAAAGGATGCAAACATCAGTACAAATTGAGAAGTCGGCAAACAACAACCACAATGCAAATTGTGTGGTTGAAGAGATATTCCCACTAATGAAACCAGAGAGAAGAACTCATTGGGTCTAAAGGGATGTTCCCACTAATGCCAAAGTACTCAAAGTACTCAAAGTTGTTGCCGTGATAAACGTTTTCCTTTTTCTTCTTTTTTTTTTCTCAAAATAGAAAGAAAGAAGATATATGTGATAAACAGAATCCTTGTTGAATTCAAACTAGAATATGTTTTCACTATTTCCTTTTATTTTTAAGGCAGCTGATAACCGATACCAGCTCATCTTCCATGTTAATCACTCAAAGTCCAAGTTCAAAGTTGTTTTTCTTGTTTTTCTTGTTGAGGGTGAATGTGGACCCCACCACCTTGTTCTGTTTATTTTGTCAATTTCTCCCACTTTCTATTTTGTTTGTGTTTTTCTTTTGTTGCCCACTGCTCACTTTTGATCCCTCTGTTCCATCTTGATAGCCATAAAATGAAATTCTTTTAAGTCCTATTTTTATACATAAGATGTTTTTCTTTTGTTATAACAAATCCCTATTTTTATTCTTTTTGGTGCAAGATTGATAATTCACTATCTTATAGTGTAGTATAGTAGTATGACCACATAGTATTTAAAATGGAAAAATATCAACTGCCATCTGTAAACAATTTTAGAGACATCATCCATCCATCCACATCCACATGATTCATGAAACAATCAGTCTCAGAATGGATTACAACAATCTTTAAAGTCCCCTTTTTTTTGTCTCATCTACTTTATTTTGATTCCAAACTTTCTTTTTAATGTGAATATATAATTAAACCTATTCAGCAATTATTGATACTCGACTCACTCCAATCCGCTTCCGTGACAATTCCATCAATTCTTATTCCACCACCAAAAAGAAAAACAGAAAAAAGAACAAAAGAACAACAGAAAAAGAAATGTTATTCTATGTTATCGCTATCCACCAAACCAAACGGAGGAAAATCCAACTATATCTCATCCTAATCTAACCATGTTCAACGTCTTATATTTTAGGATTTTAGTGTCTGCCTAATTCTGATTACTTTTAAATGAAATTTTAGTGCCTGCCTAATTCTGAATAATACTTATTATTAAGATGAATGAATTTGATGGTTGATTGATTGGCTGCTCTGTTCTCAAAGTGAGGAAAGCAAGAGCAACCATATCAATTATTAATTAATCATAAAAAGTAATATTAATAATAACTAATCTCAAGTGTCTTCATGGGTGTGAGAGAACATTTTACCAAACAATAACAACTAACTGTGTATATAATCTACTCAGTGTGGGTAGGCAGCACAGGTAAACTTAGGGAACATTACTATAGGAGACACAGCACAGTTAAACTTACTTTCACCATCATGAGTGAGATCAAATCAAATTAGGTGAATTTCCATTCTAACTGATCAAGTCAAAGTGTTTCTCATCACAGAGTCCCTTCACTACAACCCCTCCCTACAACCCATCAAAAAATTCAAACAAGGCCAATGATTATGGGAGTTTTGAACAAGGTTGCACATATGGGAGTTGGCTGGGGTGGGCTAAATGTCAAAATCTTGAAATTATGTGCTATAAGAAGTAGTTTTGAACAAGGTTGCACTGGGCTACAGTGGAGGGTAGCCTATATCTAGTTCCACCATTACTACGTGACCGGACTCCAGCATTGTTGTATAATTTCTTGTTAATTACAAAGAAGGTGCCTAATTTGAAGCACAAACTTCTGTTAAAATATATAATTGCACAGGAAATGCTTGAAGCATTTGTTTACATTATCAAATTGTCCACCTCTAGTGAACAAAGGGCCATAATTAATTAAACGTAGAACTGTTGGATTTGTTTAATTCATGAGAGTTCACCAAGAAATTTCATAATGTTTCTCGAAATATGATGAGGGGGGGAATTACTTTTCCCTCACTGATGATATCAAAATACAATTAATATAAATGAGGCAGTTTGTAGAGGAACAAGCATAAATCTTTTTCATGTATAAATCCTATCCTAGGATTCTGATGTGATTCCTTTTTTTAAGCCTAAAGGCATAAAATTCCATGATCCGTAGTGACCGTATGGTATACATAAGATGTTTTGTGCCTATCTTCTTGTACTGTCCAATCTGCCAAAAACCTGTTTTATTTAATTATATTGGAATTTTGAGAAGATTTTGGCCCCAAGTTTTTTGTAAGTTTGTAACACTTTCTTTTGTTTTATAGGGATTGGGAGCTGATATATTCATGAATTGTATCTTTCTTTTTGTTTTTTGTTCTTTTGTTTTATATATACAAGCGTTATTGGGGAGGGGGTTTTCTCACATACATATACTATTCAGGTGACATGAGAGTTCGAAATTAAGACCACTGATTTACAAATAAAGGCCGTTTTCCATTAGACTAGACTCTATTGGCTTCATGAATTGTATTTTTGACTATATTATAAGGGACTGAAAATTTTACCTATTCCAATCCTAAACAATTTTCCCCATCTTCGCTCACCACTTGGTCAATCCCGGACATTAAGAAGGCAGCAGTCTTTTGTGATCAAACATGTTTAGGAACATCAATACTTTGTTACCTCCATGATTAGTAACAAACTAATGTTTTTGTTTCCAAACTCGTTAATTACAAATATTGTTTGAATACAATATTCATCGAAAGTAAGTAATCAGTAATCAATAACCACTTGCATCTAATTTTTTGATTTTCTTATAGTTAGCTTGAAAGCAACGCAGTTATAAAGGATTTTGAAAGGAAGAATGCGCGAAGACTTGTGCAACGCATTAGTATTTTCATTGCTCCTGTGACCAATTGAGAGGAAGGACAAGTATTTCAATGAAAGAATCTGAGGTTGTATTCTTAAGCTTTAGCATTGGGATGACAACAGAAACCTGATCTGCTAGTATAATGAAGCAACAAAAAGGCACTGCAGAAATGCACACAAAGCATGAAGACGATAGAATATAGGTCAGGGTAGGAAAGCACCATATACAGTAACAGGAAAGAAGCATGGGAAACCGAATGACATTAAAACATCAAATAATGCACTGATTTTAAATGACGGTTTATCACTGCGAAACTGAGAAAAAAGGAAAAGGAAAGAAAAGAAAATTTGATATTTTTGTTCTAACTATGTATAAACCACCTTCCAAATCCTGTTTGATGAAGTTCCTATAGCAGGTCTATGTTTCTAATCCTGTTTCTCTCAGAGTATACACACCAAGACAACTTGAAACTGTCATTTTCAACATTTTATTGTAAAATGGGTCATCAAGTAAATCTTTCATTCAACTTTCAAACAAACTTATATATGAAAAAAGACAGCATGCTAAGAAAAGGAAATTTTTTACAGGGCCATGAGTTTTTATGGTTGAAGAAAAAGAAAAAACAGAGTGCTGACATGGCTGAGAAATTTGATATTCTCAACGTCTACCATTATATACTTGGCATGAATTCATATGAGAAGCAAAGCTCGATGAGGGGAGTTTAATCAATGCATCATACTGACTCTCCAGACAGTACTAGCAAGGAAGAGATGGAAAGACAGCTCCATTGCTTGATGTTGCCCCTGTTTGTTTTAATATGTTTAAAAATAAATAAAAACTTAAATGAAACGGTGTCGTTTCTCCATGAATCGAAAGACTGAAAAAAGGAAGCGCTCTGCCTGCAATGCTTGCTGCGCTGAAGTTGAAGTTGCTGCAACCCTTTGAGGCATTTCCTCGAACAGATGGCGGGCATGAATTGCCCAGCCATCCAGCCATTGCAGGGGTCAATTTTTCTTCCTCTAGTGTTGGATTCCAGAGTTGCAGGGGTCAATTGACCACACTTGCTCCTCTGTAGATCCGTCCCTGGTTGGTCAGCATACTAAATATTTTCCTTCATGTTTTCTAATCCGTTGCTTTTAAATGGCATAACCTTTTCCAATGTTGTTTGTTTGAGTGTGTTATTGAATTCTCTTTCTTGTTAATAGTTTGAAAGAAAAACTTCAACAAATGGACAAGCTGCTGCTCGAGGGGACATAGTCATGTCGCATATCTCAGCTTTTGAGAAACTGGATCTAGAGCTTATAAAGAGAGAAAAAATGCAGAAAGAATTTTCATTCTCAGACCAGATCAGAGTTGCCAAAAACAAAAGAATGGAATTAACTATGGAAGCCTCATCCTCTGTTCATGCAGCCAACAAGAAACCAGGGGAGTATGCTTAAATTTCCACATCCCTAGCAGCAGTTGAAACTTGAAATAGAGGTAAGAGGTGTATGGAGGGCAACTTTTTTTCTTCTTTTAGAGGGACAATTTGCTGGTTTTTATGTAGCTTAATGTTCATTTGTTGATGGTTTGTCATGACCAGAAATTATATCATCTGCTTTCAAGCACAGGAAATATCTGATTTGCCTTCCCAATATCCATGCTGGTTGTGATATTGACTTTAGACAGTCGAGTTAAATTGCAAATGTCTTACAACTTGTTTATTGCAGAGTTGTTATAAGCTGTATAGGATGTGTCATGATTTTTTTAACAGTAGTAAAAAACCTCACGGATTTGGTTCTTCTCTTTTAGTTTGTAAACAATTTTATTGTTCTGCAGGTGTTGTGTGATGGCCCAAGGTTTTGTAAGTTAAACATGGAAGAAAGAAAACCATGAGTTCTGAGATTCGTAGTGTATTTTCTCCAAAATAAATTGGACAGCAGCATCATATATTATCTTTTCTTTTCTTCAAATCTATCAGAAACAGCATACTGAGGAGTTCATAACGATGTTGTCGATTTTTTCCTGCAGCTGAACTGGGTTATGGTATTGTATTTTCACTTGTCTGCATAAGTTTGGGGTTTCTTTTCCCCCATAACTTTACGAACCGAACAACATATATCCTTTAAATTTGAATCCAGTGACTTTGAAATGAAGAAGAAGAAAAAAAAGAGGGTAAAGCAAACTGAAAATGCAAAATAAAAAGTACAATATTAATAATAAATATCTAGCCTCTAAGCTTTCTTTTCATCCTGTTGAGGGGGACTGTTATCATCACATGAAGCCGATCTTGTAGATTGTCTATGAATAAAAAGTACAATATTAATAATATATATCTAGCCTCTAAGCTTTCTTTTCATCCTGTTGAGGGGGACTGTTATCATCACATGAAGCCGATCTTGTAGATTGTCTATGAATCGAAAATACGCATATCTCCATGTCTTGTTAATAACTAAAGAACCACAGACTCCCCAAAATCCTACTATGAACCCCAACGCAGTGAAAATGTAAAACCATGGAAGTTGATGATGCCCATTGCCCTCATCTTTGTTGTTCTTATTATCCGCATCCATGTCCTTATTTGGTATGCACTTATTTGGAAGTGGGGCACCACAAAGTTTTGGATTCCCCTCAAAGGCAGAAGCATCGAAGCTTTGGAGCTGGGGGCCTGTTGGTATTGGTCCTTCAAGGTTATTGTAGGAGACATTAAATTCTTTCAAGAAACTAAGGCTCGCCAATGACGATGGGATTATTCCACACAAGGGATTCGTGGAGAGGTTCAAAACCTCTAAATTTTTGAGGTTAGATATTTGGTTTGGAATGACGCGAGAGAAGGTGTTGGAGTCAAGAAAAAGGAGGCGGAGAAGATGTAATTGGCCTATTTCAGCTGGTATATAACCACTAATGTTATTGTTAGATAAGTGTATCATTGCTGGAATAGAAGACATTTTTTGTTGTAGAATAGTTTGCTTTGATAATATGTTCGAAGCGCTCCTCCTGAAGATAGGCAATTCAAATTCATAACTAGTGTCGTCTAATTGAGATGCAACATTAGGTTCATATACCAACCTTGGTAGTCTACAAAGTTGTTTTGGAAATTCACCTGAAAATTGGTTCTCTGACAAGTTGATATGAAACAGTCTAGGTAGAGTCCCCAACCAACTTGGAATTGGCCCTGATTTTATTAAAATCCAGTCGCAAGATCTCTAGATTCTTGAGCTTTGATAACCATACAGGAATTTGACCAGGTAAGGTCAAATCAAACAAACTCAATAACCGAAGATTTTGGAGTCCGTCAAAATCAACCATGTCATCATCAGATGGCATTCCCTCTCCTTTATAGGCACCATCAAGCATGAGTAAGTGAAGACTTTTGCAACTCATTAATATCTTCATTGCCCCTGTGAGGTTGGTGAATCGGCTGTGACCAATGCAGAGGAAGGACAAGGATTTCAATGAAATAATTTCAGCTTGTATTTGTCCCTCTAGGTGATTTCTACTCAATCCAATGGCTTTTAACGACCGGCATGAGTAAAGGCTTACAGGAACCGTACCAGTGAAGTTATTCATCATGAGGTCAAGTTTAGTAAGTTGACTCAATCTGGAGAAATCAAGCATGGAGATATCTCCTTCCAAGTTGTTGTTTGCCAAATGCAGTTCTACAAGGTTTGTGCAATTTATCAAAGACTTGGGGCAAATAACCTTCTAAATTGTTGAAATCAAGGGTCACCAATTTCAACTTGGAGAGCTTCCCCAAATTGTGAGGAAGCTCGCCATTCAATTGATTAAAGAAGAGGTCAAGGATTGCAAGGTTGGTGAGGTTGGCAATTCTATCACTAATGGCTCCATGTAGTGAATTGAGAGGTAATGAAATTTCTTCAAGTTTGGTAGCATTATAGATATCTTCTGGAAATAATCCCGAGAGGTTATTGTGACCGGCAACAGAAAAACCTGCAGTTTGGAACACTTTCCTAGCCCAGGAGCAAGGTTGCCGCTGAACACATGATCGGTTCATAATTGTATATTATTTCTTACCCTTCTAGCTTATGATTTGGTTATGTTTTTGAGTTAAACTTGTGCTTTTAATCCTTTTTGTGTTTATCTTTCAGTTAATTGAGCTTTAGGTAACAATGATGGCTTTGGAGAACATAATTCATGCAATTCAAGCATGTTAAGGCCTAATTTGGATGAATTGATGAAGAGCTTAAAGACAAATTCATTATGGCTACAGCCCCTTTCCAGTCCAGTTTCGTAGGTCATATTGCAAGATTTGTTTCAGCAACCTACATAGCTCGGATGAGGCCGCATTCTTCATGAACGTTGTTCCAATGGGTGTGTACTATAACATATCCAAAATCCAGCCCCATTGGATAAATCTGGAGTCCGTTACCTAGCAAAAACAGAGCCATGCTCAGGATGGATTTTTTCAGCGCGGAAAATGAGTTAGCAAATTGTTTTGGCCTTAGGGGTAGGAAGAAGCCATAGATTTCTCACTTTTCTTTTTCTTTTTCTTGCTTGTTTTCTCTTTTGTGTGTTTTTGCGTTTGTGTTTTTCCCCTTCTTTTTCTTTCTTATAGATGTAGTCTTTGACAAACCCTAACCATTGCAGCGTCTAAGCATTTTTTGAATCCCCAGCGTTCCTCGAGTCCCACAACCTTCTCACTGTCCAACCGTTTCCAACTCATTTGTCACGACTTGCTTTGTCTGAACGGACGCGTTCAGCAAAGTCGTCGCGCCTTTCCATGGCCCCGTAATTTATGCTTGTGGAGTCTGCGGCGCCTCTATGCGTCGACACGTGTCTCGCCCTGCCCTTTGGTCCCTTACACTAACCGAGACAAAATTAGGACCCATGTTTCAGAATCCAATTCACGTTTCATCTTAAATTTTAAAAAAAAATTATAATTAAAATTTAAACGTGTGGGCTTCAAGATTTCATTTTGGGTCGGGTTTTACCGTTGTTGGGTTAATTTCATTTTGGGTTGGGCTTTCAATTGTTTGGGTTTCAGTTTGTGTAAGACTATCTGTTAGGGCTTACTGTTTTGAGTGTTTTACTGTTTCGTGTTTTTTTTTATTTGATTGTTTGTTTTGTAATTTTTATTTTGTAATTGTTTTATTTTATTTTTGTATGTTTTGTGATTTTTATTTGCTTTAATACCCTTCATTTGTTGTTATGACATTGTTTGTGGCTAATTTTTAAACATTGAGGACAATGTTCATTTCTAGGTTTGGGGGTATTGGAGTTTAGCATGTATTATTTTTTTTTTCTTAATTAAAAAAAAATTGCTTGTTTTTCTTCTATTTGAGTCTTGTTTTGTTTTTGAGTCACTTTCCGAACAACATTTGATGAGATTGTGATAAATGTTTGCATGACTTAAATGAAAATTGGATTTCATTTTATTTTAGTGTTTTTTTTTCTTTATTTACTATAACATATCCTAAATCCAGCCCCATTGGATAAATCTGGAGTCCGTTACCTAGCAAAAACAGAGCCATGCTCATGATGGATTTTTTCAGCGCGGAAAATGAGTTAGCAAATTGTTTTGGCCTTAACTTCTTCCTCCGACCTTGGATTGGCCCAAATAACATATGGCTGGAAAGAAGACATTCTGAACTTCACTTTCGAGTGCTTAAAGTCCTAATTTGATTAAGAGAATCCCAAGTTGTAAGCCCTTGAAGTTGTTGGTCATGCTGACCTCAGGCATGTGCCTGGTTGGATGCTTGGTCATGGTGAGCTAGGCATGAGCTATCATTTCTGGTTGGAAGCTTGGTCATGGTGACATGAAGATGAGCTAGGGCTGCTGGTGGGATTTATTGGGGAAGTTGATCGGTTCATAATTGTATATCATTTTGTACCCTTCTAGCTTATGATTTGGTTATGTTTTTGAGTTAAACTTGTGCTTTTAATCCTTTTTGTGTTTATCTTTCAGTTCATTGAGCTTTAGGTAATAATGATGGCTTTGGATAGGAAATGATGCAATCCATGCATGTTAAGGCCTAATTTGGATGAATGGATGAAGAGCTTAAAGACAAACTCATTTTGGCTACAGCACCCTGCCAGTTCAGTTTCGTAGGTCATAATGCACGCTTTGTTTCAGCAACCTACACAGCTCGGATAAAAGTTGTTCCAATGGGAGTGTACTATAACATATCCAAAATTTAGCCTCATTTGATAAATATGGAGTCTGTTACCTAGCAAACACAGAGCCATGCTCAGGATGGATTTTATCAGACGCGGAAAATGAGTTAGCAATTTGTTTTGGCCTAAACTCCTTCATCCGAGCTTGGATTGGGCCAATACTTGTGTGGTTGGATCATACACATTCTGAACTTCAAAATGGACTTCTTAAAGTCATCATTTGATTCAGCCTAGCCCAATTCGTAAGCCCTTGAAGTTGCTGGTCATGCTGACCTCAGGATGAGCTATTGTAGCTGGTTGGAAGCTTGGTCATGGTGACATGAAGATGAGCTAGGGCTGCCGGTGGGATTTATTGGACAAGTGCATCAACCATTTCAGATTTTCTAATTCAAGTGCATCAACCATTTCAGATTTTATAATTCAAGTGTTGTATGCATTAGCCATATTGAATTCAGATTTTTACTTCTCCTAGGCCTATAAATAGGGAGGTTCTCTAAGCTTGTAATAAGACCCCAAGGGGGGGAGCTCTCAAGCACTTCTCTAGAGCTCCCTTCCCTTCTCTCCCTCAAATTCTCTTAGTTTCCCTTTGTAGTTCTCAATTGTTGTAATAAGATCATTCTACTAAATTTTCTGTTTATCAAAGCTTTCAAACACTTTCTTCTCCCTTCTCTTCTTCTAAATTCTCCAAACACTTTTCTATTCTCTTTCAAAGTTCTCCTTGTTCTCAAACATGTCCCAAACACTTTCTCTTCCAAATTCCCCATGTTCTCCAAACACTTTCTCTTCCAAGATTCTCAAAGTTCCCAAACACTTCTCCCATTCCTTCATCAAATTCTCAAACATTTTCCAAACACTTTCTTCTCCCTTCTCAAAGCTCTCAAACACATGCTCTTCCAAAATCCACAAAGTTCTCAAACACCACTTTCCTTTCTTCTCCAAAAGTTTTCATATTCTCAAACACTTCCCAAACACTCATCCCTTCTCTTTCTCAAACACATCTCTCCTCTCTTCCAAATTCCCAATGTTCTCAAACCTTCTCTTCCAAAATCCTCCAAGTTTCCAAACACTTTCTTCATCAAATTCTCCAAACACTTTCTCAAACAATTCTCTACTTCTACTTTCTTCTCCAAAAAGCCTCCATGTCCTCAAACACTTTTCCCAAACACTTCCTTTCTTCCTCAACGTTCTTCTAGTTCACTTAATGTTTTCTTAGTTGTATTTTATTTTTCTTGTAATGTACATTCTCTCTTCTTCTTTTGTTTCTTTTGTTTTCATTTTTGTTTTGTGTAGGAAAACCGAATTGGATCATTCAATCACCAATCCCTGTGGAATCGACCTCGCACTTACATACGCTAAACTACCAACGGTTCGTGCACTTGCGAGTATCACAAGTTGAGGATGCAGTTGAATCCATTTTGGTGCAGCTGTATCTACGCAACAGAAGTGCATCAACCATTCAAGATTTTCTAATACAAGTGCATCACCCAATTTAGATTTTCTAATACAAGTGCATCAACCATTTCAGATTTTATAAAACAAGTGTTGTATGCATTAGCCATATTGAATTCAGATTTTTACTTCTCCTAGGCCTATAAATAGGGAGGTTCTCTAAGCTTGTAATAACACCCCAAGGGGGGGAGCTCTCAAACACTTCTCTAGAGCTCCCTTCCCTTCTCTCTCTTAAATTCTCTTAGTTTCTCTTTCTAGTTTTCAATTGTTATAATGAGATCTTTGTGCTGAAATTCTTCTTAAGTTTTTCCAAGTTCTACTTAATTTTCATTGTTATGTAAATTCTTTTCTTTAGTTTCAAGTTTGATTAGTTTCCAAGTTTCAATTATGATTTTTGTTCTTATTCATTATGCTTATAAGTTAATATGCTAGTTTGAATGATTGATCACCATTAAGGCTTGCATGTTAGCTATCTTGGTTTGAATTAAGAGTATACATCATGCTTTAATTCGAATTGAACTATGAATAGGAAGAGTATGTATGGACATTCGACAACAGGGATTAGATACATGCTTGGTTGTTTAAATTGTTCTTCTATGCTTAATGGGTTCCTAATGCTTAATTTTAGGTTAGACAACAAATGATCAAATTAGGGAATTAGGAACACAAGGTTATGACCACACACCATGGCTTAATCATACATTAGCTAGAATCAATCCGTTAATCTAATTGAACTTGGGAACTTATCTACTTGAGTTAGTTATTTTCTTTCTTTCTTGTTTTATTTATTTCCTTTCTTTTTCGTTTCTGTTTTGTGTAGGGAAATGAATTGGATCATTCAATCACCAATCCTCGTGGGATCGACCTCGCACTTACATATGCTATACTACCGAACGGCTCGTGCACTTGAGAGTATCACAAGTTGAGGATGCAACTGAATCCATTTTGGTGAAGCTGTATCTACGCAACAACACATTAGAAGAAAAATCCAATAGCCTAAGGGAGGGAGAAGAATGTTGGAGACAAATAGAGGATGGGACATACCCTGTGAAGGTATTGTTGCTGACATTGAAACTAGTCAAGTTGCTTGCTTGTTGGAAGAATGAAGATGGAATTGCACCAAAGAAGTGATTGCTGGACAAATCAATTGTCCGTATATTAATAGATGGTAGAGAAAGTGGTAGTTCTCCAAAAAGACGGTTATAGCTCAAATCAAGGATCTCAAGTTGATTCAAAGACAAGAAGAACTGAGTTTCAAGTGAACCATATAGTGAATTGTGGGAAAGGTTCAAGTGGGTGATATGGGTGAGATTTGCAAGTGAAAAGGGAGAGATACCTCATTTGAGCCCTTTGGAAGGTAAGAGCAAACGGGTGAGCCAACCATCTTGATCACAAGTGATGCCCTTCCAACGACAGGCAATCAAGGGATGTCCAATTTAAAGGAGGAGAAGATAGAGTGGAGGCATAGGACAGGAGGGAGCTGCGTTCAGTTTTTTGCAGGCATGGATATTTGTAGATATAATGCAAGAGAATAAGAGGAAGAGAAGGAAGGGATGAGGCCTTAGGTTATAAGCTTGCACTAACATGTTGCTTTGTGTATGTGCCGGTGCTCACATGTATTTACATATATATATATATATATATATATATATATATATATATATACAGTCCCCTTCTATTGAGGGACGCCCTTTAGGGTACCCTACAATTTTTTTCTCAATGATCCAAACCATCTATTTTTTAGGTCTTCATTCATAGATCCTCCTTACAAAAAATTAGACAAATCGGAAACCGTTTCGATATCCAATTATGTCCTACAAAATCAATGAACAACGGTGCATCAAGAAATTACTCAAATTTCAATAACACAATTGAGTGGTCAAATGATATTGGATTCAAGTGATTTTTTGTAGATATATCTTTGAATGAGTATCTACAAAATAGACGGTTTGGATTAGTGAAATACAATCCAGAGTGGGCCTATAAGGGTTGTCCCTCAAATAAGCTTATTTGAGTGATCCCTCAATGGAAGCTCTCTGTATGTATATATATATATATATATATATATATATATATAAGAGCAATGATGCTTAAAAGGGATGTAAACATCAGTACAAATTGAGAAGTCGGCAAACCTGATAGAAGACCTCTTCTATAAGATTTCAAAACCTTTGGACCACCAGGAGAGGACTTCACCGTGATATATGTGAGAAACAGAATCCTTGTTGAATTCAAACTGGAATATGTTTTGATTATTTCCTTTTATTTTTAAGGCAGCTGATAACTGAAACAAAGTCCAAGTTCAAAGTTGTTTTTCTTGTTGATGATTCTTCTAAGAAAATTCATTCTTTCCAAGTTTGCCGCTGCTTGATGGTGAAAGACGACCATGCCCCTACGCTCTCAAGTCTGCTATGATAGGCTGGCGACGTTGTTTCTTGGATAACTTATTTTTCTTTGGTCAAAACTTTATTTATTATTCACGGATCATGCATTCTTTCTGTTTCTTTTTAACTTTTTTATAGTTAAAAATAATAATTCTCAGTAACCAAAGGTTGTAGGGGCAAGAAAATTTCTTAATGTCAAATAATAATAATAATTGAAATACGGAAAGTTTATTTATCTTGGTAATTCAATATTGGAAAATTGGTAAAGTTGGACGAAATTTAGCGCTGATGTATTATGAGGTTCATATGTATTCACGATGTAGAATCGTTGATAACGAATGTAGTCAATAAATTCATCACTTGGGAAAAATAAACCATTCATTTGTCTACTATTTGAGGATTTAATTGTCTACAATTATTACTTTGAATTTTTCTATTTGTAGTGGGACTAAATATGGTAATTAAACAAATCAAAAGCTATAGGTTAAGGATTTTAATTTTATTTATTATAAAAATATGGTAATTAAACAAAATTAACTCAAATGCTAGAACTAGTGAAGGCTTAACTTTTTAGTCTTTTTACTTTTGGATTGGTGAAATTTTTGGTGGGGTTGGGATTCGAGTTTGAATAGAATAGGAGAAAACGACAAAGACAGACAGAATCAGATTTGCGTGGGAGGGCTGAAACGGCAGAGAGGCCAATCTCTACATTTAGATTTGTGCGCGGTGAGGGCTGTTTTAAACATTCTGACGCGTGTTGGACCTGTGTGGCTGTAACGTGTTGGACCTGTGTGGCGACTGCTATAATAAAATATTGATAGCAATAACGTTCAACCACTTGCATCTTCATGTTAACAAAATTATCCCTCTTGGGCTGCGTTGTTGCACCACTGCTCAAACTCTTTATAGTCTGTTTCAATTATAAACTCATGAATTTGAGTAAAAGTAAAATGAAATTCTTTTAAGTCCTTGGGTTATAACAAATCCCTATTTTTATTCTTTTTGGTGCAAGAATGATAATTCTCTATCTTATACTGTAGTATGGTAGTATGACCACATAGTACTTCAAATGGAAAAATATCAACTTAGTCTATCCATATTATAACACTTATATGAGCTATATTACGTGCAAGAGTGGAACTAAAATTTTTCCAAAGGGTGGGCTAATATTTTGTTAAACGATAAAACAAAATTAAGTCAAACCAAGAACAACTAAATTTTAATTTTTTTTGAACTTGAACGATTCAATTAACATGATATAAAACTAGAAATAAACTACGACTTTTCTTAACAACCCAGCCATAAAATAAAAGTGAAGAATTTGCACATATGGGAGTTGGCTGGGGTGGGCTAAATGTCGTAATCTTGAAATTACGTGCTATAAAAAGTATTTTTGACCAAGGTTGCACTGGGCTACAGTCCGAGGGTAGCCTATATGTAGTTTCACCTTTACTACATGACCGGACTCCAGCACTGTTGTATAATTTCTCGTTAATTACAGAGAAGGTGCCTAATTTAAAGCACAAACTTCTGTTAAAATATATAGTTGCATAGGAAATGCTTGAAGCATTTGTTTACATTGTCAAATTGTTCACCTCTAGTGAACAAAGGGCCATAATTAATTGGGAAATACGGGCTTTGCCCCCGGCGCACATGTTTTTTTCACTAATATCCCCGCTTTGAAACCTAATCACAAATGCCCCCTATAAATTCTCACTAATGCCTGCGTATTGCCCTTGTGTCACTCTTTTTTTTTGGGTTCTGAGCTAAGAGCTCTCACTCTCACTTTCACTCACTCACCTCTCCTCTCTTCTGTTTTCTCTCTACCTCTCACCCACATTGGCGACGGCAACTGTCACCTCCTCAGAACCCACATCGGCGACGGCGACCTCACACTCTCTCTTTCGGCTGCTGTTCTCCACCTCCATCTCTCACTCTCTGTCACCTATTTCAACCGCCGTTCTTCCCCTCCGGTTCAACAAATTTCTCAATTTTCTTCAGGATTCCTGAAATCCATATACCTAGAGATGACGTCCGGGTACCCACCTCAGCTTTTCGCCTTTACTTTCATACCCATATGTTTATTCGGGTTTTCTTCTGCTTTTTCAATTTCATATAGTGGTCTAGAAAGTTGCTCAAAATCCAAATTCTTGGTACATCGTTTTATTTATCATGCTTATTTGCTTGTTCTGAATATATGGTTCCATTTGTTTGGTTAGGCTGAGTTGATGAGTGCATGAAAAAAATGGCCTGCAGGTGTTCGATGAATCACCTTAATGAGGCGCACTATGGTTTTCTTTGAGATACAAACCAATTGGGACAATTCTCATGGTATATACTTAAAGGTGAACTTCTAGGAGGACCCAATGAACCCATCTAAATGGAAGGAAGAACATGTGAGTTTTATTATAATTTGTTTACGAAGATGTCTTTACAGTGCATAATGGTTTTGTTAGATCACCATTGACATTAGTTTGATTACCTTTTAACAATGCTTGAGAAATGTCCCTATTTTTACATGAAGACTTACACAAGTGCCATATTATGTCAGTTTATAGTGAATGGATACTTGGTTGTGTCATTTGATATTTGGAATTCTATTAGATTTATTTCCTTATTTTTCAACTTTTGTGTCATGTCTTGAGCTTCTTTCGTTTCGACGTCGCCATTTAACTTGTGCTGTGAACAAGTTAATACTACACTGTTTTGTGTCATTGTGAAATTAAGAAATAAAGTTCATGTTATTATTTTGCAGGAATTCTAAGGGCTATGATATGGCAAAAAAGTATGTGAGCAAAACAAAAGAAACATAGAAAGGGTCTAATGTTGCTGCTTCACATGGCCAGGTTTTGCTGCTGCTACCTCTTCCTCATTTACCTTAAACAAAGGGTCTATATCTCTAGCATTTGCATCCAAATGTCCCTTGCCATGCCCTGCCCCCCCCCCCGGAGGACTAGCTAGCACTACTGCCTCTGCTTGTACGTGGTCCCCTGATTTGGTTCATTTGAGCCATGTGATGCTTTCAGCCCCCTAGATCCAACTCCAATGGCTATTTTTTATTAAGTCATAATTTACTGCCTATAATTAGGACCTGCGGTTTGAAGTTTTTAATTTGGAACAGTTCATGTATGCTGTTAAAACATAATGGTGCAAAGCCAATGTCGAGAATAGAAAAAAATAAGCAATATGATCATACGGGGGTTAACATCCATGTAGATGTGCGCTGATCAAGCTTGAGCAATAAGGCCTTTCGTCTGTGCTTGGTAGGTTTGCTTTTCCTCGTCCATTAGATGCTTTTTGTCTTGTGCTTGGTAGGCTTGCTTTTCCTCTTGGCATTATTCTCATGGCTGTGAAATTTCAGTTTGCAATGAATGGCTATATCAATCTAAAAGATTATTTTTGTGTAGAAATCAAATGAATGTAAAGTGTATTGCATACATCTGTGGTGTCTATGTTCTGGAGTTAATGATGTTGATCAATGATCAGCCTCATTCATAATTCTTTCATTGATTAATATTGTTGTTCTCTCATTGTTCTGGGGTTAACTTGATGGAGTTGTCATGCACTGCTTGAAATTTTGGATACCATGTGAGTTATAAGTTTCAAATGAAGCACAGAACGAAAAACAATGAACTCTATTTTTATAAGAAACTTAGTCTGCTTTGAGTTTAAGTTTGTCTTTTCTTGATACGTAAGTAGGAGATTTTAAATTGGGCTTGTTTGTGCTTTTGCGCATCTGCATATATAGCAATAAAAGGAAAGTGATGGTTCCAATAGAGCAGATCAAAGATCTACCTCATTAATACCAATTTGTGTTTTGTATTACTCTGTATATACATATTTATATATGTACATATTGATATTGCTTTATTTTGTTTCTGTTGTAGAGGACGATAATGGATGAATTTGAGAAGGTGAAGCAACAATTGGTAGAGTACGAGATCATGTCACGGCCTATATCCCACAAGCTTGGTCTTTAGTGATTTGAAACCCTAACTCTAATTCTTGAGATAATTGACTTTTTTTTTTCATGACAGTTGGACCTAGATTTTTGGCTTCTAGAAGATTGTTGTCATTGAGAACCTTCATCAATTTGGGGTGGGACAACATTCCATTCATTGCAGGAAGTGTACTGTAGTTATAAGGAAAATTAACATGTAATTGGGGAACTATTTGTGTATCAGACAGACCATGTAATTATTTAGTCCTCATGGAATGAAATTGAGTTCAATTTACGTGAGAAATTTCAGTCTTGAATATGTTGTTTTTATATATTCGCAAGTGTATGCAATGGAAAAATACTTTTATTTATATTATACATTGAAGAGCACATTATATACATTATGTGTATATATAGCTCATTCTTCTTGCCTTTGTATAGGGATGACAATGGGTTGAATCGGGGGTGGGTATGCCATTCCCATCCCATCCCTATGAAGCTTTTTTCCCCATCCCCATCTTCATACCCGCAATACAGACTTTAAAAAAAAAAAGATATACAAGGGCAATATAGTAGCAATACACAAGCAATAAAGGGCTATACAATGACAATACACAAACTCCATACTCCCCTTATAAATTTATTCCAACAGAATTTTTTTTTATTTAAAGGATATACGGGAGCAATATACAAGCAATAAAGGGCTATACATGTGCAATACATATGCAATACTATATGTCATGGCATTTGCCAATTAAATCACTGATTTGGTTACATTTTTATTTTTTTTTCTTCTTTGCAGGGGGAACGATAAAACCATAAAAACTAGAGATTGACAAATTTTCTTCTAACTTGACTTTCATAAATAGATGAATAACTATGTTATCTCATTACATATTAAGATATACATAAGAAAGTGGCAAAAAAACAAAAAATCTACATTTCCTCTTGGTTGGGAATTTTAACACATTTTGTATCTATCAACAAAATTCGACGACAGCTCCTCTTATAACCGAATTTAAGCTGAAAGTTAGCAATTTCCTCCCCAAGAGAACGCTGCCACTTGAATCAAGACAATCTACCATCTGTATAAAACGGATCAAAAATGCATATTAGAAGCAAATCATTCAATCACAATGGGGGAGTATGAAGTTTGTGTATTGCCATTGTATAGCCTTTTTATTGGTTGTGTATTGCCATTGTATAGCCTTTTATTGGTTGTGTATTGCCATTATATAGCCTTTTATTGCTTTTGTATTGCTACTGTATTGCCCCTGCATATCTTTTTTTTCTTTTCAAGTCAATGTTGGAATAAATTTATAGGGGGAGTATGGAGTTTGTGCATTGCCATTATATAGCCCTTTATTGCTTGTGTATTGCTACTGTATTGCCCTCGTATATCTTTTTTTTTTTTCAAGTCTGTATTGAGGGTATGAAGGTGGGGATGGGGAAAAAAGCTTCACGAGGATGGGGATGGGAATGGCATACCCACCCCCAAATTCGACCCATTGCCATCCCTATACAAAGGCAAGAAGAATGAGCTATATATACACATAATGTATATAATGTGCTCTCTTCAATGTATAATATAAATAAAAGTATTTTTCCATTGCATACACTTGCGAATATATAAAAACAATGGATTCAAGACTGAAATTTCTCAAGTAAATTGAACTCAATTTCATTCCATGAGGACTAAATAATTACATGGTCCGTCTGATACACAAATAGTCCCTCAATTACATGTTTTTTTTTCCTTATAACTACAGGTACACTTCCTGCAACTAAATGGAATGTTGTCCCACCCCAAATTAATGAAGGTTCTCAATGACAACAATCTTCTAGAAGCCAAAAATCTAGGCCTAACTGTCATGAAAAAAAAAAGAGTCAATTATCTCAAGACTTAAGAGTTAGGGTTTCGAATCACTAGAGACCAAGCTTGTGGGATATGGGCCGTGACATGATCTCGTACTCTACCAACTGTTGCTTCACCTTCTCAAATTCATCCATCATCTTCCTCTACAACAGAAACAAAATAAAGCAATGCCTATATGTACATATATAAATATCTATATACAGAGTAATACAAAACACAAATCGGTATTAATAAGGTACATCTTTGATCTGCTCTATTGGAACCATCACTTTCCTTTTATTGCTATATATGCAGATGCGCAAAAGCACAAACAAGCCCAATTTAAAATCTCCTACTTACGTATCAAGAAAAGACAAACTTAAACTCAAAGCAGACTTAAGTTTCTTATAAAATTAGAGTTCATTGTTTTTCATCTGTGCTTCATTTGCAACTTATAACTCACATGGTATCCAAAATTTCAAGCAGTGCATGACAACTCAATCAAGTTAACTCCAGAACAATGAGAGAACAACAATATTAATCAATGAAAGAATTATGAAATAGGCTGATCATTGATCAACAACATTAACTCCAGAACATAGACACCACAGAGGTATGCAATACAATTTACTTTCATTCAATTTCTACACAAAAATAATCTTTTAGATTGATATAGCCATTCATTGCAAACTGAAATTTCACAGCCATGAGAATAATGCCAAGAAGAAGAGTATCTTATCACCTTAGAATTGGAAAACATCTAATGGATGAGGAAAAGCAAACCTACTAAGCACAAGATGAAAGGCCTTATTGCTCAAGCTTGATCAGCGCACATCTACATGGATGTTAACCCCCATATGATCATATTGCTTATTTTTTCTATTCTCGGCATTGGCGTTGCACCATTTATGTTTTAACAGCATACATGAATTGTTCCAAATTAAAAACTTCAAACCAGGTCCTAATTATAGGCAGTAAATTATGACTTAATAAAAAATAGCCATTGGAGTTGGATCTAGGGAGCTGAAAGCATCACATGGCTCAAAGAAACCAAATCAGGGGACCACATACAACAGAGGTAGTAGTGCTAGCTAGTCCTCGGGGCAGGGTAGGGCAGGGCATGGCAAGGGACATTTGGATGCAAAAGCTAGAGATATAGACCCTTTGTTTAGGGTAAATGAGGAAGGAGGAAGCAGTAACAAAACCTAGCCATGTGAAGAAGCAACATCAGACCCTTTCTATGTTTCTTTTGTTTGCTCACATTCTTTTTTGCCATATCATAGCCCTTAGAATTCCTGCAAAATAATAACATGAACTTTATTTCTCAATTTCGCAATGACACAAAACAGTGTAGTATTAACTTGTTCACAGCACAAGTTAAATGGCGACGTTGAAACAATAGAAACTCAAGACATGACGCAAAAGTTGAAAAATAAGAAAATAAATCTAATAGAATTCCAAATATCAAATGACACAACCAAGTATCCATTCACTATAAACTGACATAATATGGCTCTTGTGTAAGTCTTCATTTAAAAACAGGGACATTTCTCAAACATCTTTAAAAGGTAATCAAACTAATGTCAACGGTGATCTAACGAAACCATTATGCACTATAAAGACATCTTCGTACACAAATTATAATAAAACTCACATGTTCTTCCTTCCATTTAAATTGGTTCATTGGGTCCTCCTAGAAGTTTACCTTTAAGTATATATTGTCCCAATTTGTTTGTATCTCAAAGAAAACCATAGTGCGCTCATTAAGGTGATTCATCGAACACCTACAGGCCATTTTTTTCATGCACTCATCAACTCAGCCTAACCAAACAAATAGAACCATATATTCAGAACAAGCAAATAAGCATGATAAATAAAACGATGTACCAAGAATTTGGATTTTCAGCAACTTTCTAGACCACTATATGAAATTGAACCAACCAGAAGAAAACCCAAATAACATATGGGTTTGAAAGTAAAGGCGAAAAGCTGAGGTGGGTACCTGGGACGTCATCTCTAGCTGAAGAAAATTGAGAAATTTGTTGAACCGGAGGGGAAGAACGGCGGTTGAAATAGGTGACAGGGAGTGAGAGATGGAGGTGGAGACAGCGGTCGAAAAGAGAGAAAGTGAGGTCGCCGTCGCCGATGTGGGTTCTGAGGAGGTGACAGTTGCCATCGCCGACGTGGGTGAGAGGGAGAGAGAAAACAAGAGAGGAGAGGTGAGTGAGTGAGAGTGAGAGTGAGAGCTCTGAGCTCAGAACCACAAAAAAAAGTGACACAAGGGCAATACGCAGGCATTAGTGAGAATTTATAGGGGGCATTTGTGATTAGGTTTCAAAGCGGGGATATTAGTGAAAAAAACATGTGCGCCGGGGGCAAAGCCGCGTATTTCCCTAATTAATTAAACGTAGAACTGTTGGATTTGTTTAATTCATGAGAGTTCACCAAGAAATTTCATAATGTTTCTCGAAATATGATGAGGGGGGTAATTACTTTTCCCTCATCGAAGGACATTCCCAAAAGTCCAATATTCTTTTGCTCTTATGTTTTATGTCACTGATGATATCAAAATACAATTAATATAAATGAGGCAGTTTGTAGAGGACAAGCATAAATCTTTTTTATGTATAAATCCTATCCTAGGATTCTGATGTGATTACTTTTTTTAAGCCTAAAGGCATAAAATTCCATGACCCGTAGTGACCTATACATAAGATGTTTTGTGCCTATCTTCTTGTACTGTTCAATCTGCCAAAAACCTGTTTTTAATTATATTGGAACTTTGAGAAGATTTTGGCCCCAAGTTTTTTGTAAGTTTGTAACGCTTTCTTTTGTTTTATAGGGATTGGGAGCTGATATATTCATGAATTGTATCTTTCTTTTTCTTTTTTGTTCTTTTGTTTTTGTTTCCAAACTCGTTAATTACAAATATTGTTTGAATACAATATCCATCGAAAGTAAGTAATCAGTAATCAATAACCACTTGCATCTAATTTTTTGATTTTCTTGTAGTTAGCTTGAAAGCGATGCAGTTATAAAGGATTCTGAAAGGTAGAATGCGCGAAGAATTGTGCAACGCATTAGTATTTTCATTGCTCCTGTGACATTGGTCAATCTATTGCCACCAAGCCAATTGAGAGGAAGGACAAGTATTTCAATGAAAGAATCTGAGGTTGTATTTGCCCCTCTAGATGATTTAGCGTCTGTTCTCAGCTATTGTTTCTTATCCATTCGTCACGGTACTTGGGATCATATGGTACTGCTTCACCATTAATAAAAGGTTCTCCTGCCAAAACAAAAAATAACAAGAAAGCAGACAATCATGTATAAATGAATATCTGATTGGCTAACATTGACTGCCTAAGAGGAAAATTTTCATCATCGAATTCTAGAGACCAACACTGTCTTTTTTTTCTTTGTGAACTGGGGTGGGGAGGGCAATGCACCCCAGAAGCAACTACACAGAATTAGAAATACAAATCAAACAGGCTTTAGAGACTTGACCCAACACTAAGAGATTCTCAAATAAATATGCACAAGACACATCAGATAAATATGATAAAGCCCAGATATGTAATCAGACCACTGAGACCAGTTGTCATTTCTTCTATGAAGTCTAAAGGTTTCCTATATATCCTCCTGAAAATAGTGTGTGTGTTGAGCTAGCAAAAAATCTGGAAAATGACAATAAAACAAGACCTGGACATAAAGACGTAACATATTAAATAACTATGATATCAAATAGGTGCAAATACCTTTGTTGTCTTCTTAAGCTTTAGCATTGGAATGACAACAGTAACCTGATCTGCTAGTATAAATAATGGCCACAGGGCCAGCACACAGAGAGCAACAAAAATGCACCTCACAAATGCACACAAAGCATGAAGGTGATGGAATATGTGGGAGCAAATTTCCTCCCACGGGAATATTCGGTTGAAAGATTCCTTCATCTTCTCCGCCTCTCTTTCTCCCTGCAAAAAGAATAACAATAAGAGGACCACACTCGGGGGGTGTTGGCCAAAGGCCCTCCGATGCCTAAGTTAGTTCAATCGATCTGAAGAGAAACGATAGCTAAAATAGGGTACGGGAATATGTATGTGTGGTAAAAACCGGGTGGCCGGAGCCTTGTGTAAAAGGGAGAGAGATAGTGGCGGTTAGGGTTTCTGAGAGATAATTTCTGCAGAGTTTCAGGTATGAGTTTAGACGTACCTCAACCCTTATATGTGGCCATCCTTTTATAGAGGTCTCGGGAGCTAGGATTTCAGAGGAATAATTCCGTAGATGGAAGAGAATTATTCCTCCCAAATTTGGCGAGATTTGACTAATTAGGGATTTGATTTATTTGATTTAAATCAAATCACTAATCAGGATAGCAATCAAATCAATACCTAATTTAATTAGGTAACTCCTCCATTAATTGAGAATATTCGTAGGAATCAAATCAATCCTCAACCTAATTAGGTAACATTCTATTTAATTGGGTAACCCCCTATTAAATTGAATAATTTCTAATTAGGTCAAATAATCCCCAAATGGAAGGAATTATTTGACCTAGGTTTACGAATTAATTAGGTTCCCATACAATATATGTCGGGGTAGGAAAGCACCATATACAGTAACAAGAAAGAAGCATGGGAAACCGAATGACATTAAAACATCAAACAATGCACTGTTTTAAATGACAGTTGATCACCGCGAAACTGAGAAAAAAGGAAAAGGAAAGAAAAGAAAATTTGATATGTTTGTTCTAACTATATATAAACCATCTTCCAATCCCACGGTGTAGCATCCATTATCTATGTAGTACCCGGTTTGATGAAGTTCCTATAGCAGGTCTGTGTTTCTAATCCTGTTTCTCTCAGAGTACACACATCAAGAATACTTGAAACTGTCATTTTCAACATTTTATTGTAAAATGGGTCATCATGTAAATCTTTCATTCAACTTTCAAACAAACTTACATATGAAAAAAGACAGCATGATAAGAAAAGGAAATTTTTTACAGGGCCATGAGTTTTTATGCCTGAAGAAAAAGAAAAAACAGAGTGCTGACATGGCTGAGAAATTTGATATTCTCAACGTCTGCCATTCTAGACTTGGCATGAATTCATATGAGAAGCAAAGCTCGATATATATAGAGATATATATTTGGGCCAAGGCCCAAGCCGTTTTTTTGTCGATAAGGCGGGTACCAATTGAAATATCTAAAATCCGCGTTTTCTGGCAGAACGGGTCTGGTTTGCCTCCCGCACCCTCGTTCGTTCGTCCCCCTTATCTTCCACCTTGAAATGCCGTTCTTTCACCTGTAAGTTGGATCTTCTCTCACTCTCTCTCTTTCTTTCTTGAAAGCGGTTTCCTCCACATTACGTTTCTCTTCTTGCCCATTTTCTCAATCACCTCAAAAAATTGAGACTTTAAAAGAAATTAGAGGAAAAGCAAAGAATGTGAATGGTTTAGTCTAGTTTTATACTTATCCTCTTTTGTATTCTTACTTGATATTTTCCCTTACAAAAATGAAAAAAAAAATGAAAAAAAGGATTCTATCTTAAGTTAGCGGTCAACCTAATACTAAGTGGCATGAACCCAAATTTGTACCTTTTTCTGGCATCAGTGCAGATTTGTTGTGTGCTATATAATTGGGTTTATATTCAAATGTGAGAAATGTGCAACAGAAATGAGGTTTCCAAGTTGATATTAGTGGTGACATACGCAATACTGATAATTGAAAAGAGTTGTCAATGTTCAAAGTTCTACTGCTAGCATGAAGATTTGAGTTCAAATCCCTAGTGCGGCTGGTTCTATTTAGCAATGCTAAGCTCAATAGGGTGATTTCATCATGCAATTAACTTGAAGTTTATCAATTTGCATACTTGCTGAGTAGCTGACAATGTTTAGGGTGGGGAATTGTCACACAGTTGATGTTTTTATATTTCATCAAACTGAGTTGTTACCAGTACAGTTATTCTATGAGTAAAGTTGCAGCTCAGGTTTCTGTTCCTCATTTCGACAACACTTCTACGATGGCAATGTAATAAAATACCAACCATGTTGGCACTTTGGTGAAGTTCTTGGACAAATGGTCTCGCATGTAGTTAGTGTATGTCCCTTGTATGCATGATAATTTGCTTGGTCGATTTAAAAGTCCATGCATATGGAGGGTTTGCATCTGATTAATATTGTGGTAGAGTTATTTCTCTCCTGCATGTATGGGGCATTTATTATTAAGTGATTTATATACGTATATTTATGCCTGCTTTAATATATAGGTTGATAATTTTAATAAATGAAATCAGCTTCAGATTGATCTGGAATTTGTATAACCACTGTCCTGATATCACATTTTTGAGTTTCTGTCAGGAGATTGACTGCTCCACACTCAACTCTCAATCACGTTCCGTTGTTTGGTTATGTGGTGGAACCCACTCACTTCCCACAGAACATACAGCATTTGAATTATCATTTACCTGTTTTGAAGAATTAGCCTCCCTTGTATGCTTTTGTTCATTCATTCCCTAGATTTCATTCTTTGGGAGCCATGCACATCAGTGCTGACATGGCTGAGAAATTTGATATTCTCAACATCTGCCATTCTATACTTGGCATGAATTCATATGAGAAGCAAAGCTCGATCAGAGAGGTTCAGTCAATGCATCATACTGACTCTCCAGAGAGTATTAGCAAGGAAGAGAACGAAAGACAGAGACGAAAAAAAATAGGACTAGCCAATAAAGGGAGAGTACCATGGAACAAAGGCAGGAAACATAGTTCGGGTAACTAGAGATAGAGTGTATTTTTTTTTATTGGATTTTAAATCTCATACATTTGGTTGAATCTAAAGTTGTGTTCTTCCACGTAATGCAGAGACTTGTGAGTGAATCAAACAGAGAACAATAGAAGCCTTAAAAGACCCCAAGGTGAAGTCACGTAAGATTCAATAAGTTTTATGATATTTTCTTCACGATATGGGTGTTTTTGAATTAGAATGTAAGAGTTTATATCAAAAGGCGCAATAACATAATTTTTTTGAAAATGGTTGGAAGTTTGTCAATCATATTTTTGGATTTCCCTTTTCAATTAAAAGCACTACACAACTCATGTAAGGAGAAAAGAAAAAGGCTTTCATTTTTCAATCAACCGTTTTGTTAATTAAAAAATTGCTCTTTCGGTCACCCTCAATTGGTTTCAGGTTAGAAAAAAGATGTCTGAGCATCCCCGGCCTCATAGGTACACTCACAAGCTTTGTCAGATATAATTAATTAGCTGTCAAACATAATAACTTTGTTTTTCTGTGACAGAAACAAAAGAACTTTATAAATTAATTAGCTGGGTTGTCGTTAAACTTTCAAATACCAAGAGTAGGCTTATGCTTTGACTGAGTGGAAAGTAAATTGTAGTTTACAACCCAATGTCAAGTTGGTTGTATGCACAGAGATGGAAAGAAAGACAAATGCTGTGATTGTGCCTATTTGATTACTCTCAAAATGATTACATGTACGGAAGTCGGGAACTTAATGTTGTAAACTTGTCTGGAGGCACCTTTAAGATTGAATGAGTTCTAACGTTCGCTTCTTGTTAAAATGGTTATTAGGCCTGTATGGGCCATTGGATTGTCATTTTGAATAATTTTTGCGTAATCATATGAAGTACGGTGATGTAATGTAAAGGAAAGCAAGTGCCCTATACTATATGTTTATTTCTTTCTTGAATTATCCTGCGAGAATAGTTTGGCAAGTTAATCAATCATTCATCAAAGGAAGAGGGGAAGAAATAAACTTGTGAAACCCCTTATATGGGCCTCAGATTGTATTATGAACTTTGGATATCTACTTTTAAGCTTTATCTTCCTTGCCTTTTTGAGGGAGAGAGATAACTTAGTTTAAGGTTTTTTAGGCCTGCTGAACAAGTAAACATGATTTTTTTTGGTTTCATGAACATAATGTGACCAATAGTAGCCAATAGTTGTAGGTTGCAGCGCATCTTTGATGAAAGATACATTTTCTATTTTAGTCTTTCTTTTTCTTTGTTTAAAGTTATTTATTGCTCTGAGTGACTGAGTCCAAGGCAAAAAATTTGACAAAAAAATGGACTGTTATGTAGTGCCGAGTCCAAGGCAAAATGCGTTCTTCACTTAGACGTGTTTGGCAACAACGTTTAAAATGGAAACAGTTAAGGGAGAAATTATTTCTGTCATGGGTTGAAAGCATAGCAGAGGCGGCTAAGAAAGGTGGTAGCGGACAGCAAGAGCCCTGTTGGGTTAGCTATGAGAAGATAAAGCAAAAATTACATCTCCAAGAGCTTCAGCTGGCTGCCGAAAAGAACAAGAAAAAGGCGAAGGAGAGGGCAAAGAAAAGAGCAATGACAGCAGAACAAGTTAAAGAAAAAAATATGGCAAGGATTGCTCGTGAGAGGAGAAAAGATGGGGAAGTCTATGAAGATACTGAAGAGTTGACAGTTCTTCAAGGGCGGAATTGTAAGCAGAGATTAATGAAGGTAATTGCTCAGTAGCCAAGACAATACTAAATTACAGCTAGAAGCAATTATGTAGTTCACCATATATAAATTAGAAATACATGACATATCACTCACAAACTTAGCATAAAAAAATAGTATCGCAAAGCATACAATGTTAAGTTCATGAGTAGGTCCAAGAGAAGTGAGTTTTGGAAGGGGGGGGGGGGGGGGGGGGGGGAGTATTCAAATTACAGATGAAATCTGTTTAACATTGCACCATAATGCTTTGTTATATGTAAAGAAACTGACGGTGGATAGAAAAAATGGGTAATTATTGCTTTTCAAATTTGAGACAGGGCTAAGGTTAAAATCTTGTATATTGCAAAATTATTTTCCTGATTCATAAACCAGCTTTCAAAATTTCTTCTTCTTGAGGCCAATTTGAAATCCGCACTATCTCACCCTCTGTTCTTGATCTCTTGGCTTTAAACATTTAGGGAAACTTGCTAGATCAGCATATTAATTATTTTCCTTCATGTTTTCTAATCTGTTGCTTTTAAATGGCATTACCTTTTCCAATGTTGTTTGTTCGAGTGTGTTACTGAATTCTCTTTCTTCTTAATAGCTTGAAAGAAAAACTTCAACAAATGGACAAGCTGCTGCTTGAGGGGACATAGTCATGTCGCATATCGCAGCTTTCGAGAAACTGGATGCTTAAATGCAACCCAATGCTAATTTGACAAGCCTAACAAGAGTCATTATCAAAGTGTGAAATTAATATGTGAAAAACACTAGGGTTTTCGAAATAAACCATAAACAATCCTACTCATGTTCATGGACACTCAAGTAATGAGCTCTAAATGTGTTGATGAAGATGTTCGTAATCAAAACCGGGTTCCGTGGCTCAAGACACATTGATTCTCTCTAAAATAAGTACAGTGCATGTTTAATGCTACAATACTCGTGTTTCTTATACAATCAATCTAGGTGTGTTTAGTATTTCTATTTAACCATATGAAAAACTCATTAGGCATATTACAAGAACCTTAATAGTATGGTGTTTACATTAGGCATTCAAGAAACCAATTCATATGAATGATTATTACTTTATTCATTAGTTGCTTAGGAAAACATGAAGATACATATAATCCCAACAATCTCAAGAAGCATGCTTTTAAGGGTGATCAATCAAAGAACACATACATCAAGGATAGATTATTTTACTAAATGGGAATTCATCAACAACATCTAGAAATTCATAAACTCAAGCATCAAAACAATAGAGTAATCATGTTTAGGGCTTCAACCTAAGCCCTAGCTATGGAGTTTAGCTCCTCATATTCATAGTAACTACAACTTCAAACAAAACTAGAAAGAGTTTACAGATTTTGTGAAGAAGGTGAAGACACAAGATGTTCAATGGTGGAAAAGTTCTTCTCCTCCTTGCTTGGTTGCTCCTTGCTCTCTTCCTTAGCTCCCAAATCTCCGAATTTTGAAGTGTGAATCATGAATGAGCTGATTTCCTCCCCCTAGATGCCTTCTCTCTCTTGCCAACTCACCAATCTCATAGGATGCTTCCTTTTCCTAAAGCTAGGTAAACCATGTCCCCCTTCATAATTTCTTTAAATTTTAATTCCATAAAAGGGATCCAACTTGAGATCCCAGTTTACCTAGATAAAATATTGTTACCAAGTGGTGTGGTAATAAGTAGAGAATGAAGGTGATAATAAAGATGGGTGAAAGTGACTCAAAATAGACTTTCAGAGTTATGAATAAATCCTGGATCGGTTGGATAGACTATACTTGTTCAATGGAGCCAAATTTCGGATATGTTGTAGTCGACACCCATTGGAACAAGTTTCATGCAGAACTTTACCACATCCGAGCACTAGAACATGGTGACCCAAAGCCAAGAAGTTAACCTGCGAAAATGAGCAAAATCAGAATTTATATTCAATAATGCACTTTTAGCTCATATTTCTCCAACCAAGGTAAAACTTATAAAAACACAAAAAAAGAAGTATAAAGCTATAAATTGTCAAGAACTAACTCAAAACATTGGGTGAGTAACATGATAAATCATTTATAAAAATGAACCCAACATCTTTCTTCCATAGCAATTTTACACTTCATTTTTAGCTTCCTGAACCTAATAATGAAATCCTGAGTTGGCTCATTCTCGCTTTGTTTACTCATAGTCAAATCATTGATAGTGACTTCAGGCTGGATTCTATAGTAATAATTATGAAAAGCATTTTCCATCTGCTCCCAAGTATGGACAAAATTGGCTGGCAAATTGGTGTACCAAGAAAAAGCATGATCAGATAAAGAATTCCCAAGTATGTTTCTTCCATAGGAATTCTTCACTTCATTTTTACCTTCTTAAACTTGGTAATGAAATCTTGAGTTGGCTCGTTCTCGCTTTGTTTAAGCGCAGGTAAATCACTGATCGTGATTTTAGGCTGGATTATGTAGTAATAATCATAAAAAGCATTTTCCATATGCTCCCAAGTATGGACAAAATTGGCTAGCAAATTGGTGTACCAAGAAAAAGCCTGACCAGATAAAGAATTCCCAAAAAGCCCGAGCTGTAATAAAGGGTTATTCTCTATGGCAATGCACTGGACAAAAAAACTTGCCTATATGGTCAACTAACGAAGCATAGCTATCCTCTCCATTGAACAGAGTGAAATTGGGCACCTTAAAACCAGGTGGCAAAGGCATCTAATCAATATAGGCCGGATAAGGTTTCTTGTAAATGAGCCTTTCTCCTTTCCTTGCTTCAGGATCTACCATTTCCCTAATCAGTCTTTGTAATGCCCTCATCTCATTGAGAGCATTAATGGGTGGTGTATTCTGAGGTTGTGAAGGCTCAATTCTAAGAGGTCTGGGGATAACTTCTTCTCTTTGCTCCAGTTTTTCTTCAAAGTCATCATTGTTTCTCCAATCTCCCTCTTCTATCTTGTTCTAGTCATATAAATGGTTCTTACCACCTCTGCCTCTTATGCCTTGACATAAAAGAGGAAATGGATTGGGATCCAGCCTCCGAGGTCTATATGGGACTATTGGAGTTGGCGTGGAACTGCTTGCTCCTAGGGTTGACAGTCAACAAAAGGTTCGTTATTCAAAGGCTGCACTGGTGCAGCTTATGTAGGTTAAGGGGTAGATGAGGTTCATTCTGGACAAGCTCTAGTCAATTCACAACCATTGTTGCCCTCAATCCAGCCTGAGCCTCATCCATTTCAGGTATCCCAAAAGTTTGTTCAATGTATGGATTATGTTGGTATGGCCATTGAGTCTTGAAAGAACTCCATATGGAAAGTCTAACTGTTGAACTACATCATTTTGGGTTTTGATTTCGTGCTTCAGCAGTTGCAAGATCTTTCTTGATCTGCCTATGAACATGCCAAGCCATGATCCTTCATATCATTTAAAGAACTACGAGTTCCTGATTGGAAGCTTCCTGCTATTTATATGATCTTGTAGAAGCACTTCCTTGGCCAGAACATCTTGCATCACTTTCATTTGAATCCATTCGTTCTCACTCTGGTTGGAGTGGTGTTTTACCTACCAACAATAAATGTTAGAAATATGTTTGTCTAGAAATCCCATCGAGCGTGCCAAATTGTGTACCCCTTTTTTTTATATTTAATTTTGTTGAAGACTAAGTAAAATTCCCCATTAACCATTTAGCCATTAGATAGTTTTGAGATTAACTTTCCTTTTGGTGAGCGTGCCACTATTCGCAAGGTAATACCCTAACAAATTTGAATGACTTTATATACTTGCGCCCCAAGTAATAGACTTTAAACAAACGATTGTGATTTTGGGTGGGGAAACCTCCCAAAAAAGTTCTTTTCTATGCCTTAAACTAGTGATGACTTCATAATTTATCTAAACAAAAGTGGTAAGTAAAGCAGTACACGATTTTATGGAAAATACAACAAATTAATCCGGGCAGAACGCCCTTAATATACAATTATTAAAGATCAGGCTGGACTGGATGTCATTGTCCTGGAATTGCACGTCAGCACCTTCAACTAAAGAAGATAGGAATCAATACCAAGTTCCATGTTGGCAGAGCTATGAACAAGTTGGGCCGTAGAGAGGCCTTTAAAAGTGATTAGAACGCTGGCAAGGACCTGTTCAGGTTGGTTCTAAGTTATTTAGACAAATTTAAGACATTTAGATGTCTTCAGAAAATTTGTTGAGGTTTTCATAATGATGAAAGACCTGATTCTTGTTTGTTTCATTTAATTTGTTGAACCAAGTTTGTAAGAGAGGTCACTCTCTTTTGAATTCTGTCTAATTTTACCTTATCCTGGCTTTGCGAAGGAAAGCTTGGTTCCCTCTTGGTTATATGAACTCCTTCTTGAGCTGGACTCCTTCTTGAGGAAGATTGCTTGTTTGCTTTCGGTAGATTGTAAGATCTTGTGATCTTTGATTTCTTGGATCAGCCTGGGCTGGTTTTTGAGTTTTCGTTTTGTCTGATTGGTTGGTTGGTTAGGTGTCTTTTGTATAGTCCAGGCACTCTTGTATTTATAGAAGAAAATGTCATGAGGAAATCTGGATATTTTCAGACTTAGCCTAAACCTTATTTTAATGCACAAGTGGCAAAAGGCTCTGTCAATCAATGCATTGATTGTTTTTGGCTTCCGCTCATCAAAGTTGTTGAATGTCTCCTGATCGTTCCTTTTTGAAGAGAGGCATGAACTGACGTGAATATGATGCTCAAAAAACCCTCCAACTAAGGCCATGCCAACCTTAATTTCTAGGTATCGAGGTCATCAAAACTATTTGGAGTTTAGTTACCAACGGTGAGAATTAATCTTGATACCTTGATAGCTAATAAGAAAAGTGAAATGGGTTGAGACTAATTTGATACTTTTCTATGCCCATAAACTTTATGAACGAACAACATATATCCTTTAAATTTGAGTCTAGTTGCTTTGAAATGAAGAAGAAGGAAAAGAAGGTAAAAGCAAACTGAAAATGCAAAATAAAAAGTACAATATTAATAATATATATCTACCCTCCAAGCCTTCCTTTCATTGTGTTGATGCGGACTGTTATCATCACATAGAGCTTATCTTGTAGATTGTCTATGAATTGAAAATACGCATATCTCCATGTCTTATTAATAATTAAAGAACCACACACTCCCCAAAATCCTACTATGAACCCAAACACAGCGAAAATAAAAAACCACTGAAGTGGAGCACCACAAAGTTCTAGATTCCCCTCAAAGGCAGAAGCATTGAAGCTTTGAAGCTTTGAAGCTGGGTGCCTGTTGGTATTGGTCCTTCAAGATTATTGTATGAGACATTAAATTCTCTCAAAAAATTAAGGCTTGTCAATGAAGATGGGATTATTCCAGACAAGTGATTCGTGTAGAGGTCCAAAACCTCTAAATTTTTTAGGTTAGATATTTGGTCTGGAATGAAGCCGGAGAAGTTGTTGGAGTCAAGAAATAACTCGTGGAGAAGCCATAATTGGCCGATCTCAGCAGGTATATAACCACTAATGTTATTATTAGATAAGTCTATCATTGCTGGAAAAAAAAGATAATTTCTGTGAAGGATATGCTCGAATTGGGTTTACACTTGGTGCGACCGTAGACTGGCAATTCAAATTGATATTTGTCTACTTGAGATGCAATAGGTTCATAAAGCAACCTTGGTAGTCTACAAAGGTGCTTTGGAAATTCACCTGAAATTTGGTTGTGTGACAAGCCTATACGAAACAACCTAGGAAGAGTTCCCAACCAACTTGGAATTAGCCCTGTGATTTGATTAAAACCTAGTTGCAACATCTCTAGATTCTTGAGCTTTGATAACCATACAAGTATTTTACCAGCGAGGTCACAATAACCCAAACTCAATACCCGAAGATTTTGGAATCCGTCAAAATCAACCATGTCATCATAAGATGGCATTTCCTCACCTACAAAGGAACCAGTAAGAATGAGTGTGTGAAGCCTTTTGATACTCATCAATATCTTCATTGCCCCTGTGAGGTTGGTGAATCGATTGTAACTAAGGGAGAGGAAGGACAATGATTTCAATGAAAGAATCTCAGCTTCTATTTGTCCCTCTAGATGATTTGTAGCCAATCGAATGGCTTTTAAGGACCGACATGAGTAAAGGCTTCCTGGAACTGTACCAGTGAAGTTATTGTGCCACAAGTCAAGTTTAGTAAGTTGATTAAGTTTGGAAAAATCAAGCATGGAGATATCTCCTTCCAAGTTGTTGGATCCCAAACGCAGTTCTACAAGGTTTGTGCAATTCATCAAAGACTAGGGCAAAAAACCTTCTAAATTGTTGAAATCAAGGGTCACCAACTTCAACTTGGAGAGCTTCCCCAAATTGAGAGGAAGCTCGCGGCCAAAATGATTAAAGGAGAGGTCAAGGATGGCAAGGTTTGTGAGGTTGACAATTTTATCACTAATGGCTCCATGTAGTGAATTGAGAGGTAATGCAATTTCTTCAAGTTTGGTAGCATTATAGATATCTTCTGGAAATAATCCTGAGAGGTTATTGTGACCAGCACGAAAAACCTGCAATTTGGAATATTTCCCTAGCCCAGGAGCAAGGTTGCCACTGAATACATTGGAAGAAAAATCCAATAGCCTAAGGAAGGAAGAAGAATGTTTGAGACAAATAGAGGATGAGACATACCCTGTGAAGGTATTGTTGCTGACATTGAAACTAGTCAAGTTGCTTGCTTGTTGGAAGAATGAAGATGGAATTGCACCAAAGAAGTGATTGCTGGACAAATCAACTGTCCGTATATTAATAGATGGTAGAGAAAGTGGCAGTTCTCCAAAAAGATGGTTATAGCTCAAATCAAGGATCTCAAGTTGATTCAAAGATAAGAAGAAGTGAGTTTCAAGTGAACCACATAATGAATTGTGGGAAAGGTTCAAGTGGGTGAGATGGGTGAGATTTGCAAGTGAAAAGGGAGAGATAACTCCTTTGAGCCCTTCGGAAGGTAAGAGCAAACGGGTGACCCAACCATCTTGATCACAAGTGATGCCCTTCCAATGACAGCAATCAAGGGATGTCCAATTTAAAGGAGGAGAAGATAAAGTGGAGGCAAAGGACAGGAGGGAGCTGCGTTCAGTTTGTTTGCAGGCATGGATATTTGTAGATATAATGCAAGAGAATAAGAGGAAGAGAAGGAAGGGATGAGCCATTAGGTTATAAGCTTGCACTAACATGTTGCTTTGTGTATGTGCCGTTGCTCACATGTATTTACATATATAAGAGCAATGATGCTTGAAAAGGATGCAAACATCAGTACAAATTGAGAAGTCTCGGCAAACCTGATAGAAGACCTCTTCTATAAGATTTCAAAACCTTGGGGCCACCAGGAGGGGACTTGACCGTTATATATGTGAGAAACAGAATCCTTGTTGAATTTAAACTAGAATATGTTTTGACTATTTCCTTTTATTTTTAAGGCAACTGATACTGGTACCAGCTCATCTTCCATGTTAATCACTCAAAGTCCAAGTTCAAAGTTGTTTTTCTTGTTGATGATTCTTCTAAGAACTCATCTTTGTCTTTTGAGTTTCTTATCTCCACACTTTTGACATGTGCTTTCCCTCATTGGTGTTTTCTTTCATTATGATGATAATTTTTCATGGAATTTGGAAGATATATGGTGTTATTTTTCTTGCCAGATAGATATGACCTGAGAGTGACAGTGCCAGTGAAGCCTGATCCAACATTATACATTGACGTCCTATTCATGTTCAAAGTTGTTGCGAAAATATCATGATATGGAACTCAAAAAGATATTGAAAAATGCTAAAATCGTTGTCGCGCACAGGGGAACACGAACCCCTCTCCTTTCTCATCCTCTTGCCCGACCTTATCCAACACACTACTCATGAATTTATGAATAGAAGCTACAACGTTAACATTTATTCATGTTCAAAGTTGTTTTCTTGTTTCTTCTAAGAAAATTCAAAATTGGAGGATAGTCATTATTTCCAAGTTGTTTGCCCCACAAGAAGGCAACTACTATAATTTACGATGCAAATTATTGATATTCAAAGAGAAGACTTTTGCTACTTAATTTACAGTCCACGACGACGTTGTGGTGTTGATAAAAGACTTAGGATGTAAGACTAAAAGACTTAGTATGACAAATAAGGTGTCATCATGTATAACCCATCAAGAAATATCCCGCCATCAATAATTTTATTAAACTCAATAATTGGAGGATAGTCATTCTTTCCAAGGTGTTTGCCCCACAAGAAGGCAACTACACAGAATTATAAATACAAATCAACACTACTACAAAAAAAACGAAATAGACGACGGGAATCCACCGTCGTGTATCATGGTTTACAACCGACGAGAATCGACCGCCGTCTTTTCACATATGAAATAACGACGGCAAATCACCGACGTGGTTAATATAGTACACGTCCGTAAACAAACTAAAACCGACGTAGATTTCATACTTCAAAGCATAAAAAGAGACCTTTCGACTATAATAGACGACGGTTTTAGTAAAACACAGACGTTTAAATAATGTTAAATGTCAAAAACAACTAAAAAACCGACGTAAATATATTTATCAACGTCTCTTAATCAAACAACAACGACGTGTACAACTTAAAAACCGTCGTGGTTAATACATACTACGTTCACTAACTGAAAAAATTGACGTCTAAAACATATAACATGGCATATATCTACCTGAACTGACGTAAAAACAACATTAACCACGACCCATTAGGTCCCCACAGACGTTGAAAATTATTTTGACGGCTTGAACACAAAAAAAACGACGTGGTTACTATATTACACGTCATAAAACAATTAAAACCGACGTCGATTTGATACATAAAAGCATAAAAAGAGAGCTTTCGACTATAATAGACGACGGTTTTAGTAACAAACAGACGTTTAAATAATGTTAAATGTCAAAAACAAATACAAAACCGACGTAAATATGTTTATCAACGTCTCTAAATAAAACAAACCGACGTGTTAAACTTAGAAACCGTCGTGGTTAAAAAATACTACGTTCACTAAATAAAGAAACTGACGTCTAAAACATATAACATGGCATATATTTACTTGAACTGACGTAAAAAAAGGTAATAACCACGACCCTTTTCGGTCACCACAGACGTTGAAAAGTATTTTTGACGGCTTGAAACATAAAAAAACTGACGTGGTTAATATATTACACATCATAAATCAAACTAAAATCGACATCGATTTGATACATAAAAGCATAAAAAGGGAGCTTTCGACTATAATAGACGACGGTTTTAGTAAAAAATAGACGTTTAAATAATGTTAAATGTCAAAAACAAATACACAACCGACGTAAATAGTTTTATCAACGTCTCTAAATAAAACAAAACCGTCGTGGTTAATATATTACACGGCAAAAAAAAAAAAAAACTAAAACCGACCTCGATTTGATACATAAATGCATAAAAAGAGAGCTTTCCACTATAATAGACGACGGTTTTAGTAAAACACAGACGTTTAAATAATTTTAAATGTCAAAAACAAATACAAAACCGACGTAAATAGTTTTATCAACGTCTCTAAATGACACCGACGTGTCAAACTTAGAAACCGCCGTGTTAATAAATACTTCGTTTACTAAATAAAACAACTGACATCTAAAACATATAACATGGCATATATTTACTTGAACTGACGTAAAAACAACAATATTAACCGTTTTAAAATGAATTATAATTAACCGACGTGTTTTCTTTTTCAAATGGCGGTTTTTATTTCATTTTTGCGTTGTCATTCCACGTCGGTTGTGAAAAACCCGACGTTGTTTGTTTTTTAGACGTCTCTCTTTTGCGATTTTTGTAACTTGACCGTCGTATTTTCAGCTTTAATCGATTATTTTTAATTTTTGATTTGTCGTGCCCAAAGCTTGCAGAATGAAAATGTGATCGGAATTAAAATGATATACAGACCTATGAATTAATGTCATACAATTAACTGCATAACTAATGTCATACATTACAACAATCAATCAATCCATATATCTTCACACCCATCTCTAATATTCTCACTCCCAAACTCACCTACTAGGTCATCAAATGTGTCAACATTTGGTATCCCTCTAGAAAATGGCTCACACTCAATTCTAATATCACCTAGCACATCATCACCAATAACATCATTATATTCTCTATTAGGCATTGATAACAATACCGACCAACCACGATGCATTGGGTCGTCAACATAAAATACTTGTTTGACTTGAGAAGCCATAACAAATTGGTCATTCCTATATCCAATTTTACTCAGATCTACAAGGGTAAATCCAAGTTCGTTGACTACAAGGCCCGAAGTGTTATCTATCCAATCACAACTCAAGACTGGGATTCTAAACTTTTGGTAGTCAAGATCCCAAATTTCTTGAATAACCCCATAAACACCCATATTGGAGACAATAGGGTTTTTATCCTTGGCACTAGCAACTTGCATAGTATGTGCAAGTAAATAAACTCCACTATTTTGGACAGTTCGTACATCATCTTGTGCCTTGGTGCTAAATTTGACATCATTAATAAGATAGCTCCTATATGATGGCACTACCATGCTTGGACCAGCTGCTAACCACCTCAAATTTTCTGATATGCCATTATAATCTTCCCCATTAAATTGACTTTGAACCTGCAAATTAAACATATATAGTAATTCAATCTAACATATATATAGAAAAAAAGAAAATTAAAATAAGTTCAATATGTCATTCAATAACATATATACCTTAAAACGTAGCCATTGAATGAAAGTGCTATTGTGCTTATCTTGTAGCCACTTTGTTCTCTTTCTAAATTTCGGATAAGTGGTCTTGATGTGGATCATATGTTCCCTACAATTGACACGAAAAAAAACACGCATTACGGTCCCTTATATATAAGATAAACATAAGGAGTAATAATATTTAAAATGGCTACATATATATGAAAAATTAAACTCATACGTACTCGATATAAGGTAGGACTTCCTCCGTATTCTCCAAGACATATAGATGTGCCTGGTTCAACAAGTCCATATCAACTAAGCTCACTGTGCAACCTGATAATGGCTTTGAAACTCCCATATTCTGGCTTGAAGGCACTCCAACTGTACTAACATCAAATAAATGCTCGGTACAAAACTCTCCAGCTTCTTTAGCTATATACCGCTCAGCAATGCAACCTTCAGGACGAGTACGATTCTGAACATACCCCTTTAGCACTTTCATATATCTTTCAAACGGATACATCCATCTGTCCGCCGCGCAAATCAAACGGCCTGGAGTTCCGGGCCGAGGGATCAGCGTTGACACGCGGTTTCCTGCTTTTGGGTGCGGTGCGGTTGTGCGCGGGCGTGCCAGCACGGTCTCACCGTGCGTCGAGGTGTTTGAAATGGGTGAAAGTGTTTAGATGGTGCGTCTGTTTGGACTCGTCTTCTAATCAAACGATTGTAGCCGAGAGAGGAACAAGTCTCGGCTTTAGGTTCACGGCCTGAACTACAAGGCCGTTGAGTGGTGGTGTTGGTGGTTTTAGGGCGGTGCTCAGGCGCGCTGCTCAATGAGCGGCGGTCGTATGATATATGGGGTGAATGAGCGAATAACAAGGATGGTGCTCCGGCGCCTTGAAAATCAAGGGTCGTATGATATATTGATGAATGGATTTTCCTTACAGACTAACACTACTCCTAGAAAAGCAAGTAAAGATATTGAAACTGCATTACAGGAAAATATAAGTTGCTTCGTGAGAGGCTTTGGTTTGGTGTTTGAACCCCTTGAAAGTGGTCTTGAGTCTTGTATTTATAGGAGAAGTCCCTGGAGAGGTAATCGAGGCTGAAAATCTGCATGGTGGAGCCTGATTGGCGCAAGTGGGCAGTCTAATTGACATTTGGGATCGTGAAGCATGGTGGTGTGACCCCATGAATCCCGGTGAATCTGGCCGTCGCCCTGATCGTGGGTTCTGCACTTCTGGCCGTGGAGACACATTTATTGTTCTGATGGCTGTTCACCTAATCTCTCAAGCTGTAAAGAGTTTTGTGAGAATGTTGGCGTCTAATCATTCTGTCTTCTGTCACCAAAACCTGACTTCAGTCACTTCCCACATTCCCTCACGCATTAAATGCTTATTCCTTGCCAGTGGGTGTCCTGCATTAAAGGGGCATTGCTTCATTGAATGAAGCATGGGACCCTGCCATCACGTGATGATCTGACTTTAATATTTTTGGCTGTGCCTTTGTTCGATCTCGGCCTCGGCCTGTAATCGAGGCCGAGATAACCATGACTTAGCCACTTTTCTCTTGTTTCTCTGGAATGCCAAGCATCCTGGCAAAACGCTGCGTTCTACCTCAGCGGGAGAAATACAAGGCCGAGAAGAGAAGTTCGCTCGGCCAACTCGTGGCCGTGATTTATCAGGCACAAACACCATCTAAAATATCCTGGCCCACATAGACGAACTTCTCTGACAAGATGTACTACTAGATGAACCATGATATCAAAGAATGAAGGGGGAAAGTACTTCTCAAGCAAACACAAAGTAACTACTACATCTTCTTCCAACTTATCTAGCTTGGAAACATCTACCGTCTTTGCACATATAGCATTGAAGAAGAAGCACAATCGAGTTATTGCATACCTTGCAGGCTTCTCCAAAACAGAACGAATTGCCACATGAAGCAATTGTTGCATCAAGGTATGGCAATCATGAGATTTAAGGATACAAGATTTTTTATATTTGAAGAATAACCTTCAGGAACCTTCATACCATAAAAAGAATTGCAAACCGCTCTCTTCTCTGCTCTTGACAAATTCCAAGGCCCTGGAGGCAAGCGAGTACGTCTTTCTCCATACTCGGGTTGCAAATCAATTTTTACCCCGATGTTCAATAAGTCTAACCGAGCAGCAATCCCATCTTTATTTTTTCCAGGGATCTCTAGCAATGTGCCAATGATACTATCGCAAACATTCTTCTCAATGTGCATAACATCTAGGGCATGCCTCACAGGGAGGTATTTCCAATACTCGAGATCAAAGAATTTTGATTTCTTTTTCCAACAAACTCTGTCACCATCATTCTCACCAACACTTCCCCCATTTTTCGAGCTCCATATGTAATTAATATCTTCAACCATATGCAGCACTTCTTCTCCTGTTAATGGCTCGGGAGGCATGCCATATTCAGGTTTCCCATTAAAAACTGCATGTTGCCTCCTATATGGATGATTGATTGGTAACCACTTTCTATGCCCAATGTAACAAATTTTGTGGCCATTTTTCAACCTGTGACTAGGTGTATCATCGCCGCATATTGGACAAGCTTTATATCCTTTAACAACACAACCAGATAAGTTTCCATAAGCCGGAAAATCATTAATTGTCCACAGTAATGCAGCTCTGAGTGTAAAGTATTCTCCTATGTGGGCATCATACACTTCTCTAATCCCATCCCACAGAGATTTCAAATCATCAATCAAAGGCTCTAAGTAGTCGTCTATATCATTTCCGGGCTGTTTAGGACCGGAAATCAATATAGTCAACATCATGAACTTCCGCTTCATGCATAGCCATGGTGGGAGATTATATGTAACTAACATAACTGGACAACAACTGTATCTGCTACTTAAAGAACTGTGGGGATTGAATCCATCAGATGAGAGAGCCAATCTCAAGTTTCTTGGCTCATTACCAAAGTCGGGCCATTTTTCATCAACAACTTTCCAAGACGGGGAATCCGCTGGATGAGACATATAACCATCAACTGATTTTCTTGCAGCATGCCAAGTCAAACTCTTAGCTGTCTTATGTGATTGAAACATCCTTTTAAACCTTGGAATTGGAGGAAAATACCACACCACCTTCGCTGCCACACCCTCTTTCAAGAACCCATCCTTGGTTTCCTTCCACCTTGAGATACCACAAGTAGGACAATTAGTTGCATTCTCATACTCCTTCCGATGCAAAATGCAGTCATTGGGACATGCGTGGATTTTCTCATAACTCATCCCTAAAGCAGACAAAGTCTTTTTTGCCTCGTACCTAGAGGAAGGTAGTTTATTTCCTTCTGGAAAAAATTCTCCTTGAAGTATCAATAATTCTGTAAAGCAAACATCACTCATCCCATGTTTTGATTTCAAATTATATAACTTCACCAAAGCCGACAACTTCGTGTACTTACTCTAACCAGGGTACAAGGGTTGATCGCTATGCCCCAATCACATTGGCAAACTCATAAGGATCAGATCCAATATTGGCAAAATCATTATCATCCATCCCTAATTCTTCAGAAACATAACTGAACCTACTTTGCTCATCTTCTTCCACATTTCTACTAGCATTGGTAGTCCATTCCCAAGGTTCTCCATGCCATCTCCAAATCTTATAGCTTTGGTCAATTCCATTAAAGTATAAGTGTTCCCTTATAATTCCAACCCCAAACAATCGAATATTCCCACATGTAACACATGGACAACGAATCTCAGTTGTATTTCCAAGATTTTCTGACGCAAAATTCAAAAATCCTTCCACCCCTAACTCATATGCCTTCGATCTTCTATCCTCATGCATCCATGACTTATCCATCTCACACTCTATCAAATTCATATAAATATATATATATATATATATTAAAGTGGAAAGACCAGCAATGAAACACTACCTCATTCAAATAGCAGAGAACAAAATGAAAATTAAATATCAAACATGTACAAGACGACGGTTTAAAAAAATAATCATCGTTTAATATACATTCAGACGACGGCATCTATAGTCACCGTCGTCATTAAGATACCCAAACCCAGAAATTTGAACGGTGTTCTGGTAGCCTAAAGACGACGTTTAATGGAGAACAGTCGTCTTTAGGCTACCAGTTGCGGCTTAAAACTCAGACGACGGGAGTAAATGAACAACCGACGTATAAAAACATTTGGACGACGGTTTTATCCTTCAACCGTCGTCGTAGTTAAAAAAAAACAGCTTAAATCTCCCATCCCCATTCCTTTTCCAAGAACCCATGGCCAAACAAACATAAAAGAACCCAAACATAGAGCAATTATTACAAGATTACAAACACCAAAACCCTAATATAGCTACCAACGAAAACATTTATGGATTTAAGAAGAGATTAGGGTTGTACTTACATGGATATTGAGAGAGAGCTGCGAGAATATAACAACTGCTTGAGAGAGAGCTTGGAGAATCTACGTACCCAATGCTTTGAGAGAGAGCTTGGAGAATCTACGTACCCAATGAGAGATCTTGGAGAATCTACGTACTCAATGCTTTGAGGGAGATCTTGGAGAATCTACGTACTCAATGCTTTGAGAGAGAGCTGAGAGAATATAACAAAAGCTTGAGAGAGAGCTGAGAGAATTAGGATTAAAGGGACTAGAGTTGTACTTACATGGATATTGAGAGAGAGCTGGGAGAACGAAAACTTTCAGACAAATTTATGTTGAAGAGAGAGAATGAACTATTTGAGGGTTAAAGGGAAATTCTGAAAATTTTAGGTCGCGGTCAAAAATTTTAAAGTACCGCGTTTCAAACGACGACGACGGACAACACTTACACGGACGTCTAATTATTACTTACAACGGCGGTTTTTATAAATTAAAGGACGTCGCTATTTAATAACCGACGTTGTAAACATAAAGGACGTCGCTATTTAATAACCGACGTCGTAAACCGAATTCAATTAGTCTTTGGAGAAAACCGGCTTCGTTTCAGAAAACCCTAAACCCTAAACCCTAAACCCTAAACCCTAAACCCTAAATTTTCAAATAATTTTAAAAAAATACACAAGTACGAGAAAAATGAACCGAAAATTGCTATGGATTCCTTACAACATTGCCTTCTACAATAGTAGGCTAAAATATGGATTTCATAATTTTGAATTTATTGGCACCAATGGATCACATAAACCTTAGGGTTATGTTATGTAAAGTATAAGGAGTACCATGCTTTGTCTCTAAATTTGTTTGAAATTTGTTAAATCTGTCAAACTTTGAAAACTAAAATTACATTTTTCAGGCCTTAACGGGCAAGATATTGTCTCAATCAATGCATAGAATTTGCAGGTATATTTTTCAGATTTTGTTTTGAATATATTATTCATATTAGTAATTAAATACAATAAAAAAATATTTCCAAAATTATATTTTTTAAAGCTTTAGGATAGAGACAATATTCCAATGCTTGGTAGTTTTCAGTTTAATTATTGGATTTAGTTTTGAATTTAATATGGAATTAAATAAAATAGAAAAGTCAATAAAAATTAAATTAAAAATGACCTATCCGACGTTGTATCCCTTTACACTGACGTTGAAACTAATATACAACGACATCTTTTTTATAACCGACGTTGTTTAACATACAAAGGCGGATATTTAAGAATATCCGCCTTTGTATATTATTAACACGTCGATAAGGGTATACGAACCGACGTAGTATATGAGTACAAATTCATTTATACAGGATGAATTAATTGTAAACCGTCGTTGTTATACTATTAAACGTCATTTTAGTGTATATAACCGTCGTTGTTTAAATATACAAAGGCGTATATTTAAGAATATCCGCCTTTGTATATTATTAACACGTCGATAAGGGTATACAAACCGACGTAGTATATGAGTACAATTCATTTATACAGGATGAATTAATTATTCAACGTCGTTGTTATGAATATTAAACGTCATTTTAGTGTATATAACAGACGTTGTTTAAATATACAAAGGCGGATATTTAATAGTATCCGCCTTTGTATATTATTAAGACGTCGATAATGTTATACTAACCGACGTTGTATATGAGTACAATTCATTATACAGGATGAATTAATTATAAAACGTCGTTGTTATATCTATTACACGTCATTGTAGTGTATAGAACCGACGTTTGTTTAGGGTTTAAGACGTTTGTTTAGGAATTAATTATAAAACGTCGTTGTTATGACTAATATACGTCAGTTTAGTGTATATAACCGACGTTGTTTAAGTATACGAGTACAATTTTATTTTTCAGGATGAATTAATTATAAACCGTCGTTGTTATGGATATTACATGTCGTTTTTAAGAATTGCAAGACGACCATTGTGTACACGTATGAGACGTGTAAATTAGAATCAGACGTCGGTGTTTGGGAACTAAACAAGTTTTAAAACAAAATTTAATTTTTTTTATTTTTGTTCGCTTGATTACAACAAAATATTATGTACATTTTAAATAAACTAAATTAAACCTAAACATTGTTCATAAATATTTATCTACATCAATTATCCTTAGGTAATTGCTTGTTCACGAATTCTGCCCATTCATGCCTAACTTCGTCAATATCCTCTTGTTTATACTGAACTTTATCTTTTTTCTTGTCAAACTGCAAAATAAACCAAAAAACAGATGTGTTATAAAGGTACAAACGACGGTTATAAACTAAAATATGACGTAGTAAAATAAAGAAAGTATATCTAAAATGTTGCGTTTTACCTTCTTCTCGAAATTTAGGTCTGGATCATGAATTATATCTCTCATGAATTGCATCACGTAATAGCCACACTCTACACTTGTTGGTTGTTCAGGAGTGCCGTGTAGATTTTTCCAAATGGCCTGTTTACGTGAATTTTTATTTATATGAATGTTAAACATTTTAATTGATCTGTTATAAGAAAACAAAGGGTGTTAATGACAAAACAAAAATTTAAATACAAATAGTAACCGTCGTGGTAAAATAGAGTCAAAACGACGGAGTTTTTTAAACCAAGACGTGATATTTTGTTTAAAACGGCGGTAAAAACTTACCGTCGTTGTATAACGTTACAACGTCGGTAAGAGTAAAACGTCGTATGACAAAAAATTGAGCAGAAAAAATTAAACGTTCTTAAATAAAACCCAAACGACGTGGTAATTTAATTAAAACGATGTTTTAAAGAAAATACTGACGTGGTAGTTAAATTAACACGTCAGTAATAACTTACCGTCGTTATATTTTCATTATAACGTCGATATTTTTACAAACCGTCGTTTATTTAAATACTTTATAGGAAAAATTTTAAATCAGAAGAAATCAACTTACGTATTGACTATATTTTTCATGTCGTCGTCAACCATGCGTTTTGGCAGTGAATTCATGTAATAGGCGGTCTCGTTGCTGGTCTCACAATTACCATGACCCAATGACCCCTGCACATAATGATTCATATAGGTTAAATAGTACTACAAAGAAAAATATTAGAAGCTCAGGAAAATACTTTAAATGGTACTAACCCTGGATTATAAGGGACCAAGAAAAATTGATTCCCATCTGCTGTTTGCAGGCGGTTTGTCAGGTTTTTTATTCGGTCTGATATTGATCCAAGCTCCAGAGCTCACTAGCCCAGGGTCCACGAAGCCAACAAGGTTTACCATATTTGCCATTTTTAAATAGTCAAATAGGAACCTAAATATATGAAAGTCAATTAAATGAGATTTTAATTTAAAAGAAAGGAAAATGTAAAACAAAATGGGATTAGGGAGAATTACCTCATGTATACTGATATCACTGTGGTTCCAATCTCAACCATGGAACCAAACTGCAAAACATCTTCAGTGAAGAGGAAGGTATCATGCTCAATGCCAAACACTTCCTTGGGCATGTGAATTGTTAGAGCCTCGTTACCATTAGGCAACAACTTGGTCCGGAAATGTTGGCATAAGGCTAACAGAGGAGGTGGCATGTCTAGCTTTGAGAGATCCTGTTACAAGAAATAAATAAAGAAATATAAGTTAGTTTGTGTGTGAACTTTAAACGACTCTAACTAAACTCAAAAAACAGACGTGGTATATAATATAAACGACGGTTTCTAGTAAAAACTGACGGATGAAAGGTTATAAACGTCGGTAAATAGATAACCGTCGTTGTATTCAATTTATAACGTCGCTATACTATAGAAAGGTCGTCTAATATAAATACAGTTAATGAAATCATGAAATAGACGACGGTTTATAAAAGAGTTAGACGACGGCAGAAAACACAGTCGTTATTTTTAATCTCTAATAATTTGCAAAAAAAGTAAAAGCGTCGTGGTATTTCACTAAACACGACGTGTCTTGTAAGAAACGGGACGTATATACCGTCGTTATTTTAAATTTTAACGTCGGCTATTGAACGGAGCGACGTCTATTAAAAATTTAAAAAGAGAAATAGAAAATAGCAGAGATTTTACCGTGTCCTCTTTCTCTTTTCTTGCAGGTATGAGCTTCAGGCTTCGGATCTTCTAATTCCAAAGCTAGGGGTCTGATACCAGTGGCCCAGAGCAGCTTGCCTTATCAGACATTGGATTTTTTGGGCTTTGACCATAAGGGGGTAAAATAATTGGAGGAATTGGAGAAATTGGGGTTTGGAGCATCTGGCTGGGATCAAAATTAGGAACTAGTTGACGGATATATGCCAACATAGCCTCCCTCTATGCTCTGAACTGCTTCCATTATAGTTTCCCTTGACTTCGCCTCAATCCTCAAGGTCTCTTCTCTGACTGCCTCCCTCACACTTTCCTTCAATTTGTCACCAAATTTCACTCTCTGCTGTTTCGGCAAATTGAAGAACTGAGTTGGGGTAATGCCAGGCACCAGCTCCTCTGACTCTCCCACCATGCTCCGGGGGTTCCCAAAGCCAGAGTCAAGATATCATTGGTCCAGGAGACAGTCAGAGTGCCTTCGGAGACTTGCTTTTGCAAATCATCCTAAACGAGAGAAAAAGAGATTGTTAGAAACTGAGAAGGGTGTAAAACAGATAAATATACCGACGTTGTAAATAATAAACAACGACGGTTTTAATTAAATGACTGACGTGGTATTAATTTAAAACGTCTGTAGTTAAATACCGTCGTTGTTTACAATTTACAACGTCGGTATATAAAAATACGTCGTATATTCAAAATAAAACAGATTAAAACATAAATCAAAGACCGTCGTAGTATCCAAAGTAAGACGACGGATTATTAAACAAACAGACGTAGATGTCCAATTCCATACTGCTGCAAAAATTTACCGTCGTTGTATAAGCATTATAACGTCTAGATAAGATAAAACCGTCGTAAGTTTTAATGAAGAAGTGAAAAAACTTAATAGAAATATGCATTCTTTTCCAGAAATTGTACACCACAAATTTCAGTGAAATAGACAGAGAGAGGGAGAGTGTGTGCGTGATTAAACTTAAAACAAAAATGCAGTTTATAGAATAATTTAATCCGTCGTATTAATTCTATCTAGACGTCTACTTTATTCAAAAACCGACGTCCTATTCATTTTATAACGTCGCTTATTTAAAGATAAACGACGTCTATACCAAAACAAAACACTCTGTTTTTCAAATTTAGAACAGAGTTAGTGAGACTTACAATTATTTTTGCCTTCTCTGGAGTCTTTGGATCAGGGATGTTTCCTGTTTTATCTTCTCTTGCTTTCTTCCATAGAACAGCTCAATCGATTTCTTGAACTTCGAGCATGGTTTCTACCAATTGGTCCTCCAAACCAACATACCCTTTTCTAGACAACCTATGGTTGTACTCCAATTTATCCCTCCTCTCCTTCTCAAGCATGCTTAGCCTCAAAATCTGGGGTTAACCTTGAAGCTACGAAGGCATCCCATTGCGACTTCTCTATGAACTTATAAAGAAATGGGACTTCTTTTAATTTCTCCTTGTCATGTGCGAATGGAAGGATATATTGCTTAGTTACGTTATACTTGAAATCCTTCCATTTTTTGGCGGCAGGCGACAAGACCAAGTTCTTGTAACTATCCCCAATAACATAGGACATTTGAACAGCTTCCCAAATCTGCTCCTTCACGTCCTTGGGTATTTGTTTCCATTTCTTGTCCACAAGAGGGACTCTGGTGTGTGCCAAAACACCAATGAAAGATTGCATCTCAACAGCAGCCTTGCCATGTGGTTTGCCATCTTTATTGAACTCAACCACAGGCTTAAGCTTCTCAATTTTCCTCTTCACAACACGGCTCATTGTGCTCAATCCTGCGGCCAGATTTTGGCTCCTCAACAAATGTGGCTGTGCTCGAAGTCTTTTCTGAGGTTGAGGAAAATCTCATCCTCTTCGAGGGTTTGCTTTGAGTTGATTTTTCAACTTCCACTGAACTTGTTTTGGGTTCATCCCCTTGTGCAATTGAACCTCTTTGGCCTTTGACGCTTCAAGCTTCCTTGTTTTGAGATTTCGAAACCATTTTTGATTATCTGCAAGGAAAACAACGTCGGTTAATAAAACTAAACGACGTAATAATGGAAATAAGACGACGGTTTTATATATTTCATGACGTAAATGTGTATAAACTACGTCGGTTAATAATAATAACCGACGTGGTTTACAAATTACAAAACGATTGTTCTTCTCTCACTAGACGACGGTTTTATCTTGTTTCCGACGTATTAATTATCACACCATGACGGTTTTTAGCCACCGTCGTGCAGTTTGCATTACGGCCGTCGTGGTGTGTCCATTCTATCATCGAAAACAAGACAGAACTGTCGTCTTTTGGCGTCGTGAGAGTATCTACTTATGTATTTAATCAAAACCAGTGAAAGATTTCTTCAATTTGACAGAATCTTGTTTCCAACAACTACGGCATGCAAATGAAATGTAAAAAAAGGGAAGAGAGTGAGAAAAAACCTTTGGCATGCAAAGAAAAGTTTCCTTCCGACGAAGACGAAGACAAAAATGGTGATTTGGAGATGAAGATGAAAGATTTCAGACGAAAATGGTGATTTCCCAAAACCTTTGGCTGCTTTTGGGAAATGAGAGGGAAACTACGATACTTTATCGGGAAGAGAAAACCGTAGAACATTAGGTCAGGTGACGAAAATTTTATATATTTTCCCAGAGTTCAATACAACGACGTTGTTATTAAAAAACCGCCGTATTATTTAGTTATAACGACGGTAGTTAATTCATAACTGACGTGGTTATCACAACTGCCAAAAGACTTTTGGAATTCCGATGGGGTTATGACGGCGCTTTGTTCCTATAAACGGACGTTGTACTTATAAATTCAACGACTGTGTATTTTAATAAACCGACGTGGTTACTTTGGGGTTCTGAAAACGACGTCGTTCTCTTTTTAATACGCGCCAAATGACTTTTGGATTTCCGATGCAATTATGACGGTGCTTTTTTTTATCTTAACGGACGTTGTACTTAGAAATCCAACGACTGTGTATTTTAAGAAAACGACGTGGTTACTTTAGGGTTCTGAAAATGATGTCGTTCTATTTTTAATACGCGCCAAATGACTTTTGGATTTCCGATGCAGTTATGACGGCGGTTGTTTATCTAAACTGACGTTGATTATTAAAATATGACGTCGCTATGTATATTAGAACCGACGTTGGACTTCGATAATTTGTTTAAATATGATTTTTTCACGCATTTTTTAACTCTCAGTTTTCAATTAGGGTTGCAGGATGTGAACTCTCATAAATTGTCTTTCTGAAAGCAAATGGGTTTGCAGAATGATTCCTCACAAGACCAAGCATGGGTTTGCTACATCCTCCTGTGTAGCAAGGGTGAAACCAGCTTGAGAACCTGCATGGGTGTTCCTGAATGCTCGAGAGACGGACTCAGGTGGTGGCTGCAGCTGGGAGTGGGCTTGAGGTTCAGAATGAGTAGGTGGTGTCTATTCATTCTGAACCTCAAGCCCACTCCCAGCTTCACCCCAAAGGCACAACCCACAACAGGTTCTAAGGCTGGTTCCACCTTGCTACACAGGAGTTTTGAAGTTGATCACTGTGGAAAAGGGGACTACAATGTAACCAGGAATCGAGGAGTGAGAGTTCACACTTTGTTGATTTTGATTTTGATTTTGATTTTCAGGAATTCGAGGCTGTGCAGGAGCTTGAGAACAAGAGGAAGGAGAGGGCCTAGCTTGCATATGAAAGGAAGAAACAGTTGAACATATATTTGCCAAATTTGTGTACATATATTGTGTAAATATTTAACACGAAGAGATTTGCCTTTTAAGATGAAAATGTTGTTGAGGATTGAGAATTAAATTTTGTTTTGTGTTAAGAAAGATATTACCAAAATAAAAGAAAAATTAATTAATTTTAAAAAGCTATAAAAATAAGACGGCGGTTTACAGAGAAGGAAGACGTATAATTGAAAAAATACGACCGTAATTTGAACTTAGGACGTGGTAAATAAAAACGACAATAGTGTTGTAGGTACCGTCGTAGTATACTCCAAAATAATAAGTCGGCGGTTTACAGAGAATTCACCGTCGTAGTATACAGACGTGGATTCCATTACATTATACGACGCGGATTAAGAACAGTTGGTCGTGTTTAGTTAGGAGTTAACACAGCAGGTTTTTTGGTGAACTTCGTCTTTATTTTCTACGTCAGTGTATTCATACCTGCGTCGTTGTTTTTTGGTCAGATTTTAACTCTGAAGAAATCCTTTTTTAAAAATGACGGTTTTTTATTTGTATGCGTCGTCTTTTAAAAACATTCAACAGTAAGGAACTTATCCACGACGGTTTTTTTTATACCGTCGTCGATTTAAATACAACGACGGTTTTATGTTATGCCGTCGTCTTTTTCAGATCGTCTTTTTCCATTTTTGTAGTAGTGCAAACAGGCTTTAGAGACCTGACCCAACTAAGAGATCCTCAAAATAGCAGAGGCCTAAGTCCAAATCATAACTCCAGCTAGCTAATTAGCCCCACAATATCATTTCCCTCGAGGAAGACTTTGGGGAAGCAAAGACAAAGTGAGAAAAGCAAGTTTGACTGGCTGCATATTGATCACTATTTGCATGTGATTGTTTATCCCTTGATTCACGGATGATTTACTTAATAAGCCACTTAAAAGCAGTGACAGCCGTGAGCTTTATAGAGAGAGAGAGAGAGAGAGAGAGAGAGAGAGAGAGAGAGAGGTATGTGGAGAAGTTAAGTCACATTAATGTCAACTAGTCAGGCATTGAAATAGCATAGGTTCCTTTTGGCGCATGGCGGGGTCAGGGATTCGAAACTAAGGACTCGACATAACTTGTCTGCTAGCTCATACAATAATCCAAAGTGCATTTTTTACCCAGCATCCACAATTGGTAAAAGGTAACCCCATACAACCTTCTGAGTGATGAACACATAAGAATCCCAATATGACGAACACAAATTTTTTTTGTTTAAGCTAACTACAGATATGCTGAAACTATGGGGCTTGTTTCATTAAAAAAACCTGAATTTACATCTTTCATTAATGGAAATTTTTTGATGTAGTGAGTAATAGCTCTAGTTGTATGCTGTTCAAGAATTCTTGTTTAGGCCATTCATACCATCCATACATAATGTTTTGATATAAGAGCATTCTTTGGAACCAAGGGCGGAACCAGAAATTTTTCAATGGGTGGGCTAGCTAAAGTTATTAGCTTAAAGTCTCATGATATATATATTTTTTTTGTACTTAGATTTTCTATAGTTTTTCTAGAAATAAAAATATACATTAAATCATATAAATCATGCTAATTGTAAACACAACAAAAAAATTAGAGCCATATTATTCACGAAAAGGTGAATTTTATTTAGAAAAATGCTTCACTTTTGGAGACAAATTAATAGAAATTTTTTTAAATTGTTGTTGGGACAAACTTTAACACCAAATACAAATGTGGAAGACCTCTTATTATGCATATTGGTGTTGAAATTATATATATATTATAGTTAAAATATTAGACTATATGTATATTTAATTTTTTTTTCCCAAACTATCCCTGGGCTAGAGCCAAGGGCAGCCCTTGCCTTGGTTCCACCCTTGTTTGGAACCTTGCCGAGTAAATTTTGAATGATAAGAAGAGTGTATTATCCTCCAGTCAAACTAAATTCCTTTCACCTCTCGAGGATACCAAGTTAAACACAACGTTTTACACAGAGATCACCCAATTTCTTTGGACCTGATGTTTCTCGGTCTACAAGCTACATGTCATCATGGATAGTCTTGTTACTTTATTTTGACATCTCTATATATCTTCACATATGTCACGCACACAACTAACTAAGCACTAATATTTTGTAATAATAAAGGAAATGTGAATATCTATCCAGGGCTTCAATTCTCAGGTATGTCAGACAAGTTTGCTTTAAAAGAGCGATCTGATACTAAGTCAGATAACAACATAATATAGTTTATTGCTGTTTATACCATATTTAACCGAGTACATTTGGCATTGGGAATCAAAACACGAACAACGTAGGCCTATCGAAGATAACATTACATCGACACCATGGTGCCCCTTCGATGTGGCAACTGCCTGCCGAAGGTAGGTGCCGAAGCTCTTAACTCCAGAACCTAGGACTACGGACACGTGTCACCTCCACAACAATTTGCACAAAATCCCACATCGAAACTTTGTGCAAAACTCTCGTTTTCACTTCCCTCCTATAAATAGGGAATAGTGCCCAAGTAAAAAGGGGAACTATTTCTCACCTTTACTGTTACTCTACCAAAATTACCACATACACTCGCTGACTTAAGCATCGGAGAGCCTTCGGCAGGTACCACATCAGTGCTCGAAGCTAGACGATTGCTTCTTCCTTATTTCCTTATGCAGGACCTCTCCGTACCGAAGGTCCATGACCTTCTCCCCTGCTGAAGATCCAACACTCCTTCACCTAAGTTGACCATCCCAAAAAGAGCATTAACAATTTGGCTCCGTCTATGGGAAGCGACTTCCAACTCCCACTTCTCTACCAAGTTCGTTGGCTCCGTCGTGGGAAGCGACTTCCAAATCCCACTTCTCCTATCCGACCCCGTCGTCTCTTCAGCTCCTCACACTCCGCTATGCCGAGTGAAGCTTGCCATGATACCCAACACCATACCCCTCGTGGGGATTCCTCCCGAAAGAAACCCTCAGCCGATGCGCAACTCCAGGCTAAGGTGGAGCGCCTTCTTGCCAGTGTCGCAAAAATGATTGAAAACTACGAACACCTTCATACCAAGAATGTTGAATTAGAGCATGACTGCCGAGCCTTGAAGCGTAATTGAGAGAACACTCACCACCAATTCATCCAGCAGGACCTCACCCAGGATGTCGAACACACCCAACTGAACCAACCAATTGTCTCTCATCATAGCGCCTCGATTCAGTCTAGGCCTAACAAGGGCAAGGGCCGCCTTCATCTAGAGGCGACCAAGTCGAGGCTTCTCCATATCTCCCCACCAAAGGATCGGCCCCATGTCCCAACAAAAATCTACAAGGACCGCATGGACTGTATCTCGGAGCTTCGGCCAAAGCCCATCCCCATCCCTATAGACCTCGATGACCCACGGGTGGCTCACCTTGGTCTCCTACCAAAGCCCATCCGCGTGCCTACCCAAGAAGGGATTGGGGATTCATACAACTGAGAACCTTACGATCCTGAGGACTAGGAGCCCTACCATTTCGAAGACTTTGAAGAATGGGAAGCTTAACCACCCACCCAACACAACAAGTCTTCGACGCCCAATACTCTCCCACATGTCGACCGTGCCATGCGACTCCTCTTCGAGAAGGTCCGACATCTGGAGAATGAGCAACAACGCAGCCATCAGCCCATCTGGACGAAGCCACTCCCAGGCCTCTTCACTGAGCGTATCCTTAATTATCATCAGGAGAAGGACGTTCAGCCGCTTCGCATTGCCTTCTACACGGGTAAGGAGGATCCCCTGACCCACATCCATTCTTTTCAGTCGGCCTTAGGCTGCAAGGGTCTAAATGATGAAGGCATGTGCCTTATTTTTCCCTTCACCCTTATTTTTCCATTTCATGATTCAGACTGATCGTCTGCATCATGATCGTCTGTACTCGGCAGACGACCTATACATGCTTCGGCAGGGTGAAGACGAACCCCTGCAGTCAGTACGCCGCCGCGCTTCAGCCTTGAGTATTCCTGCCTGCCCAAAGATAGAAGATCGAGCTGTCTTCTACGCCTTCAAAAGTGGTCTTCGTGAATCCAACTTCAGATACCTGGTCCATAGCAACCCATGGAACACTTATGTCGAATTAATGAAGCAAGCAACCATTCATGTCAAGGCCGAATACTTTAACTCCAAGCGTGGCCCTGCCAACCAATCACGGACCACCTTCAGCGATCCCCGCAAGCTTCAGGACCCACTCCAGCCAAACCCAACCATTATGCTCCTGCCCTGACACCCAGAGCGCCTAGAACCCCAAGAGAAAGGATGGTTACCAGCACCTCTTCAATCCGGTGGGAAGCGAGGCAGATACTCTAACCATCATCAATCTGGTGGCAACAACCCCCCAAAAACACACGATCATGCCCCCCACCCATTATACCTAAACACCCTCCCAAGAGACTGACCAACAAGCCTATGCCGAACACTGTTGTCTTCTGCCTTTTTTACCAATTCAACGGCCATGATACAAAATTCTGCATCGCTCTGCGCAACATCATTGAAGGACTCATTCGTGAAGAAAAATTAGACAAATATGTCCACAACCTTCCACCTCCCCCAAACCCCCACTAGCGCCAGATCAACATGATCTCCACCATTAGTGGCGACCCTACTCTGGCTGGAACATCCAACAACTCCATCAAGTATTATGTCCAATCTTCCTACGCACATCAAGTCTTTAGTCCTGAGCATGGGCGCATGCCGAAGAAGTCCAAATCAGGCTGGGCCCCAATTACCTTCATCGAGAGGAGGAGGAGCGTGGCGTCATCTTTCCCCATGAAGACCCGCTGATTATTCGGGCAGACATCTCCAACTTCAATGTTGGGCGTATTTTAGTCGACATTGGTAGCTCGGCCAGTGTCATGTTTGCAGAAGCCTTCAACGAACTTCAGATCCATAACCATTTGCTTGACAGAAGCATCACGCCTCTTGTGAGCTTCTCTGGCGATGTCGTCCAACCCATTGGAAGCATCCACCTGCCCATCTCCATCAGTTTGGCATAGAGGTGTCAAACGAGACAACCCGGCCAGCACGGCACGAGCACGATATTAATGGGCCGTGCTTGACACGACACGAAAATTTAGGCCGGGCCGGGATCAAAAAATAGGTCCAATGGAACTCTTGGCCCTAGCGTCTATCCATGGCCGAACGTTATGGGTCATCGTTCGCTTCCTTTTGTTAAAAACAAAGGTGAGCTTATAATTCAAAGTCACCACGGCCTCGGTAATCCTGGCCGAGGACAAGCTCCTCAGATATCCTGCCAAAGTAAGAAGGTCAAGTGGCGTCGCCATGTGGCATTGAGGTCCCACGCCTCATTTAATGAAGTAACGCCTCTGAACTGCAACAGGAGGCCCATAACCCACGTAGAAGCACTAATGAGCCAAGAAAGAGGGGACGTGATTGGAGTCAGGATATGGCGAGTAAAATCAGGGATTAGGTGCGGAAATCTCACGACTTGTAAGGTTAAGCCACCAACCATCATACCAGGGCATTAAATGCTCCTCCAAGGCCTGAGACGCAGAGCCCACCATCAGGGTGGCGGCCGAGGTTTATGGGGGTCACACCACCATGCTTCACGTTCCCAAATGTCGATTCGACTACCCACTAGCTCTGATCAAGCCTCACCATGCAGATTTTCAGCCTCATTGTCTTCTCAAGACCTTCCCTATAAATACCAGGCTCCAACTACATTTGAAGGGTTCAACACCAAACACAAGCCTTCCACAGAGCAGATTATATTTTCTTGTCATTTATCTTCTTGTAATGCATTTTCAATACTTTTACTTGCTTTCTTAGGAGTAGTGGCAGTTTATAGGAAAATCCATTCATCAATATATCATACGACCCTTGATTTTCAAAGCGCCGGAGCACCATCTTTGTTACTCTTTCGTTCATCTCATATATCATACGACCGTCGCCACCCGCGACGCATCGGAGCACCACCCAAGAACCACCATCAACACTACCATTAACAGCCTTGTAGCTCAGGCCGTGAACTTGACGGCCGAGATCAGTTCCTCTCTCGGCCACAGTCGCTCTATTAGAAGTTAAATTTAAACAAGCGCACTCCTCATCTATTCACCCAATCAATTCACCCTCAAACGCACGGTAAATCATGCTGGCACGCCGCGCACAAACCATACAACACTAGAAGAAGGACGACCCGTGTTGACATAGATTCTCTTGGCCCAGATTACTAGGCCGCGAGATTTACGAGGCAAACAGGACCGGGCCAGCCCATGGCCAGACATGGGCGGGCTTGGCCCGATCCCGCTTCAAGCACGACACGAGCCCAAGCACAAGCCCAAGCACGGCTCAAGCCCGAACCCAGTTAGCTTTTTTTTCTTCTCAAAAAGTCAAAATGCAATAATTTGACATCTAATGTCATTGTTTATATCTCTTTTTTAAAATTATAAACATATATTTGATGTCTTTTATTATAGGGAAATTACTTAGGTCCTTAATTAATTAAGCATATCAACTACAAATTAATTAAACAACATTGGACTTGATATCTAATCAATACATATGACATATACGCTTCTCTTATAATCAAAGTAAGACATTTCTTCAGATATAAAATAATAAGTTGTTTAAAGATGAAAAGTTAAAGTGGATTTTGTGGAGTTGGACACTTTTTGCCCTCCGCCCCTTCATATTGTTTGGATGTTTGATTGATTAATGTTTTCAAATAGTTCATCATTTCTTGCCTCTAATAATATTTTTAATGTTTATAATTTGAATTATCGAGTGGAAAAAAAAATCAAGTGAAAAAAATTCAAATTAAATGGGTTGGTTCTTAAGCCCAAGTATGGCACAAGCACGAGCACGGGCACGGCCCGTTTCAATGTGGACATGGGCTTTGGGCCGGGCCGGGATTAATGATTTTATTAAATGGGCCGGCACGGCACAGCCCGATAAATTAAATGGGCCAGCTGGGCACGACACGAAAATGTTAAAGCATGAGTTTAAATGGGACGGGCCGGCCCGGCACGGCCTGTTTGACACCTCTAGTTTGGCACCCCAACATGCCACGATTACCACTCTCTTCCTAATCGTCGATTGTCCCACATCCTACAACGTCATCCTTGGACGCCCCGCCTTGGCACAAATGAGGGTCTTCATCTTCACACACATGCTGATGTTGAAGTTCCCTAATCTTCATGGCATGGGCACAGTGCGAGGCGACCAACTTCGCACCTGAAATTGTTATGCTTCAGCAGTCAAATCTACCAATCGCCACCCATGACGTGAAACCCTTCCGATGACCACAACCCCGCCTCTTCCTCGCACTGGCGCTGAATGACTCGAGGACCCTAGGGAAGAATCAGTCACCCCCCCCCAAGCCGAACCAGTGGAAGACCTTGAACTTGTTTGCCTTCATGATGACTCCCCAGATCGGCAGGTATGAAGTGGGCACCTCCCTTCTACCCGACCTCTGCTCCGCCCTCATCGCCTTCCTCCGAATCAACTCCGAAGTTTTCGCTTGGTCCTACAATGATATGCCTGGCATATCCCTTGACATCATCTCCCATCGGTTAAGCATTAACCCCGTCGTACGAAACCCATCGGACAGAAGTGTCGTGCCTATGACCTGGAGAGGTACGAAGCCATGAAGATAGAGGTGCAGAAGTTATGAAGTATCGGTTTCATCAAGGAGGTAGATTATCCCACGTGGCTGGAAAACGTGGTGATGGTCCGCAAACCAAAGGAGGGTTGGCGCATGTGTGTAGACTACACTAACCTCAATCGAGTATGTCCCAAAGATAGCTTTCCTCTACCTCGAATTGACCAACTTGTGGACGTCATAGCAGGTCACGCATTTCTTAGCTTCATGGATACGTACTCTAGATACAACCAGATCTTCATGCACCCCTGTTCAGGGCCTCTACTGTTACCGATTGGGCCCATACATCCTTCATTATCGATTGGGGCCTCTACTGTTACAAGGTGATGCCCTTCGGCCTCAAAAATGCTGGAGCTACTTACCAACGCCTCATGAACAACCTCTTTGCCCCCATTGATCGACAACACCATGGAAGTCTACGTTGATGACATGCTAGTGTGCCTTCGGTGTAGCATCAGGAAAATTCCTTGGTTTCATGATCAGCCAGGGTGGCATTGAGGCCAACCCAGAAAAAATTCAAGCCATCTTGGACATGAAGGTGCCGAAGATGGTCAAGGACATCCAAAGCCTTACAGAGCGCGTCGTGGCCCTAACCATGTTCATCTCCAAGTTTCCTGACCGACAGAGCGCGTCGTGGCCCCATTTTTGAAGGCTCTCAAGGGAAACAAGCGTAATATCACCTGGACCCCTGAATGTGATAAAGCTTTCACCGAACTATCAAGGAATATATGGGTAGGGCACCACGTTTTTCGACACCTGATCCTGGTGAAATCCTAACGATGTACCTTTCGGTATCCACTATAGCAGTTAGCTCAGTGCTAATCTGACCACATGACGGTGCCGAGCATCCTATGCACTACGTCAGGGGAAGCACAAGTCACTACCATATGTCAGCTACATGACCAAACAGATCAACTGTACTTGATTTTTAGTAGAACAATTGTATATGAAGCAAAAGCCGAAATGCATAAAACATAACTAATTTAGAAATCCCTCCTCTCCACTAATAGTAAACCCAACAAAATTATATTTAAGTCTACGAGTGTACTCAATTGAACAACTTATACTAGTACTACAAGGTGATACAGTCTTCAGTCTTCTTTCGAGCAATGTCAACAAGGTATTGATTCAAATGCTGACCAAATATTTTTGTAGAGAATGAATCTGTCACATGCCTTCACGCTTCGATGCCCAATCTGTGTCACATGCCTTCACGCTTCGATGCCCAATCTACGCCACCTGCAGGTCTTTTGATAAGTTTAGCCATAGCCAAGGAGAACTCTCTCGGGTTGCAATCTCAAAGGAATCCCATTTCACCGTTCTTAATCTACAGGGGCCCCATTATTGCACGCAATAACAGGGTTTATGAGCTGCCATTGCCTCCAGCGTTCATTCTGCATTGTTGATTATCTCATATATCATATATCAATCTCATTTTCCAACCTATATCCCATCGAAACGGACATATAGGCATTGGGAGAGAAGTGCATTTCTTTTCAGCTGTTGAGCAACATGTGATATGAAGTTAACCTGATTGGCCACGGGTGTATCCTGTGGCTTATATATATGAAGCTTTTCTAATAGTGAACGTCACATTAATGTCAACTAGTCAAACATTTAAGTTGCACGGCGGGTTTGGGTTATCAAAACTAAGGACTATGCATAACGTCACTACGAAAAAAGAAAGAGTTATAGGTGATTACATTTGCCCCTATTACTTCAAATAGAGGCGGAATACTAGGCAAATCCGCCCCTAATCATATGAGGGGCGGATAATGGAAAGGCCCCTATTAGTAGCGCCATTAAAAAGTAATAGGGGCGGAAAAGTTATTAAAAACGCCCCTACAGTTTTAGCTGCCACGTTGGCAATGTACCGTAGAAAACATATTAGGAGCGAATATTTATGTGCCTCTAATAAATTTTTAAACAGGTAGAGGCGCTTATTTGCTCCACTACCTCTAATTCCGTAATAAATAATAATTAGTTGTAGAGACATGTACATATGCCCCTAATACATTTCAAACTCATTAATTCATAGGAGCATATTTATTTAAAAATAGTTTTTAATTTGTTATATTCGACATATAAATGATTCTTCAAATAAATAAAAATTAATTAATTGTATAATATAAAATGCACAGAACATCAAATATATATTTATGTAGTTCCAAAATGTACATAGCCAGCCAAACAATACTAGGTAGCAATAAGTACTAGTCATTCAAACTGATCCCAAAAGTATGAAGATAATAGCAAAATATCCTAACTCGATTCATGACGATGAGCCCTCTGATATGAAGACATTAAATCCTGCAAAAATTCTTCACGGAGCATCCCTGAAAATTCTCCAGGAGGATAAGGCATTGGCTTATATGGTTGGGGATAATACAAGTGAGATGGCGGCTGATATAAATAAGGATGATGCTGATAAGTCGGATCCTGATGTGAAGATGGAGTCCTGCTGGGAAGGTGACTGATGTTGGGATGACCGATGCTGGGAGGGAGAACGCGTTGGGAGGATGAATACTGTTGAGAGGGTGAACGTTGTCTGCTAGCTCATACAGGTAATCCGAAGTGCATATGATACTGTTTACCCAACATCCACAACCCTCTAAATGGCGAACACGTAAGAATCCCAATATGACCTAACTGTACATTAAGAAAAGATTTCATATCTGAAAATGTTTAGACTAATACGGTAACAAAATTTTGTTTAAGTTAAGCAGTGTTTTCAAAGGCATGCCTTCTCGCGCTTCGAGAGCGCGCGTCGAGCGAGGCGGCAGGAAAACACCAGGAGGCGGTCGGCTATTTTCGCGAGTTGCACGTTAGCGCGGGGAAGGCGTGAGGAGGTGTTGCAAGGCGTTGAAAGGCGGAGCTAGGCGGACCAAGGCGTGCCTGACCTGGACACTCTGAACCGGAAGAAATTTTGCGAGTCTGCAAATTTTGGTTGCGGCTCTCCGAGGAAGACAACTCTCTTTTTTTATTTTTAGGTTTATTGTAATGAAACGACGTCATTTTGATTGAAGTGTTTAAAAAAACACTTGAAGTGAAACGACGTCGTTTTACTTGGAGTGTTTTGAAAACATGAATAAACGCTTCTGTTTTTTTTTTTCCTTCCCTTTATTGTAATAAACTTAAGGCAAGAATTAATATCTTCTTGCCTTTTCTATCTCCAGCTGACTGTAGCTTTTCTACTTACCCTTTTTTTCTAAATTAATATATTTACACATGGAATTATATATATATATATATTGTACAGTACAACCCTAATTTCTAACATTATCAGATAATCTCCATCAATTTCAAGAATTCTCTTCATCTTTCAACTGCAAGTAAATTATTTTATTTTTCTCTCTAATTCTTCGCAACTGTATGTTTTTGTTTTGACGTTAAAAAATAAATATTTTATGTTTTGGGATTGATTATTATGCTTTGAAAGACAATTAGTACTTATTTAAAAGATTGCTATGGTTCAACGCTTCAAGACTTACGCCTCGCATAACGCTACTAAAAACGCCTCGCCTTTGAAAACATTGAAGCTAAGTACCGATTTGCTAAACTATGAGGCTTGTTTCATTATGCGGAGTAAATTTTGAGAGATAAGAAGAGTCTGTTATCATCCAGTCAAAATAACAACCACTGTAAATTGAGAAGTCAGCAAACAACAACCACACAATGCAAATTATTAATATTGAAACCCCTCTGTACGTCGAAGATATATTTCCACAACAACCACTTAAGAGGGGGCCACTAGGAGAGGACTTGACCTACTTAATTTGAGGCCTTCAGAAAGTTGTTGCCGTGATATATGGTGATAATTTTTCATGGAAATTTTTGGAAGATATATGGTGTTATTTTTCACTAACCTTGCTTGAGAGTGACGTGGCCTGAGATATATGGGCATGTCTGCCACTAATCTAGCTTCCAAATAATCCCTCTTGATTTGGGTTTGTTCCTGTATTTAAGTTACTAAGCCAAGCACAAGCACAAGCACAAGCACTCAGAGAAAAAATTATACATATAATTGCTTTCTGGGTTTTGTTTAGATTGTTCAATTGATTAGGAGGATGATTAATCGATGATTAATAGTGGTTTCATTAAACAGTCCTCTGCTTTCTGCAAATATGTGCACTACATGACATTTGGAATTCATGTACAGCAAAGATACGATTAATCCAATCAGATACGACCCTGAAAGTGTAATCATATTCAAATAAATAGGCAACCAGGTTCGCACCTAGCAATAAGCCAAACAAAATATCATTCCCCTGTCTAGTATTTTCTCCCCTATGGCCTGACTGAAGAGAGCGAAATTCAATCCAAGAATCCTGCTATCCCAGGTCAACCTCCCATCACCATGACCTGACTGAAGAAACTAATCAGAAGAGAGAAGAAAAAATCACCCCACGACAAGAGGAAGAAGAAAACTGGGGGAGAGAGAAGAAGAAAAAAAGAAAGAGAGAGAAGAGAGAGAAAAGAGAAGAAATAGATATAAACCGTTCAAATGCGTGATATGGAACTGAAAAAGATATTGAAAAATGCAAAAGCAGCTGCCGCGAACAGTGGTATTCGAACCCCTTTCCTTCCCCATCCTCTTTGCCGACCTTATCCAACACGCTGCTCATGAAATTCTGATTAAGAAGCTACGACGTTAACATTTATACTGCCTCTCTAACTTTCTACAGGCTTTTGACAAAAACAAGGGAAAAAAACTTTCTACAAGCTTATTTTAATGTTATTTATTATTTTAATCTTTCTTATGATATATTTAATCTGTTTAATGTTATTTATTATATTATTATGGAGGTAGAATGGTAAAACATTCAAAATATCAGAAAATGTCATTGGTTAATGCAAACATTAAGAATTGAAATTATTAATTAAATGAGGATAATATGGTAAATTCACACTTTGACATATTTAAAATTAAATTAAATTAAAAGAAAAATCAGATCATGGATAATATTTTTATGAAACACAACTACCCATTATATTTTTTAATTCTGAAATAAATTTAAAATTTTTTAAAAAGCCTCTTGCAGGTGCGGAAGCGCATGCGCATGCATTTCCTTCCAATTTTTTGTGATAAAATAGTAGATAATTGACTAAATAAACATCCTCTAAAGTTTCAATAAAAAATTCCACATTTCGCATGCGGAGATCTAGAGGCTAGTTATATATAATAAAAAATTATGGTGTTTTTAATCTTCTTTCATTAATTACTACAAATTTGCTAAAGTCATAGTATTTGTTAGTTCGCTATATAGTTAATTTATATTACTCAAACCTACCACGCAATGCATTTCCTTCCAATTTTTTGTGATAAAATAGTAGATAATTGACTAAATAAACATCCTCTAAAGTTTCAATAAAAAATTCCACATTTTTCTCACAATTTCCATGGTTTTTATTCAATGTTTCCTGATTCGATATTTTCTCGATATTTCCATCGATATATCCTTGTTTTTGGACCACGATATTTTTGAAACCCTCGATATTTTAGACCTTGATTCTGATCACTTGTTCTTATCTTTAAGTTACTAATTAAAGCAAGCACAAGCACTGAGACTGAGAGAGAATAATTTCTTTGTATAATTGCTTTGTGGGTTTTGTTTGTATTGTTGAATGGTATCAACTAATGATGAAGTGAATTGGGTTGTATTCACCATTGTCCCTGTATTTAAGTTACTAAGCCAAGCACAAGCACTGAGACAGGAAATGATACGTATAATTGCTTTTTGGGTTTTGTCTAGATTGTTTAATTGATTGAGGGAGGACCAATCGATGAAAAAGGTTGGGGGAGGAGGAGGAGGAGGAGGAGGAGGAGGAGAGAGAGAGAGAGAGAGAGAGAAACATTTAATATTTGACTCCAATTACTTTGAAAAACCAACAGAATTGAACATATATAGGCTGCTTCATGACGGGCTTTGCCCTGTTTTTCAATGAAATGGGAGTAAAAAGAGCGGATACTTGATTTGGTACTGACATGCCCCTAGAGTTATTCAAATGCCTCTATTTTGCTAACTTAACAATGTGGCTCAAGTACAACCTTCTTCATAAACTGCCAAAGATAGAAAGGCTATTAATAACTCTTGAATTTTCTTTCTTATCTTGAGTGGTGCAATGGCTGCTTCATCCGATCATTCACAACTGGAGCAATTCCCTTCCCTTTGAGCTAAGCGATTAGTTTTGCAGATACTTCATATTGGTAACATATGTTATCATAGAGATACTAATCTATTAACGGAGACAAGTGAGAGAGTAGTTCTTATCATTATTGTGCGTGATATAACTCATGCTCCCACACACAAATATGTCCCTAGCATGAGCTCCTCCACTCCAAAATGAAATTCTGAATGTCTTCATTGGCTTAAAAGCCCTGAACGCACACCTACATATGTATGTGTTTCTTCCTCATGTGTATAGACAAAGTCCACAAATTTTTGTCAGCGTATGAAATGCATGATCAGTTAGGATATCAAATATTTTGATGATAAATGATTCCAATCCAAAACATAGACATAGACATCAATCCTTCACAATTGACAACCGTATTACATGAATATGCATCAGTTTTCATATCTTTGGACTGAGAATGCAAAATAAAAAGTACAATATTAATAATATATATCTAGCCCCTAAGCCTTTTTTTCATCGTGTTGATGCGCAATGTTACCATCACATAGACCCTATCTTGTAGATTGTCTATGAATCGAAAATATGCATATCTCCATGTCTTGTTAATAATTAAAGAACCACATACTCCCCAAAATCCCACTATGAACCCCAACACAATGAAAATATAAAGCCATGGAAGTTGATGAAGCCCATTGTGCACGTCTTTGTTGTTCTTGTTATCTGCATCAATGCCCTTATTTGATTCGCACCTTGGAAGTGGCGCACCACAAAGTTTTGGGTTCCCCTCAAACGCGAAAGCTTCGAAGCTTTGGAGCTGGGTGCCTGTTGGTATCGAATCCTTCGAGGTTATTATATGAGACATTAAATTCTTTTAAGAAATTAAGGCTCGCCAATGACGATGGGATTATTCCAGACAAGTGATTCATGGAGAGGTTCAAAACCTCTAAATTTCTTAGGTTAGATATTTGGTCTGGAATGACGCCGGAGAAGTTGTTGGAGTCAAGACCCAACGTGTGGAGAAGCTGCAATTGGCTGATCTCAGTGGGTATATCACCAACAATGTTATTCGTAGATAAGTCTATCGTTGCTGGAACAAAATCCAATTTTTGCGATAGAAAATTTTGATTTGCGATTATTCTGAAGCAATTGGAACTGAAGACAGGAAGTTCAAATTCATAATTCTCTCCTTGAGATGCAATTGGTTCATGAAGCAACCTTGGTAGTCGACAAAGTTGTCGTGGAAATTTACCTGAAATTCGGTTGTGTGACAAGCTTATATAAAATAGTCTAGGAAGAGTCCCCAACCAACTTGGAATCGGCCCTGTGATTTGATTAAAACCCATAGCCAAGATCTCTAAATTCTTGAGCTTTGATAACCAAAAAGGTATTTGACCAGTGAGGTTAGAACGAACCAAACCCAAGACCCGAAGCTTTTGGAATCCATCAAAATCAACCATGTCATCATCAGATGGCATTCCCTCACCCACAAAGGAACCGCTAAGACAAAGTGTGTGAAGACTTTTGCAACCCATCAATATCTTCATTGCCCCTGTGAGGTTGGTGAATCGATTGTAACCAAACGAGAGCAAGGACAAGAATTTCAATGAAAGTATCTCAGCTTGTATTTGCCCCTCTAGATGATTTTCAGCCAACCGAATGGCTTTTAGGAACCTACATGAGTAAAGGCTTACTGGAACTGTACCAGTGAAGTTATTGAACCTTAGGTCAAGTTTAGTAAGTTGACTCAGTCTTGAGAAATCAAGCACAGAGATATCTCCTTCCAAGTTGTTGTTTCCTAAAACAGTTCTACAAGGTTTGTACAATTCATCAAAGATGGGGGCAACGAACCTTCTAAATTGTTGAAATCTAAGGTCACAAACTTCAACTTGGAGAGCTTCCCCAAATTGAGAGGAAGCTCGCTGCCAAAATCATTAAAGGAAAGGTCAAGGATGGCAAGGTTGGTGAGGTTGACAATTTTATCACTAATGGCTCCATGTAGTGAATTGAGAGCTAATGCAATTTCTTCAAGTTTGGTAGCATTATAGATATCTTCAGGAAGAAATCCTGAGAGGTTATTGTGATTGGCACGAAAAACTTGCAGTGGGTTTGCTAGTCAGAGGGTTACTTCATTAAATGAAGTGTGGGCCCTGGCTGCCACATGACGATCTGTTTCTAATACCTTTGGTCGTGATTTTGTTCGTCCTTCGGCCTTGGCCTACAATGCCGTGGTCAAGGCCGAGATGATTATCCCTTCGCAATTTTTTCTTTTGTTTTTAGGAAGGCCAAACATCTGACGAAAAGCCAAGTTTTAGTTTACGAGTAAGTGCTAGGGCCGAGAAAGGAAGCCCATTCGGTCAGTGTACGACCGTGATTTATTAGGCACAAACACTTTCATCATATTTTTAGTCAATTGACATTGAATTTGATCTTGTTTGGAGTGGATGACACCTTACAAGCATGTGAATTCCATTTCTGCTTTCATCCCATACTTCTTTTCCTTTCTTCTTTTGGCATGGGTGAGGCACTTCATGCATTCTTTGAATTCTTTTGGCATGGGTGAGGCACTTCATGCATTCTTTTGAAGGGGACATTTCTAGTCATGCATGTGTTTTTTTTTATTCTTCTCACAACACACACACATGCACACCTACAAAAAATAGAAAATCATTTATCAAAGTTAATAAAATAGCATTAAACCAATTTGACCAATTAAAATATAATTGCACAATATTCTTTAATTTCCCCTTATATTTGTTTTGCAATTAAATGTTAAGGACAATAAACATGTGTTATTGTGTTATTATCACGTGCAGCAGCCAACAATACCAACAAGGAGGGAGCCAAGACATCTGCTGCCAAGACCCCTAAAGATTTAAAATTTACAGCTGATGAAGTGTGCCAAATCAAGGCAATCCTTCGAGGTGATGGTAAAAATCAAGCATTTGTGAACGCCGTAGGTATGACTAAACCTCAGTGCTATGCCTTTGCCACTGATCATCCAGATTATTGGATCATTAATAGCGGTGCAAGTGATCATATTACTTTTTCATCCAAATTAATCCCAAAAAAATCCTCACCTTTTAATTCCTCGGTCACCATGCCAAATGGAACACAAGCAAAAATCACTTGTGTTGGTTCTATCAATCTCACCTCTCACCTAAAATTACATGATGTTCTTTATGTCCCTGGGTTTCGAGTTAATTTGTTGTCTGTTAGCAAACTCACTCGTGACCTCAATTGTTTGGTCTTATTTTTTCCCACCTTTTGTATCATGCAGGATTTAACCTCGAGGAAGATGATTGGATTGGGGAAGGAGCGTGATGGTTTGTACTATTTAGTACCAGTCACTGAAGATTTTCTTCGTGAGCGTAGTCCCAAAATTGCGACTGTTGCACAACCCTCTTCAACAACAAATCTCTGGCACAAACAATTGGGTCACTTGTCTAGTGGTCCATCTTGAGTTTTATCTCAAACTATCCCTTCAATTTCTTTTGATTTTAATTCCCATTGTGATGTATGTCCTCTTGCTAAACAAACCAGATTACCTTTTTCGTTCAGTTCAATTTCAACAAATAAAGCTTTTGATTTAATACATTGTGATGTTTGGGGTCCTCATCACTTGCCTTATCACTCAAGTGCCAAATATTTCTTAACAATTGTTGACGATTATTCGCGTTTTAGTTGGATATTTCTCATGAATTTTAAGTATGAGACACAAGAAAAATTGAAAACCTTTTTTTCCTATGTTTCCACACAATTCCAATGCATAGTCAAGCAAGTCCGTAGTGATAATGGAATAGAATTTTTGTCCATGCATCCATTTTTTAACCAACTAGGCACAATCTGGCAACAATCTTGCCCCCACACCCCTCAACAAAATGGGGTTGTGGAACGAAAGCACAGACACCTCCTTCAAATTGCACGTGCATTACGTTTTCAAGCAGGCCTACCCCTTAAATTTTGGGGGGAGAGTGTCCTAACTGCAGCATATTTAATCAATCGCATGCCCACCTTAGTGCTTTCTAGAAAGACTCCACATGAAATTCTCTACAAAATTTTACCCTCCTACACCCATTTGCGTGTCTTCGGATGCCTTTGTTATGCCACCCAAACAGCCCACACACACAAGTTTGATGCTAGGTCTCGTAGATGCATTTTTGTGGGTTATCCCTCTGGCCAAAAGGCATATAGTCTATTTGATCTCAAAACACATCAATTCTTCTCCAACAGGGATGTAGTTTTTCATGAACATGTATTCCCATTTTCAGATATTTCCCATGACACACAACTAGAGCCTCCTCAAGCTCCAGTTTTACCATCCATCCCAATCACTCAAGACACCCATTCACTTGAGCCCAACCAATCAAACCCACCATTTGAGCCACCCATTGTTGATCCACATACCCAGCCTATGTCTTCACCCGCACCATCCAATTCTTCTCCAATTGACCTTCTTCGTGAATCTTCCTCATTACCCGAACCTTCTTCGATGACCTTTCCTACACCTAATAGCCCTTCTACACCGTCACCTCCACCACAAGAACTTCGCTGTGGCATGCGCCCCAAGATACCCAACGTGCGACTTTGCGACTACGATTGCTCACAGGTGACGACCCTCAAACCCAATTCAACATCTTCTTCCAGGTCAAGTATGTGTTACCCTCTTTTTAAATATCTTTCTTCTTCTCACTTGTCACCATCACATCGCACTTTTATACACAATATCACTACATGTGTTGAACCCACCTCCTTTGCACAAGCTAATCTTGATCCCAAGTGGCGTGAAGCCATGGAAGTTGAATTGCAGGCCCTTGCACACAATCAGACCTGAACGCTTACAACTTTGCCTCCTAGTAAGCGGGCCATTGGCAGCAAGTGGGTATACAAAATCAAACACAAGTCTGATGGTTCATCGAGCACTACAAAGCACGGTTGGTGGCTAAAGGATATACACAAACTGAAGGTTTGGATTACTATGAGACATTTGCCCCCGTTGCCAAGTTAGTTACTGTGCATTGCTTACTGGCCGTTGCTGCTCATCGTGACTAGCCTCTCCACCAATTAGATGTGCAGAATGCTTTCCTCCATGGTGATTTGGAGGAAGAAGTCTATATGTTGCCACCACCAGGCCTGCGTCGACAGGGGGAGAACTTGGTTTGTCGCCTTTGGAAATCTCTATATGGTTTGAAGCAGACCTCTCGCCAATGGTTCTCCAAATTCACACATGCGATACAACAAGCTGGTTTTCACCAATCAAAGGCTGACTACTCATTATTCACATGTATAAATGGTCCCTCTATCACTGTGTTACTCATTTATGTTGATGCCATGATCATCACAGGCAATAATCTTGCTGCCATACAACACTTGAAGGATTTTCTTCACCATAAATTCGGCATCAAAGACCTTGGCCTGCTTAAATACTTACTTGGCATAGAAGTGGCACGTTCAACGAGTGGTGTTTCCATTTCACAAAGGAAATACATTCTAGATATACTTGATGATGTTGGTTATTTTGGAGCAAAACCTGTGGAGTTTCCCATGGAACAAGACCTAAAATTACATCCAATGGTTGGAGATTTACTGAAAGATCCGACCCAATATAGGAGAATTGTGGGAAGACTTATTTATCTCACCATAACAAGGCTAGATATCTCATTTTCAGTTCAAGTTCTAAGTCAATATATGAATCAGCCACGTAGACCTCATTTAGATGCGGTCGTGCGTGTGTTGAAATACTTGAAAGGCACAGCATGTCAAGGATTGTTTCTCCCATCACAAAATTCATTGCAGCTGCGTGGTTATTGTGGTGCTTCATGGGCATCATGTCCTACGACAAGAAGATCAGTTACAGGATACTGTGTTTTCTTAGGAAATTCATTGATTTCTTGGAAGACAAAGAACCAACACACCATCTCACACTTATCAGCGGAGGCGGAGTACTGATCCATGGCTGCAATAACGTGTGAACTCACATGGATTCGATATGTGTTACAAGATCTTCAAGTGTATCATTCGGGACCAGCGCACGTGTATTGTGACAATCAAGCTGCAATACACATTGCGGCCAACCCCATTTTCCATGAACGAACCAAGCACATAGAACTAGATTGTCACTTGGTTCGAGAAAAATTACAAGCTAGACAGATCACGACTCACTACACACCCTCAAAGCATCAGATCGCAGACTTACTAACTAAGGCTTTGGGTAAAGGGTTATTTCACGCGCACCTTCGCCAGTTAGGCATGCACAATATCCACACTCCAACTTGAAGGGGAGTGTTAGAATATACGAATTGTATTGATTGATTGATAGGCAGTAATCTTGTATTTTCTCTATATAGCCCTTTGATTGTAGAATCATATTACCTTGATTGTAGGATCAGAGAATATCTGCAGCTTTACTACTTACCTTGTGCAGCCTTGCTTAGGCATTATATTAGCTTGTACTTTGTGAATGAAAGAAATAACAAAATCTGGAGTTTTCTCCTCAAACTCTCGTTGCCTAGCCTATCAATTTTTTTATCTTCCTCTTCACTTGCAAATCTCTCACATCTCACCCACTTGAACCTTTCCCACAATTCACTTTATGGTTCACTTGAAATTTAGTTCTTCTTGTCTTTGAATCGACTTGAGATCCTTGATTTGAGCTATAACCGTCTCTCTGAAGAGCTACCACTTTCTTGATTTGAGCTAGATTCTTGGAAACTTGGAAGATATATGGTGCTATTTAATACGGCATGCATGCCAGACATGGCTTGAGAGTTCCAGTGCTGGTCAAGCCTTATCTTAACATTACATACATTGAAATCCTATTCATGTTACACTGCAGGAGAAGCATAACCTTCGCAGAAAATCTCATTCTTCACTCTTCATTCACAAGTCACTACTATCTGTCAACTACATGACCAAACATATGAACTTTAGAAAAATGGTACATCAAGCAAAAGACGAAAGGCATAAAAGATGACACACTCGGAGTAAATTCATGGATATATTAAACGCAACAAAATTTTATTTATGTCTAGGCCATTAAATTGAACAACTTATACTACAAGGTCATGCAGTCTTCAGCCTTCTTTCGTCCCAGCATCGTCAACAAGTTATTGATTCAAATGCCAACCAAATATTTTTGTAGAGAATGAATCTGTCACATGCCGTCGCGCATAGATGCCCATTCTCTGCACCATATGTGGGTCTTCGATCAGTTTAGCAATAGCCAAGCACAACTCTCTGTGCCATCTGCGGGTCTTCAATCAGATTATCTCATATCAATTTTATTTTCCAACCTATATCCCATCAAACGAAACAAAACAGTGTAATTTGGACCTTTGGTGTATAAAGGACATAGGCATTGGGAGAGAAGTGCATTTCTTTCAGCTGTTGTGCAAGATGTGATGAAGTTAACCTGATTGGACACTCCTTCCTTTTCTGCTACACTTCTGAGCTCCTTCAAGTACTCAGCATCTTCTATCAATCGCTTATTCGAAGCCACCTAAAACATTGGACATGTATTGAATTTATCACTCCCGTATGTGGAGAAGTCATGCACTTCTACCAATCAAATATGAAATAGCATTCCTTTTGTCAAGTGGCGAGGTTGGGTATTCGAAACTGACTCGGCATAACTTGGCTGTTAGCTCAGACAATAATCCAAAGTGCATTTTTACACAGCATCCGCAATTGGTGAATGGAAACCCATACATCTGAGTGACGAACTCATAAGAATCCCAATATGACCTAACTGTACATTAATACAAGATTTAATATCCCAAAATGTTTAGACTATAGCTAATACAGTACAAAATTTTTCTTTAAGCTAAACACAGATTTGCTGAAACTATGGGGCTTGTTTCATAAAAAAAACCTGGTTTTAAATCTTTCATTAATGGAAATTTTTTGCTGTAGTGAGTAATAGCTATGGTTGTTTGCTGTTCAAGAATTCTATCTTCAGGCAGTTCATACCATCCCTACATAATGTTTTGATATAAGAGCATTCTTTGGAACCTTGCCGAGTAAATTTTGAGAGATAAGAAGAGTGTATTATCCTCCAGTCAAACTAAATTCCTTTCACCTCTCGAGATATATACCAGGTAAAACACAAAGTTGTACACAGTGATCACCCAATTTCTTTGGACCTGATGTTTCTCGGTCTACAAGCTACAGGTCATCATGGACAGTCTTGTTGCTTCATTTTGACATCTCTAATATATCTTGACATATGTCACACACACAACGAACTAAGCACTAATATATTGTAATAATAAAGGAAATTTGAACTTCTATACAGGGTTTCAATTCGCAGGTATGTCAGACAAGTTTGCTTTAAAAGAGCCATCTGATACTAAATCAGATAACAACATACTGCTATTCATTCTACATAAGCTTCGTTTTCTTCCACAAATAACAATTCCATGCTTGACTAGGAATGTAGGCCTCCACAAGCCCGCTACATAATTTGAAGCAATCCAATAGTGACACCTAAATTCTAGATATAACATCTACAGGCTAATGTTTGGCGGATTCAGGTTTTTGAGAGAGAGAGAGTCTTCTTCTTCTTCTTCCTTATTAAATGTTTGGCGGATTTTAAATTCTGGGTAGTTATTTGCATTTGTTTTCTTTGAGGGCTTCATGATAGGTTCGCAGATTCAGAAAAGGAAAACAGAGAAGCAAATTAATTGACCAAAAAGAGAAGCAAATTAAAGGAAAGGCATTCATGACCCCTCTCTGTACCAGCTATTAGGTACTTATACATGATTCTGGATGATGCCACATGGTAAGCATACCCACTTGCTGCCATGAAATAGAAAGGATAGATAGTGCCGGGTGATGTAGTGTGGGTGACGGTCCTATCACTTCATGGAAGAGGTCCATCCGACGACAATGCAGTGTTTTTATGTGAAAAATTTGTCAAGTGAATCTGTCATGACCAGAAATGAAGAAGAGGAAAAAAAAAAAAGGGAAAAGCAAACTGAAAATGCAAAATAAAAAGTACAATATTAATAATATATATATATATATATATATATATATATCTAGCCTCCAAGTCTTCTTTCCATCCTGTTGAGGGGGACTGTTATCATCACATAGAGGAGCCTATCTTGTACATTGTTTATGAATCGAAAATATGCATATCTCCATGTCTTGTTAATAATTAAACAACCACAAACTCCCCAAAATCCCACTATAAACCCCAATGCTGCAAAGATATAAAACCAAGGAAGTTGATGAAGCCAATTGTGCACGTCTTTGTTGTTCTTGTTATCTGCATCAATGCCCTTATTTGGTTTGCACTTTGGAAGTGGCGCACCACAAAGTTTTGGGTTCCCCTCAAACGCGAAAGCTTCAAAGCTTTGGAGCTGGGTGCCTGTTGGTATTGAATCCTTCGAGGTTATTATATGAGACATTAAATTCTTTTAAGAAATTAAGGCTCGCCAATGACGATGGGATTATTCCAGACAAGTGATTCATGGAGAGGTTCAAAACCTCTAAATTTCTTAGGTTAGATATTTGGTCTGGAATGACGCCGGAGAAGTTGTTGGAGTCAAGACCCAACGTGTGGAGAAGCTGCAATTGGCTGATCTCAGTGGGTATATCACCAACAATGTTATTCGTAGATAAGTCTATCGTTGCTGGAATAAAATCCAATTTTTGCGATAGAAAATTTTGATTTGCGGTTATGCTGATGCTGCGACTAAAGAAGGTAAATTCAAATTCATAATTGTCTACTTGAGATGCAATTGGTTCAAGCAACCTTGGTAGTCGACAAAGTTGCTGTGGAAATTTACCTGAAATTCGGTTGTGTGACAAGCTTATATAAAACAATCTAGGAAGAGTCCCCAACCAACTTGGAATCGGCCCTGATCTGATTAAAACCCAGAGCCAAGATCTCTAAATTCTTGAGCTTTGATAACCAAAAAGGTATATGACCAGTGAGGTTAGAACAAATCAAACCCAAGACCCGAAGATTTGGGAATCCATCAAAATCAACCATGTCATCATCAGATGGCATTCCCTCACCCCCAAAGGAACCACAAAGTAAGACTGCGTGAAGACTTCTGCAACTCATAAATATCTTCATTGCCCCTGTGAGGTTGGTGAATTGGGTGTAACCAAGCGAGACGAAGGACAAGGATTTCAATGAAAGAATCTCAGCATGTATTTGTCCGTTTAGATGATTCCAAGTCAACCGAATGGCTTTTAGGGACCTACATGAGTAAAGGCTTACTGGAATCGTACCAGTGAAGTTATTGATCCTTAGGTCAAGTTTAGTAAGTTGACCCAGTCTTGAGAAATCAAGCATGGAGATATCTCCTCTCAAGTTGTTGTTTCCTAGACGTAGTTCTACAAGGTTTGTGCAATTCATCAAAGATGGGGGCAAATCACCTTCTAAATTGTTGAAATCTAAGGTCACAAACTTCAACTTGGAGAGCTTCCCCAAATTGAGAGGAAGCTTGCTGCCAAAATGATTAGAGGAAAGGTCAAGGATGGCAAGGTTGGTGAGGTTGACAATTTTATCACTAATGGCTCCATGTAGTGAATTGAGAGGTAATGCAATTTCTTCAAGTTTGGTAGCATTATAGATATCTTCTGGAAGTAATCCTGAGAGGTTATTGTGATTGGCACGAAAAACCTGCAGTTCAGAACACTTCCCTAACCCAGGAGCAAGGACGCCATTAAATAGATTGGAAGAAAAATCCAATATCCTAAGGAAGGGAGAACAATGTTGGGCACAAATAAAGGATGGGACACACCCTGTGAAGTTATTGTTGCTGACATTGAAACTAGTCAAGTTGCTTGCTTGTTGGAAGAATGAAGATAGAACTGCACCAAAGAAGCGATTGCTGGACAAATCGACTTTCCGGATATTGCTAGGTGGTAGAGAGAGTGGTAGATCTCCAGAAAGACGGTTATAGCTCAAATCAAGGATCTCAAGTCGATTCAAAGACAAGAAAAAGTGAGTTTCAAGTGAACCATATAGTGAATTGTGGGAAAGGTTCAAGTGGGTGAGATGTGTGAGATTTGCAAGTGAAAAGGGAGAGATACCTCCTTCGAGCCCTTTGGAAGGTAAGAGCAAACGGGTGACCCAACCATCTTGATCACAAGTGATGCCCTTCCAACGACAGCAATCAGGGGATGTCCAATTTAAAGGAGGAGAAGTTAGAGCGGAGGCAAAGGACATGAGGGAGTTGCATTCAGTTTGTTTGCAGGCATGAATATTTGTAGATATAATGCAAGAGAATAAGAGGAAGAGAAGGAAGGCATGAGCCATTAGATTATAAGCTTGCACTAGCATGTTGCTTTGTGTATGTTCCGTTGCTCACACATATTTATATATATAAGAACAACCATGCTTGAAAACGATGCAAACCACCCCCACACAGTGCAAATTGAAAAGTCGGGAAACAACAACCACTGAATGCAAATTATTGATATTGAAACCTTTGGGCAACCAGAAGAGGACTTGGCCTACACAAAGTACTCAAACTTGTTGCCGTGACATATCAATCACAAGAAATATCTTATTTCCCTTGCTAATATCCATGTTGGTTGCGTTATCGAATTTATGACAGTCGAGTTAAGGGTTAATCGTTTTATTAGTCCCTGAACTTAGACCCGAATTTGCATTTGAGTACCTCAATTTCCAAAATGGTTCTCGTGGTCCTTTAACTTACGTTCCTGCCGTCAATTTTGTTAACTTTTTCTATTAAATGCAAGGGCAAAATTGTATTTTTATATTAAAACCAAAAAAATGAATAAAAATCATATCTTTAAAGTAACAATAAAAGAAAATCAGTAAAAAACTAACAAAAAAAGAAAAATTAAGTTTGGGGGGAGTAGACATCGGGATAGAGAGAGAGAGAGAGAGAGAGTTTAATTTTAATTTTTTCATTTTTTATTCATATTTTAATCAATTTTGATACAAAAATATCATTTTACCCCTGCATTTAACAGAAAAGTAAACAAAATTAACGGCAGAACCATTTATCCAAACGAAAGTGAAGTTAAAGGATCACGAGAACCATTTTGAAAATTGAGGTACTCAAATGCAAAAATCGGGTCTAAATTTAAGACTAATAAAACGATTAACCCGTCGAGTTAAATTGCAAATGTCTTAGAACTTGTTTATTGCAGAGTTGTTATAAGCTATAGGATGTGTGTCATGATTTTTTTTTAACAGTAATAAAAAATCTCACGGATGTAGTTAATGCGTTTTCAGATTTGGATGCAAACATCAATGCAAATTGAGAAGTCGGCAAACAACAACCACAGAATGGAAATTATTGATATTGAAACCTTTGGGCCACCAGGAGAGGACTTGACCGTGATATATGTGATAAACAGAATCCTTGTAGAATTCAAACTGGAATACGAGCTCATCTTCCATGTTAATAACTCAAAGTCCAAGTTCAAAGTTGTTTTTTCTTGTTGATTATTCTTCTAAGAAAATTCAAAATTGGAGGATAGTCATTCTTTCCAAGTTGTTTGCCCCACAAGAAGGCAATAATGTTCAACCCTCTGAGTGGGCACAACTTAACAACTACTTGCTAAATATATTGATAGCAATAAAATTAGCCCCAACCAGGAACAAGTGAATTGTGTTTAGTCGTGGAGAATGATTCTAGGAGACGGGTGTTTGGATGTTGGCGTGCAGATGTTGCACTTGTAGTGGAAGATAGCAGTTCTGTAATTTCGAGCAAGCTGCAAGCTAAAAGGCAGTTCTGTGAAAGCTGCATCTAATTTTTTGATTTTCTTATAGTTAGCTTGAAAGCGATGCAGTTGTAAAGGATTCTGAAAGGAAGAGTGTGCGTAGACTTGTGCAACGCATTAGTATTTTCATTGCTCCTCTGACATTGGTCAATCTATTGCCACCTAACCAACTGAGAGGAAGGACAAGTATTTCAATGAAAGAATCTGAGGTTGTATTTGCCCCTCTAGATGATTTAAAGTCAATTGAATTGCTTTCAGCACCTACAATGCTTATTGGAAACGTACCAGTAATGTTAGTGACCAAGTCTGGAAAAATCAAGCATGCAGATATCTCCTTCCAAGTTGTTGGATTGGATCCCAAGTGTAGTTCTACAAGGTTTGTGAAATTCATTAAAGATGAGGGCAAAGAACCTTGTAAATTGTTGAAATCAAGGGTCACAAATTTCAACTTGGAGAGCTTCCCAAAAATAATCAGTAAGAAATCACAGCAAAACACACTAAAAAGATGCACATCGGATGAATATTTTTCACTAACCTTGCTTGAGAGTGACATGGCCTGAGATAGATGGGCATGTCTGCCACTAATCTTGCTTCTAAATAATCGCTCTTAATTTGGGTTTGATTGGGATGTGAAATTGGATGAGTTGGTGATGAACTGAAATGGGTTCTGATCACTTGTTCTTGTTTTAAAGTTACTAAAGCAAGGTGCAAGCAGAAGCACTGAGACAGAGAGAATAATTTCTTTGTAACATTGCTTTGTGGGTTTTGTTTGTATTGTTGAATGGGATGAATGAACTAATGATGAAGTGAATTGGGTTGTATTCACCATTGTCCCTGTATTAAAGTTACTAAGCCAATCACAAGCACAAGCACAAGCACTGAGAAAAAATTATACATATAATTGCTTTTTGGGTTTTGTTTAGATTGTTCAATTGATTAGGAGGATGACTAATCGATGAAAAATAAGCGAGCATTGCCCTATCATAGTGGTTTCATTAAACAGTCTTCTGCTTTCTGCAAATATGTGCACTACATGACATGACATGACATGACTAGTACCAAGTAGCAAAGCAAAGATACGATTAATCCAATCAGATATGACCCTGAAAGTGTAATCATATTCAGATAAAAAGGCAACCAGGTTCGCACCCAGCAATAAGCCAAACAAAATATCATTCCAGACCGGTGACATAAAAAACCTACAGCCCATCTCGAGCAGCCTCCTTGCTTATCTACAGCATGCCTACAAGACTCACGGTGGCGTAGCCTCAAGATCAGTAACGGTTTGTACCGGGGATGCCTCCATTGTCCCTGCCTGGTGTGTAGTTATCTTGGTATTGCCCAGGCCCCCCCTATCCTGCATTAGGTTGTGGACCTCCCATATTATTTGGTGGTGGGAGCACTCCTCCCATGTTGTTTGGTGGCACCCCTCTCATGTTGTTTGGTGGTACACCTCCCATGTTGTTGGGGACACCTCCCATGTTGTTGGGGGGCATCTGATTGTAGTTAGGCGGAGGCGGCGGCATCTGATTGTAATTATGAGGCATCTGATTACTATTGTTGTTGGGCTGCCCACCACTCCAGTTGTTTGGCTGCTGCACATTACTGTAGGTTGGACTCATCATGTGGGGAGGCATTGGACCCGCGTTGGGGGGCTGGGGGCCCATATTGTTGGGATGTTGTTGGCAGGTCCAGGCATGTTAGGCCCAGGATTTTGCCCAGCTTGATTAGACATAGGAGGCTGACCCCTATTCTGAAAATCTCGGTTCTGCATATTTTCCCTCCTTCTATCAAAGTTCCTTGATCTGTCATAATTTCGAGGTCTGTCATTGCGTCTGTTTCTCTCATTTGCTCGGCTATTGTTTCTTATCCATTCTTCATGGTACTTGGGATCATATGGTACTGCTTCACCATTAATAAAAGGTTCTCCTGCCAAAACAAAAAATAACAAGAAAGCAGACAATCATGTATAAAATGAATACTTGACTGCCGAAAAACTAAATGAAAACAAACAAATAAACAGTTAGACAATGTACAACAGAATGGCCGTTTAAGATTACTATAATATCAGTATTAAAAAGGCAATTACTATCATACCCAGCATTCAAAAAGCAATTATGCGAACTTCCAAGGCTAACATTGACTGCCTAAGAGGAAAATTTTCATCATCGAAAAGGTGCAAATAACTATGATATCAAATAGGTGCAAATACCTTTGTTGTCAAGCTTTAGCATTGGGATGACAACAGAAACCTGATCTGCTAGTATAAATGAGGCAACAAAAATGCACCTCAGAAATGCACACAAAGCATGAAGACGATAGAATATATGTCGGGGCAGGGACGGACCCACAGTGGGGTCACTGGGGTCAAACGACCCTATGGAAGCCATGGAAATAGGCTTGGAGGTCCACTTGAGCTGGCTGTGTGACCCCTTGGATTGCCCTCCAAGTGCTTGATGTTTTGCCTGAGAGGAAGCTGCGTGCAGGAGGAAGAAGAAGCAGCGCAATGCGCTTCTGTTTTTTTAAAACATCCTGGGCAAAACGACGTCGTTTTGGCCCAGGAAAATTTTTAAAATAAAAAACTCTTATGTACCATTCTCCCACGTCTGTTTCCTAAGTAGAAAGTGGACCTCCAGATGAGTTCTTTTTATTCTTTTAAACCTGTTTTGTTGTTGGAATCCCATTTATTATTATTTCTTAGAATCCATGAATGATGAGCTTTACTAGTAATTTTATCTAAGGATGACCACAACATGGTTTTATCACCACTATTAACACTTAAGAATTTCTCCACACACAAAAAAATTGTTTTTCTTCATTGTAATTAGAACAAAATGCGGTAAACCGGGCAGGATAGGAGCCAGATGTGCAGTCTAAATATCTGACCCAATAAAATTTTGGCTTGTTTTTCCAACAGTGCTAAAACCAATATTGCTTGGATGAAATTCATGATTTAATGGAAATCAAAGTATATTTTTCCAGGAAAGGAATAAAATTTGGAAGAGAAAAAATAGCTAAGAAAAATAACCTATTCTTAAATTTTCTTCGGAACATTTACACTATGACCCTACCGGGTTCGGATCCTGGGTCCGTCACTGTGTCGGGGTAGGAAAGCACCATATACAGTAACAGGAAAGATACGTGGGAAACTGAATGACATTAAAACATCGAACAATGCACTGATTTTAAATGACGGTTGATCACCGCGAAACTGAGAAATTAGGAAAAGGAAAGAAAAGAAGATTTGATATGTTTGTTCTGACTATGTATACACCATCTTCCAGTCCCACGGTGTAGCATCCATTATCTATGTAGTACCCTGTTTGATGAAGTTCCTACAGCAGGTCTGTGTTTCTAATCCTGTTTCTCTCAGAGTACACACACAAAGACAACTTGAAACTGTCATTTTCAACATTTTATTGTAAAATGGGTCTTCATGTAAATCTTTCATTCAACTTTCAAACAAACTTACATATGAAAAAAGACAGCATGCTAAGAAAAGGAAATTTTTTACAGGGCCATGAGTTTTTATGGCTGAAGAAAAAGAAAAAACAGAGTGCTGACATGGCTGAGAAATTTGATATTCTCAACGTCTGCCATTCTACACTTGGCATGAATTCATATGAGAAGCAAAGCTCGATCAAGGAAGTTCAATCAATGCATCATACTGACTCTCCAGACAGTATTAGCAGGGAAGAGAAGGAAAGACAGACAAAAAAAATAGGACTAGCCAACAAAGGGAGAGTACCAGGGAACAAAGGCAGGAAACATAGTCCGGGTAACTAGAGATAGAGTGTAATTTTTTATTTGTTGGATTTTAAATCTCATACATTTGGTTGAATCTAAAGTTGTGATCTTCCACGTAAAGCAGAGACTTGTGAGCGAATCAAACAGAGAACAATAGAAGCCTTAAAAGACCCCAAGGTGAAGTCATGTAAGATTCAATAAGTTTTTGAATTAGAATGTAAGAGTTTATATCAAAAGGCGCAATAACAGAATTGTTTTGAAAATGGTTGGAAGTTTGTCAATCATATTTTTGGATTTCCCTTTTCAATTAAAAGCACTACACAACTCATGTAAGGAGAAAAGAAAAAGGCTTTCATTTTTCAATCAACTGTTTTTTTAATTAAAAAATTGCTCTTTCGGTCACCCTCAACTGGTTTCAGGTTAGAAAGAAGATGTCTGAACATCCCCGGCCTCATAGGTACACTCACAAGCTTTGTCAGATATAATTAATTAGCTGTGAAACATAAGAACTTTGTTTTTCTGTGACAGAAACAAAAGAACTTTATAAATTAATTAGCTGGACTGAGTGGCTAATGCTTATGCTTTGACTGAGTGGAAAGTAAATTGTAGTTTACAACCCAATGTCAAGTTGGTTGTATGCACAGAGATGGAAAGAAAGACAAATGCTGTGATTGTGCCTATTTGATTACTCTCAAAATGATTACATGTACGGAAGTCGGGAACTTAATGCTGTAAACTTGTCTGGAGGCACCTTTAAGATTGAATGAGTCCTAACGGTCGCTTCTTGTATGGGCCATTGGATTGTCATTTTGAATAATGTTTGCATAATCATAAGAAGTACGGTGATGTAATGTAAAGGAAAGCAAGTGCCCTAAACTATACGTTTATTTCTTTCTTGAATTCTCCGGCGAGAATAGTTTGGCAAGTTAATCAATCATTCATCAAAGGAAGAGGGGAAGAAATAAACTTGTGAAACCCCTTATATGGGCCTCAGATTGTATTATGAACTTTGGATATCTACTTGTAAGCTTTATCTTCCTTGCCTTTTTGGGGAGGGAGGGAGAGAGATAACTTAGTTTAAGGTTTTTTAGGCCTGCTGAACAAGTAAACATGATTTTTTTTGGTTTCATGAACATAATGTGACCAATAGTAGCCAATAGTTGTAGGTTGCAGCACATCTTTGATGAAAGATACATTTTCTATTTTAGTCTTTCTTTTTCTTTTTTTAAAGTTATTTATTGCTCTGAGTGACTGAGTCCAAGGCAAAAAATTTGACCAAAAAAAAAGGACTGTTATGTAGCGCAGAGTCCAAGGCAAAAATGCGTTCTTCACTTAGACGTGTTTGCGGACAGCGTTTAAAATGGAAACGGTTAAGGGAGAAATTATTTCTGTCATGAGTTGAAAGCATAGCAGAGGCGGCTAAGAAAGGTGTTAGCGGACAGCAAGAGCTCTGTTGGGATAGCTATGAGAAGATAAAGCAAAAATTACATCTCCAAGAGCTTCAGCTGGCTGCTGAAAACAAAAAGGAAAAGGCGAAGGAGAGGGCAAAGAAAAGAGCAATGACAGCCGAACAAGTTAAAGAAAAAAATATGGCAAGGATTGCTCATGAGAGGAGAAAAGATGGCGAAGTCTATGAAGATACTAACAGTTGACAGTTTTTCAAGGGCGGAATTGTAAGCAGAGATTAATGAAGGTAATTGCTCAGTAGCCAAGACAATACTAAATTATAGCTAGAAGCAATTATGTAGTTCACCATATATAAATTAGAAATACATGACATATCACTCACAAACTTAGCATAAATAAATAGTATCGCTAAGCATACAATGTTAAGTTCATGAGTAGGTCCAAGAGAATTGAGTTTTGGAGGGGGAGGAGTATTCAAATTACAGATGAAATCTGTTCAACATTGCACCATAATGCTTTGATATATGTAAAGAAACTGACGGTGGATAGAAAAAATGGGTAATTATTGCTTTTCAAATTTGAGACAGGGCTAAGGTTAAAATCTTGTATATTGCAAAATTATTTTCCTGATTCATAAACCAGCTTGCAAAATTTCTTCTTCTTGAGGCCAATTTGAAATCCGCACTATCTCACCCTCTGTTCTTGATCTCTTGGCTTTAAACATTTAGGGAACCTTGCTAGATCAGCATATTAATTATTTTCCTTCATGTTTTCTAATCTGTTGCTTTTAAATGGCATCACCTTTTCCAATGTTGTTTGTTTGAGTGTGTTATTGAATTCTCTTTCTTCTTAATAGTTTGAAAGAAAAACTTCAACAAATGGACAAGCTGCTGCTCGAGGGGACATAGTCATGTCGCATATCTCAGCTTTTGAGAAACTGGATCTAGAGCTTATAAAGAGAGAAAAAATGCAGAAAGAATTTTCATTCGCAGACCAGATCAGAGCTGCCAAAAACAAAAGAATGGAATTAACTATGGAAGCCTCATCCTCTGTTCATGCAGCCAACAAGAAACCAAGGGAGTATGCTTAAATTTCCACATCCCTAGCAGCAGTTGAAATAGAGGTAAGAGGTGTATGGAGGCCACCTTTTTTTCTTCTTTAAAGAGGGACAATTTGCTTGTTTTTATGTAGCTTAATGTTCATTTGTTGATGGTTTGTAGGAAGAGAAAATATCGGACTCTTGGATGCATTTTTCCAACTAGTTGCAAGAGTCCGGTCATTTGTTTTCAGGGCTTCATTCCAATGTTATATGGAAGAGGTCCATCTGGCAACAGTGCAGCGTTTTTATGTGAAAAATTTGTTAGGTGAATTCGTCATGACCAGAAATTATATCATCCGCTTTCAAGCATGACCAGAAATTATATCATCCGCTTTCAAGCACAGGAAATATCTGATTTGCCTTGCCAATATCCATGCTGGTTGTGATATTGACTTAGTTAAATTGCAAATGTCTTACAACTTGTTTATTGCAGAGTTGTTATAAGCTGTATAGGATGTGTCATGATTTTTTTTAACAGTAGTAAAAAACCTCACAGATTTGGTTCTTCTCTTTTAGTTTGTAAACAATTTTATTGTTCTGCAAGGGTTGTGTGATGGATGCAAACTCCACAATAGAGAGAGCCCCAAGGTTTTGTAAGTTAAACATGGAAGAAAGAAAACCATGAGTTGTGAGATTCGTAGTGTATTTTCTCCGAAATAAATTGGACAGCAGCATCATATATTATCTTTTCTTTTCTTCAAATCTATCAGAAACAGCATACTGAGGAGTTCATAACGATGTTGTAGATTTTTTCCTGCAGCTGAACTGGGTTATGGTATTGTATTTTCACTTGTCTGCATGAGTTTAGGGTTTCTTTTCCCCCATAACTTTATGAACCGAATAACTTATATCCTTTAAATTTGAGTCCAGTGACTTTGAAATGAAGAAGAAGAAAAAAAAAAAGGGTAAAGCAAACTGAAAATGCAAAATAAAAAGTACAATATTAATAATATATATCTAGCTTCTAAGCTTTCTTTTCATCATGGTGAGGGGGACTGTTATCATCACATGAAGCCGATCCTGTAGATTGTCTATGAATCGAAAATACGCACATCTCCATGTCTCGTTAATAACTAAAGAACCACAAACTCCCCAAAATCCTACTATGAACCCCAATGCAACGAAAATGTAAAACCATGGAAGTTGATGATGCCCATTGCCCTCGTCTTTGTTGTTCTTATTATCTGCATCCATGTCCGTATTTGGTCTGCACTTATTTGGAAGTGGGGCACCACAAAGTTTTGGATTCCCCTCAAAGGCAGAAGCGTCGAAGCTTTGGAGCTGGGTGCCTGTTGGTATTGGTCCTTTGAGATTATTGTAGGAGACATTAAATTTTTTCAAGAAACTAAGGCTCGCCAATGACGATGGGATTATTCCACACAAGAGATTCGTGGAGAGGTTCAAAACCTCTAAATTTTTTAGGTTAGATATTTGCTCTGGAATGACGCAGAGAAGTTGTTGGAGCCAAGATTCAACACCTGGAGAAGCTGCAATTGGCCGATCTCAGTAGGTATATCACCAATAATGTTATTCTCAGATAAGACTATCGTTGCTGGAAACAAATACAATTTATGCGTTGGAAAAGTTTGAATTCCGGTTACCCTCTTGATGCCGTACACAGGCAATTCAAATTCATATTGGTTTGCTTGAGATGCAATATTAGGTTCATAAAGCAACCTTGGTAGTCTACAAAGTTGCTTTGGAAATTCACCTGAAATTCGGTTGTTTGACAAGTTTATATAAAACAGCCTAGGAAGAGTCCCCAACCAACTTGGAATTGGCCCTGTGATTTGATTTAAACGCAATAGCAACATCTCTATATTCTTGAGCTTTGATAACCATACAGGTATTTGACCAGTGAGATTAGAATCAACCAAAGCCAATACCCGAAGATTTTGGAATCCGTCAAAATCAACCATGTCATCATCAGATGGCATTCCCTCACCTTCAAAGGAACCGCCAAGGGAGAGAGTGTGAAGAATTTTGCAACTCCTCAATATCTTCATTGCCCCTGTGAGGTTGGTGAATCGGTTGTAACCAAGTGAGAGGAAGGACAAGGATTTCAATGAAAGAATCTCGGGTTGTATTTGTCCTTCTAAATTATTTCCACTCAATCCAATGGCTTTTAGGGACCTACATGAGTAAAGGCTTACTGGAACCGTACCAGTGAAGTAATTCATCCTTAGCTCAAGTTTAGTAAGTTGACTCAGTCTTGAGAAATCAAGCATGGAGATATCTCCTTCCAAGTTGTTGTTTCCCAAACGCAAGTCTACAAGGTTTGTGCAATTCATCAAAGATGGGGGCAAAGCACCTTCTAAATTGTTGAAATCAAAGGTCACAAACTTCAACTTGGAGAGCTTCCCCAAATTGAGAGGAAGCTCGCCATTCAATTTATTAAAGTAGAGGTCAAGGATTGCAAGGTTAGTGAGGTTGGCAATTCTATCACTAATGGCTCCATGTAGTGAATTGAGAGGTAATGCAATTTCTTCAAGTTTGGTGGCATTATAGATATCTTCTGGAAATAATCCCGAGAGGTTATTGTGACCGGCAACGAAAAACCTGCAGTTTGGAACACTTTCCTAGCCCAGGAGTGATGTTGCCACTGAATACATTGGAAGAAAAATCCAATAGCCTAAGGAAGGGAGAAGAATGTTGGAGACAAATAGAGGATGGGACATACCCTGTGAAGGTATTGTTGCTGACATTGAAACTAGTTAAGTTGCTTGCTTGTTGGAAGAATGAAGATGGAATTGTACCAAAGAAGTGATTGCCGGACAAATCAACTGTCCGGATACTGCTGGATGGTAGAGAAATTGGTAGCTCTCCAGAAAGACGGTTATAGCTCAAATCAAGGATCTCAAGTCGATTCAAAGACAAGAAGAACTGAGTTTCAAGTGAACCATTTAGTGAATTGTGGGAAAGGTTCAAGTGGGTGAGATGTGTGAGATTTGCTAGTGAAAAGGGAGATATACCTCCTTTGAGCCCTTTGGAAGGCAAGAGCAAACGGGTGACCCACCCATCTTGATCACAAGTGATGCCCTTCCAATGACAGCAATCAAGGGATGTCCAATTTAAAGGAGGAGAAGATAGAGTGGAGGCAAAGGACAGGAGGGAGCTGTGTTCAGTTTGTTTGCAGGCATGAGTATTTGTAGATATAATGCAAGAGAATAAGAAGAAGAGAAGGAAGGCATGAGCCATTAGGTTATAAGCTTGCACTAGCATGTTGCTTTGTGTATGTGCTGTTGTTCACATGCATTTACATATATAAGAGCAATGATGCCTGAAAAGGACGCAAACATCAGTACAAATTGAAAAGTCGGCAAACGACAACCACAATGCAAATTGTGTGGTTGAAGAGATATTCCCACTAATGAAACCAGGAGTGGACTTAATTTAAGAAATTAGCAAACAACCATAACTATACGTTGAAGAGAGAAATATCCATGCTCGAAGATAACTGATACCAGCGCATCTTCCATGTTAATCACTCAAAGTAAGAAATTAGCAAACAACCATATCTATACGTTGATGATTCTTCTAAGAAAATTCAAAATTGGAGGATAGTTATTCTTTACAAGAAGGCGACTACTATAATAAAATATTGATAGCAATAACGTTCAACTACTTGCATCTTCCATGTTAACAAATTGACTGCCAGAAAATTCAAAATTGGAGGATAGTCATTCTTTCCAAGTTATTGTTTGCCCCACAAGGAGGCAATAATGTTCAACCCTCTGAGTGGGCACAACTTAACAACTACTTGCTAAATATATTGATAGCAATAAAATTAGCCCCAACCAGGAACAAGTGAATTGTGTTTAGTCGTGGAGAATGATTCTAGGAGACTGGTGTTTGGATGTTGGCGTGCGGATGTTGCACTTGTAGTGGAAGATAGCAGTTCTGTAATTTCGAGCAAGCTGCAAGCTAAAAGGCAGTTCTGTGAAAGCTGCATCTAATTTTTTGATTTTCTTATAGTTAGCTTGAAAGCGATGCAGTTATAAAGGATTCTGAAAGGAAGAGTGTGCGAAGACTTGTGCAACGCATTAGTATTTTCATTGCTCCTCTGACATTGGTCAATCTATTGCCACCAAACCAACTGAGAGGAAGGACAAGTATTTCAATGAAAGAATCTGAGGTTGTATTTGCCCCTCTAGATGATTTAAAGTCAATTGAATTGCTTTCAGGGACCTACATGAGTAAAGGCTTATTGGAAACGTACCAGTAATTGTCAAACAAAACTCGCCAACAGTAATGTTATTGACCAAGTCTGGAAAAATCAAGCATGCAGATATCTCCTTCCAAGTTGTTGGATTGGATCCCAAGTGTAGTTCTACAAGGTTTGTGAAATTCATCAAAGATGGGGCAAAGAACCTTGTAAATTGTTGAAATCAAGGCTCACAAATTTCAACTTGGAGAGCTTCCCAAAAATAATCAGTGAGAAATCACAGCAAAAAACACTAAAAACATGCACATCAGATGAATATTTTTCACTAACCTTGATTGAGAGTGACATGGCCTGAGATACATGGGCATGTCTACCACTAATCTTGCTTCTAAATAATCGCTCTTAATTTGGGTTTGATTGGGATGTGAAATTGGATGAGTTGGTGATGAACTGAAATGGGTTCTGATCACTAGTTCTTGTCTTTAAGTTACTAAAGCAAGCTGCAAGCAGAAGCACTGAGACTCAGAGAGTAATTTCTGTGTCTAATTGCTTTATGGGTTTTGTTTGTATTGTTGAATGGGATGAATGAACAAATGATGAAGTGAATTGGGTTGCAGTCACCATTGTTCCTGTATTTAAGTTACTAATCAAAGCACAAGAACAAGCACTGGAGAAAAAATTATACATATAATTGCTTTTTGGGTTTTGTTTAGATTGTTCAATTGATTAGGACGACTAATCGATGAAAAATAAGAGAGCATTGCCCTATCATAGTGGTTTCATTAAACAGTCTTCTGCTTTCTGCAAATATGTGCACTGCATGACATGACATGACTAGTACCAAGTAGCAAAGCAAAGATACGATTAATCCAATCAGATATGACCCTGAAAGTGTAATCATATTCAGATAAAAAGGCAACCAGGTTCGCACCCAGCAATAAGCCAAACAAAATATCATTCCAGACCGGTGACATTAAAGACCTACAGCCCATCTCGAGCAGCCTCCTTGCTTATCTACAGCATGCCTACAAGACTCCTGGTGACGTAGCCTCAAGCTCAGTAACGGTTTGTACCAGGGATGCCTCCATCGTCCCTGCCTGGTGTGTAGTTATCTTGGTATTGCCCAGGACCCCCCCATCCTGCATTAGGCGGTGGACCTCCCATGTTATTTGGTGGTGGGGGCACTCCTCCCATGTTGTTTGGTGGCACCCCTCTCATGTTGTTTGGTGGCACACCTCCCATGTTGTTGGGGGGCATCTGATTGTAGTTAGGCGGTGGTGGTGGCATCTGATTATAATTATGAGGCATCTGATTGCTATTGTTGTTGGGCTGCCCACCACTCCAGTTGTTTGGCTGCTGCACATTACTGTAGTTTGGACTCATGTTGTTGTGGTGAGGCATTGGACCTGCGTTGGGGGCGGGGGGCCCATATTGTTGGGAGTCCTCATGTTGTTGGCAGGTCCAGGCATGTTAGGCCCAGGATTTTGCCCAGCTTGATTAGGCATAGGAGGCTGACCCCTATTCTGAAAATCTCGGTTCTGCATATTTTCCCTCCTCCTATCAAAGTTCCTTGATCTGTCATAATTTCGAGGTCTGTCATTGCGTCTGTTTCTCTCATTTGCTCGGCTATTGTTTCTTATCCATTCTTCATGGTACTTGGGATCATATGGTACTGCTTCACCATTAATAAAAGGTTCTCCTGCCAAAACAAAAAATAACAAGAAAGCAGACAATCATGTTGAATAATTGATTGCGGAAAAACTAATTGAAAACAAATAAGACAATGTACAACAGAATGGCTGTTTAAGATTACTATAATATTAGTATTAAAAAGGCAATTACTATCATACCCAGCATTCAAAAAGCAATTATGCGAACTTCCAAGGCTAACATTGACTGCCTAAGAGGAAAATTTTCATCATCAAATTCTAGAGACCAACATTGTCTTTTTTTTCTTTGTGAACTGGGGTGGGGAGGGCAATGCACCCCAGAAGCAACTACACAGAATTAGAAATGCAAATCAAACAGGCTTTAGAGACCTGACCCAACTAAGAGATCCCCAAAATAGCGGAGGCCTAAGTCCAAATCATAACTCCAGTTAGCTAATTAGGCCCACAATATCATTTCCCAGGGAAAAAAAGTAAAAAAAGAATTAAAACCATGGTAATGACTGCCCCAACAGATTAGGCAATCGTACTTATAAGTTTATAACTTAATTGATTCAAATGCTACAAATACTTTAACTTTTTCATTGCAACTGGAAGAAATGAGAATATTCTTACCTCCATAATCTTTGTTCTTAACATCCAAGTAAGAATCAGGAAGTACCCACCGGACTTTAGGCAATTCTGGAATAATTTGAAGGAAAAAAAAAAGTTCAAAACAGAAATGAGAACCCGGACACAAAAAAAAAAACAACCAAAAGCCCAAGCAATAGAAGCAGAAGTACCTTTGATTTTGTATGAAGTCTCTTCGGACACAAGTGCCCCAAATGCATAATAGCACCTAGTTGAAACTGAGTAGATCTTCATCCTTGCTTCTTCCTCACTGTAGTTGAGACACAAACAAATGCATCAATCAATTAATACAAGCAATGTGAACTACATTAGATAGTGATCATATCTTTTATACCGTAATTGGTTATGTGTGGTCATTAGTACAAAATACAAATTTCAGGCAACATTAATAATTGATGAATATGATACCATTGCAAGTACTAGTTGAAACGTCGAAGATATCAATCTATCTAAAACTTAGTATGTAAAAGTGATCAAAACCATGCTATATACATCAGATCATTATGCCCATGATAAAGAGTTATTACAGGTCCAATTTTAAAGACTAAAGGCCCCAGAAGGAGTTGGGAGTTTTTCTTTTCTGGAGAACTACCAACCATATGGCCAATCACCAAGATTTGTAATCCCATACTACGCAGCTAATATAGACGAACAATATAACTTCAGTGAAACTTTTTTTTTGAAAAGAAATGATAATATATTGCCATAGAAAATAAGGATACAAGAAAGAAACGTGGCTAAGAGAGCCATAGGGCCCTAGGACTAACGACAAAGAGCAATAGAAAGCTGCAGAAAGCTAATCTACATAGACCTAAACTATGCCTTAGTGAAATGCTGTAGGAAGAAATTAAGTCAATAATACCTTTGCAAAAAAGAATGCTCGAATATAAATCAACTTTCTAGCACAACAAAGATAATTTAAGAAAACAAAATAGAGTCAGATGATAGAAGGAACAGCCAAAAGTTCCACTATTCAACAGAAATCAACCTAACCCAAACATTACCCCTAATACAGAGTTAAGAAGTGATTATAAAATAAAAGTTATATTCTTTAAATTAAAAGATATTGTTTCCCACAAACACAGACATACATATGTATATTATCTGCTGGTAATTTTTAAAAAAACAAAAAATTAGCAGAAAATATATAAACTTCATTTCATTTCCGTCCCATCAATTTCTCATAATCCAAACAAATATTTAACAAATAAAAATGATCAATTAAAAAAAAATTAAACAATCGCACTTACCTTCCGAAGACCGCAGCTAGGGTCTTGATGTAGCTATCGATGATCTCATCCCTGGTGATATCACCCTCAGGCGGATCCATGACGACCAGCCAGTGCTCAAAGTCACACCCATCGAGGAGGATCGTCTCCTTGGGAGGCCGGTTCGACCAGTTAGGGTTTGGATCTCTAAGCGACGACGTCGTCGAGTTGGTCGAGAAGCACCGGACGGACGCAGGAGAGAGCTTACCGGCGGAGGCGACGAATCCAGCGAGGGGACGAAGGCGGTGGAACAGAGAGAGAGAAGAGCGAGATTGGGCAGTGGATAGGGAAGCAGCGGAGGTGGCTGTGGATAGAGTGCGAGAGAGGAAGGAGCTCATGGCTAGGGTTTTGGGAAGAGAGCGGAAGAAGAAATGGGTCGCCATGGTTGATCGCGAAGGGGTTTGGGGCTCTGAGATAAACCCTAGAGCGAGAGTAGGAGATAAGGGTGTTAGGGTTTTTGCGGAGGTTTTATAATAGCAGTGTACTGAGTGACTGTGGTTCTTAAATACCTCTTCATTTTCAGCAGATCAGACGGCATTTGATTTTCGAAATGTCTCTTTTTATCATTTTATTTCTAATTTAATCAATTAATAATAATAATAATAATATTTTATTTTGATGTAAATTTTTGTTTTTTACTGGCTTGACTTGGCACATTAAAATTGAGAAGGATGAAATGCAAAATATTAAATTTAAATTTAATTGTTTATGTGGCAATTTAATATCTTGGAACAAATTTATTTCTTCTTAAAATGTCAAATATCATATTATTTTATTATATTTTTAAAAACAAATGGGGCCTGTAATGACTAAAAAAATATTAAAATAATATTGACATTAAGTTTTTGATATGTTATTTTTGACATATCTCTTAAAGCTTTCAAATTCATGTAGAATTTGATTACTACGTTAGAGCAATTTTAACCTTTAATTTTTTTCATTTCATTTCATGTTCATGTGGCAATTTGACATATTAGTTGGAGATACTCTAAGGAGCCAAATTTTTTCCTTTCTTAAATAAGTTCACTTAAGGTTTTTTTTTTTTCATTTGTTGTGGAATCTAATGCTGCATGACGGTCGAAATTTTATTATTTTTATTAGAAGAAAATAAAAATAAAATTAATTTTTTTAATTCTTTATGTATATATATATATATTTTTTATTTTTTTATTTATTTATTAGAAGAAATATTGATGATTAGTGCTCTGCTAAGGCTTCCTGTTGGGAGAAAAGAGGCTGCACTGCATCTAAAGTGAGACAGCTGATGAAGGAGCCTTGGGCTGGAGCATGTTGCGGCTTCAAGAATTGGTTGAAAATCAAACAATGGCATTTCGGGTAGGGAAAGGCGCAGAGTTTCAATTGGAGTTCATGATCCAGCTGTGATTTTGATTGATGAACCAACTTCAGGGCTGAATTCTGTCTCAGCTTTCCATGTATCTAGGCAAGACTATTGTTCAGACCATTCACCAACCTGGTTATCGAATCCTACATTATTCTGTTTTCCAATGGGACTGTCATGCATAATGGATCATTGCATCTTCTCCAACAAATGCTCAATTCTGCTGGCCATTGCATTCCCAACCATGTTTTTTTTTTTTTTTTTTTTTTGGTCAAACTGGAATAACATTAGCAGGGCAAAATGTCAAAGATACAACGCTAGAGTCCAAAGTTAACGGACATCCGCAACCAGAAAAACAGAGCATACAAAAACACAGACTAGAGGAAACACAGGTAGAAGACGACCCAGCCAACCGGTGGAGGCATCGTCAAATTCCTCAGTAGTCCCAAACTAATATTGGGGTGGACAACATTCCCAACCATGTTAATCTGCCAAATTCGCCATTGATGTTATCAGTAGCTTGGATGGTACACAAACTTCATAAGCCTTGAACAGCCATCCTTTACAAGAAAGGCTTGTATGCTCTCACAATTTGGAAGAAAAACTTCTAATCTACCCGAATACTCGACTTGTGGAAATTGTTATACTAGGAAAAAGATTTTGCAGCAACATATTTAGAACCAAGCAACTGTTTGTCACAAGAGTCATGCAGGAAAGAAGGTGCATACAGATTGACAAAGATGGATGCAATCTATTTGGGGATGGATTCTTTTGTATATTCTTTTTAGGATGATCAATCAAACTATTGTATCATGTACTGCTTACTCTGTTTCAAAACTGGGTTTGGTGCCTCAAATCCAAAACATTCTGATTCATCGAACAACGTTATCGGTGCCAATTTGGATCGATTAAGTTTTTTATTTTTGCATGCCTTCAAATTATCCTAATTTAAAATTTCATACCACACATCCGAATTCTAGCGGAATTAGATTAGACAGAATTCCTCAGAGTTGTATGATATTCCAGTTCAATGTTCATCATTAGTTCTATTATCCAGACAATACCAAAAAGAGATTCTGCCTTCCCTAATTGCTTCGGTCGTATATAGAATTGAAGGTCATAGTAGCAAATGAAGCAGTTATGTTTTCTGATGTAGATGATGTATTGATGAACCTCCCTGAGGCAGATACCGTGTAAGATGAAGGTCTTGCGTTGGCCTTATCTCTATGGCCTTCTGTCTGATCCATGAATTCAGAAAGCAGTCCTGGTTTGGATATCTTCTCCTCATTCACATCTCTTTCGCCTGTCAGCATCTCAACAACAGTAGACATGGATCGTCGGAGCTTGGGCATGTCTTAAGTGCAGAGTAAGCCAATCTTCAGGAATCTGCAAGCCTCCTCAACATTGAATATTCCATTCAATGCTGTGTCTACTAACTCCACCAACTGCCCCCTCTCATGGTGTTCCCATACCTGCAACACGAACTTTTATTTTATAAGTCTTCTCTGTTGAAGTGGATCGACATTTTATTAAGAAGAAGCTCGATGCAGACATATTAATGAAGGAAGTCTCTTGTTATAGCTTTCCACAACTCTCTTGGCAAGTTGGGCATTGGTGATATCTATGCACCAACTTGAGGGGGAGTGTTAATTATGTAGTCAATTAATGTGTTAATTATGTAGTCAATTAATGTGTTTATTATGTAGTCAATTAATGTTTGGCACCTACTATGTTTGGCACCTACAATATTTGGGGGGCTTGACTAGGTTGGTTGCCTAACTAGTTTGGTTGCCTAATTAATTTGGTTGCCTAACTAGGTTGGTTGCCTAACTTGGGGGGCTTGACTAATGTCTTAGGAATTTGTATATATATGTGTTGATTGTAAGTAATGAAAATATAAGTGAAAAATCAGAAAATTCTACAACTCTCATTCTCTCTAAACTTTCCACTCTCTACTCTCAATATTCTCTATGTTTTAGCATGGAATCAGAGCCTAATGGCTAATCCTTAAGATCCTCTATCAAATTGAGAGTCGTTGGCATTTTTTCATGTTGCTGTAAATTCCCTTGTTTATGTTAAAATTTCCTCTCTTTTAGGGGCAATAAGTCCCTTGGCTATGATGGCCTAATTTGTTTCCTTTGGGCAGTACGTCTCTTGATCACCATGATCTCTTTCCTCAGTGAGTCTCGTCATCGCTCACCGAGCCATTTCCTTTCCTCCGCGAGCCTCGTCACCGCTCGCTGAGCCTTTTCCTACTCGGCCTTGTCTCTCTCATGCCGAGCTACACTACTGCCGTGTTCCCTTTGCACAGCCACTCTGGTGTTTGCATCATCTCTCACGTCAACATCTTGTGTTTTCTTATTTATGGTTTCTTTTCTCACCACCTATCACATACTTCTTACTTTATTCCCTTTTATTTCCTTAAATTATTTCTTCCACTCTATTTTCATCCCATTTTTGGTCTGGTATATTTATTCTCCCTTGTTGCCTTTCACGTTTCTCGGTGTTACCCACAGGTGTTTTCTCCTCATCTCTTCGTTCTCATGCACACCACATTTGTGCCTAATGTTTTGGTGGGTATCAAAGTTTTCTGTCTACCCATATATATATATGAAAATCTTTTCTTTGCTACCTCTTCTCTTTCACGCCAATAACTTGGCTTCCTTTTCCTTTTATTTTATTGGACTTGTTTTGCACCATATGCCTCTTCCGTTTCAACACCTCTTACACGTGTCCACATCACCTACCCTATCTATACAATATTCATCAATTTCTCTCTATGTGTGCATACACGTCATCCACATTCATTCATTTTTAATCCTTCTTTCTTTTTGGGTTGCAGACTCTTTTCCATCTTTTATTCCTTTTCTCTAGTTGTCGGATGCTCATCTCCATTCCACTTTTCCTTGCATTTGTTTCTACCACGAGACTGGCATGTTTGAGTCTCTTTACTATTATTTCATTTTCTCTTCTTCCAAATCTCGATCCTCTACTAGTGTCAGATTTGAGGGGGAGATAGATGCAACTTTATTTGGGTGCTGCAACTTTATTGTCATTACCGGTGTTGCTTTCTCCAAATCTCAACTCTCATACGTCGTCGGATTTGAGGGGGAGTGACACTGCTGCTCATCTATTCCGCTGTCTGCAATTCAGTTACCTATCTGCCATGACTGATTCTTCTACATCTGAGCTTCAGTCGAGCTTCTGTTTCTCAAGTGCCACTGATTTTATAGTTCTGACAACCCCTTCTCTTCAGGGGGAGAGGAGGAGTGAAGAGAAGTTGTGTCTGCAATAATGGAAGTATTTGTGACGCTGCTAGTATTGTTGTTGCTGTCTACTATATCCTTTGCTAGTGCCAGCTGCTGCCTTTTGTGTCCTTTTGCTGTTAACAGTGTTGTTGCTCCTACCTGTTATGACTCCTCGGGGACAGTGTTTCCTGGGGATAGTTATATTGCTCTTGCTAGTGCCAGTGTCTTAGATTTCTCTCACTGGTGCCAGGACCACCACTGATCATATGGCTCCATCGACCCCTTCTCTTCAGGGGAGAGAGGGAGTGAAGAGAAGTTGCCTCTTCGTTGCTCCTCCCAAGTTGTCTACCCTGCCTTGTCTTGCTAGTGCCAAGTGCCTTATCCTGCTCTTGCTGGTACCAGTGTTGCTCTTGCTGTCGAGTGTTGTTGTCTCTTGTTGAGGACAATGTTGTTGTTGCTTCTACCGTGTTCTTGCCTTTACGGATGTGTTTCCGATGTGGTCATGCCCGTTGACCCTGCCTTTGCTCTTGACTTTCCGTACCTTGCCTTATCCTATTTTTTACGGTTTGGCTTTACCTTGCCACCTTGCCTTTGCTTGGCCTTTATTTGCTTTACCTTGCCTTACCCTTTATTTTTAGGGTTTGGTTTTACCTTGACGTGCCTTTCCCTATTTTAGGGTTTGGTTGTGTCATTACCGTGTTCATAGGGTTTCTGTGTCCTTGCCGTGTTCAGGGGTTTCTGTGTCCTTTACCTTACCTTTGCCGTGTTCACAGGGTTTTTGTGTCCTTGCCGTGTTCACAGGGTTTCTGTGTCATTTACCTTGTCCTTGCCGTGTTCACAGGGTTTCTGTGTCATTTACCTTACCTTTGCCGTGTTCACAGGGTTTCTGTGTTCTACCGTGTTCACAGGGTTTCTGTGTTCTTTGCTTTGCCTTTGCCTTGTTCACATGGTTTATGTGATCTACCGACCAACCGGCTGCACTTGGATTTGGTGTTGCCACCGACAGACCGAAATGATTAACTTCGATGTGGCCTTTGCTCCACGTGTGGCCCACCATGTAGTGGTCCCACGTGAGGGGGCATGTTGAAGTGGATCGACATTTTATTAAGAAGAAGCTCGATGCAGACATATTAATGAAGGAAGTCTCTTGTTATAGCTTTCCACAACTCTCTTGGCAAGTTGGGCATTGGTGATATCTATGCACCAACTTGAGGGGGAGTGTTAATTATGTAGTCAATTAATGTGTTAATTATGTAGTCAATTAATGTGTTTATTATGTAGTCAATTAATGTTTGGCACCTACTATGTTTGGCACCTACAATATTTGGGGGGCTTGACTAGGTTGGTTGCCTAACTAGTTTGGTTGCCTAATTAATTTGGTTGCCTAACTAGGTTGGTTGCCTAACTTGGGGGGCTTGACTAATGTCTTAGGAATTTGTATATATATGTGTTGATTGTAAGTAATGAAAATATAAGTGAAAAATCAGAAAATTCTACAACTCTCATTCTCTCTAAACTTTCCACTCTCTACTCTCAATATTCTCTATGTTTTGGCATTCTCAAGATTCTAGCATGTAATTCTATCAAATTGCAAAATTATCTACCATTTTATAGCTAATACAGATCATTGTAAAATCGTTAACATTTCATATCAAATTACTATCTCTTGCCAAGTTGTCATAGATGATTAAGAGTTTTTCTATTTAAACCCCTCACTTTTCTTTGTTCACCCCAATACTTAAATCATTAAGCTCTTAAGTTTTATTATTGTATAAAAAGACAAAAAAGGTCATCCAACTTTAGAGGTTGATGAGTTTTTTTTTTTTTTTGTCTGGGTGTGTATTTAGGGATATTTTGAGAAGATAGTGGGGTTTTCTTTGAAATTTTGAAATTTTGAATTACAAGTTGGGGGGAATTTAGAATATGGGATGAACAAAAAAAAGTGCGGGGTTTAAATAAAATGTTACATTAGAGAGTTGAAATTTGTATCATTTTACTAGAAGAAAAAGAAAAGTTCCCTAAATTATTTTTCTTAATGGAATTTTCATTGTCTTCCAATGAGCATGAGATAGATGGAAGTTAGCCAATAGTAGAAAGTGCACAAGCTTGATCTTCTAATGGTAGTTTGGCAAAGGCCCAGAAAACCAAAGTTGGCAATTCTATTGTTGTAATTGCCTAATTGGTCAAATTAGCAAATTTCCCACCAAACTGCTGAGCAACCAGCACCAACCCTACACAGTCAATAATCGGCTCACCTGAAAAAACTTCCAAAAGTGAATTACGTACTTTATTTTTCGGTTTTCTTGAAGCCCTCCTCCAACTCTCCAAACCCATCAGAAGTTATGTTTGCCAACAAGAACATAGAAAAAAAGAGAGCAACACCAAGTCAAATACATGTTATCTCAAACTACCTAAGCCCCCCATGCATCACAGAAATATCAAAGCTGGCTTCTTCTCTGAGCTTAACTTGTGCAGCAACACCAAATTTGGTGTGTTAGCTCATCTCTTCCATTTCCTCACACAATCCCACAAAATATCCCATTTCTCTCTCCCTTTTCACTCTTCTGCTCCATGGAATTACCGGTGACAATGCCGGTTTCTGGTGACCAGAGAACAACACCATACAGAATTGAAACAAGAAATCTGGGATACAAATTATGTACCCAATTTGATGAAATGAAGTTTGTGTGTTGTGCTACTTCAAGGAGGGTTCCAAGTTTCATTTTGAAGGATGTAAACTGTGAGGCAAGGCCTGTAGAGATCACTGCAATTGCTGGTCCTAGTGGGGCTGGCAAAACCACACTGTTAGAGATTCTTGCTGGGAAGATATCTCCAAAGAAAGTTTGTGGTCAAGTGCTGGTTAATGATCAGCCTATGGACACCAAACGTTTTCGGAGAATATCAGGATATGTCACACAAGATGATGCCCTTTTCCCATTACTTACAGTTGAAGAAACACTCATGTTTAGTGCTCTGCTAAGGCTTCATGGTGGGAAAAAAGAGGCTGCATCTAAAGTGAGACAGCTGATGAAGGAGCTTGGGTTGGAGCATGTTGCAGCTTCAAGAATTGGTTGGGGATCCAACAATGGCATTTCGGGTGGGGAAAGGCGCAGAGTTTCAATTGGAGTTGATTTAGTTCATGATCCAGGTGTGATTTTGATTGACGAACCAACTTCAGGGCTGGATTCTGCCTCAGCTTTCCACGTAGTGTCCTTGCTCAAAACTATGGTTGTCAATCAAGGCAAGACTATTGTTCTGACCATTCACCAACCTGGTTTTCGAATCCTCGAGATATTCGACCGCATTATTCTGCTTTCCAATGGCACTGTCATGCATAATGGATCATTGCATCTTCTCCAACAAAGGCTCAATTCTGCTGGCCATTGCATCCCCAACCATGTTAATCTGCTCGAATTCTCCATTGATGTTATCGGCAGCTTGGATGGTACACCAACTTCAGAAGCCTTGAACATCCATCCTTTCCCTTTGCAAGAAAGGCTTGTATGCTCTCACAATTTGGAAGGAAAGCTTCTAATCTACCCAAATTCTCGACTCGAGGAAGTTGTTATACTAGGACAAAGATTTTGCAGCAACATATTTAGAACCAAGCAACTGTTTGTCACAAGAGTCATACAAGCCTTGGTAGCTGGGTTGGTACTTGGGACCATTTTCTTAAATGTTGGCAGGGAAAAAGGGAGCATTGCCTTACAAACCCAAACTGGATTTTTTGCCTTCAGCCTCACTTTCTTGCTATCTTCCACAACAGAAGGCTTACCAATTTTCTTACAAGAGAGAAGAATTCTAATGACTGAGACTTCCAAAGGAGCTTATAGAGTTTCTTCCTATGTTATAGCAAACACCCTCATATTTCTTCCTTTTCTTTTCATGGTTGGTCTTCTATATTCCACTCCAGTTTACTGGTTGGTTGGATTAAGGAGGAACATTGATGGATTTCTCTACTTCTCTCTGGTGGTCTGGATGGTTCTTCTGATGTCCAATTCTGTTGTGGCTTGTTTCAGTGCTCTCGTGCCGAACTTCATCATGGGAACTTCATTGATTTCAGGGCTCATGGGATCTTTCTTTCTCTTTTCCGGGTACTTCATATCGAAGGATAGCATACCAAGTTACTGGATTTTCATGCACTACTCAAGTCTTTTCAAGTACCCTTTTGAGTGTTTTATAATAAATGAGTATGGAGGCGAGCAGGGAAGAAGGTGCATACAAATTGACAAAGATGGATGCAATCTATTTGGGGATGGATTTTTAAGACAACAGGGTTTAAGGGAGACACAAAAGTGGAGCAATTTAGCTGTGATGTTTGGTTTCATAATTGGTTATAGAGTGCTTTGTTTTCTCATTCTGTGGTACAGATGCTGCAGAAACAGAAACTAGCTAGATAGTTCTTACACAAGGATATACAATCGTTAATGTTATTTCTCCTTTTAATTCTTTTGTATATTCTTTTTAGGATGATCAAACTATTGTATCATGTGCTGCTTACTCTGTTCCAAAACTGGGTTTGGTGCCCCAAATCCAAAAACATCCTGATTCATAGAACAACGTTCTATCGGTGCCAGTTTGGATCGATTTTAAAATTTTGATTTTCGCATGCCTTCAAAATATCCTGATTCCTCATAATTTCGTACCACGCATCCGAATTCAAGCGGAATCAGATTAGACAGAATTCATCAAAGTTGTATGATCTTGATTCCATTTCAATGTTCATCAACAGTTCTATTATCCAGTGAAGAGAATAACCATTTCTGAAGACGTGTGCACCATAAATCAAGAAACTTAGCTGAAGTAGGCATGCCACCTTACCCAAAAAATTACTTCATCATCATATATAATTAAATAATTTAACTTAGCTGAGAAATGATTTTGTCACAAATAGATGCTGCCATGGGAAGGCTCCGATGCCCCTTTGCTGGTCAACCATGACCTGATTTCCATTTGTAGCTAGAACAAATTCCAATTTGAGTAAGCCTCATGCACTCCTCGTGCCTGAGTTTACAAAGAGTGTAGGAAGCTTATTTCAGAGTGCAGTTCAAGTCGGGTAAAACTTGGAAAGAAAATGATTAATGCAGATGAAAATGAGGCCCTGTCTACACACAATACCTGGAACTGAAGAAAGGGGTGGAAGGATTGTTCATATAGTCAAGCTTTCTTTACAAAGCAAGAAAAGAAAAAGTTAATTGATTATAAACATTTACACCAACTGTAGCCCTACAAAAGTATTCTTTCATAGCATATTACTACTTGTTCCCCTAACAGGTGTGCCAATGCACTTAAGACATACCCAAGCAAAAAATGATATTAACTTAGAAGAATTAATATGCTGACTGCCTGGCCAAACCAGACCATAACCAAAAAGAGATTCTGCCTGCCCTAATTGCTTCGGTCATATATAGAATTGAAGGTCATAGTAGCAAATGAAGTAGTTATGTTTTCTGATGAAGATGACGTATTGATAAACCTCCCTGAGGCAGATACTGTGTAAGATGAAGGTCTTGCACTGGCCTTATCTCTGTGGTCTTCTGTCTGATCCATGAATTCATAAAGCAGTCCTGGTTTGGATATCTTCTCCTCGTTCACATCTCTTTCACCTGTCAGCATCTCAACAACAGTAGACATGGATGGTCGGAGCTTGGGCATGTCTTGAGTGCAGAGAAGGCCAATCTTTAGGAATCTGCAAGCCTCCTCAACATTGAATATTCCATTCAATGCTGCGTCTACTAACTCCACCAGCTGCTCCCTCTCATGGTGTTCCCACACCTGCAACACGAATGTTTATTTGATAAGTCTTCTCAAGATTCTAGTAGTAATTCTATCAAATAGCAAAATTATCAACCATTTCATAGCTAATAGAGATCATTAACCTTAAAAAAACGTAAAGGGTTTTCACTAAAAATAAGCACCTAAAGAAGCTCGATGGATTCATCAAGAGGCTCTGGTGCAGTCATGAACAAACATATCACATAGTCACAGAACCATGTTCTAGTATTAATATTGATACCCCACAAATTGAAGGAAAGTAATTTGCTATCAAGTCAATTATGATGTTTTGAGTCAATTAACAATTTTATATAAAAAAATGGTTCTGATGAACTAAAATAATTATAAGGAAGAATGCTAGAATATCCAGGTTATATAACTATTCAGAATTTGGTGGGAAAAAAGAAATCCATCAAAAGAATTTTCAAAGTTATAAGGTTGTGATCGTGACAATTCTTTTACATGTGCTGTAGTGCCATTAATCAGCAAAAGCCATAAAGTTGTTAACATCGGTTTTATCATTGCTGCTGGCCAAGAAATTGGCAAGCTTTCTTGCAAGGCTAGTGCACCTTAACTACAGAGTAAATGCCTAGTCTTTCTTATACTGTTTTCTTTCGAAGATTCTAACACTATGAAAGGAAATACATCTTCCATAGAAAATAAGAAGTTTAATTTTTGCTCTCTCCTACAACTGTAAGAGCAATCTTAAGAGAATACATGATACAGTCACAAAGAGGCATCTGTTTCAGTGAGGGGGAGCTGGGGCACAAAGCTATCTAAAATAAGATATGCAGAAGTTTACAGGGTAAAATATAAGCCCTGTTTGTAGATGAATGTGAAGTTGCACATCTAAAATAAGAAGTGCAGAAGTTTATAGGGTAAAATATAATCCCTGTTTGTAGATGAATGTACATCGAAAGAAATGCAGAAGTTTACTGGGTAAAATATACCCTGTTTGTAGATGAATGTGAAGTTGAACTGAATATTCATGCTAAGTAGCACTTCAAGTATTCGGTCAAAAAGTTCACACACCAGGTTCATTAAGGATCATCACTCCCGCACATGTTAATGTAATAAATCTTATATAATTAATTTATCATTACTGATTACTATACATAACAAGTAAAATCTATAAGCCAGTCGAAAGGGTTCAATTTAGTCATGAAAGCAAACGCTAATTCATAAAATTATACGATATTTCAGAAAGGTTCATACCATTGGAAGAAGATATTGTTCTTTTAATGGTAATCGTCTGTTTGTGTTGCACCTCCCGCAAATAATTTCCAAGATCAGAACACCAAAACTGTAGACGTCTGCTTTCCTTGTCACTTGACCTCGTATGGCGTACTCAGGTGCCAAGTAACCTCTGCAAAAATCAAACAGGGAGCCAAGTATGTCAACATAATCACAGTAATCTGGTAATAGTGAAAAGAAAAAGAGATAAAAAGTTTAGTGAAAATTTATGGGCAAGACTTCAAAGGTCAATTTGTATAATTATCTGATCATGGTCACATATTTGAAGACATCTATGATAATATTTAAACCAGAATTTAGGGCTGCATTCACGTTCCGACAACCTTCAAAATGAACAAATCGCTGTTGACTGCCTGCCTAACACATAGAACACCATGCAGCCCATACCAAACATTTCACTAGCACAATAGATTTTGTTTTGGGTCGTTACATTTCAAACTATAATTTTTACATTATATCTTTACAATCGACTGAGGCCCTCAATCATGCATTCCCTTGCTGAATGTCCACTGTAAATTTAAACACATTGAAAAAGAGTAGAACTGGAACTGGAAAACTTACGCTGTTCCAGCAACACGAGTGCTGACATGAGTCAAGTTGGGTGCAATAAACTTTGCCAGACCGAAATCTGAAATTTTTGGTGAGAGGTCTTTATCAAGGAGAATATTGCTAGCTTTAATGTCTCTGTGAATAATATGGGGCCGAACTTCCTCATGGAGAAAAGCAAGCCCCCTTGCAACACCAACGCATATTTTACACCTTGCAGACCAACTAAACTGGATACTACTGTGGCCTCCACCTATAAAGTACAGAGGGAGTAAGTCATTACTCACACACTTAATTTATTCAAATAAGAACCAAGTAATATTACTTGCCAAGAAGTGTTTGTGCAAGGCTATTATTCTCGAGATAGCCGTAAACCAATATCCTATGATTGCCTTCTGCACAGCAACCATATAGCTTAACCAGGTTATCATGCTCAATGTTTGCAATCACCTCGATTTCTGTCAAAAATTCCTGGGACCCTTGCCTAGACTCTGCTGACAATACCTTTATAGCTGCCAAAGTGCCATTCTTAAGTGTTCCCTGATCAAACACATTTTACAATTATCAGTCAGCCTGTAGAGGTAAATGTCAGCAAAAAGTCTTTAGCACAATCAAGTGCTCATGACCAAGTATTCCACAAAAGTCATAAGCAATATCTTTCTAAGGGCAGTTACCTTGTACACGGAGCCAAAGCCTCCCTGACCAATTTTATTTTTTTCACTGAAGTTCTCAGCGGCAATTCGCAGTTCCTTGTAAGTGTACACAGTAACATTTAAAATGCCTGAAACCACTGTACCCATAGGACCCTGTTAGAAGATTTTAGGTAGGATAAAGATACAATGCTAAACCTCTGAAAGAAGCTAGGTTCCTTTTTGTTGAAAATGCTGACATCCAAGTTTAAGTTAAATGCCAAGGACTTATTAACAAAGTTTTGTGCAATCAAAGTAAACAAAACGAGATTGCATCAAAAATCTTGAGTGCATACATTGTGAAGAAAGTAAGCAAAACTAATCATTTGTGCCGTTGTACTAAAGTTATTCAAGAGAATGGCCAAAACGGGCACACCTTAACCCAAGATCAAGCAAAATCTAGTAAAATAGAAAGCTATCTGCAGACTCAAAATTAAGGATCACAGTCCATTTAGCATGACCATGTGGCCAGCTGAGAAGGCCAGGGTTCTCAAGATTCTGAAAAGAGGCCCGGTCATCGATAAAAATAATTGAAAGGGAACAATTTATCTGGATGGAAGCAAATTGATAAAATAGGCTTTGAATAGCAGCAAACTTAGAACTCTTCGGAATAAAGGTGATTCCATTCATGCTTCAGATTATCGGTTTATAAATCAGTAACTAACATTAATCTAATGAAATCACTTAGCACAGAAAAAAGCTCCACCGGATTTGGTAGATCTATGTATGACTTAGAAAAAGTCATCCATTTCACAATTGCAGTGAGCAGCTAATTTGACGGCTGGCATTGAGCCAAAGCAACTAACATTGACACAGAAAGTATGTTCACAATTGAATAAAGGAACAGCAGAATAAAGACATCCACAGTACCTTCATCAAGTTCAACAGTCCTTGTAACTGAGGAAGCTGCCTTCTTCCTAAAAAAGAAAGAGAAACAAGTCATCGCCAGCTTTTTATGTTGACCAGTATCACCAACCAATCAAAATCCTTGCCCTGTCAAAGCACACAAGTAAACATAACCTTCTCAGCATGTAACTATAACTGTCTGATGAGAAATGCATTAGTCATTGACTTCAACAAGAAGACACCCTAACAAAAATCAAAGCTTAGAAATCTGAACTGCACGTTTACGTGGCCTCTTTAATCAACATGTACTACCTAGGAACTCGAATGGAAAGATGACAGCCCGCAGAATCTCATCCTCAATAATAATTGAAGATGTTTGCATATGCAATAGCCGCATATCTACCTGAAATCACTCTCCTAAAACACACTGTAGTTTCCGTATACAAGTCTTGACTTAATTTTTTAGTAGTTAGCTTATAGTCCTTACCATACGTATATAAGAGATAAAAATGTTCAAAAAGGGACTTTTTCCAATAGGAAACAACCTCGATAAATAATCATAAAAGATCAAGAACAGTTTGTGCATCCATCCATAGCACATTTTAAGTTTTGACTATAGCCTATGCCTGTCTTTTGAAAATTTAGCCTTCCATACTTGAGGCACGAAAAGCAAAATTAAAATTAAAATCTATATGCCAGAATCTATAAGTTAAGGGGAAACATTATAAGGACAACCAGTAACAGAAAGGTCTGGAAATGCAGCCTAGTAACAGCATAGAATCTAATGTCCTTTAAGATCTATCAAGTTCAGTTCTGTAATACATCAGGTCGATCTAATATCAATACTTAGACCTTTGTTATAGAACTATCACTCTAATTCTCATTGAACTCTATTATAAGACAAAAATAATTCGGGAGCAATTTAAAAGATAAATTATTGATGAAATGGAAGAGATTTATGGTTTTGAGCAACTGTAAATCTTATAAATCAATCTAGGAGGCACCACAATTGAAAATGAAGATGAAGATGATGATGATGGTTATGAATAAGTTTCTTGAAGATTACCTTTATAACTTTCCAATGGAATTGAACCTTGGTTTTGCTATATTTCCACCTTGAAGTGTCCTTTTGCACGCAGAAGCTAATGCCAACATAATTCAAGTACTTGGATTAGTCAAACTATGAGCTTTTCATTGATTGAATCAAAATAACTATAACTCATTTACTCAGAAGTATAACAACTATATAAGAAAAACTCACCATTCTTTTGGTCTTCAGCACCCAGAGGCCAGAAACAGATCCAAAGTCTTTTTCTTCTTTTTATTTCCAATGGGTAGATCAAAGGTAAGCTTTTCTTACATTCTCTCAGCTACCAGACATAAAAAGTACAGGTAAAACCCAGATAGAATACAAGATAATTCAAACATGAAGAACCTCACTTGTGGTGATTGCAGCACAAATGAAGGGAGAGAGAGAAGAGATGAGGAAGATGAAAATATTATGGCTTTCTGTTCCTCTAGTTTCAGAGCTGCAGTTAATAGTCGTCTCGTACTGCTGTGTTTCGCTTTCTGCTTTCTTTTTTTTTCCTGTCTAAATGAAAATAATTTGGATAATTAAAAAATAAAAACAGCTTTCTGGGATTTGGAATTTTGACTTTTCTCCTTTGTCATGCCGTGCAAGGTATGGAGTGGGACTACTATGGATTTTGGAATTTCCTTTTTTTTCATTTTATTTTGTTTTGGTTTCTTTTTTTTTTTTGCTGTGAATGAAACTTCCAATTACACAACTCATAACTCAAAAGTCAAAATGCTTAAAGGCGTGAGCAAGTTTTTTTTTTTTTTTTTGGGAAGAAACGTGGCTAATGCCTAATAAAGAAATTAAACAATGACTTGAGGCATGCAGATTCCAAGTTTTTATTTCTTAATTATAATAGAAAATACAAAAATTGCTCAATCCTTCAAGTTTTTTATTGAACATGTCTCTTTCATTTATACAAGTCATATCGAGATGCCGAAATAAAGAACATAAGTGATTGCTTTTAACCACTTAAACTATAATTATCTTACTTTTTTTTATTGAAATTAATATATCATATTTTGAAAGTTAATCTTATCTGAATTCAATGAAAGTATGACATATATATAGGAGTAAGATCACTTGATATGATATCAGTGTAACTAAATTATAACTTTTTGTAAGATTATTTAGTGCTCCTAATAATGCATATAAATAATTAAAATGGACAAAATGTTAAGCCCCAACCCAATATATGTATTATGTAGCCATTCAATAATAATAAAAAGGTTCAATCAATCTTTATTTGAAGATATATTAACAAAATAGTTTCTTTAATAGCACTAAATATAGATGAAATAGTTAGAGATTTTAGATTGGTTAGAAATTTAACATTCATATTCTCCATGCATACAGTATTATATCTTAACAACTGGATACAGAATGCAATTATATATATAAACGGTAAAGATTTGGAAAGCTGATTAGTTTATGCGGTACAAATATAATCAATCATGTCTTCTTAGACATTGTCCCAACATATACCATTAACTATTCAACAAGATAGGTCAAGATTTCCAACACAGAAAAAAAATATATAGGTCAACAAAATTTATGTGTGTGTGTAAGGTGTGAATGTAAGGTTCGTATATTTCCTTTGAAGAATCAAAAAACTCAGGAAGATATCAAGACGTACAAATCACGAGTAGGACTCGTATATGGAAAATTAATTTACGTTACGAGTTAGACTGAGGACCTACATTAATGCACTAGAAATACAAAGGTATAAGGTTGATTGTATAATATTATTTTGTTTGGTAAGGTTTGTGTTTTAGTTTTTATTAAAGAAATTAAAGGAAAATACATGAGAAACGGAGGAAGACGACGTGGAAATGAGACTAGAGAATGAGAGATGAACATAGGTGAGAAGAAATGAAAGAGATATCTTCTCTTAATGAATGCATGAAAGAGATATTGTATAATTAATCATGTCTTTGTTCAGTTTCTTTGTTATGAACTTAAAATTACAAAATAATTAACTGCAAGATTAGAATAAAATTGGAAAACCAAATACAAAAAAATATTAATTTTTTTTTGTATTAATAAGTCTAGTAGCCCAAAATAACCTACTGGAATCTCAGTTTGCAGAACAGACGGAAAACAAACAGTTTGAATATGTCTTTGTTCACCGTCCATCCTCTTGGGTTTTCCTTCTTGATCTTTTGCTAATTAAAAAGGAACAGCCTTTAAATTAAAATTCAGATAAATAAAAAATAAAAAATAGAAAGTTGAAAAGTCAATTTATTTGAAGGAGGAAAATAAAAAAGAATATAAATGAGGCCTGTGCACTGAAGTCATCAGACCCACCAGTCACGACTCACGACCTCCTAACTGAGGATAAGGAAGAATTTTTATAGCGGAGATTTCTACGAGCATTATTATTATAAAGGAGATTCTCGCATATAAACTGGGATGTATTTCCCCTCTTTCCACCGTCAAGGGGTATACATCCCTAATTATAACCAAGTTGAATTTTCCGTAAAAGATTTGGTAAGACATTTTTAATTGCCATAAAGTCCCTCAAAGTCTTCCAAAAACTAGCAAGACTAACTTGGTTGGAAATCTTGACATGGAGAGAGGCATTTATCAGCATCATGTTGACTAATCATGCAAGAGAGAGATGAACATAAAACAAAAGTTGACAAAATGTCAAACCAAAAAGAAGAAGAAGGGCAAGTTGGTGACGTTTACAAAAGGCGATCAAAATAATGCACTTTCTTTTAACTCATGGTAAAACAGGAAAATATACCATAAACAATTGGGATAATAATAAGCATAGTTTTTTTTTTTTAATTGGTGGAAGAAAAATAAATTTTCACAATTCACAACTAGCATCGTCATAAGCCACGACGCTCCAAATTCCAAACCAACTTGATGTTAGTTTATTAATTTGTACATAGAGTTGGTATTTGCCGACATAGTGTTGTTGTGATTTAACTACACGAATCGAATTAAAGTAACAAAAACTGCGGCTTCCATTTTTCAATTCTTACCCTTCAATTCTTACACCAGGGTCTGACACAAATTTTATTTTAACAATCCAAACAGTCTATTTTTTAAGTTTTTATTCAAAGCTTATCCTTGTCAAAAATTAGCAAAATCGAAAATCATTAAAACATCTAATTGTGATTAACAAAATCGACGATCCTAGTGATTAAAGATAACACTCAAACTACAACTATCGATTAAGTGGTCAAATAATTTTGAATTAAAGTATTTTTTTTTGCAGGAATGCCCTTCGCATAAATATCTAAAACATTGACGGTTCGGATTTTAAAAAAATACAATGTGTACGGCCCCACAATGGTGTCCCTCAAATAAGCTTATTTGAGGGATCTCTCAACTAAAGTTTATTTTATATTATATATACATAACTTTATTTAGGATCCCTCAAATAATTAGTTAAGAGTCCATATTTTTTTAACGATTTAATCGACTATTTTTCAAGCATTTATCCATAGATTATTCTTGAAAAAATTAGATAAATTAAAAATTATTCCGACATCTAATTATGACCAACAAAATATATATATTTGTTTCAAATTTAGTATATTAGTCTCAAGTTTTTTGATAAATTTGTTATCCAATTTTATCTTTTAAAAAATAAAATTACTATTCATTCTCATGTCCCCTCTCTTTTTTAGCACGAAAATCTTGGCTATCAGATTTTAAAAATCGTTAAAAGCGATTCTGAATAATAATAATAATAAAAACGTCGCTCTTGACAACTTAATTAAATATGAAAATAAGTACTTATGGGAAAATTATTAAACTAAATCTAAATACAAGTATTTGATAAGGAACGTCTTTTTTTTTTAATTTTTATAACTTGTGTAACAAGTTATGCGAAGAGATCTACATACACATAAGGGTTTGATCGAACTAACCAAAAATTCAGGAATTTTAATTCTCAAAAGTTTTGCAAGGTTCCAACTTTTCAAGCTTCGCCCTTTTTTTATTTTTGGTAATTGTCAACAGAAGTGAATGATTACTCCAAGAAATAACATGGTCAAATGTCAAGGTCAGCATCTAATCATTTCTTCCATTTTAGTTAGCAATCCTTGGTTTAGATTAGTCGTCGCCGCCATAAACAATCGAGGAAAAAAGTGGTTCGAAATTAATTTTGATTGTGACGGATAAAGAAAGAGGTGAGCAATGGGGATAACAGTGCCTGTCTCCTGTAATATTCTCCAAAGTGGTCAGCATATATAGTGTTGATATATATATTATTTGTGTTTTATATTTCATCCCTCCATTTCTTTTGTTGGAAAAATGAAACTTCTAGCTCCACATGAATATATAAGAGTGAAATTTTTATAAATAGTGTTAATTTTACAAAATATTTTGTGAAGGCAAAAGTGTAAGAGAGTGCGAAAAAATTTCTGATTGTTGATGAAATGCAAGTCATACATGCATTAATGGTCAATATATTAATTTTAAAAATCCTCCACGCATGCTTAATTTTATACATTAAAAGCCTTCATCTATTTGTCAAAAGTTATTTCAACAAATGCCCTTTTTTTTCTCCAAAGTTGGAAAGAGAGGGCAAAACTCAAAGAGGTACCATGAAGGTTTGTACCCAGAATCACCTGGGAGCACACCAAATACCTGAATCATTAACTAACACATCATTGGTTCCAACAAATATCCTTTACTTAGCTAAAAAATTTTTAAAACGAGGGTACAATGCTAGACTAAACTAAAAATTAGAATAACAACAAAATAGAAAAAAAAAAACTTAAAACAACAAAATAGAAAAAATTGTTGATATTAAATATTGGTCGCAAGTAAACAACTGCATAATTGGTGATATTTACAACCAAAAAAAAAAAAACCCACTTCACATATGCATGAATTCGGACTGAGAAACTTGTAACAATAAAATATTAGTATAATAATTTTAAAAGTGCATTGACGCCCACGTGAGCCAAAAGGCTAGAATTAATAATAAAATATTGCATACACCTGGAAAAAAAAGTTATGCTAACGAAAAGATATTTCCGTATTGAGTGAAATATTTTTTCTCACTATTTTAATTTAATGTGTATTATTACTATTTTTCTCAAGACTTGACTATGTTCATGATTGCAAAAGTCTTTATAAGTTTGATAATGAAATGTTCATTTCCTTTGGAGAAAAAAAAAGGTTTTGGACATATATAGAAATGAGTTTCCTGTACTAAACACGTATGAATTTCAATATACAATTAATCAATTTTATCAATTTAGGCCCAAAATAAATTAAACAAATCTGATTGCTTGGATTGCTTTTAGGTTTCTTCATTTTTTGTTGTTTTGTCAAAACTGGGTTGCTTAGTTTAAGCTAAAAACTTTTAAACAACTCACAACTAGGTAGCTATCATCTAGGGATCTTTTTTTTGATGAAACAGGGGGAAGAACCCCAAAACAAACAAATTACAACAACCGAATAGAACGGGTTCAAGAGACCCCTAACATATCATCCGCCAAAGCCTCGCCAATCCAGGGAGGTGCTGAGTCAAACCACTGTATGCCTAAGTCCATATTATAACTGCCATTCGCAAGCCTATCAGCCACATGATTTCTTTCTCTGTACACATGCTGGATAGCACAAGTACTAATTTTCTTCATTAAATCCCAGCAGCCATATAACAGACCAGCAAGAGGATGGGTACCAGCTGTCGCAGGATTCTTAATAAGGGCCACAACCAGCGCAGAGTCCATTTCAATCAAAATATGTGAAATTTTGAGGTTCACAGCGAGCTGCAAGCCAAAGAAAAGACCCCATAACTCGCTTCCAGAATCTGACATTTTCCCAAATTTACCGAGAACCCACCAATCCAATCACCAGGAGAGTTTCGAATCACACCTCCACCACCAATATCACTTGTAACCGTCTTGCGCGTGCCATCAACATTCAATTTAAAATCACCATTCCTTGGAGGATCCCAAGCAAGAGCCACATGTGTTTGAGGAAAATTAACTTTCCTGATCTTTGCAGGAGAGAGTCAATCCTTCACAGCCAAATAAATAGTATGCCTAGGATTATGAGGGAGTCCCCCATCTGCAGTAAAAATATGATGGTTACGCCATTTCCAAATGAACCAGCAAGTAAATATGAAAATAGTGTCAAGGAACTCCTTCTCCCCAAGTGGTCTTAGAGCAGAGGTTGCCTACACACCAGGTTTTAACAGGAGCATAAGCAAGGGGAAACACTTGGGTAGGAATTCTAATAGTTTTCCAAACCGCTTGAGCTATGGGGCAATCTCTCAGGAGGTGGATTATAGATTCAGAAGGCCAATCACATATCCTGCAAGAGGAATCTGTAGTAAGATGTCTTCTAGCTCTTTGCTCATTAGTTAATATTCTCCCATGAAGAATCAGCCAGAAGAAAATTTTAAGTTTTGGGGGAACATGCAGCTTCCACAAATTTTCCCAACCAGGTTCAGCTCTTTCACCATCATGAAACAGCAGATCATAAGCTGATTTCAGAGAAAACTCCATTGGGCTCAGCACTCCAAACCCGAGTATCTTGTAAATCGCTTCCAGCACCAATAGGGAAGTTAATAATCTTGTGGATGATGTCCTCATTTACAGCAGTCCTCAATTTATCAATATCCCACCAATTGTTTTTAAAGAAGTTGTCCACAGTGCAGTTAAGGTCAACAACATTGAGAGCTCCTGCATGATGTAGCAACGGTCCCTCAGGGAGCCATTGGTCTTTCCAAAACTGAATGGAGTTACCATTCCCAATTCTCCAATTCATGCCTTGCTTCAGAAGATTCACACCATACAATTTTCCTACTCTCCAGAGAGGGATCCTTTTGTTATTTCAAGACACCATGACATCTTCTTTACATTATTAAAATTATTTTTGCAACATTCCTTGACTAGATAGTTTGACATTTTTTATTGTTACACCGTTAATTAAACTGATGCTTAATAGCAAAGAACTCACTAGTGTAATGGTTTGGAGCAATTGTTTCTCTAGAAAATGTCCTGAATTTGAGTCCTAATATCCGTGTAATATGTGTGAATTTAATATATTATTAGCCCTCTCAACAGGAAATATCCTAAAAAACCAAAAAAAAGAATGCTTAATACAATTTAAAGTCTCTGTAAGAAAACACGTCAAGTTGTCCAATTACAGAACATTCCTCAAATATTGTATTATTCCTTTCAAATGAAAGCAAACTTGTCTCGCGTCTTATAAATGGGTTTTTTTTCTTTTCATTATCCTATTTGAGGATATGGGCACTTAGCAGCCACTTTCTTTGATAATTTCAACTCAATACATCCAGTTCTTGAATTTTTAATTTGTGTTTTTGAGGAGATTGGCACTTAGCAGACACTTTCTTTGTAATTCTAATACCAATTAGTTCAAGTAAATATTAGAAAGAAAAGAAAAAAAATACATAATCCTACTGCTAAAGACATTGCACTACTGCCTAGGACCAAAAACGCCATTAACGTCAGGACTGTATGCTAAAATGGACATTTCCTTTTTCCTTGTACACAACAGAAGTGCTGTTTGTCTAAGGTTAGCTGTACTTTTTGTTTAAAAAGAAACAAAAATTAATATGAAAAGTAAACTCTTTTATAGATACTAACCAGCATTATCATAATTCAGATTACAGATTTATTTATATACAAAATCTTGCACATAACCTCACACAGAGGGTTGACCCAAAAAAAAAAAACCTCACACAGATTTATTTATATACAAAATCTTGCACATAACCTCACAAAGGATTCATACTCAGAGATGAATCCAGCATTCCGCTTTGGCTAGTAGTGTCCCGAAAGTAGGGACGTACACATTATACGCAAATAAAAACTCTAAGGATGAACGAAAACCAGCATCTTCGCACTCTTTATTGCTTCCTTGAGCCCGAAAAACTTCTCAACAATTCCTAGAGCAAACTCGATGGAAGTTCCTGCTCCTTTGCCGGTGATGACGTTGCCATCAATCACTACCCTTTTCTCGATTTCACTTCTATCTGACAGCTTGTCGGACACTGGGGGGAACGTTGTGGCCTTTTTGCCCTGGATTGAAAGGAAAATAAAATAAGTTCTTGTGATGAGTTTGTACAATGCAAGAAGCATAATGGTTAGTTCTCATAACATTTTATAGGGGATACCTTGAGTAAGCCAAGGGGTTCCAAAACTAGAGCTGGGGCTGCACATATCGCTCCATAAGATCTCTGTGAATCCCTCTGCTTTTTTAACATATTCACGAGCTTTTCTGATTTTGCAAATGTTGAGGCACTATCAAATCCACCCTGAAAAAAAAAAAAAAGAATAGGGTTAGGCTGATCAATTGGTAAATAGTAATGGCTAAACAGCAGCGAGCAGGAAACCCGACTTACAGGCAAAATAATTAGGTCATATGAAAGTTTGGCAGCTTCGTCAAGGAGCACATCTGCCTCCAGTTTAACTTTGCAACAAGCAACAATTTCTAGTTGATCCTCTACAGAGGCCACCACAACCTTTGCTCCCGCTCGTCGTAGAATATCAACGATCGTAACAGCTTCCGTTTCCACTGAGCCATTTGCAATAGGTACAAGAATCTAAAGGATAACACACACGAAAAAGTTTATAAACTACATTATATAGCACCTTAAATCAAGTCAATAATTCTTACTGTCATGTCACAAATTATCGTTGCTCATTTGCAAAAATTTTACTACCACTCTCAATTCATAAGTAACTTGTGGAAACCTGAAATAATCTTAGGCAAATTTGCCTATGAAAATCAAATGTTCACCTTTGGGGAATCATTGGGAGTCCACTCAACTGGGTTAAGTTCAGTTATGATGTATTCATTCCCGTGGTTGGAACGCATGACCTGAGTACAAAAAATACAGTTACACACGCATCACAAGCCTTGAATCAAAGGTAACAGGTGAAAGCGAGATCATAGCAGATCATATTTATTTTCATTTTCCCACACAACGAATAGCTTTGAAATGAATTGAAAAGAAATCCACCAGTAGAATATGAAAACCAGCCAAAAAGAAGGATATTGAGAAAGTATATACCAGGAACTCAGATATTTCATCAGCTTTTTCTTTCCCATACAATTGCTCAACCAGCATAACAGCAAACTCCATGGCAGTACCCGGTCCACGACTAGTCACAGCTTTGCCATCCACCTGCACTCTTGATTCAACAGCGATTGCGCTAGATGTTAATTGCTCCATAAATGATGGACAGCCAGTTGCCTGTCAAAAACCAATGCAATTTATAATTTTAATATGCATATACATAACAAATAATGAAATATTGGCAGGGACGTGCTAAGAGATCTTACTTTCAGTCCTTTCAACACACCCCATGACCCAAATGCCACTGCAGGTGAAGCACCGATCGCGGCATAGAGCTTCCCATCTGCTGCCTGCTTCTTCACCAAGCTTTCCAGAACCTCATTATTCTTAAGATTGGCAGCACCTGGAACACCTCCCTGTAGCACAAAAAAAATAGATAAATTCAAATTCAGTTGGAGCTAAACTAAAGAGGAGTCAGCACATTGCAATAAGCAAGCAATAAAGCACAATAAGAGAAGCTGGAGAGAGGGAATAATACAAGCAAACGAAGATAAAAAGAGTTCCTCCAACCCTGATATGATATGGATGACATCGAAGTTACACGAAAACATCCCTTTAATTGGCAGTTGAGGGTGCATTGGGACATTGCTTGGAAAATAAAATAGTGCCATTAAGCAACATATGTAATCTTATGCATATATCTATGGTCATTGGGCATGAGCAATCAAAAACCTACACTCAACAAAACTCACTTTTATCTGCTCTCAATCACGAACTACAAACTCAAAAATCCCAATTTTATTCCACAATATTCTTGTGTTTTCTTGTTTTGTGGAGAAGTAATAAGTAATATTAGCACAAATTTTCATTTTCATGTCTACTTTTGTCAGCAACCAAACAAGCTGCAAAATTCAAAGTTCTAATACAAACACAATGATACATACATATATATATATATATATATATATATATATAGAGAGAGAGAGAGAGAGAGAGAGAGTATGTACGGGTAGAATGATGAGATCGAAGACGCTTTTTCTACAATCGGAAATCAAAACATCAGCGATGATCACGCCATTGCAAGCTTGAACGCGAAGCTGCTTCTCCACAGAAGCCACAGTAACATCTGCTCCAGCTGTACGCAGAACGTCGATGATGGTCACCGCCTCAATCCGCTCCGTGCCATTCGCAATCGGAACCAAAACCTGCTTCCACTTTCACACTCAATCTCACTCTTACAAACACACACACAAAAACAAACAAAATAGTCGAAATCAGAAAAAGAGCTGAACAGTGGTGGTCGTTACCTTCTTAGCAGGAGAAGTAGATGCCATTGCTGCTGAGATGGAGAAGGAGAAGAAGAGCTTTTTGAGAGAAGGGATTGTGGGTTTGAGTTTGGATATATAGTAAGAAGGAGATGAGCCCAAGAGAAATGAGCGTGGAGGGGTCAAGTGCAAGAATTCTATATTGATGAGGACCCCGCGACCAAAGACTTGCATGCAGAAGCAAGATTTTTTCAATTTCAAATAATATTCAAAATTGGTCTCTTTTTAAAGATCTATTTTAATGTTATTTAATTTCTCTATTTTATTTTATTTGAGTATGTAAATTGATTTGAAGCTATTGAACGGTACAATTGCAAGTAAATCTTAGATCCTTACTATAGAATGACTCTGATGAAGTGACACGGTGCCATTTAGCCTCCGGAGGTATCGCGTTGCTTCTAGAATATAACTTGGGGGTTATGTGGAGGTGTGGAAATAAAGGATATCAATGATCATAATAGCTTCAAATAATTGGTTAAGGGACACGTTTTAGGGTCCAACAAATTTTGTTTTCAACGATCCAAACAATTTATTTTTTAAGTATTTATTCATAGATCATTCTTCTAACAAATTAAATAAATTGAAAATTATTTTGACATCTAATAGCCTTGGTTTAGATCAGTTGATATATAATATTATTTGTGTTTTATATTTGATCCCTCCCAATTATTTTGTAGCAAAAAGAAGAAACTTCTAGCTCCACTGTCCACATGAATAAAAGAGTGAAATTTTTTTGTTACTTTTATTCTAGCTCCACTGTCGACATGAATAAAAGAGTGATTGTTGATGATCAATATATTAATTTGAAAAGTCGCTCACATGAGCTTAACTCTTTTTTGGTCAATCGTGTGCTTAACTTTATACAACAAAAGTCTTCAGAGATAATTTTGAGCTTAACTCTTTTCTTTACCTCTTGCCTTTTTTATTTATATAGAGTTAAAAGTTTCTTGGGTTGGGTGCTACCCTTAAATTCCCCAATTTTAAAGAAATTAACTAATAAAATATTACCTATTGGTCACAAGTAAACAACTATATTATTGGTGATATTTTAGAACCAAAAGAAGACAAAAAACAAAAGCCACTTCACATATGCATTAACTCGGACTGAGAAAATATTGCAAAGTCCTGGAAAATAAGTCAACGAAAAGATCTTCCCACTTGTTGCAACAGTCGATATAATTTGGTAATGAAATCGTTTCCGTCGACAATTTTTTTTTTTTTGGGCATCGTTAATATGGAAATGAATTTTATGTAGTAAACACGTTTGAATTTCAACATACAATGAATCAATTTAGGGTAGTGATTTCCACTCCGTGACTTGACTTGTTTTATTGTTAAATGGATAATTAAGGGCGGTGAATTTTCCACTCCACTTTCGTTACACTGTAATTACTACAAAAGTATTGAAAACAAAAAACAAAAGAGAATGAATAAGTGAAATTACAAAAGTATTGAAAACAAAAAACAAAAGAGAATGAATAAGCGAAAGAGGAGTGAGAAAATCAGGTACCCTAATTAAACCAATTTGTGAGATATGTCGAGTTGCCCCGTTGCAGAACATTCCTCAACTATTGTACATTCCTTTCAAAGGAATGCAAACACTTTGTTTTTCATTTTTTAACTATTTAAGGAGATGAGCACTTAGCTAGCAGCCACTTTCTTTGATAATTTCAACTCAATACATCAAGTTCTTGAATTTTTAATTTGTATTTTTAAGGAGATTGGCACTTAGCCGACACTTTCTTAGTAATTCCAATGCCAATTAGTTCAAGTAAATATAAAAAATAAAAGAAATATATATATATATATATATATAATCCTACAGTTAAAGACATTGCTCTACTGCCTAAGGCCCCAAAACACCATTAACGTCTGGGCTGTATGCTAAGAAGTGCTGTTTCAGCCGAATTGTAGTACTACGAAGGGTTTCAAGTACAACTCGCGAGAGAGAGGTTTAGGTATCAAACTTTGGCTAAGGTTTGCTGTACTTTTTGGTAAACTCTTTTATAGACAGTGAAATTAGAGATACTAACCATAGCTTTATCATAATTCAGTCGTTTACACATTTATTTATATACAAAATCTTGAACATAACCTCACAAAGGATTCATACTCAAATATGACTCCAGCTTTCTGCTTTCGCTAGTAGTGTCTCAAAAGTAAGGACGTACACATTATACGCTAACGAAAAACTCTAAGGATGAACGAAAAGCATTACCTTAGCAAGCTCTATTGCTTTCTTGCGCCCGAAAAACTTCTCAACAATTCCTAGAGCAAACTCAATGGAAGTTCCTGGTCCTCTGCTGGTGATGAGGTTGCCATCAACCACTACCCTGTTCTCGATTTCACTTTTATCTGACAGCTTGTCGCACATTGCGGGGAACCCAGTGGCCTTTTTGCCCTGAATCAAAGGAAAACAAAATTCACAACTGGATGCAACAACAATTAACAATAACAAACACTAAAGGGGAAGAACATAAAAAGTAGTTATTTCAAAATGCAGACACTGTCAATAACATGATTTTTTTTTTTTTTTTTTTTTGAAACCAAGAACTCCACTTTGTCGACTTTGGTGACTCAGCTTCCAAACTGGGGCCCACCGCCGATCCCTACAATTTTTGGGAGCAGGAAACACTAGCAAATTGCTAGATAGGCACCTTGATGAGAGTCGAACCCCTGACCACATGCCAGGGCCCAACTAGAGTCCCAACCACTGGACTAACAACTCATTGGTCAATAACATGAAATTCAAACCGCATAGATAGAGAAATATAAGGTTTGGAAAGAAATAAGTTGTTGTTATGGGTTTATACTTTATACAATACAAGAAGCAGAATGGTTCAGTGAATTGACTATAAAGTAGTTCCAGTCAGTACACTCCAGAGCCCAACGAGCTGCAGTAAGAATTGGGCAGTGTTAATGGAGTTGCACAAAATTGTACATGCGATTGTCAGGGTTGTGCAACGTTAATGAAGGTCTCAAAGTCAGGGGAGCGGTCCATTTAAGGAGAACAGAAAGTTCTCAAAACGTTTTATAGGGCATACCTTGAGTAAGCCATGGGGTTCCAAAACCAGAGCTGCGGAGGCACAGATCGCTCCATAAGGTCTATGTGAATCCCTCTGCTTTTTTAACATATTCACGAGCTTTTCTGATTTTGCAAATGCTTGGGCACCACCAAGTCCACCCTGAAAGAAAGAAAAACAAAGAACATGGTTAGGCTGATGAATTGGTAAATAGTAATGGCTAAACAGCAGCGAGCTGGATTGAAACCCGACTTACAGGCAAAACAATTAGGTCATATGAAAGTTTGGCAGCTTCGTCAAGGAGCACATCTGCCTCCAGTTTAACTTTGCGAGAAGCAAGAATTTCTAGTTGATCCTCTACAGAGGCCACCACAACATTTGCTTTCGCTCGTCGTAGAATATCAATGATCATAGTAGCTTCCATTTCCTCTGTGCCATTTGCAATAGGTACAAGAATCTAAAGAAATAACAGACACGAAAGAGTCAGCATTATATAGCACCTTAAATCAAGTCAATAATTCTTACTGTCATGTCACAAATTATCGTTGCTCATTTGTGAAATTTTTACTACCACTCTCAATTCAAAGGTAACTGGTGGAAACCTGAAATAATCCTAGGCAAATTTGCATGTGTATATCACTAGTACCAAGTAGAGCACTCCAGTATAGCTACTTCTTTTTTCCCCTTCTTTGGGCTTCCCCCATCTGAATGCAACTTGCGCTAAAGCTACTTAAAGCCGCCTAACACAAGTAGACAAAGTAATCCATACACAATATTGTTTTCAAATATTATTTGTGTTTTATATTTCATCCCTCCATTTCTTTTGTTGGAAAAATGAAACTTCTAGCTCCACATGAATGTATAAGAGTGAAATTTTTGTAAATAGTGTTAATTTTACAAAAGATTTTGTGAAGGCGAAAGTGTAAGAGAGTGCGAAAAAATTTCTGATTGTCGATGAAATGCGAGTCATGCATGCATTAATGGTCAATATATTAATTTTGAAAAACCTCCATGCATGCTTAATTGTATACATTAAAAGTCTTCATCTATTTGTCAAAAGTTATTTCAACAAATACCCTTTTTTTCGCCAAAGTTAGAAAGAGAGGGCAAAACTCACATAAAGAGGTATCATGGAGGTTTGTACCTAGAATCACTTGGGAGCACACCAAATGCCTGGATCATTCCAATTAAGACATCATTGCTTCCAACAAATATCCTTTGCTTAGCTAAATTTTTTTTAAACGAGGGTACAATGCTAGACTAAACTAAAAATTAGAATAACAACAAAATAGAAAAAATTGTTGATATTACATATTGGTCGCAAGTAAACAACTGCATAATTGGTGATATTTACAACCAAAAAAAACCACTTCACATATGCATGAATTCGGACTGAGAAACTTGTAACAAGAAAATATTAGTATAATAATTTTAAAAAGTGCATTGAGGCCCACGTGAGCCAAAAGGCAAGAATTAATAATAAAATATTGCATACACCTGGAAAAAAAAAATTATGCCAACGAAAAGATATTTCATGCTCACTACTTAAATTTAATGTGTATTATTACTATTTTTCTTAACACTTGACGTTCATGATTGCAAAAGTCATTATAAGTTTGATAATGAAATGTTCATTTCCTTTCAGAAAAAAAAAAAAGGTTTTGGACATATATAGAAATGAATTTCCTGTACTAAACACGTGTGAAATTCAACATACAATTAATCAATTTTATCAATTTAGTCCCAAAATAAATTAAACAAATCTGATTGCTTGGATTGCTTTTAGGTTTCTTCGTTTTTTGTTGTTTTGTCAAAACTGGGTTGCTTAGTTTAAGCTAAAAACTTTTAAACAACTCCCAACTAGGTAGCTATCATCTAGGGATCCTTTTGTTGTTTCAAAACACCATGACATCTTCTTTACATTATTAAAATTATTTTTGCAACATTCGTTGAGTCGATAGTTTGACATGTTTTCTTGTTAAATCGTTAATTAAACTGATGCTTAATAGCAAAGAACCCACTAGTGTAGTGGTTTGGAGCAATTGTTTCTCTAGAAAATGTCCTGAATTTGAGTCATAATATCCGTGTAATATGTGTGAGTTTAATATATTATCAGCCCTCTTAACAGGAAATGTCCTAAAAAAAACCCAAAAAACGAATGCTTAATACAATTTAAAGTCTATATGAAAACATGTCAAGTTGTCCAATTACAGAACATTCCTCAAATATTGTATTATTCCTTTCAAATGAAAGTAAACTTGTCTCGCGTCTTATAAATGGATTTTTTTTCTTTTCATTATCTTATTTGAGGATATGGGCACTTAGCAGCCGCTTTCTTTGATAATTTCAACTCAATACATCAAGTTCTTGAATTTTTAATTTGTGTTTTTGAGGAGATTGGCACTTAGCAGACATTTTCTTTGTAATTCTAATACCAATTAGTTCAAGTAAATATTAGAAAGAAAAGAAAAAAAATACATAATCCTACTGCTAAAGACATTGCTTTACTGCTTTAGGCCCAAAAACACCATTAACGTCTGGACTGTATGCTAAAATGGACATTTCCTTTTTCCTTGTACAGAACAGAAGTACTTTTTGTTTAAAAAGAAACAAAAATTAATATGAAAAGTAAACTCTTTTATAGATACTAACCAGCATTATCATAATTCAGTCGATTACAGATTTATTTATATACAAAATCTCACATAACCTCACACAGAGGGTTGACCCAAAAAAAAAAACCTCACACAGATTTATTTATATACAAAATCTTGCACATAACCTCACAAAGGATTCATACTCAGAGATGAATCCAGCATTCCGCTTTGGCTAGTAGTGTCCCGAAAGTAGGGATATACACGTTATACGCGAATATAAACTCTAAGGATGAACGAAAACCATTATCTTCGCACGCTCTATTGCTTTCTTGCGCCCAAGAAACTTCTCAATAATTCCTAGAGCAAACTCCATGGAAGTTCCTGGTCCTCTGCTGGTGATGAGGTTGCCATCAACCACTACCCTGTTCTCGATTTCACTTTTATCTGACAGCTTGTAGCAAATTGGGGGGAACGCTGTGGCTTTTTTGCCCTGGATTGAAAGGAAAATAAAATAAGTTCTTGTGATGAGTTTGTACAATGCAAGAAGCAGAATGGTTAGTTCTCAAAACATTTTATAGGGCATACCTTGAGTAAACCATGGGGTTCCAAAACTAGAGCTGGGGATGCACATATCGCTCCATAAGGTCTCTGTGAATCCCTCTGCTTTTTTAACATATTCACGAGCTTTTCTGATTTTGCAAATGTTGGGGCACTATCAAGTCCACCCTGAAAGAAAAGACAAAAAAGAATAGGGTTAGGCTGATCAATTGGTAAATAGTAATGGCTAAACAGCAGCGAGCAGGAAACCCGACTTACAGGCAAAACAATTAGGTCATATGAAAGTTTGGCAGCTTCGTCAAGGAGCACATCTGCCTCCAGTTTAACTTTGCAACAAGCAACAATTTCTAGTTGATCCTCTACAGAGGCCACCACAACATTTGCTTCCGCTCGTCGTAGAATATCAATGATCATAACACAGCTTCCATTTCCTCTGTGCCATTTGCAATAGGTACAAGAATCTAAAGGATAACACAGACGAAAGAGTTTATAAACTACATTATATAGCACCTTAAATCAAGTCAATAATTCTTACTGTCATGTCACAAATTATCGTTGCTCATTTGCAAAAATTTTACTACCACTCTCAATTCATAGGTAACTTGTGGAAACCTGAAATAATCCTAGGCAAATTTGCATATGTAAATCAAATGTTCACCTTTGGGGAATCATTGGGAGTCCACTCAACTGGGTTTAGCTCAGTTATGATATATTCATCCCCGTGATTGGAACGCAAGATCTGAGTACAAAAATGCAGTTACACACGCGTCACAAGCCTTGAATCAAAGGTAACAGGTGAAAGCCAGATCATATTTATTTTCATTTTCCCACACAACGAATAGCTTCAAAATCACTTGACAAGTAATCCACCAGTAGAATGACAACCAGCCAAAAAGAAGGATATTGAGAAAGTATATACCAGGAACTCAGATATTTCATCAGCTTTTTCTTTCCCATACAATTGCTCAACCAGCATAACAGCAAACTCCATGGCAGTACCCGGTCCACGACTAGTCACAGCTTTGCCATCCACCTGCACTCTTGATTCAACAGCGATTGCGCTAGATGCTAATTGCTCCATAAATGATGGATAGCCAGTTGCCTGTCAAAAACCAATGCAATATATAATTTTAATATGCATACATAGCAAATAATGAAATATTGGCAGGTGCGTGCTAAGAGATCTTACTTTCAGTCCTTTCAACACACCCCATGACCCAAATGCCACTGCAGGTGAAGCACAGATCGCCGCATAGAGCTTCCCATCTGCTGCCTGCTTCTTCACCAAGCTTTCCAGAACCTCATTATTCTTAAGATTGGCAGCACCTGGAACACCTCCCTGTAGCACAAAAAAAAAAATAGATACATTCAAATTCAGTTGGAGCTAAACTAAAGAGGAGTCAGCACATTGCAATAAGCAAGCAATAAAGCACAATAAGAGAAGCTGGAGAGAGGGAATAATACAAGCAACGAAGATAAAAAGAGTCCCTCCAACCCTGATATGATATGGATGACAGCTACACGAAATCATCCCTGTAATTGGCAGTTGAGGGTGCATTGGGACATTGCTTGGAAAATAAAATAGTGCCATTAAGCACCATATGTAATCTTATGCACATATATCTATGGCCATTGGGCATGAGCAACCAAAAACCTACACTCAACAAAACTCACTTTTATCTGCTCTCAATCACGAACTACAAACTCAAAATCCCAATTTATTCCACAATATTCTTGTGTTTTCTTGTTTTGTAGAGAAGTAATAAGTAATATTAGCACAAATTTTCATTTTCATGTCTACTTTTGTCAGCAACCAAACAAGCTCCAAAATTCAAAGTTCTAATACAAACATAATGAGACATATATATATATATATATATATATATATATAGAGAGAGAGAGAGAGAGAGAGAGAGAGAGTATGTACGGGTAGAGTGATGAGATCGAAGACGCTTTTGCTACAATCGGAAATCAAAACATCAGCGATGATCACGCCATTGCAGGCTTCAACGCGAAGCTGCTTCTCCACAGAAGCCACAGTAACATCTGCTCCAGCTCTACGCAGAACGTCGATGATGGTCACCGCCTCAATCCGCTCCGTGCCATTTGCAATCGGAACCAAAACCTGCTTCCACTTTCACACTCAATCTCACTCTTACAAACACACACAAAAACAAACAAAATAGTCGAAATCAGAAAAAAAAAGCTGAACAGTGGTGGTCGTTACCTTCTTAGCAGGAGAAGCAGAAGTCATTGCTGCTGAGATGGAGAAGGAGAAGAAGAGCTTTTTGAGAGAAGGGATTGTGGGTTTGAATTTGGATATATAGTAAGAAGGAGATGAGCCCAAGAGAAATGAGCGTGGAGGGGTCAAGTACAAGAATTCTATATTTTATTGAGGCCTCCGCGACCAAAGACTTGCATGCAGAAGCAAGATTTTTTCAAAAAATACAGCAATTATTATTATTTTTTTCAAATAATATTCAAAATTGGTCTCTTTTTAAAGATCTATTTTAATGTTATTTAATTTCTCTATTTTATTTTATTTGAGTACGTAAATTGATTTGAAGCTATTAAACTGTATAATTACAAGTAAAATTGTAGTTCAATTCAATAGATGCAAAAATATTGATCTATTACATTGAATTATTAAACAACCATTGTGATAGTCTTACTACGATAAATAATTGGAACATGGTCAAATGTGAAGGCGAGCCTCTAATCTATTACTAAACCCGTGGGTGGATAAGTTGATATATAGATTATTTGTGTTTTATATTTGATCCCTCCCTATTATTTTGTAGCAAAAAGAAGAAACTTCTGGCTCCCTATGAATAAAAGAGTGAAAATTTTGTGTTACTTTTACAAAAGGTTTTGTGAAGGCAAGTACGTAAGATAGTGCGTAAGAAATCTCTGATTGTTGATGAAGTACGAGTCGCACATGCATTAATGATCAATATATTAATTTGAAAAGTCGCTCACACGAGCTTAACACTTTTTTTGTCAATCGCGTGCTTAACTTTATACAACAAAAGTCATCTTTTTGTCAAAATTTTAAAAGAAAAAATTTTGAGACAATTTTGAGTATGTCTTTTCTTTATCTCTAGACCTATTTTTTTATATAGAGTTAAAAGTTTCTTGGGTCACAAGTAAACAACTACATTATTGGTGACATTTTACAACCAAAAGAAGAAAAAAACAAAAATCACTTCACATATCATCTGCATGAACTCGGACTGAGAAAATATTGCATACTCCTTAAAAAAAGGCAACGAAAAGATCTTCCCACGTGTTGCAACAGTCGATATAATTTGGTAATGAAATCGTTTCCTTTGACAAATTTTTTTTTTGGGCATCGTTAATATAGAAATGAATTTTCTGTACTAAACACGTTTGAATTTCAACATTCAATGGTGATTGTTAAACAGATAATTAAGGGTGGTGATTTTTCCACTCCCTTTTTATTACACTGTAATTACAAAAGTATTAAAAACAAAAAACAGAAGTGAGTGTAAGTAGACAAAAGATGAGCAAACATTGTATATTCCCTTAATTAAATCGATTAATGAGAACATTCCTCAACTATTGTATATTCCTTTCAAACGAATGCAAACATTTTGTTTTTCATCCTTATCCTATATGAGGATATCGGCACTTTAGCTAGCAGCCACTTTCTTTCATAACTTCAACTCAATACATCAAGTTCTTGAATTTTTAATTTGTATTTTTAAGGAGATTGGCACTTAGCAGACACTTTCTTAGTAATTCCAATGCCAATTAGTTCAAGTAAATATAAAAAAATAAAAGAAATATATATATAATCCTACTGCTAAAGACATTGCTCTACTGCCTAATGCACCAAAACACCATTAACGTCTGGGCTGTATGCTAAGAAGTGCTATTTCGGCCGAATTGTAGTACTAAGAAGGGTTTCACGTACAACTCGAGAGAGGTTTAGGTATCAAACTTTGGCTAAGGTTAGCTGTACTTTTTGTTTAAAAAGAAAAATAATAATATGAAAAGTTAACTCTTTTATAGACAGTGAAATTAGAGATACTAACCATAGCTTTATCATAATTCAGTCGTTTACACATTTATTTATATACAAAATCTTGAACATAACCTCACAAAGGATTCATACTCAAATATGACTCCAGCTTTCTGCTTTCGCTAGTAGTGTCCCAAAAGTACGGACATACACATTATACGCTAACGAAAAACTCTAAGGGTGAACGAAAAGCATTACCTTAGCAAGCTCTATTGCTTTCTTGCGCCCGAAAAACTTCTCAACAATTCCTAGAGCAAACTCAATGGAAGTTCCTGGTCCTCTGCTGGTGATGAGGTTGCCATCAACCACTACCCTGTTCTCGATTTCACTTTTATCTGACAGCTTGTCGCACATTGCGGGGAACCCAGTGGCCTTTTTGCCCTGAATCAAAGGAAAACAAAATTCACAACTGGATGCAACAACAATTAACAATAACAAACACTAAAGGGGAAGAACATAAAAAGTAGTTATTTCAAAATGCAGACACTGTCAATAACATGATTTTTTTTTTTTTTTTTTTTGAAACCAAGAACTCCACTTTGTCGACTTTGGTGACTCAGCTTCCAAACTGGGGCCCACCGCCGATCCCTACAATTTTTGGGAGCAGGAAACACTAGCAAATTGCTAGATAGGCACCTTGATGAGAGTCGAACCCCTGACCACATGCCAGGGCCCAACTAGAGTCCCAACCACTGGACTAACAACTCATTGGTCAATAACATGAAATTCAAACAGCAGAGAGAGAAATATAAGGTTTGGAAAGAAATAAGTTGTTGTTATGGGTTTATACAATACTACAAGCAGAATGGTTCAGTGAATTGACTATAAAGTAGTTCCAGTTAGTACACTCCAGAACCCAACGAGCTGCAGTAAGAATTGGGCAGTGTTAATGGAGTTGCACACAATTGAAAATGCAATTGTCAGGGTTGTGCAACGTTAATGAAGGTCTCAAAGTCAGGGGAGTGGTCCATTTAAGGAGAAAAGAAAGTTCTCAAAACATTTTATAGGGCATACATTGAGTAAGCCATGGGGTTCCAAAACTAGAGCTGGGGAGGCACAGATCGCTCCATAAGGTCTCTGTGAATCCCTCTGCTTTTTTAACATATTCATGAGCTTTTCTGATTTTGCAAATGCTTGGGCACCACCAAGTCCACCCTGAAAGAAAAAAAAACAAAGAATATGGTTAGGCCGATGAATTGGTAAATGGTAATGGCTAAACAGCAGCGAGCTGGATTGAAACCCGACTTACAGGCAAAACAATTAGGTCATATGAAAGTTTGGCAGCTTCGTCAAGGAGCACATCTGCCTCCAGTTTAACTTTGCGAGAAGCAAGAATTTCTAGTTGATCCTCTACAGAGGCCACCACAACATTTGCTTTCGCTCGTCGTAGAATATCAATGATCATAGTAGCTTCCATTTCCTCTGTGCCATTTGCAATAGGTACAAGAATCTAAAGAAATAACAGACACGAAAGAGTTTATAAACTACATTATATAGCACCTTAAATCAAGTCAATAATTCTTACTGTCATGTCACAAATTATCGTTGCTCATTTGTGAAATTTTTACCACCACTCTCAATTCAAAGGTAACTTGTGGAAACCTGAAATAATCCTAGGCAAATTTGCATGTGTATATCACTAGTACCAAATAGAGCACTCCAGTATGGCTACTTCTTTTTTCCCCTTTTTTGGGCTTCCCCCATCTGAATGCAACTTGCGCTAAAGCTACTTAAAGCCGCCTAACACAAGTAGACAAAGTAATCCACACACAATGTTGTTTTCAAATATTGTCCTTCGCTAAAAAATGAACCAACACAAGCCCAAAAAATTAAAGTAACAGCAAGGCAATGCCCCAATAAGAAATATACAATAAAATCAAATGTTTACCTTTGGGGAATCATTGGGAGTCCACTCAACTGGGTTTAGCTCAGTTATGATATATTCATCCCCATGGTTGGAACGCATGACCTGAGTACAAAAATGCAGTTACACGCACATCACAAGCCTTGAATTAAAGGTAACAGATGAAAGCCAGATCATATTTATTTTCATTTTTCCAGACAATGAACAGCTTTGAAATCACTTGACAATAAAGCCACCAGTAGAATGACAACCAGCCAAGAAGAAGGATATTGAGAAGTATATACCAATGGCCCAGATACTTCATCAGCTTTTTCTTTCCCATACAATTGTTCAACCAACACAACAGCAAACTCCATGGTAGTACCAGGTCCACGACTAGTCACAGCTTTGCCATCCACCTGCACTCTTGCTTCAACAGTAGTTGCGCTAGATGCTAACTGATCCATAAATGATGGATAGCAAGTTGCCTGTCAAAAAACAATACAGCCCACAAGTTCAGATGTAGTCATTTCAGGAACCATAAGAAACACTAATCATAATTGTATTATGAAAAACAAATAATGAAATATTGAAAGGTGCTAGAGATCTTACTTTCAGTCCATTCAACACACCCCATGACCCAAATGCCACTGCAGGTGAAGCACAGATCGCGGCATAGAGCTTCCCATCTGCGGCCTGCTTCTTCACCAGGCCTTCCAGAACCTCATTATTCTTAAGATTGGCAGCACCTGGCATGCCCCCCTGTAGCACCCAAAAAAAAAATAGATAATTCAAATTCAATTGAAACTAAACTAAAAAGGAGTCGGCACATTGCAATAATCAAGCAATAAATCACAATCAGAGAAGCTGAAGAGAGGGAATAATACAAGCAAACGAAGATAAAAAGAGTTCCTCCAACCCTGATATGTTATGGATGACATCAAAGTTACATGAAAACATCCCTTTAATAGGCAGTTCGCGGTGCATTGGGATATTGCTTGGAAATAAAATAGTGCCATTTGGTAACATATGTAATCTTATGTATATACCTATGGTCATTTGGGCATGAGCAACCAAAAAGCCTACACTCTGAAAACTAAATACAGCTGCTTTAAGTAAGCATAACTCTCAGTCTCTCCAGGTCCATCACAAGGTAAACGGAAACAAAGACACTCAAAAATCCAAGTTGTTGGAAATGTGGAAAAGTAATATTAGCACAAATTGTCCTTTTCATTTATATTTTTGTCAGCAACAAAACAAGCTGCAAAATTTCAAAGTTATAATGCACAAACACACACACACACACACACACACACACACACACACACACACACACACACATATATATATATATATATATTAGAGACACAGAGAGAGAGAGATAGAACAGAGTATGTACGGGTAAAGTGATGAGATCGAAGACGCCTTTGCTACAATCGGAAATCAAAACATCAGCGATGATCTTAACGCCATGGCAGGCTTCAACGCGAAGCTGCTTTTCCACAGAAGCCACAGTAACATCGGCTCCAGCTCGACGCAGAACGTCGATGGTGATCACCGCCTCCATCGGCTCCGTGCCATTCGCAATCGGAACCAAAACCTGCTTCCACTTTCACAGTCAATCTCACTCTTACAAGCACAAACACACACACAGAGGCGGAGCCACAGTGGGGTCAGTGGGGTCGCGCGACCTCTTGGAAGCCATGGAAATAAGCCTAGAGGTCCCTTGGAGCTACTGGTGCGACCTCTTGGAGCTGCACACCAAGTGGTCGACGAAATGACTGAAAGAAGAAGGGTCTGCAAGAAGAAGAAGAAGATGCGCGCGGGACTCCTTTTTTTATAAAACAACCTGGGCAAAACGATGTCGTTTTGGCCCAGGGAATTTTTTTAAATGACCTGGCCAAAACGACGTCGTTTTGGGCCAGGTCTGAAATTTTTTTTAAAAAGAAAAAAGGGCCAGCATCTTTCTGTAGCCACTGTTTCTCTCCACATACCCGATTCTTCCATTCTAAAACCCCCAATTTTTTTTGTTTTCTCCTCCAACCCCAAGTTCCCAACTCAATCCCCCCTCCCTCAAACCCTCAACTCCATCTCCTCCCTTGCTGCTGCCAGTGGGGTGCCTCTGTGCTGCCGTCGTCGTCGCCGTGTGGTGGTGCCTCTGTGCTGTCGTCGTCGTCGCCGTGTGGTGGTGCCTCTGTGCTGTCGTCGTCGTCGCCGTGTGGTGGTGCCGCCAGCTACTCTTTTTGTTTTAGCTCAAGCTTATTGTGAAATTTCACAATTCAAGTAAGTTCTAAACCCTATGTTGCTATGATATATTTAATTTAATTGAAACCCAATTCATAGTTATTTTGATTATATTGGTGGTTTGATTATATTGTGAGTTTTTATTTTCATTATTTTGTATATGTAGAATATATTTAATTTAATTGAAATCCAATTCATATTTATTTTGATTATATTGATATTTTGTTTATATTGTGAGTTTTTATTTTCATTTATATGTGTGTAATCAAGCAAAATAACCTGCAAGTACTCCCTCCCCCACTCCCGAAAACAAAAAAGAAAAGTAACAATGGAGTGTTTGATAATGGAACCTTCAATTTAAAGCACATAAGTCAAGACAAAGGAAAACTAAATTCATTTCCATGAAGAATAATGATTGACAAGATGACTCCGATGAGTTGCTAGAAGAATTTAAAGTATAAGCCTATCTTGATAATAAATTTCTCAACCCTGGATAGTTTGATGTATCCTGATTTCTTGTCATTGATCTGCTTTTGAGCATAAAAGAAGTGGCATGGTCATGATCTTATCTACATATTTTTTTTTCAGGGTGAAGAAATGTAACTGAAACAAGGCTAATCATGTTATAACCGGAGCATATCAACCATATAACCACTGCGATTTTTGAATTCCTTCTTATTGACAGTCGTCAGCAAGTCAATTGCACCCTGGAAGTAAGTAGTTATCATAAAAAATTAGTTTCGAGCTTCATATTGTATTCCCATCAGTAATGTTGTTTCCTGAATTATGAATGAAAGTACTATGATTTCATTTTCAATATTTTTTTCCATCCTAAATTTTTATTGGGATATTTACACTAAGACCCCGTGTGGTAAGATTCCTGGCTCCGCCACTGCACACACACACACAAACAAACAAAAAATTGTCAAAATCAGAAAAAGAGCTGAAGTTCAGCTGTGGTGGTCGTTACCTTCTTAGCAGGAGAAGCAGAAGCCATTGCTGCTGAGATTGAGAAGGAGAAGAAGCGCTTTTTGAGAGAAGGGATTGTGGGTTTCAATTTGAGTTTGGATATATAATAAGAAGGAGCCGACCCCAAGAGAAATGAGCGTGGAGGGGTCAAGTGACACAATGCCATTTGGCCTCCGGAGGTTTTGCGGTGCTTCTAGAATGTCTCAATGGCTTCCGGGTTATGTGAAGCTGTTGGATGATGGAGGATTTTCAATCTTTGCTTTGCTGTCTCTTTTGTGGGCCGACCCAGAATCCCAATCTCCGCTCTTATGAATATAGACCAGTTTGTCTTCTAGGCCCAAAAAGCCCAATAAGAAGTACATGAAATTTCCCTCCATTATTGATGTCATGATTATATTAGGTTATTAATTACGAGGACGAGAGTCGAACTCTTATTGTGAAGTGCGTTATATAGTCCAAAGCTCGAGCTTCACGAGTCTACGTCCCACACTCTCGAAGGCGTGCTTGAGATGTAGCTTGGCCATGCATGCAATGCCAATCATTGTATGAATTTTGCATTGAATACGAACAAACCCCCATTGGATGATACCCAAAATTACTAGATAGAATTCCAACAACTAGACCCAAATTTAGTAAATAAGTACATGGATCTAAAAGCACAACATGTCACGTTTGTTTGAGAACGAGCATTCCTTGTATAGCAATTATGAGAGAAAACCAAATCAAGTGCATGTTCCCTCGGCGCTTTGCTTCTTGCTTGTTTTGAAGATTGGCACACCATGTAAACTATATATAAATGCATTGACGTTATTGCCCACAAATCTACGAAGTCAAAGTTTCCATTCTTGTGTCTCTTCCACAGCTACACTAATGTTTTCAATCCACCCATATATCTATCTAATAATCTAATAACTAGTTCTTCAAAGTACACAAAAATCTTTGACACAAAGCACATAGGTAGGTGCAATCTAATAATGACCCTAAGTTCAGCTCAAAGCAACATTAAACCAACCCTAAAGAGGAAAAGTAATAAAAAAGTGAGAATAAGATGAGTTGTAAATTTCGAGTAGTGAAGTTTTATAGAGTCTTTCTATACAAGTGAAGGTAACCTGTATCTACATACATGTCTATCTCATCAAATCTCTCTATGAGATAGTGCTACGAGATTATTACACATTCCTATGCGTTATAACTTATCTAACAAGGAATTCGCTACTTTAGGACTGGTAATTACATTTGATGCTGGTTTCCCTGTCATCAGGTCGTCAACTTCCTTGCTTTCTTAGCATTAACGTCAGTCCCATACATGATCTTACGACTTTGTATAGACGTGTGTTTGTAATAAAAAGTCACCCTATACTAGTCACATATGCAAAAACATTAATTGACGGAATATACGTGGTTTGCGAATTATTATATCTATCGAGAATTTAACAGTTTTTCTTGTTATTTGAGCAGCTGCAGCACATACAGTCTCAAATGTTGACAGCCATAACGGGGAGAAAAACTGTCTAAACCCACATGAGCAGATGCAGCACAAAGCAATCTTTAATGTGAACAACCATAACATGATAGTCTACAATTCCGGCTACAAGAAAGTAAGAACCACCTCTTTTAATCACCAAGAAGCATACCAAATTTGTAAAAACAGATTAGGCAACTAAATCAATAACATATCCATAATAATTATGAGAGTGACAATATTATAAACCCCAATTTTGGGGGGTTTATGCGAGGTTCAAAAAACGGAAAGGGACAAAGCATAGTGGCTTTGGGGGGAGAGAGAGAGAGAGAGAGAGAGAGAGAGAGAGAGAGGGTGGAGGTTACAAATCAGATGACATACACTCACATGGGAAATGGTATAGAGTAAAGAGAGAGAAGAAAGTACATGCCATCTGTTGTACATGGGAGCACTTTCCGGGTTCTCAAAAGCCCTCATTCTGCTGGAGTTTTGGTTTAAGTGATGAGGCCCAAAGCAAATGCCCTTTTCTGCTCCACCTCTTTATCTTCTCCAGAATCTCCACTCAGCCAAACCCATTAGCCTTTCCTCACCAATTTCAAAACCCTAATCCCAATTTTGTGCTCTGATCTTGTTTGCATGTTGATTAGAAACTGTATCGCAAGGTGAGTGTTTTTTTCCTCTCCCAATTCGCCTGTTTTTCAGCTGATTTATATGTTTTATCATTAATTGCCAAAACCCTTTAAGTTTTTTCACCAATTTTTGAAACCCTATCACCAATTTTGTGCTTCTATCTTCTTTGCATGTTGATCAGAAAATGCATTGCATTGGTGAGGAGGTACCTTTCAGGGTTTTTGTTGATTTGTTTGTTTATCTTTTTTACTCTTGTGGTGCGCATTTGCTGAATGGTGTTTGGGAGGGACTGAAATGTGATTTCTTCAATAGGAAAATGTGAATTTTATCAGGATTGATTTGATGGGTTTTGATCTACATAATGGTGGGATTTTTTTAGGATGTTTTGCTTTTGATGTTTCATTCAGTTCTCATAACGGGTTTAAATTGTGGTTAAATGTTGATGATTTTTCGTTTTCTTTGGTGTTTATTAGGTTTCTTGCCCCTAGGATTGAATGCATGGGTGGTATATCCTATGGTTGCCTAGGAAAGCTCTCACACCCTCTCTCTACTTCTTAGTGCAATTGTGTGTATGATTGGGAATTTTTATACTGGTAACGGATTTGTCATAGGTCTTATTTTGATTAATATCTATTTACTGTTTTTTCCAGTTTTAGGAATTTGCATATAAATCTTAACATTATTTTGTATTCTAATTTGGGGTCACAATGGAGAGTTCTTAGGTGATTTGAGGGATAAATTTAGGCTTAGCATTTAGAAGATGCCACCACAAGAATAAAAAACATTATTTCGTTATCTACTTTGGGGTCACAATGGAGACTTCATGCAAGCCTAGGAGGTGCCATTTTTTGCCGGCTTGTTTTTTTTTACGTCGCACTTATTTCATGATGGATTTTCTTTCGAGGGGCCTTTTTTAATTTTTAAATTCATGAAAGCTAAGCTAAATTACGACTTGTGAAAGTAAAAAAGAGGTTGCACTATGGGTGGGGGAATTGAACCATCTGCATGTCTTCTTTCTTGAAGTTTCTTATCCTTTTTTCTTATGAGGCTCCACTCCTTTATAGAGCCATTGGACTGTTTTTTGTTGCGGTGTGTGTTTATTTCCTGACTAGGTTGATATTTGACAATGACCATCTTGTGATGAACAAGATGGTTTAGAACAATAATTTTTCTTTATTTATTTTCCTCGAAATTTAGTTTGGTGTGAAATGCATGGCAAAAGCAAGTTAGTAACTGATAATTTTTGTTTATTTATTTATAAGAAACAAAACATTCATTGTATTTATATTTTGTTTTGGAATGTAAGATTAGTGAAAGCAACGTAGAACATAAGATTAATAGACAATAATGTTGTTTTGGATTGTGAGATTAGTCACTGTATTTATGGTCTCAACTCGGTCCTCTTCACTATGCAATTAAAACCGGACGATTACTTAAGACCATAAATATGACTGATCCTATGTTCCAAAACAATATCATTAGAATTAAGATTTCGGCCACTTTGGTTTTTATTAGTTGCTGTTTCCAATTGCATTTTACAAAAAATGAAGAGGAACCAGTGGAGACTGATCTTACGTTCCAAATTAATTTCTTTCAAGTCAAAGCTTTGGGTGTCATTTTGGCTGTTGCCATGCACTTACGCTAAATGATAGTCAAGTGCCATTCTTGTGACTATTACTCATTCTGTCACGTTCTCTCTCTCTCTCTCTCTCTCACACACACACACACACAAGATATATAAGTGCGTGTATATCATATATCTTCCTCCTACCGTTGCCCTAAAAAGGAAAGCCATAATGTACACGAAATACTGCAGATCTTGAGTCATCAATACGTAAAAACATATATTGTAACTATCAAATCTTATCACCCTTAGATGTATGCCATTCTCTAAGACTTATAGTGAATTGAGTTATGAGTATTGCATTTTTGTGGGGCATCTGCTCAGTTAACTAAGGGGGTGCAAACCATCTTTCCTGGTTGGATCTAATCCACTTCATGGTACTGAAGGCTTGAATCTGAAGTTAAATCCCTTTTTCTTTATGCTCCCTCTCTCTCTAACTCTCTCTCTATCACTCTCTCCTTCTCCCGGTCTCTGTGTGCATGTGTGTGCCCCTTGTTTGAATGCTCATCGACAGCAAAAAATATACGTGTATTTGTATGAAATGAACTCATATATGTAAACAGACATATATATGGCTCTCTTTTTTTACATTTCTTTTTGTGTCATTCTGCTTCACTTAGTGGTATCTCTCTCTCTCTCTCTCTCTCTCTCTCTCTCTTCCTCTCAGTCTTTCTCTCTTCGCCTTAGTCTCTGTATCTCTTCCCCCCAGTCTCTCTTTCTATCTCCCCCTCGGTGTCTCTTTCTCTCTTTAACATCTTATCTTACAAACTTTGAAGTTTTTGCAAGCATTTTGCACATTCCTTTACTGTATCATGTATATACTGGCAGTGGTGTTGCAAGAAAGCAGTCTAGACATTTTTACACTTCAGGCAAGCCCAGTGATTGCCTTGTTTGTTCTCAAATTCAATTTCTGCATTCTTTTCTCCATTTGTTTATGTTTATTTAAATATTGAATGTACCACTGTCTCCTCTCCCCACTTTTCAAGACTGCAGATATTTACTTGTGTGGTCATCGATGCATGAAGGGTACTTCTAATATAAATTGTGGTGTACTGTGAATGAAAACCTGTGTCATTAATAATATTGTTGACAATTCATTCTTCTTAAGCAGAGGCAAAACTAGAATTTTTATATTAGGGGGACCATAAATAGATTTAACTAAATTTTTTGTTTCTTTAAGGAGATATCTATATTTTTGAAATCCATCAAATATATGTTATAGTGCATATATTTATATTCTTCTTCTATGTAAGAGCATGACAGGACTGTAGTCATACTGATTCCCTATATCTGCCCATAATTAGCAGCTCTTGACTTGATCTTCAGATAAGTCCGAGTAAGGATGTCTGAACATGAGTTAATTTATAAAGCAGAATACAAGAATAAAGATTTCAAGCTACTGGTTGCCTTTTGTTTGTTATTAGATATTAATTCAGTGATGGGAGTGCAAAGGCAAGAACGGAGTTAACAAATGCCTATAAGTTTCACTCCTAACGGAAGCTGTTCTTTTCACTTGAACAAGGTTTAGTGAACATGTCTGAACATGTAAATGTACTATTCTTATAGTTCATGGTCTAGGAGTCCCTCTTATTTATTATTATAGTTATTCATTTATTGATGTGATTGCAATTGTTATTGATGCAAAGTTAAGAATAATAAAACACAGTGAGTGCAAATCTTGTTTGCTTGTAATTTTCTTTTATTTAGCAACAATATAGTAATTAAATGCATTTTGCAATTTTGTCTAGGCAATTACTTTGATTAGAAGAAAAGACAGTGAAGTTAAACTATGTGAGCACTTTTTTGGTAAAATGTTATTAAGGTTACGTAACTTATTTGGAGTAGTGTACACACCTACACAAAACTTGTCTCATATGGGCCTTAAATAAGGTTCTTAGATGAGATCATATATGGATGGTTGAGATGCATCTCACCTACCGTGCATCTCAACCATCCATATCGAGTCCAACATATGACAAACAAGACTTTATATAGAAACCTTACATATGTGCTTATGTGAGAGAGAGAATATGGAATATGGAATATGGAATTTGGAATTTGAAAACAAAACGTCCACATACTGAAATTCCATTAAAACTTGAATATCTGTAGTATATGTACACACTTTTTAAGAAATTATCTATATAAGCTATCAGTGATATATAATAATCGTTATTACCAAAAAATTTAAATGGATTTCAAAACTATAGTTGGGTCGACTATACTGGCTTCCAGCTTTGATCTGATTATGGCCAGCTGCTAAGAGTTAAATTTGAACTAACTGATGGATCTATTTCTTTGCTATGGTATCGAATCCTAGTGGGATGGATTTGGATTTGATTTGAATTTGAACAGAACATTGTTGGCTGCTGCAATGCATAGAGTTAATTGTGTGATTGTCCTAATTGGGGGAAGGGGAGTTTGACCGTTTTGTCTTTTAGAAGCTATTGAGATAATGCCAGAGTTGAAGTTTATAGTTCAGTTCTGCCATACCTGTTTAATGCTAGTTATTTTTTGCAGTATTGTTATAGCATTTTTAGTGATGTTTGGTTGTTGTTAATCTGCTGTGCAGTTGTTGATAATCTTAGTTGGGTTGACTATAAATAACACATAATTAATTTAATTATATGATATGCATCCTCTAAGTTTAATATGCTTTTTTCCTTGTTATTGCAGATTTTGTAGCAATAGTTGGATGGTTTTATGCTAAAACATCAGCTATGATGAGGAACACTATTCTTTTATATGCAGTGATTTGAGAATGAAGCAATGTAGTAGGGCTCACCTTTTCTGATGCTGGATATACATATTCAGCAAAGAAAGGAAGAGACTGAACGAATTGGAATTGATGCCAATTGTTGGAGATGTTAATCAATGAAAGTACGCAGCATTTCCTTGTTGGCTTTGAGGGTTTTATGGTAATTATTAAATAATTATACCTCTGCTTCAGCAATGATGAGGTTCGCCTTTTTCTTTCCTATGCATTAGTTTGTCAAGAAAAGATTCCAGATTTCAACAGCATAATTTACAGCATGGTAGATCAGTTGGTCACATTTTGTACTGGTGGTTATATGTAGAGCAAATAAGGAAACATAAGGAAGACTGTGGGTCAAGTGGAACTGCAGTCGGTTGTTAGAGATGTTTCTCAGCAAAGAAATTGAGGATTTGCATGATGATGGGGTTGAAGGATCCAAAACTGAGTGTTGTATATTCACAGAGGTTTTCTTTGGTCAAGACATTGGTGGCGCTAGTAAGAGATGTCTTGTTACTGGAGTGATTAACTTTGAATGTGATAATTCAAGTAAGAACACAGACGGAGCACTGTCATCAAACAGTGAAAACTCAGTTGTGACGAGTCACTCATCCTCTAAAAATACTTGTTTGGAGGAGTTTTATAATGCAACCGAGGAATTTAGAGAAACCTCTGCACCGGCGTTTTGCTTGGACAGATCTGCTTTGTTAGATAGGAATGAAGACGATGTGACTGTTAAGAGAATGAAGTTTTCAGTTGATGAGCTTTCTAATACCAAACCTGGTTTAGGAATGGTCATTTCATCAGTAGTTCCAAAGGAAATGGTTTCTGGCACGTCTGATCCAGCTACAAACTCTTTCTCTGATACAGTTACATTTCGTTTGGTCGAATCTTCTAGTCAGGGAGTCACAACTAGTTGCTATTTGTTAAAGAAACTTGCAGAACTTGACAAAGCGGGCATTGTTGGTGACCCAGATGTTCCAAAGTGCAGATTGCCAACCTCAGATGGGGATGATAGAAAGGAAGTATGTGTAGGGAAAGCTATTGCTTCACCTGTTTTGCATGAGAGCTTCTCAGCCAGGCTTCTGGTTGCAAGTCCAGTAGTCACTGTTCTGGATAAATTGGAAACTCCTCTACATGCTGAGGGAAAACCCAAGGGATTCGAACCTCCTGTTTTGGATGTATCCGATGTTGCCTTGAAGATAGACGCTAGTAAGGACCCTCGTCCAGTTCTCCAATGTCATGTTGCTCGCTTGCTTGAAGCTGCAGGATGGCATATTGAGAGGAGAAAAAGACCTAGTAGAAGTTATATGGAGTCTGTTTATAAAACACCTAAGGGAAAATATATTCGTGAGTTCCCCAAAGCTTGGCGGTTATGTGGAGAACTTTTGTTTGCGGATAGGTACAGTTTGCTGCAGGAAGATGATCCAAAGGAGTGGGCCGATATCAGTCAGTTCTGGTCAGATCTATCTGGTGCTTTAGCAAATATTGAGAAAGAGATGAATCATCCAGAACCTGATGCTGCATTGGCTTATTGGTGGAGGCTTTTAGATCCTTTTGTGAGTGTCGTGTTCATTGAGAGAAAGATTGGCAGTCTGAGAAAGGGAGAGATTGTTAAAGCAAGTCAGAGTTTAGTTATTGACCCGAACCATGAGACTGATTCTTCTTTGGCCTTGACTAGTGGCAATAATATAAAAAATCGCTGTGCTCAGGAAGATGCGTCAGCTCCCCTCTGTGATTCAACTCTGATCAGCGGGGCTGGATTGGCAGTTCCTGAGGGATTTTATGGACGGACAAGTCACGAGGAAGTGAAATTGCTTACGGGCCAATCTAATGATTCAGCTAATGTAGAATGTCAGTGCTTGGTGAATGCTGGGAATAGAATTGAAAATAGAACAAGTAGTCTGGATTTCACTTCCTTACCAGTTTGTGGGTCTGGTGGCACTTGCATCCAGTCAGCTACTTGTCGTGATGAACCTATTACTTCCAGAAAATGTAACAATGTGCATGGAGGTTCTGAAGCTGTATCTCCTCACCAAGATAGCAATGAAAATTCCCCAAGCTTTAATAAACAGAGTTCTGGACTTGATGTAGAAACAACTAAGGAAGTTATGGAAGATGTATCAGTGGATTATTCTGAGGAAAAAGATGAATTGCAGGGAGACAGGGTTGATGATAAGCTGGAAAGTGCTCTGCAGGGATCATTAGATTACCAACGAAACTGCACAAGTGATCTTTTGAAAAGAAAAATACGTAGGAAGTCTAAAAAGATATCCGAAATTGAACCAAGCTCGATATACCAAAGTGGCCTTTTCGGTTTTACTTCTACTGAAAATGCTGATTCACAGTGTATTGATGCTAATGGTACCCAGTCAAAGTTGAAAGTGGTCCAGGATGAATTTACAGGTAATAAAATATGTAAAGGAAGTCGCAGGACGTCCTTACCTCTCGACTCCTGCCAGCAACAGATTGGGAGAAAATGCTCAAAGTTGATGAGGATTAATCGTGAATGTGATGATTTTAAAACTGGAAAAAGGAAATCGTCTAGATGCCAAATTGAAGATGATGACTTGTTGGTTTCAGCTATTTTTAAAAACAAAGATTTTAGCCCTAGTCCTGCTCGATATTTTTCTAGAAAGAAAGCCAGCAAATCAAGAGCTCAAAGGAAGGGTAAAAGCCAAAAGAGCCGTTGCAAGTTGCTTCCAAGAAGCCTGGGTAGTGGGGGAAAGCACTTTAAGGATGGAAAGTGGTATTCTGCGGGAGTGCGAACAGTTTTGTCTTGGTTAATTGATGCTGGTGTCATATCCTTGGATGATGTCATTCAGTATCGGAACCCCAAGGACGGTGCTGTCCTTATAGATGGTCTGGTTACCAGGGATGGCATTTTTTGTAAGTGTTGCAGTAAAGTAATTACAGTTTCTGAGTTCAAGTCTCATAGTGGGTTCAAACAGAATCGTCCATGTTTGAATCTTTTTATGGAATCTGGTCAGCCCTTCACCTTATGCCAGCTTCAAGCCTGGTCAGCTGAATACAAAAGCAGGAAAAGGGGAACCCAAGTTGTGCGAGCTGATGAAAATGATCAAAATGATGATTCATGTGGACTTTGTGGTGATGGTGGCGAGTTGATATGCTGTGATAACTGCCCCTCTACTTTTCATCAGGCTTGTTTGTCTCTACAGGTTTGCTTTCGCTAGTATTGTATATTTATGCTGGTTCTCTTTCCTGAATTCTTCTCCTTATTTTATATATCCATACTCTTCAATGCTATGCTGGCATAACTTTTGCCTCATGTACATCTGGGGGGAGAAGTTGTTCTTGATTGATTTGAATACAAGCTTCTGTTTGTGTTGCTCCAGAACACATGCTAGCTTTGTATTTTAAGTCTTGATGCCATTGGAGGAATAGTTATCATATTAATCAGTTATTGTTTGAATGTCTTCTTTTTATTTTATTTTGTTCCTAGAACGATAATATTTGTTTCCATAATTTCAGGCTATAGATTATCAATTTAATAACCTTTGGGTTTTCATTCTTATCAGGATTTTGTGTTGAGTTGTGACTATTTTGGAGTTTTTGCTTGTTTTCCTCTTACTGTGAACTAATTATCTGTTTTTGCATTTGAACTTCAGGAGCTTCCTGAAGGCAGCTGGTACTGCCCAAACTGCACCTGTTGGATATGTGGTGATTTCGTCAATGATAAAGAGGCATCAAGTACTTCTGATGGATTTAAATGTTCACAGTGTGAACATAAATGTAATTTTCTCGTTTCTAGATTATCTTTCTTGTACCTAAACTGCTTTCAGTACATGTAGATAACTTTGGAATAGTTTGATGTGGCATGTACATGTTAAAATATAATATGGTACCTAATTTAATGTGGTAATTACCCTTCTTAGAAGTATATAAGTAATATTTTCACTATTTCCTTTGATGGATATGTCAATGCAAAAAGGTATTTATTAAGGAAGTGGATGATTTCATCATAATGTGACCTAGATTTTAATCTATGTTTTTCCATTAGTAAATTTTAGTTTGTATTGTAAATATTCAATTGGCATACTGTTTAACTATTTCCAGACAACGTGTTGCTTTTGAAGCATGTTGGAGTTGATTAGAAACAGAAGTATTAAATATCAAAATGGGAAATTAATTGCCATAATTTATCAAAAGTAATTTTGTTTATGAGTTTTCATACTGTATCTCCTTTGTGTAATGAAGTTGAATCCAATTCTTTGAAGTAAGGATGTATTTATTATTTTCTTCTCTTGTCCCTTTTTTTCCTATTAGACCTCTAGGAACTGTTTTTCTAATATTTTTAGTATTATTTATTATTATCTTGGTTCTAATTAATTTCCTGTCTGTTATTAGTGACCATCTTGTGGTTAAGTTGGACTTACCCTTTTAGTTATGTTATTTTTTCTTTAAATTGTCTAGTTTACCAAATAATTTTAACTTTTATGAACAGATCATGAGGCATGCATGAAAGAAAAATATGCATATGGAGCCATACTGGATTCTTGGTTCTGTGATAGAAGCTGTCACGAGGTAATTTTGTATTATCTTACGAATCTTCTAACATAGAAGATCTGTCATGTTTTACCCATAAATAAATTAATGATTTTTCATGGCACTGTTTTATTGGTAAAGTAAGGACTTGCAATGTTATTACAAACACTTTTTTCTATAAATGAAATATGGTGGTTTTGCTTTCCCGAAGCATCATCCTAATATTCAGGCAAACACTTGCAAAATGTTGATTGTCTTGCATATTATATTGAGAACTACTTTCTTTTTAATTAGGGCAGCAATCTTACTTAAACAAATCTGTTTTATTTATTTATTATATAACTTGTATGTGATGGTATTTTGCAGTTAAGAATTTTATCCGAAATAACTCTGCTAACATTATTTATTTTCAGTTGGTTCCCTATCACTCTTTCTAGTTCTTTTATGGTTCAAATGATCGTGTTAGGCCCTGCCTTATAGTTTCTCCCTTCAATTTCATTAGTTTTACTTATGATAAATTTGAATTTTCTCTTATTCCATGCAAAGCACAAAGTTGAAGATTAGCAATTTTTTCTTCTTTTCAATTTACTTGAATTTTCTCTTTCATTATTCTATCGTTGTCATCCTCTATTTTATTTTATTTTTCCTTTTGCTATTTCAGTTGTCATCGATGTAATTCATTTTACGTTTCAAGATAAAAGCCTGCCGTCCTAAAGCCTAAAAGAGGCATAACTAGCCTTCATAACTAAAAGAGGCATTGGTGATGATCTTTATTGTAGCGATGACCCTAGTAGTTGTTTCTTTGTTCTTTGTGATTTTCTTCTTCCAAGTTGTCATAAGTTCTATGAAAGAGCAATGTAAAATTTTTAGAGAGCAACATGAGTTTATCAGGCTTCATTTACTACTCTTTCTGGTTTTGATTAATTTGATTACTTTTTTAATGTCTGTGTGTAGGTTTATTCAGGTCTTCAATCTCGCGTTGGCTACATTAATCATGTTGCTGATGGATTTTCGTGGACACTTCTTAGATGCATTCATGATGACCAAAAGGTTCATTCTGCTCAACGGTTTGCGCTGAAGGCAGAATGCAATACAAGATTAGCTGTTGCTCTTACAATCATGGAGGAATGCTTTTTGTCTATGGTCGATCCTAGAACTGGCATAGACATGATATCCCATGTTTTATACAATTGGGGGTGAGATCATCTCTGTAGTGAACAGCCCTGATAATCTTCTCTCTTCTTTTTTTTTGGTCAAGCCCTGATAATCTTCTGACCTGTGTTTTTCTCTCTCTTTGTGAAGCTTGTGAAATTTGTTATTTTAAGAAATATTGAACTGATATGGGTGCACATTTAACTACTGATGTTACTTTTGTATAATTTTTTATTTCTACAGAATTTCAGTCTTGTTTATGGTTGGTGTTTTCTATCCCTTCCACATGTTCACCTCACACCTTTTAATGAGATTATCCTTTTCTTTGGCCAGTAATGGCTATTCATTGCTCTGATAAGTAGGGCTCTTAAAGTGTATCTTTGGGTACAGTTATATATGAAGTATCACTTCCTCTTCCAATTTGCTGTCATTTCTTTTAAGTGAAAGTGGCTTCTCAATTGGTCATTTGTTTCTATGAATTGCTTATTAATTTTGTATGTAACCTTCAGGTCAGATTTTGCACGTTTGAATTTTCAAGGCTTTTACGCTGCAGTCTTGGAGAAAGATGATGTGTTGATATCTGTAGCATCAATCAGGTAGCACTGAAATGAAGCTGTTTGTAGGGAGTCGATTTTCCAGTTTTCGTGTAATGTTTTTTTGTTAGTTGCTCAGTTATTGTGATATTAATTTCATATCAGACTTCACATCAATATTTTGATCTATTGTTTAAATCTCCAGCTTGCATCCTCATTATTTTAGTCGTTGATATCTGTTGTCATGGTTTTTTTTTTCCTTAAAAAAAACGAACATCCAAATTGTGAGATAATTTTCCTTTTCTATACACTTCACCCAAACCTCGGTGGTTCATGGACATTATGCTCTTGACTTCAATAATAAATGAGAAGAAATGACTAATGTTCCCTTAGAGAACTCTTTTACTCAATGATGGGGCGCATCATGTGGCTTGTCATATGGCTGCAATATATTCTTTGAGGGGTATGAGTTTTATGTATGGAATGCAACGGAAGTTGGTACAACCATTAAGTAAAAAATTACCCTACCCAGCCGCTCAGATCCAACAGAAAAAAAATATATAGAAAAAGAGAAACTGTTCTATTGCAAAAGTTTAATTCTTTGGATTCTTTTAGCATTCAAGAATACTGTTCGAATATAAAATAATTGGTGGCTCACATCGTAGGATTACCTGCTGTAGCAAATGGTTTCTCATATCTTTTCTTTTTTTCTGTGTGGAGAGCATTAATTAGGTTGCATGGCCAAGACCTGATGGTTTGGAGGTTTTGAATACTTGGCATTGACATCTTTGTGTATGCATCACTATCATTTTGGTACATGTATGTGGTTCTGCACACCCACAGTCTGAACTTTTCTTCTGTTCTTCTTAGCTCTCCTGTCTTTAACTAGGCATAACCAATTTCAATGTGGATTCTCAATTCTTTACAAATCTAAGTTTTCAGAGTTTCTTACTGCTTCCCGGTTGTGAGTTTTGAACATATGAGCATGACTAGGTTGTTGCCTCTGTAACTGATGCAGGACGCATATGACCTAAATTTATTAGTTTCCTAATGTATTTGTTAGTTTCCTAGATTCTCTAGTTTTCCTAATTCTAGTAGGATTTCTACTTTTCCAGATTTCTAGATTTCTAGTTTTAAGTTTCCTATTTTATTTGGGTTAGGATTTCTGTTTAAACAAGGGATTTTTATCCTATTATGTCTAGGTTTTAGTTTGCTATAAATACCCCCATGTAGTTCTTTAAAAGGCAGATTTGGATATTGAGTAAACTTTCTCTTAAAACTATGTGATTTCTGTTCTTCCTTCTCGGTTCTCTGATTTCAGTCCTTTCTTTCGTCCCTTCGATCTATATTTCTTCTCCTCGATCTCCGATATTCTTCTTTGTTCTACTGTTTCTGCCCTTTATCTCGTCTTTTCGATCTATATTTCTTCTCCTCGGCCTCTTATATTCTTCTATGTTCTATTGTTTAAGTGCTTAATCTAATACCTACGGGCTGTACTACATCAGTAACTGTTTTTTTTGTATAGGAATATTTTGCTAACCTTTGTTTTTGGCAGGGTGCATGGAACAGCAGTTGCAGAGATGCCGCTTATTGCAACTTGCAGTCGATACCGTCGCCAGGGAATGTGCCGACGCCTTGTCACTGCTATTGAAGAGGTATAGATGTAAAATATATATCTTACAAGTTCGAGCTCCAATTTTGGAATTCACTGGTCCAGCAGATTTTTATCTTTTAAGTCTTTCTAATTGATTCATGTTAACATGTCTCTTTCTTTGTAGATGCTATTATCTTTTAAGGTAGAAAAGCTTGTCGTAGCTGCCATTCCAGATTTGGTGGCGACATGGACAGAGGGTTTTGGCTTTGTACCTGTAGAAGACAGTGAAAAGCGGAGTTTGAACAAGATCAACTTGATGGTTTTTCCTGGAACAATTTTGCTCAAAAAACCCTTGTATGGAAATCAGATAGCACATAGGCATTCTGGTAAGTTATTTTTTTTCATCTCTTCTCTATCTGCTGACCTTTCTTCTTTTCTCTGAGAAAGTTATATTCTTGGGTGATACTGGACCAGGTGATACATTACCCTTACGAGCGGGAGAAATGAGAAAAGAAGGTTTGTGTTCTCAAGAAGATCCCAAGGACAAGTTTGGACAGCATTTGGATGATATTTCTTGCAGAAACAAAACTGGTGTTGAAGCAGAAAATGAATTTGTAGAAGGTGTTAAGTTACAAGAATTGGAAGGTAGCAAATTATTCATTGGTGGTGATAACAAAGCTGGTGCATCAACACTAGAAACAGGCGGATCAACTGATGTAGGTATTCAATCCAGAGAAACCATTATCGGGTTTGTCCAGCAACCTGATGAAAAATGTTCTGGTAACAACACTGGTGCTGAAAAGGAAACACAAATGGAATCTGCATTGGGTGCTAAAACTGATGTTGAGTCCGTAAAGCAATCGGATGGAAAATGTCATGCAGAGATTGGACTTGAAGGCAAGAATTTGCAGGAATTACAAGCTGAAGTTGAACTCACTGTCCAGCCATCAGAGGGAATTGGTTGCCAGATCGAAGTAGGCACCGCAGAATCAGATATCAGCCAAATGAATCCCAAGGATCTGCTGCAATCAGAAGTTGACACCAAAATGGAAATTTTTGAATGTGTGGAGCAATGCAAGGAAAATTATTGCATCAAGGAACCGGAAGTCAGAGTTATGGAAAGCAAGAATGTGCAAGTAGGTGAAGCCAAAGGAAGCACTTTGCAGGGCCAATTTTCAAAGCTATCTTGTGAAGAACCAGCGCCAACATTAGGAAATAGGCAGCCGGAAACGGTGGCTAATGTTAAATCCTTGAACATGTATGATGAAATACAGCTTTCTGTGGACGAACAGTCGCAGAAATAGAGCCATGTCGAAATAAAATTAAGCTTATTTGAAGTGTCTTTTGCTCAAATCAGTGTGGGGTTAATTATTTAAGTTTAGAATTGTCTATGTTATACACACGCGCACGCATGTATAGTTGAATCTGGGCTCTATAAAAGAAGGATCAGGTCCTGCTTGGATTCTCTCTGCCATGAATGGGAGTAAATGTCTCTCTGCCATGAATGGGAGTAAATGTCAAAGAAATCAAACGAAAGCCGAATGAATAGTTTTGCCCTAAAGGTCCTGTATGCATGTGTATTTTGTCGGATCCCGAGCTTCTGCATATTGGGACGGTTCATTTATTTGCATTTTGCTAAATTAAGGCCATAATCTAACAACTTAAAATATAACACATCATCAAGTTTTTTTCTTCTCTAAACAGACATAACATGCGTTAACTATTGCTATTTGGAGTTCTTTTTGTTTCTTCGCGTTCATGTCTCCTCAGTTTACAACAAGTTTCTTTTTCTTATTTGCGTTTTGGTCATCTCCTTTCTCCATGCTTGACTGATGCCTCTTGGGACTCAATGGAAAACCGTCCATGGTTGTATTAATCTTCAAATCCAACCAAGTTAAAATAGTTTTTTGCTTTTTTTTGGGTGTTTCATGCGTTTTCTGGCTTCACAAGAGGGCTTTTTGGTCGTCATCTCCTTCCCCTCATAATTTTTTTTTCTTTTGATTGGGAAAGTAATTTTCCTTTCCCTCATAATCAAATTGCAATGGATGTGTCTTTATTTTTACTTCAAAGAAATTACCTATTCAAGAATTTTGGAGTTTTTCCATTTCATTTGGATTTGAATATTCGTTTAACACGGAAGAAGAAAAAAAAGAAAGAGACAAGAAACACGCTCTAAACTTAACGTCTATTTAGAAAAGAAGAAAAAAACTTGTTGATGTGTCATGTTCTAGGGGTTAGATTATTACAACACTCTAGATTTTGCGAAGTGAAGGTAAATGCACCAACTCTAAATGCAGAGGCTCCGGATCCTATTTTCTCCCTCTCTGCTATGAGCAATGTTTTGAAAGGCGACACGTTAAGGTGATGCATTTTAGCCTCATGAGGCGAGACATAAGCCTTAAAGCATTGAAGCGTAAGCCCTTCGTGTATTGAATTATTACAATTAGAAAAATATAAAACAACTAATTTAATGTATTAAATGCCACTCTAGATTATAAATTAACCATCAAACTTGTTTTTTCAAAACTTTTCTTACTATTGCTCAGTTCTTTGCCATATATCCTTTTGGTTGTCATATTATCTCTCTAAGTTTGGTGACTTTCTACCTAGTTCGAATAGATAAAAGAGTAGATTATGGAGGTGGACTGAACTGATGGTGGAAGTTGGAAGGCTGCTTAGGAACTTTGGCTTTTGGGAGAGAGAAGAAATAAAGGGGTAAACTGGTTTCTTTTGAACAAAACGGTGCTTGTCTAATGTTAAAACTTAAAATTGAAATGCACAGCTTAACTAAAGGGAAACAAAACAACATAGCCCGTGGAAACGACGTCGTCCGGAATCAGATTTTTCAAATAAAGGAACTATGTCTTCCTCCCAAGGCTTGCGCGTTTCACAGTGCATCTGCATTTAGCGACCCCTCAGACCGCCTCTACTTCAAGGCGTACGCCTTTCATGACATCCGCCAAACTGAGCTGCACCTAAGGCGAATTACAGCCGCCTAGCTTCGACACGCTCGCCTACGCATGCCTTTGAAAACACTGGCTGTGAGTGATAATGATACTCTAAATTATCTTGAATTCTTGCACTAAATTGTTGGCTATAATGGGTAAATAGTACCCTGAACCCTAAACCCTTTTTAATAAATAATATAGTTGCCCCACTATATAGCATTTTTTTAAATAAATAGTATAGACGCGCCACTATGCTTTGGTTTTTATTTATTTATTTATTTATTTATAGATAAAGAGTATAGCCGCATTGCTATATGTTGCTTCAATTCAGCTGCACCAAAATGAATTCAGCTGCATCCTCAACTTGTGATACTCGCAAGTGCACTAGCCGTTTGATAGTATAGCATATGTAAGTGCGAGGTCGATCCCACGAGGATTGGTGATTGAATGATCCAATTTGTTTCCCTTACACAAAATAGAAATGAAAAAGAAAATAAATAAGACAAGAAAAAAAAGAAATAACTCAAGCAAATAAGTTCTCAAGTTCAATTAGATTAACGGATTGATTCTAGCTAAAGTATGATTAAGCCATGGTGTTTGGTCCTAACCTTGTGTTCCTAATTCCCTAATTTGATCATTTGTTGCCTAATCTAAAATTAAGCATTAGGAACCCATTAAGCATAGAAGAACAATTTAAACAACCAAGCATGTATCTAATCCCTGTTGTCGAATGTCCATACATACTTTTCCTATTCATAGTTCAATTCGAATTAAAGCATGGTGTCTACTCTTAATTCAAACCAAGATAGCTAACATGCAAGCCTAAATGGTGATCAATCATTCAAACTAGCATATTAACTTAGAAGCATAATGAATAAGAACAAAAACCATAATTGAAACTTGGAAACTAATCAAACTTGAAATTAAAGAAAAGAATTTACATAACAATGAAAAGTAAAGTGGAACAAAGAAAAACTTAAGTAGAATTTCAGCACAAATATTTCATTACAACAATTGAAAACTAGAAAGAGAAACTAAGAGAATTTGAGAGAGAGAAGGGAAGGGAGCTCTAGAGAAGTGTTTGAGAGCTCCCCCCCTTGGGGTGTGATTTATGAAGCTTGAAGACTTCTCTATTTATAGGGCTAAGAGGGAGGAACATCATGATGAAATTCAACAACACCATTCCTTCTTTAATACAACCCATAACTCCCACCTCATCTTGTCAATGTTAGTGTTGTTGGAATCAATTTCATCCCATACTTCTTTTGCTGCACTCCAAGCTTTCTTCACATGGGATTATCAAAGGTGTTCAATTTGTGGCTGACAACCCATGTGGGTTTTCTTTTGGTTCCTGGAAAAAACGATTCTTCTGAACCTATTTTTGTGTAGGAAGACCATAGGTTTCAAAACATATCCAATTTGGCTGAAATTTGGATATGTTATACTAGACACCCATTGGAACAACTTCTATGAAGAATGAATTCCCATCGGAGGAGTAGAAGTGTACGTTTTGGCCAGTGAAAATTGGCTGCCGAAACAGGGACTGAAATTGACTTCATTTTATTTGTTTTCTTTCTTTTGCTTCACATGCATGCACATGCTTTCTATTTAATAGCTCCATCATGTACCAACTTGCTCATTTAGAATTTCATAGCTGGAATACCTCCCTACTTCACTCATTATGTTGGGTACAAAGTCAGTTATAGATAGGGTAAGGCACATGACAAAAAAGCTGGCAGCTGCAAATCCTGCTGAGCAAGGTTGAGTGTTGGACGGGCTAAGCACTCCACTTATGTTCAATTGGGCTGAAATTTGGATATGTTGTACTAGACACCCATTGGAACACGTTTCATGAAGATCATCACCTCATTCGAGCCTCATAGCATGCTCATCCAATGCCAAGAAGTTGACCTACGAAACTGGGCTGGCAAGGAGTTGTAGCCAAAATGAGTTTGTCTTTAAGCTCTTCTTCCATTCACCCAAATAAGGCCTTAACATACATGAATTGCATCATTTCCTATCCAAAGTCATCATTGTTACCTAAAACTCAATGAACTGAAACATAAACATAAAAAGGATTAAAAATACAAGTTTAACTCAAAAACATAACCAAATCATAAGCTAGAAGGGTACAAAATAATATATAAATATGCACCGATCACTATACTTGGCTCTTTTTTTTCATAAATACTATAGACACGTGGATGTACTTTTTAAATATAGTATATTTAAAGAGTATAGCCGGTCGGCTATAGTAAGGTACTTTTTTTTCCAAATAAATTTTTTTTATGATTTTTGTTTATCAATAAGAGTAGTTTATAGCATTATTTATTACTATTAGGTCATTACGCGAGTCTCTATTATCCCCTTTTGGTACTTAAAATTTTTAATACTTAAAAGTTCACTAGGATCCAACGTAGAACTTTTTGTTGTCTTTGTGGTATGCAAAAAAAACATATTCTTGTTAGCAAATTTGTATGGAGGAAGAATGATTCCAAATGACTGCGACATAATTATATGAATATTATTAAAAAATACTTGCGTATGTGCATATAATATATAATATTCATATCATATTCAACTTATTTGCGAATACTTTAATATATAATATGAGTACTATATTCATATAATACTATATAATACCAAACTTATTTGCGAATACTTAAATTTTTTTTAGAAGGTCAAATATTTGTTGAATGGCTTAAAAATACTTGTTTCATTTCGGGAGTGGCCAGAATCACTTCCCACGTGCTTCTTCAGAAAATCACTACAATTATGGGAAAAAACACTTCCCATTTTCTTCTTCATAACTGCGCGGCTATATTTGGGTTTGTTTTTTTTTTTTTTGAATTTTTTTAAAATAAAGAGTACATGCAACCATACTTGAGGCCTTTTTTTGTAAAAATCAAACCCCTATGTACTTATTTTTCATGTTTAATACACATATTTTTATACAAAATTTTCAAAAATACACACAAACTAATATAGAAAAAGATAGATTTGAAGATGGGAAGAGGCCTTGGAATTAAACTAGGGAAAAGAGACAATTCGGGTGCCTAATTGCTAGGCGTGTCCTTTTTTATGAATCAATTTTTTAAAATAAATAGTATAGCCTCGTGGCTATGCTTCATAAATATTATAGCGGGTTGGCTATAATGGATCTTTTTAATTTTTCTAATAAATAGTATAACCAAATGGCTATATTGTGGTTTTTTTTCCGAAAAAAGGCCACATAGCTCTAGGTGGGCGCTAGGTGGGTCAAATTTTTTTTTTGACAAATTTATAAATAAACTCAATCCTAGACATGTATTTATAAAAAAAAACTCAAGCACTATTTAAACATAGAAACACACCCAAAATCAACAATTGTATATTTTTTGGGTGTGTTTATAAATGGGTTTTGAGTGTGTGTAATGATGGGTTTTGGGTGTATTTATAAAGTGTTTTGGGTGTTGGATTTTTTTATAATTTCAGCCCCCATTTTGGATGTTTTAGTGAAACTCCCTTTTTTTTTTTTAATAAATAGTATAGTTGTGCGGCTATACTTTGGTGTTTTAAAATTTTTAAAATAAAGAGTATAGCCGCGCCACTATACTTGGGGCCTTTTTAAATTTTTAATTTTAATAAATAGTATAGCCACGCGGCTATACTGTAGAAATATACTGTATTGAAATTGTATAGCGCGCGGCTATACTTGGGGCCTTTTTTGGAATCTTAAATAAATTGTATAGCCGCATGGCTATACTTGGCTCCTCTTTTTTTTTTCTTCCATAAATAGTATAGCCGGGCTATACTTGGGTTCTTTTTTTGTTTTTTTAAATACATAGTATAGCTGCGCGCCTGTACTTCGGTACATATGTATTTTTCAATTATATGTCTTAAATACTATATTTATACACGTACGTACATATTTTTCAATAATACATCTATTTTTCTGTTCACATCTTAAGACACAGTGAAATTCATATTTTTTATAAAAGCAAACACCTACATACGTATTATTCATATTTAGTACACATGTTTTTATAATATTTTAAATAATAAACACAAAATAATATAGAAGAAGATAGATTTGAATAGGGGTGGGCATCAAAAAAAAACCGGAACATCTAACCGAACCGAACCGGTGAAAAAAAACCGGAAAAAAAATTGGTTGACCAAAAAAGTCAACAAATCGGACCGAAACTGGACCGAAGCGATTCCAACCGGTTTTGTTCCGGTTTTACACCGCACCACACCGGACCGAACCAGACCGGTCATATATTTTTATTATTTTTTATAAAATTTTAAAATCTAATGCCATATTTTAAATGTTATAATCACTATTTTTCCAAGTTCAACTTCAAAAAAATTCTAAATGTATGAATTGGATTATTTGTTAATTTTTAAGCCAAAAAAATAAGTTATTTATTATAATTTTTTAATAAAAAAAATAAAATAAAAATTTTAAAAAATAATTAATAAAATAATAAAATAATAAAAAAATAATAATCCAGTTTAAAACCGGAACCAATCAAAACTGGACAGAAAGGTTCAGAACTGAACCGGCCGGTTTTTGAAATATTTTTTATTTAAACCGAACCGGTTAAATAGTACCAGTTTCCGCTTCTGATTTGAGGTGAGAAGGGACCGCGCCCACCCCTAGATTTGAAGATGGAAAGAGGCCATGGAATTAAACTAGGGAAAGAGATGATTCGGGTGCCTAATCGCTAGGCGCATCCTTGTTTTTTAAAAAAAAATAGTATAGTGGCGCACCTATGCTTCATAAATAGTATAACAAGTCGGCTAGATTGGGCCCTTTAAAAAAATAATTAGAAAACATACTATACTTGGGTCTTTTTTTTTTTTTTTAATAAATAGTATAGCCGACCAGCTATACTGCGTTTTTAAATTATTTTTTTTCAATTTATAGTATAGCCGCGCGGCTAGATGTTTTTTTAAAATAAAAAATAGGCCGCCTAGCCTCTAGTTGGATTGGATGCCGCCCGTCTATACCTGGGGCCTTTTCTGTAATTTTATTTAGTAAAGAGTATAGCTGGGTGGCTGTACTTGGCCCTTTTTTTTCCCTTAATTAGTATAGCCGGCCGGCTATCCTTGGGGTTTTTTCAAAATATATATAGTATAACCGCGCGGCTATACGGTTCAAATATATTGTATTTAAATAGTATAGCCGAGCGGCTATACCTGGTTATATATATATAAATAAAGAGTATAGTTGTGCAGCTAAACTTGGGGACATATGTATTTTTTAATAATACTCCTTAAATATTATATATTTATACACATACATACGTATTTTTTAATAATACTTCTATTTTCCTTTCACGTCTTAAAGACTCAATAAAATACACATTTTTTATTAAGCAAACTCCTACGTACGTATTTTTTATGTTTAGTACACGTGCTTTTTACAATATTTTTAATAATACACACAAAATAATATAGAAGAAGATAGATTTGCGGATGGAAAGAGGCCTTGGAATTAAACTAGGAAAAAGAGACGATTCGGGTGCCTAATTGCTAGGCGCATCCTTTTTTTAAAATAAATAGTATAGTGGTGCGGCTATGCTTCATAAATAGTATAGCGGGTCGGTTATAATGGGTCCTTTTTTAAATTTTTCTAGAAAAAATAGTACAGCCACACGGCTAACTTAGGTCTTTTTATTTATTTAATAAACAGTATAGGGGAACAGATGCCTAGACGCTATGTTGGATGCGTTGGATGCCTAGATGCTATGTTGGTCTTTTTCCGAGCAGCTATACCTGGGTTTTTTTAATTTTTTTCAAATATAGTGTATAGCCGCTCGGCTGCACTTGTGGCCTTTTTAAATTTATTTTCAATAAATAGTATAGCCGCCCGGCTATACGTAGCTCCTTTTTTTTTCTTTTAATAATCCCTTATTTTTCATTTATCGATAAGAGTAATTACAACATTATCCATTACTATTAGGTCATTACCCGAGTCTCTATTGTCCATTTTTTATTCTTAAATTTTTTTAATACTTAAAATTTCACCATGATCCGACGTGGTATGCAAACAAAAACATATTCTTATTAACAAATTTGTATGGAAAAAGAATGATTCCAAATGATTGCAAAAATACTTTCGTACGTTTATATAATATATAATATTTATATTATATTATATATCGTGACTCAGCTTATTTGTGAATACTTTATTTTTTTCTTATAAGGACGAATACTTGTTGAATGGCTTAAAAATAATTACATAAAAATTGCTCTGGAATAACTAAAAGCGTTTATAGCTGCATTTAGCAAAATAATTAAGTGCTTTTGGGTTTTAAAAAAAAGCTTTCTAGAGAAACACTTTACTAACATAAATTACAACATTCTTCTAATAACAGTATTTAGAAGTGCTTGTAACAAAATCGATCATGAGTAGAAATGCTTCCCGTAGAAGCAGTCCCAAGTAAGGGTGGGCATCAATCCGCCTGAACCGATGAAACCGGTCAAATCAAATTATAATTATCGATTTGATTTAGTTTTGACCAAGAAAAAGTCAAACAGTTTAAAAATCGAAACCGGAACTGTATATGATTTGGTTTAGTTTGGTTTTGAGCTTTTGTAAACCGACTTAAACCAAACCGGGCCGTTTATGTGTATATTTATTTATTTATATTTTATTTTACATGTGTAATACTATAATTAGTTAATAACTATATATGAATATTTTAATTGAGCTATATTTTAAGCTTTAGGCTGGTTTTCGTACTCTAGAAAATAATATATGTATGAAGCAAGTTGTGAATTTGTTGGTTATAATTGGGTTAACAATATTGAAAAAATGCAAAAAGAAAGATAATTGGGTTTAGGCCCAAACCGGCTAAACCAAACCAAACCAAACTGTCTTAATTCGGTTTTCTTTATAACTTTTATCCAAATTGAACTGAACCAAATCGTCATATTATAAGTGATTCGGTCGTGATTTTGAGGTGAAACTGATCCAATCCGAATCGTGCCAACTTCTAGTCCAAGAATACTTTTGGTCATGAGAAAATTAATTTTATTTCAATCAACCATTATCATCCAATTATAAATACATAGAGATAATTAATGTGACATTCTACACCAAACTTTTGTTTTTTTCTTCTTGTTTTAAAAATAAAAAAGAAAATGAAGTTGGCCTTTCAAAATCGAAATCTCCATGATTCAGACGGCAGACCAATAACAGTAACGGCCAATAACGGAAGCATCAGCTCAGACTCAGAGCTCTCTCTCTCTCCCTCCGATTGCGGTTCCCTTCTCTTGCAGCACATCGACGAACCCTAGATTTTCTAGGGTTTCTCCCTCTATCTGAAACAGCAAAACGATGCCTTCATCCCCCAAGTTCTTCCACGCGCGCCAACCCCCTTCCACTGTCAGACCAACCGTCTTGCTCGTCGGGTTCTGCCTCCTGTTCGGCCTCTCCGGATTCATCTTTGGACTCGTCTCGCTTCTCCACCCAAGCCACCAATACAAGTGCCTGACGAGCAAGTCCAGATCGATAAAGGTGATATGGGAGAGAGGTAGTAGTAGTAGCAGCAGCAGTCAAAACGGTCTCGTTTTGAATGTTGGAGATGGGAATGACAATAACAAGAGGAAGAAAGTGATGGGATTTGTGGGTATTCAAACTGGGTTCCCATCCACAGGTCGCAGACAATCTTTGAGGAAGACTTGGATGCCGTCCGACGCCCAGGGCCTACAACGGTATCGATTTTCTTTAAGCCTATTTTTAATTAATATCAACATTTGATTCATGATTCACATTAGTTTTAACTGCGTATATTGTTTGTTGCAAATGCTTGGTCCTTGACAATGTATATAGTTTGAGAATTTGATCCACAACTTTCTTTCCTTGTATATGTGTGTTAAGTGTGTGATTTAGACCATGATATGCTATAGTGACTTGAATAAAGCAACAAAGTTAGAAGCTTGATAATTTTGCTCTCTTTTTTTAATTGATTTTGGAGAAATGTGTTGCAGCTTGGAAGAAGCCACTGGGTTGGCTTTTAGGTTTGTGATTGGTAAAACCAAGGAAAAACAAAAGATGGCGGAACTTGCAAAGGAGGTGGCCGAATACGATGATTTCTTGCTATTGGATATTGAAGAGGAGTACAGTAAGCTCCCCTACAAAACGTTAGTTCTAAATAATTATAGTTTATTTTCCATGATCTAGTTTGTTACTACTGAAGTGTCAAAGTACAAATCTTGTCTGTTTTGCTTATCAAGATAATCTTGTCTGTTTTTCTTACAGTTTGGCTTTCTTCAAAGCTGCCTATGCACTTTTTGATGCTGACTTCTATGTTAAAGCTGATGACGACATATACTTAAGGCCAGGTGCCTAGATTTGTACAGCTTGTACATACCATATTTAGCATCTAATATGTCATTTAATTATGAGATTTCTTTGCAGTAATGCAATAACTTTTCATTAATATTATCAGACCGCCTTTCACTGCTCTTGGCAAAAGAGCGTTCTCACTCACAGACTTACCTTGGGTGCATGAAAAAGGGCCCAGTCTTCACTGACCCGAAACTTAAATGGTTAGTGCTGATTTTGTCAAGATTTGGTTATCTTTTCCTCGGTCATATCATTTAGCTTCCATTTGGATTTTATGCCCTTGTTAGTCATAGGAACTATTTTATTTACTACTATGTTGGGAAGTGTGATAACTGAAAGAAGATAGATCTTGACGTGTCCACTTGCACCAGATCCATGCCAAGTGATGTGGTTCACTGGTTACCTGAACTTGCTTCTTTTTTTCCCAGTAGCAAAGTATCTGATTGGTAAAATTCTTGCAGGTATGAGCCACTATCCTTTTTGCTCGGGAGCGAATACTTTCTCCATGCTTATGGTCCATTATACGCTCTCTCTGCTGATGTTGTTGCAAGTTTGGTTGCTCTTAGGAACAACAGGCAAGTTTGTTATAACCAAAAAAACATACCTTGCAGGGAACTCCCTAGTGTATCATGTATCATTAGTATCACTAAAACATTTTAACTTTCGTCAGCCAAACTTTACTAATTAGTTGATATTTTCCTTTAGACGCATGCATTGGAAAGTTATTAATTTTATTATGTTATTTCTGGTGGCGTCTATCTTACCATGGCATGCATACATTGGTGGCAGAGTTTTAACCTTACTTTCCTATTTGACCTAGTGATTTGGTTTTAGTTATGCTATATGGTCATGTATGGTGTGCACAGGTTTAGTTATCCTATGATATGTAGGACACCTTACTACATGGTATATGTCTTAATATATTTTCGAAGCGGAATAGGTCATATACTTGCAATTCCGTATTCCTGAAGATTAATTGAGCCTTAGACGTGTCCATTCCATTATCCCTTTAGAGTAGGGCAAGGTGGCTGAACATATCTGGCTTTTTAGTTGTTTAAATTTTCAGATATATCGTTTCAGACTTATAACTATCCATATAGTGAAGGGGGCTAATGGCGTGGTCTGTTTCATTTCTCCTTGTTTTATTTATTTTAAGCTTAAGAAGATTTCCTGAATGATTCCTCGTTGACCCAGTTGGTGGGTGTTGGTAATATTATTTGGATGCATATGGAGTGCCCAGTTTAAGTTGTTTTATGATATTTAGGTCATGCTAATTCATGGTACATGTCTTAAAATGTTTGTCAGTGAAATGTGCATAGCCCATATTGTATCCTACTCTTTTACTTTCCTGAACAATAATTGTCACTTAGGCCTGACCACTCCATTATCAGTTTAGCCATGCCCTGGGTGGTTGAACATAACCAGCCTTAATTGCCGTTATTAACTGTTTAATTGTCTAAAAGGAATTATAGTTTGACAGGATCTTAAATTATAGCCATGGCTAAGTTTCTTTTTCCTAGTGTATAAGTGGTGAGGGTTGGGTTTCATTGCCCTGTTTTGCCGTCGGGAAAATAATGTGGCCAAAACAAACTAACAAGTAGTTTAGAAGTGAATGCTTAGTTCGACTTTATGAGAACCTAATCTATTTCAAAAGCAACATATGTAGTTTATGCTGACTGATTGAGACTTGGTGCAACCCAAAGAGAAGCCAAATAACTGAAGTTTTTATTACTCGAGTAAAAATAACAAACAGAAGTTGAGTCTTGCTAAGTCCGTGTGCATGGCTTAATAAACCTAGTCCAACTCCAATTGGCACTACACAGAACCCCACAAAGGAAGAATGAATATCAGGAGGTTTTGTGCTTGTGATACAACCTCCAATGATAGACCCTTTGCCCCCTTGGTAGAAAATATATCGGTTGGAATTTCTTGCATCATTTGGTGCTGCTGCGTGTTACCCTCTGAAAATAATTCCTAGAGCAGAAGCTTCTGAATATACTAACTAGGACATGATTGATCCTGACTCGTCTTCAGCAATTTCATTTTCATTTTCTTTTAAAATTCAAATATTCTGAATAAAATAAAATAAACTTTATGGGATTGTGAAATTCTTTCGTTTTGGTGCAGTGGGATTTCCATTTGATTTCCTTTGAGAATGTGGATCATGATAGTTAAAAATAATAGAGGTCATATGCTTGGATAGGTCACATATTTCTTGTTTCATACCCATAATGTAACTGATGGGTTCCATCTTCTGTGTAATTTCAGTTTCCGAATGTTTAGTAATGAGGATGTCACAATTGGTGCGTGGATGCTTGCTATGAATGTCAACCATGAGAACAATCAGGCATTGTGCTCACCACGGTGTACATCAACATCTATCGCTGTGTGGGATATTCCTAAGTGCTCAGGTTGGTGTTTCTTCTCACTCCAACACACAGTTGAAAGTGAAATATGAGCCAACATTTATTTACTCTTTTATTTTTATTTTTTTTGGTTTAGTAAGTGAGAGGTTGTAGAGATTGTTTCAATCTCTATGAATTCCTCTGGTAAGCGAACTCCATATGCTAAAGTTTGGTTTGAGATCAGTGTTCAGAGACATCAAACTTTTTCATCTTTTGCAGAGACCTACCTCAATGACAAACAAATAGGAGGTTTTGGGCCTCAAGAAGTAATGTTTTACATATCCCATTGACCTGTATCTTTTCCCAGCCTTTGAAGGCAAATACCTATTCTTTAGGTTGGAATGTTGGAGTTGAAATGAATATAGGAAATGGCTTGAAATGGAAAACTCTTACAAAAAAGCTAGGAGTGATTTTAAATCAATTACATTTGAAAAATCTGTTATAGCTTCAAATAATTCTATGCATGACAGATATTTGGATTAATTGAAAATGATTTGGAGTCCACATTAAGCTCAGAAGAAACATTCGATCATTTTGCCCTCATGAGAGTTTAGATGAGGAATTGGAAACTGAAAGTATTCAAGCTCAAGTGTTCAGCATTCACCTAACAAACACATTCGGGTTGCACATTAATGTGAAAAGAAAAAAGAGTAGATTGTTTTACATTATTACTGTTAATGCAGGGCTCTGCAATCCGGAAACCAAATTGTTAGAACTCCACCAAAAGGACAGCTGCTCAAAAGGTCCGACGCTGGAATCTGATGATTAGCAGTCTTGCATCAGCTCTCTGAGTTGATTGACTGAGTTATATTTTTGGTGTATGCCCGTACTTGCATTACCTTACGATGTCATTTTTTTGTTTCTTCCCCATGTAGTAAGAACACAGAAAAATATATGTATATTTTTTTAAGGATCCCATAGGGGGATATGAGAAAGAGGGGGTGTGGCCCGTGTGGGTCAGAGTTACAGGATTTAGGAAGAACAGATAGTTATCAGGGTTGTAATCATTTATGTCAATTTTTTCTAATCAAATCTCATTCTTTAAAATTTTCACTTCACCTTCCAAAGATAATTGAGCATTGCACTTGCGTTTTGGATGGAATTCTTACTCATAACTTCAGCTAAGAAAATAGTTGACATCTAAACCAAGATCGAAGAATGAAGTGTTTTTATTTGTTTTTTCGCTACAGAAGAATGAAGGTTGGTTTTTGGAAGTGGAAACAATTTCTTTTCTTGCCTTATAGTTTGACAACATATAGATTAAGATATTGTAGCTTGACAAACTCATTGCAGCCCGAGGGCATGAACCAAATCTATAATTTTAAGAACAGTTTGGGTTGGGTGCTTGTTCGGCATGTCTATTCTCTACTGCTTTCTTTCTGCGTTATGTTTGTCCGTAGGGTTAATTCAAATCCGAAGAGAGCCCTAAAGAAAACCGTACACAAACATGACAACTTGGTAAAACAACACTTGAGTGGGTGTATATGTAAAAATCTCTTGAAGAATGGAACAAGAAAACAAGGATTGTATCAAAAGGAAGGAACAATGGTAAAACAAAATAATATGTATACCAATGAATTGGACTAGGGTTAGGATACATAATGAAACCAGAGCTGTGGAAGCGTCACATGCCAACACACAAATTATGCATGATGATGGCCCAATGAACATACCAGAGACCACCAGCATTGATGCATTGGATTTATATCCCACCTCACATTCACATATATAGTCTGCTACCCACACAGACAGAACTAACAGAAAAATCCATGACTGCTTTTGCCCTCTCTTCTTCCTATCCTCAAACCCCATGTGAATGTGATCAATTTCTCTCTCTCTCTCTCTCTCTCTCTCTCTTAGTGTTCAAGATGTCAACTTGGTGATATGGGGGCAGTGGCGGTTCCAGGATTCGAAAGCCGACCGGGCAAAACTTATATAACAAACTTAATGAAACGAGTGAATTTCATTAATAAACATTATAAAAAAAATTACATAGTGAGAGAAGACGTAATAAACCTTACCCTCAAATGCATTTATATCTACAAATACAAAAACTAAAATAAAAACCAAAAGAAAAAAATAGAAAAAAAATATTTTACATTAAAAAGAAAGATAAAATAGGGGACTACATTAATTTTTAAAAAACCAAATTTATTTTCGAGAGAAATGGGAAAAAAGAAAATTGGCGGAGCTAGGTTTTTTTTTTAAAAAACTAGTTGTGACCTCATTTCTCCCCTTATTTCCTTTTTATAAACGTTTATTATGACATCCGTTTTTAGCTTTCCACCTCGAGCTCTATAGCCCTATCAATCATGTTTCATAATTTCTGAAATAGTTATCTTTGTGCAAGACAAATTTTTTTTAATAATCATAAGTAATGTAAGTAATATTTTTCTAACAAAAAGAGAGAAGTTAAAGGAAGAAATAAGAAAGGGAAAGAAGAAGAGAGAGAGAGAAGAGAGAAGCGAGAGGAGACAGGAAAGAAGATGGAAGAAAGAGAACGGAAAAAAAAAAAGGAGGGATGAGAGAAGGAAAAGAAAGAAATAAAAAAAAAAAGATATTTGCAGAAATGTCACCTGAACTTATACCTTAGTTTCAATTTGTCACCTGTAAAAAAAATTTAAGAGAAATGTCACCTTAACTTTTCAAAATCCATGATTTGTCATCTAATTTTGACACCATCCAATTTTCCATCTATTTTCAAGGGTAATTTAGTCTTTTCATTTTCAATGATATTTTAAAAATGAAAAATTCATTTATATATATATATATATCTTTTAAATAATTAAAAAAGAAAAGAGAAATTAGGAAGAGAAAAAAAAACTTCTCTCTTCCTCCTCTCTTCTCTCGCTCATCCTCTCTTTCTTCTACAACCATGATGTTCTTTTACAAATCAACAACCCAAATTTCCAAATTTTCAAAACACACCCACTTTGACTAGGGATGTCGAGGTGGGGGTTTGGTGCAGCTTGAGATATTTGGCAGTAAGGTGTTGTTGGGGAAGAGAGATGGTGTGGGGTAGAGAGAGATGGGGACGTGCATAGCATGAATCAAGAGAAATGGAAGAGGAAAGAGGAAGAGAGAGCAGGACGAGGTGTGGTGTGGGAGTGTATGAACGAGAAAGAAACTTTAATGTTTTAATTAATTAATTTTTTTTTCCTTTAAAATAAGAGAGAAGTTTTTTTTCCTAATTTTTATTTATTTTTAAATTATTTAAAAGATATATAATTTTTTTATAATGAATTTTTTATTTTCAAAATATCATTGAAAATAAAAAGACTAAATTACCCTTGAAAATAGATGGAAAATTAGATGGTGTTAAAATTAGATGACAAATCATGGATTTTGAAAAGTTAAGGTGACATTTCTCTTTAAAAAAATTTCTAAGTGACAAATTGAAACTAAGGTATAAGTTTAGGTGACATTTCTACAAATATCCCTTAAAAAAAAAGGAGAGAAGAGAGAAGGAAAACAACCGAAAAAAAGAGAGATAGAGAGGAGAGAAGGAAAAGAATAAAAAAAAGGAGAGATGAGAGAGGAGAGTGTAAGGAAAAGAATAAAAAACGGAGAGAGAAGAGTGTAAGGAAAAGAATAAAAAAAGGGAGAGAGGAGAGAGATGAGAGTAAGTTTTGTAAGTTTGGGCTGGGCAAAAGAGAAGAGAGGAGAGAGAAAAGTGTGGATAGTATTTATTTAACATAAATTTGGGCCGGCATGAGCCCAGTCTGCCACAGGCTGGAACCGCCACTGTATGGGGGTGCCCATGTTCTGCTGTTGATCTTCCACTTCTTCATCATCATCAGTGCTTCCCATCAACCATGCACCATGTTATGATATTTATATATGTCAAATGCATAAGGTTGACATGTTCACATTAAATATTGGCTTTTTATCACAAAACGTCTCTGACGTTTGCGAAACTATCATATTGCATCCTTAAAGTTTTTTTGTATCACTCATGGTCCCTAACGTTAATATGGGTGCTCTTAAATAGTCCTTCTGTCAAAAAAACTGTTAAATCCGGGGATATAATCGTCAAATCAATCCAAAATTATAAAATATATATATAATTTTCATTTCTTCTCAACTCTCCTTCGTCCCTCTCTTCCTTGCTGAATTTTCCTTCCTTTTATTTTTATTTTTATTTTTATTTTTTCCTTCCATCTCCCTCCCTTCTCTCGCACTCTTCGTCTCCTTCGTAATATAAATCAATTACTGAAAAACCAAACGAAAAATCACGGCAGGAAAATAAGAGCAAAAGTAGAAACACAAACCTTCATAAACTCATCAACAACGCCATGCACTCTCTCAACTACCAAACCCAAATTTCTAAACTCATCTACCAACATCTCCACACAGTCAGAAGCTTTATCTTCTTCCTTCACATCTCTCTTTGGAACCACAACCCCAATCTCAAAAGCAGTTTGTTCCTCCTCAAGCACATTCATTTCCTACCCACCAAACAACAACACCTGAAAACAGCCAAAGACATCTCTGTCTTTAAGATCCAAATGATGCCCAAACCCACCAAAGAGGTAAACTTTCACAGAAACTGGCTCAAACAGTGAAGTGGGCAATTGTATTTTGGAACAACAGAAGCTTGCAAACACCAAAGATGTGGGAAATTATCAACATGACATAGGGTAGGAGATGGAAGGAAAAAAGAAAACTTCAGCCACGCAGATGGGAGAAGAAATGAGAATGGAAGAAGAAAGGGAGGAAGGAGACGAAGAGTGCGAGAGAAGGGGGGGAGATTCGATGGAAGGAAAAAATAAAAATAAAAATAAAAGGAAAATTCAGCAACACAGATGTGGAGAAGAAATGAGAATGAAGGAAGAGAGGGACGAAGGAGACTTGAGAAGAAATGAAAATTATATATATATTTTATAATTTTAGATTGATTTGACGATTATATCCCCGAATTTAACAGTTTTTTTGACAGAATGACTATTTAAGAGTACCCATATTAACGTTAGGGACCATGAGTGATACAAAAAAACTTTAAGGATGCAATCTGATAGTTTCACAAACGTCAAGGACGTTTTGTGATAAAAAGCCTTAAATATTTGATATGTTGGTGTTGGTCTCCACTGTCTCATGGCCCCACCCAAAACATGATCAACTTGTTTAATTTGTTTGCTTTTAAAACCAGATCCAGTTGTTCCCTATATAACCCAAAAAATAAATTGGATCAGTCAGGACCAGAAGCTAGTGGAATGAACAATAATGGCAATCTAAATTTTTAACCCAAATAATTGAGCTTGAAATCCAGTTTCAATTGAATATAAAATTGAGCAGTGGAGTTGAAGTTATGCTTCTGATTTTCTTATTACTATTGTTATTGGTGGTGGTGATTGTTATGCTTTGAGCCTATGAGTGGTGGGGTGAAGAGTGGATCTTAAGATAATTGAAGGCAACATGAGATGAACTCCTCCAAATTCCCAATCAAATGATTCATTTCATATCATGATGGCCCTTTGGATTCATGGACCTCTGTCTGGCTGAGGGTCCATCCAATGATTCATGGAAAAAAGAAGGGCTTTTTTGTTGTGGCCCATCTGTAGATTGACATTTCCTGATGACAATATATATACTCAGCCTTATAATCAGTCTGATGACTCAGGACACACTATTCACCCCAGTGAAATTTCTTAAAATATTATTCAGCAAGTTTTAGTTATGAATAGGGTTTTTAGTTTCTAGTACAAGGCATAATATATGGGCCTTTGGGCTTGCAGTTGACTCAAATATAAAATTAGATTTAAACCTAGGACCAACTGCCTTAGAAAAAGAAACCAACAACAAAACTCAGCATGAATAACCCTTTTTTTAGGGTTATTTGTAGCAATGGTCCCTTAACTATACTCGAAGTTACATTTTGATCACTCAACTCAAATATTAGTTGCATGGGTCACTCAATTGGGTATTGTGTTGCACCATTAGTCTCTACCGTCAAGTCTGTGACTTTTTCTGTTTAAAATGATGACGTAACAAGTATTTCTTAGATTATTAATGGACAAATGTGACTTTTTAGTAGGGATTATTTGTAGCAATGATCTCTCAACTATACTCGGAGTTATATTTTGAGGGACCATTGCTGAGGGACCATTGCTACAAATAGCCCTTTTTTTATATACAAGTGATCGGGGCAGGGGTTTACATAAATATTCATTGGGTGCTTGGGGGTTTTGAACCTCTGCCCACATCGGTGGTGGAGGTGGAAGAACCCTTTTTTAAACGTGTGCCAGGATGTTTATTTTGTTTACAGTCATTGCTGAATGCATAGGATTCTGATTAACAAGGATCCCTTGTTTAGAGTTTGGTGAGGTCATCTGCTGTAGTGCCACAATTTTTACATAGAAAAGAAAAGGGAAAGAAAGAGAAAAAACAAAAACCAGTAAATAAATAAATAGGAACATTATAAGCATCCCATCCCACCATAGCAAAATATTATATGAGGTGTTGATCTGAGCAGAACATCATTTAGTGGGTTGATCAATGATGGTTAACCATTTTAGTCTTTATCTTGATTCAGCAGAATCAGTACTAATTTATAATTATAATCCCATTATGATTAATATTCCTTCAGCTGTCTCTCTAAACAATTCATTTGGAGCTCATATCTTTCCATCTACAAGAAAACAAGAAACAGGTTTTACATTTGACCTTCCAGTCAGCTTTGTAATCAGATGTTCATATCTATTTTTTTTCTTCTTCTTCTTTCCAGTGCAGTCGCCAAAATAATGGTTCCTCATTCGAAAGTCACCAATATAATTGCTTCTAGTCTCATATGATCAAATGGGCAGCACGTGCCTTGCTGCAGCTCCTCAATTCCCTCAATCAGTACTCTCGTCTCTCACATCCATAATGCATGAATCCAAGGGGGGGAGAGAGAGATGAGAGATGAGAGAGAGAGAGAGAAAGAGAGGTCCAAATTTTCTTATTTCTATGTTACCTGCAGGTTTTGGTACAGTGATATGTAACTCTATATATATTTTCTGACATGCTTTGCTCATTGTTCTGCTGCATACTATTATTTCCTTCCTGGGTAAGCTGTATAGTAGTTTTTTTCTGTTCTTTTGCCCTTTGTTTTTTGCTTTGACTGGCTCTTGGAAGTGGTCAGAATTAAAAGAAAGAAAGAAAAAAGATTCAAAACGTGCAACACTTATTCTTGTGGTGGGAGTGGGAGGTGCATATTTCCATTTCAGAACCCCAAGTTAATAATACACAGCACAAAAATCAAGAAGCAAACATTCAATTCATTTCAATGAAGAAAGTAAAGAAATCCAATGTGATTTGAATGAATAAAAACAATGGCTGAGGAATATGAGCTTGAGGACAAATTAACAACCAAGCCATGAGGGAAACTCCTCAGCCCTTTTTCCTACAGGTCAGGAATCCAAGGTGACCCAATTGGGAGGAGATAACAGCCCTTTTCCCTACATAAATGCTTAGAGAGGCATGTGGTTTACTGATTTTTTATGCTAATTATTTAGACTGTTTTTATGTACCCTACAAACACATCACTATCCAGCAAAAACATTATCCCAATCCCATTGAAAAAAGAGGAAAAGGACTATCCAAGCACCTCTAGCTAGCTTGTATTCTGTGAGATTCCACTACAAGTCTAAAATCAATTATGAAACCATCATCTGTCAAAGCTTGTTTTATTTCTGTAATGAAGAATTTTGTACAAATTCTTGGTAAGTTTTGGACTTCAGAACTTTTTGTTGACAATGTTAGTTAAGTTAGGCAAGTCATAGTTAGACATGTTTACATTTCCTTGGTAAGTTAGGCAAGTCATAGTTAGGCATGTTTCCTTGTCTACCACATTTCCTTGTTTTAGGGAATGTTTTAGAGTTATTACATGTATATATGCTTTGATGTGTAATAGAATGAAATAAGTTGAAATCAGAAAATTTGTTTTAGCTCCAATTCTCTCTATATTCTCCACTTCCTCAAATTAATCTTCTCTATATTTGATATGTTTGACATGGCATCAGAGCGCGATCTTGCTGAACTCTAGTCTCGAATTGTTGCTGCTATCATGGGAGAAAACGATTTCTTTCCCACTGAAAGTAGCACCACCGATCTGGCTACTCCTTATCAACCTACCTTCACAGAATTTGCTGCTCAAATGGCTGAGTTGATGAAGACACAAGCATCGACATCAACTACGACCCCGACCCGACTTCGACATCAACTACGACCCCGACCCCGACCCCGACTCCGACGATGACCTATGAAACCACTTCTGCATTTCATTCTTCATATACAAGTGACTCCACATGTTGGATTATTGACTCATGAGCCACAGATCATATGACGTTTGATCCAACCGATTTTCTAAGTACAACTACACCACAACGAACAAGTATTGCCAACGCAAATGGTGTTACTTCTCCTGTGGTCGGTGCTGGAACCATTGGCCTCTCTCCATCTCTTACTCTTCAAAATACTTTGCTTGTTCCATCGTTGTCTAACAAATTGATGTTTGTTGGCCAAGTTACTGAGCAACTAAATTGTTGTGTACTCATGTATCCCGACTTCTGTTTATTTTCAGGATATTCTCACCAAGGAGATCATTGGTCGTGGTACTAAGAGAGAGGGGTTGTACTATGTGGATGATTTCAGTATGGGAAAGGCACATAGTGTGAAGCACTCATCGACTTGGAAGGATCGACAACTTTGGCTATGGCACCGGCGTTTGGGGCATCCATCTTTTGGCTATATGAGACATCTATTTTCAGATTTGTTTTCAGTTCCTGTACCACTGATTTCCAATGTGATACTTGTATCTTAGCAAAGAGCCACAGAGCCTCTTATCCATTAAGTACAAATAAAAGTGTTACTCCATTTTCTTTGATACATTCTGATGTTTGGGGTTCTTCACCTATCTCTACAACTTCTGGCTTCGGTGGTTTATTACCTTTGTGGATGATTGTACCTGCATGACTTGGCTCTTCATGATGAAAAATAAAACTGATGTGTTTCCCATATTTCGGTCATTTCACAAGCAAATTGAAACTCAATTCTCTACCAAGATTCAAGTCCTTCGTTCTGACAATGAAGGTGAATATGTCAACCATGATTTTCAGACCTACTTCCAAATGCATGGTATCATCCATGAGACCACTTGTCCTCAAACTCCTCAACAAAATGGTGTTGCGGAAAGAAAAAATCGACACCCCCTTGAAACAGCACGAGCTCTTTTGATTGGAGCTCATGTTCCTCGCCACCATTGGGATGATGCTATAGTCACTGCTGTCTACCTCATCAACCGAATGCCTTCCAAAGTTTTGGACTTCCGAACTCCATTACAAGCATTTGCCCAACATGGGCCCTTGCCCTCTGTTCAGATGCTTCGGCCCCGAGTCTTTGGTTGTATGGCATTCGTACACCTCCATAAGAATCAACGTGGCAAGCTTGATCCATGTGCCATCAGATGTGTTTTTGTAGGATATGCTGCCCATTCAGAAGGGATATCGATGCTATCACCCCTCCAGTCGTCGTACATATGTCACTTTTATGGAGTCAGAAATGTTTTTTCATGATCCAATGTCCAACTCTCCGCCTCAGAGAGACATACAAAGAGAACCACTGGGCAAGGAGGCCCTGGAAATTCAAGAACTTGAAGAGTGGAGCAAAACGAATCCTAAAAGTCCAGAAGAAAATGTCACCTGCCCAAAAGCGACCGGTCGCCAAGAGCCTAGCAACCGGTCACATAGAAGTCCTGAAGCTGAAATTCGATTATGTGCAGAAACGACCGGTCGCCAAGAGCCTAGCGACCGGTCGCATAGAAATCCTGAAGCTGAAATTCGACTCTCGTGCAGAACGACCGTCGCCAGGAGCCCGCGACCGGTCACATAGAAATCCTGAAGCTGAGATCCGATTCTCTGCAGAAACGACCGTCGCCAGGAGCCCAGAGACCGGTCGCTTCCAAGCACTGAAGCTGAAATTCGATTCTATGCATAAACGACCGGTGGCCAGGAGCCCAACGACCGGTCGCTTCCAAGCACTGAAGCTGAAATTCGATTCTCTGTGAGAACGACCGGTCGCCAGGAGACCAGCGACCGGTCGCTCCACAGCAGAGAGCACAATATTTTTTCATACTTCACCAAAGATGATGATGAAGACCCCCATTGAAGGAATTTCAAAACATTTTTCCAAAGTTCATTTGAATATTAAACATGCATTTAATCAAATTAATTGCAGCGGAAGTCTAAGGTGGTTGTTTAAACCCAAAAACAAAACTTCTTCCAAGTATCTTAAGCCATGAACATTGATATGTTTTTCATAAATGAAAATTCAAGAGAAAGGATAAGATCTAATTACCCTTGAAGCAATTATATGAACCAATTTGTGTTTGGTCTTCTCTTGATGATTTCCTCTTTGTTGATCTCCTCTTTGATCTTTGATCTTTGTTCCTTGATCTTTCTCCTCCATGTGAGCCACAAAAGTATATGGCCTCTAAGTCTCCACACCAATGGAACCTTGAGATGAGAAGAAGTATCTTGAGAATACTTGGATACTAGTGCAAGATTCTCAAGATTGGTTTCAATCTAAACCACTTTGAAAGATGAAAGTGTTTCACTCTTGAAAACTTTCTTTCTTTCTCTCTTTGATCTCCCAAACCCATTTGGTTGATGTTGGATTGTGTTTGTGTGTCAATTTGCTTATGGAAACAATTCTCATACATACTTACTTAAGCATTTTCGGCCAAAACCCATTGGGCTTCCAATATTGGGCCTTATGACACTTAAACCATAATATTTAGGTGTCTTAAGCCCTTGGGGTTGATACCCAACCATTTGGGCTTCCCGTTAATTATTACCGAGGCCCAAATACGTTTTTACACGTAGTAAATCATCCACATCAAATCAATCAAATTGATTTCCTCATTCTCATTTATATTACTCAAAGTTAACCATTTAAGGTGTGCGATCCATTAGGTTCTAATTAACAAGGCAGTGGGAAAATATAAGAACTCTTTCTAACCAACTGGAATTAAAACCCCTTTTTAATTCTTCCTTTATTTGAATCGATCACAATCAATCCTAGGACTTCCACAAGCCAAGAGTGACATCTAGCAATATATCAAGGTTACCCAAGCTAACCAGAATAGATGAAGAACATATTCAGTTGGAATTGCAATGCAATATGGTCCTTCTCTTATACAATGTTTCAAATCATATTATTAGGGTACGGATTGTTTATGTCAAACCCCTAATATGATTTATAACCTCATGTGATTCAAAAGAACATGATTAAGAACAACTTTCTAAATCAAGCTCAAAATACTTTGGCCAAAGATTTACTGAATCACATCTTGAAACATTCTCCTTCTTTATCGAAAGTAGAGATTCCTTATTGTACATTCACATGCCCCTATGATGAATTAAGAGATCCCAACAACACTTAAGACAAATCTTTTACGGCTTGCCTTTAAGAGCTATCAAAGATCAATAACGCATCACAGGACAACCATGATGCCTCAGGTCTAAGGACTAATTTGCATTATTGCAACTATGAGTTCTCATTTGACATGTAGATAAATACTTCATATGAGAACTACGGTTGATCGCATTCAGTGTACTCATTCACTAATGAGCACCCACATACTTGTATTAGTGTCAACTACACAAATGGTTTGAGACTAACCATCCTCCCAATTGAGCATACATAATATGTGCTAATCTTGATGGTTTATCAATGCCCATTTGATAACCTATGATTAGGAACATTTTGGGATGCTACAGTTAGAGATTAAAGGTCTCCGAATCTAATCTTCTTTAGATTACTTTATCTCTTATTTAGCATACCCTGGACATTTGTTTCTTTACACGATGTAAAAGATAACAAATTAAGTTTGCCCTTTATATATCATATATGAAATGTATTCTAAGGAGATCACATCAAATGTATTGGCTCTTAGGGCACATTTCTAACACCCCTCACATTCTAGGTACCAGCTGATCAATCTCCTGAGAATACTCCTGAGGTAAGTGATTCTATTCCATCTATTGTTGATAACATTGTTCGATATCAATTACCTGTTAGACAAAATCGTGGAAAACCACCAATTCGGTATTCACCGAATAACGGCAAGGCATCCAAGTATCCCATTGCAAATTATGTTTCTCCTGAAAAGTTATCTGCACCCCTCCAAGGCTTTGTACATCAGTTATCCGCAATTCATATTCCAACCAAAGTGAATGAGGCCTTGAAGGATCCAAAATGGTTTCAAGCAATGACGGAAGAGATGCATGCTCTGGAGAAAAATCACACATGGACACTGGAGACTTTACCTCAAGGTAAGAGGACTGCCCTGATGCATATGGGTTTATACTTTGAAATATAATGCTGATGGGTCAATTGAACGTTACAAAGCACGGCTTGTGGCAAAGGGATACACGCAAACATATGGTATTGACTACGACGAAACCTTTGCCCCGTTGCAAAGCTTAACACCGTTCGAGTGCTATTGTCTATTGCAGCAAATCTTGATTGGCCTCTCCACCAATTTGATGTCAAGAATGTATTTCTCCATGGAGAACTCACAGAAGAAGTCTACATGGATATCCCACCAGGATATGTTACATCTACTCATGCTAATGTGGTATGTAAATTACGAAAGGCATTATATGGATTAAAGCAGTCTCCCGGGCATGGTTTGGGCGTTTTACATTGGCAATGAAGAATTATGGTTTTAAGCAGAGTAACTCTGATCATACTCTGTTCTTAAAGCACAAGGGAGGAAAGGTAACTGCACTAATCATTTATGTCGATGATATGATTATTCCTGGAAATGATACGCAGGAAATTTCACGACTCCAAAAATATTTGGCAAAGGAGTTTGAAATGAAGAATCTTGGTGGCCTCAAGTACTTCTTGGGGATTGAAGTTGCTCGATCAAAGCAAGACATATTTCTCTAACAAAGGAAGTATGTTCTAGATTTATTGGCCGAAACAGGAATGTTAGATTGCAAACCCTGGACACTCCAATTGTTCAGAATCACCACCTTAGGGAATATCCCAATCAAGCACCCACTAACAAGGAACGATATCAAAGATTAGTGGGACGATTGATCTACTTGTCCCATACTCGACCCGACATCGCGTATGCTGTAAGTGTTGCTAGCCAGTTTATGCATTGTCCAAGTGAAGATCATATGGATGCGGTTTTTCAGATTTTGAAATATTTGAATTAGGCATTAGGAAAATGACTTCTGTTCACCAAAAATGGTCATCTGAATATCAAAGTGGCTGCAGATGCAGATTGGGCAGGAAATGTTACTGATAGACGATCAACATCAGGGTACTTCACATTTGTGGGAGATAACTTGGTTACTTGGAGAAGCAAGAAACAGAATGTCGTTGCTTTGTCTAGTGCAGAAGCCGAATTTAGAGGAATGACCAAAGGAATTTGCGAACTCATTTGGTTGAGGAAATTGCTTACAGAAATTGGATATGCACCTACATTAGGAATGTATCTACAGTGTGATAACAAGGCTGCAATATCCATTGCACACAATCCAGTTCAACATGATCGCACTAAACATGTTGAAGTGGATCGACACTTCATTAGACAGAAACTTGACAACAAAGAAATTCAGCTTCTGTTTGTCAAGTCCGAAGACCAGCTGGCCGATATTTTGATAAAAGAGTTTCTAGCAGAGTATTCCACAACTCACTGATCAAGTTGGGCATTGGTGATATCTATGCACCAACTTGAGGGGGAGTGTTGACAATGTTAGTTAAGTTAGGCAAGTCATAGTTAGGCATGTTTACATTTCCTTGGTAAGTTAGGCAAGTCATAGTTAGGCATGTTTCCTTGTCTACCACATTTCCTTGTTTTAGGGAATGTTTTAGGGTTATTACATGTATATATGCTTTGATGTGTAATATAATGAAATAAGTTGAAATCAGAAAATTTGTTTTAGCTCCAATTCTCTCTATATTCTCCACTTCCTCAAATTAATCTTCTCTATATTTGATATGTTTGACACTTTTCACATGATCAATCAATGTTATTCACTGAACTCCATAGGAGATTAAATCACTTGCGTCTTTTTTTAATCAACGAAGAGAGGGAATTCGAACTTTATTACTCTGTCACGAAACAAATCATAATCAACCTTTGAATGATTTAACAAAAAATGGGACTAAAAACAAAATGTGGGTCCACTTTAATTTATAAAGTTGCTACTTATAAGTGAAAGCCTAGAAAGGGGGGAGAGATGTCTCAACCCTCTTCATGAAACAAGCAAAGAAATCTATGAGCTGATCCTTGAAATGGTTCTGACATTTAGGATTATTTGTGTCTGAAATTTGCTTAGTTTATTAATCCGTGCTCTTACAATCTGAGAAGAGACATTAATTCTAAGTTCCCAGGAGCAAGCACCCTACACCTTATCACCAATGCCACATTTTAACCAGCATTGCCCAATAGCCTGCACTTGTTTCAATCAAGAAAATAATGAGAACAAAAAAGATCAACTGGGTTTGTGGTGCCAGTACACAATATGAATGTGACATTGTACAAATTTGAGAACTGAGATAAACTTGTCAAGAAAGATGGATGAGAGAAGCAGCAGAGGCTGAAAGAGATAAGGAGAGGATCACATATCCAAATTTCCTCCAAGAGCACCATGGTTTCTCTTCAATGATCACATGGCTGTCACGTGACCTTACAGCTCTATGACAAAGTCCTACCACATTTCTTAGAGACTCTCTGCAATCTGAAACTGACATCCTTTTTGGAACTCACTGCCAGTTTCTACATTACCACCACTCACCTCCTTTTCTTTTTAGTACAATCCAATCCAATCCAATCCCAAAGCTTGTTATATTTGTTACACAAAGGTAAACACTTTCTGGGCCTGGACAATGCATTGTGACAATAAGAACAAAAAAAACAAAATTCATAACCTAAAAGGGAAGGTATTGAAAAATCTAGGGAGGAAAAACAAATTTGACTGAGCAGACCACAATATCTGTAGAGGACAAAAAGTAAGTGAGACCAATTAGAGACCAGGATCCAGGAAATTTCATCACCCCCTTTCCCTTCTGGCTTTTGTAAAAAAAATTAAAATTAAAACTCCCTATCTCTCATGTGATGAACATGCTTCTTCTGACCCCATGATTATAGGGTCTGCAATTTTAATCCTTAATATTTATGTATCCGTACTCCTTTCTTACACACAACACAGAGGGCTCCAAAGTCCAAGACATTCTAAGGTTGCAACTTGCAGCTCAGCTCTCTCTTCCTCTCTTCATGGTTCTCACATGGCTGGTTAGGCTCTTGGAAGTTGGACACACACAACATGTACAAATATTATATACACATGTATATCTGTATGTGCACACTTTGTCAATCTTTCTTTAGATTTCTTCTGGATTTAAAGGTCCTAATCTGTGGGCTAATTGGTTTAGTTGATTACTAAGAGCTGGTTATCTTTTGGGTTTAGAATAATCTCTCACCAACAAAGCTTTTGCATATGTGGTTTGGTATGTGGGAACAACCTTGTTCTTATGTCACTAATGGACCTAATTATGGTAATGAACTATATTATTTATTGTTATACAAGAGCATGAACACCCCAATTTTCCAACCAATTTAGCGAGCCAATGCCTAATTAGCCTAATCATTAACCCTTAAGCATTGTTGCTCCAATGCCTCGTGAATTACTTTAATTAGAGTAAGATAAGACTAAAAGAAAAATGTTAGGGTGGGACATATTCATTTCTGGTTATTGATACGTGTGAGACTTTCTAAGACTCGCATGCATTTACAGTCAAAAATCACTTACGTGAGTGATTATCCGTAACACTCTTCTATATTTTTTTTAGTCGATTAGTTCATTAGTAATTACTTGTATTGATAATACTATTTTAATTTTAATTATTTTTGCAAGCAAGCATTACCTATGGTCCATTTAGTTTTTCTCCTCCCTAATTGACCATGACATCATACTAGAAGAGCTTTTCATATGTGGGTTTTATGTTTCCAATCATATGATGCCTTTTGTCCTTTTCTTCTCTTGTTATTGTCTCAAGCTCAACAAGACATGTTATATTGGCTAGGAAAAATGGTAGCAGCCCCAGCCTAGCTGTTGCTGCCACAGTGGCACCCTTCCTGTTTAGTTCCTATCCGTTGCATGTGTCACACAAAGTGATTGCGAAGTGGGACTAATTAGCATGTGATTGCCAGAAGTTAATTCTTTATTTTAAAAATACAAAAAATGAATTTCCCAAATAAAAACATAAGGCAAGAGTCGAATTCTCCAAAAATAAAAAAAGACGAGAGTCGAATTCTCCTAAAGGAAGAAAGTTAGAGTCGAATTCTTATAGCGAGCGTAAGGATAAAGTATCATACTTGATAAACTACATAAATTCTCATAATTAGAGTTCATTGTTGTTACTGTCTTAGGCTAACATCACCTTCGTTTGATTCAACTTATTTTTCTTTTCTCAGATTCTTGTAACTTATACATCAGGATCTTCAACTTTGCATCCAATTCTTCACTAGATTGACACGCAATTACATATTTATATATGTTGGCTTCATATTAATTATGATAGTGATTTTAAATACTAAAAACACTTTACTAGTCAAACGGGTTTGGTTGTATTGTATGCTTCAAGTGACTGCAACTCTGCAAGTACTTGCAAGGCAAGGCTCTGGTTTGGAATTTCGATGACGTGGGCCTATAACTTCCTCGCAACTTAAACTATATATTTCACTTATAAGTGATATTGACATATGAGAATTGAATCGAACTTAAAATCTCGAATGTACAGGATAAACATTCATTAACTTGAGTTATAAGCTGCTTGCTAAATCTTTATCCAAATGTCGAAAATTCCATCCAACAATGTAGAGTATATATAGCTTATATTAACAAGGTAACTAGTAAGTGTACACCATTACCTTTAATTTTTAATTCTTGGTATGGACATGTACGTTACTTGTGTGAAAATTTAAACCATTGGCTAGAGTAATCATTCAAGATGATTCACCTAGTCATGAAAACATATCATCCTCTTCAATAGCGAAAGACAAATTAAATAGAGACACATTTTTGCTTACCATTTTAACCCAAAGTATATGTTCATTATCCTTCTCAACACTTAACACGTGTCTATGGACAAAACCATGATTCCACAAATACAAAGCAAAGAGTTAATTATGGTTATGCCTATAAACACGTGTCAAATGTTGAAAATGAAGAATACATTTTAAATTAAAATAGTGAGTAAAAATATTTCTAATTAAATATGTTGTAAAGTCTCAACTCTCTTTAATTAAATCACTTATGACTCATGATCAAAAGTTAATTAAGTCAAAAAGGTATCCTTAATTATTCTTTTTACTCCAAAGAGAAAAATTTCAAATCTCACCAATGTAGTGCAGTTGCGTATATAAAACCTGCAGTGAATTTCTAAACTTTCATTCCTAATGGTCAAATCTGACTAGTTTTTTTTTAATGTCAATATGCTTTTGGAGTAGGTTTTAAGACCGAACGGTAGGAATTAATTAACTCTGACCCAACGGTCGACGACATTTGGTCACTAAAAAGAGAGGCAGATTGTCCAAGAATTGAGGGCTGGTAATTAGTTAATTAATTAAGTCACATAAACAGTAATTTTGCCATGACTTAACAGTCAAATCGGGCCAAAATGAAATGATGAACTTACGTTTGCCCTACAAAACAAAGTTGAATGAATTGATTGCAAACTAATATAAGTGCTGCTGTAACTGTATATGTTTTTTTGTCAATTATTTTGCCACATACATACATTTGCCTGTAAAAAATCAAAATATAATGGTGTCCATATTACCTTAGATATAAGATTAAAAGACAAAGAATTCTCACATCGTGACAATAATGAGGATAAGTGTTGAGGAGCATAAATAGAAGCCGAGACGAGAACGAAGACATACCGATCCCCACCCTACCGTGTTGTCATCCCCATCCTTAATACGCGTGATGTTCTAAATTGGCATATTGATAGGGCTACGGTGGTGGGAATTGTCATCAGAATATGCCGATACTACCTAATTAAGACCCCCATATGAGAACACTGAATGTAGGAACATGGTGAAGCAAATGAACTTGGCTGGCCGGTTTATATAATAGTAATACAAACTAGTTGTGTGTACGGAGGGGGGTATAGATTGATGACCTTTGTTTACATCCAATAATGTTTGGGACACAAAGAGGGAGACATCTAACACCAAAGCCATGAGCACTCCTGGCCCATCAAAAGAACTCAAAACTCCTCCGTCCGTTGTCATGGGGGGCTAGAGAGAGAGAGAGAGTGAACCTTCCCCAGAAGATTTTAACACTTAAATAAATATTTTGATTCTGTAAATGTCGCACTTTCTCGTTTTTTATTTATTTATACCCTTTTAAAATACAGTTCGTGAAAGTCTTAAAATATCTCCAAAGTCTATGCACACGCACATACACCTTGGAATTGGAGGAAATCAACCATTTTTTCACAAAAAGTAATTGACTTGGAGGCCCCCGAGATCATCCAGGCCGTTGGATTAAGAGAGAACTACTTTGTCGGTGTCGTTTTTGTAAGTGCTTTGACATGGAACTATTTTAAATGCCATTTAAAATGGCTGTCTTTTTTTATTTTTTTTATTGTATTTTATTATGATGGTAATGCAAATATTTCATTCATCTGGATAGATTTCAATATACAATTGCGTATAAACAATAGTCATTCACGAGAGTGTATATAACTCAAAACCCTTTTAAGTGAAATTAGTTGTGATCTTGCTTAACATTTTTCCGTCGTCATTTGTTAAGATCCATTGGACTTTTAGGTGATGTTTGGTTCATTGAAGTGAAATATTAAATGAAATTATCGTTCTCGTGGATCTCACATCATTAGCTCACCATGGCGATTTATAAGTCCAAATTCAGGTTAATCGGATAACAATAACTGCGTAAGATATGTAACATAAAATCCGAAGATACCAAATGTAAACTACAAGCAAGCAACCTAAGAAGAAAGGGAAAAAGACATAACCATTTCTGAATTTGAGGTTTTTTTTCCCCTTTTCTTCTCCTGCACTTGTACACACGCAATGTATCTTGCTAATTTTTTTTTTTTTGGAAGTGTTAGATTAGATATAGTGTGAAATAAGCAACAAAAAAACACAAAATATTTGAAAATGAGAAAGCAAGTAGTTTGGTCAAATCAGGTTAGGAGGGTGAAAAAAGTAATATACATTGTCAAAGCATATGACAATTGCATTTGAAAAAGACTGGAGTTGGGATATATTCTATGAAAAATACTTAAAGAGGTTAAGAGAGTGAAAAGTATATTTATTAAAGCATATGGCAATTGCATTTGAAAAAGACTGAAATTATGACATATTATAAATGAAACATATTTTTTATAATACAATTATAGTCTAAACTACAAACGAAATTGGAGTTTCTCATATCAAGATGTCATAGAGAGTCGAATATATGATTCCTGATTCTGCAAATCAAGACCATTTTTTATCGGGTTAGACCATCGACCATGAAACAATAGTTAAATGCACCTCTCTATTCACATGTTCTGAATTTAAACATTTTCTTGTTTTACAATTTACATGCAAAAATTTATTCTTTTCTAACATTAGTGGCTCACAGCTCAGAGAGGTTGTGCCTGTGCGGCACCACATGCCCATTTTTATCTGTAAATGATTTGACACGTGACAGCCACGTATTTTGTAACCATACGTATTATGATATTACCTACTAGGGGTGGGCATCGAGAACCGGAAAAACCGGAACACCGAACCAAACCGGTGAAAAAAACCGGAAAAAAAACCGGTTGACCAAAAAAGTCAACAAATTGGACCGACCGGACCGAACCCTTCCAACCTTTCGGTTCCGGTTTTACACTACATCGCACCAAACCGGACCGGTCATATTTTTTTTATTTTTTTTATTTTTTTTTTATTTTTTATTTTTACAAATTTTTAAAATATAATCTTATATTTTAAATGTTATAATCACTATTTTTCCAAATTTAACTTAAAAAAATTTCTAAATGTATGAATTGGATTATTTGTTAATTTTTAAGCCAAAAAAATAAGTTATTTATTATAATTTTTTAATTAAAAAAATTAAAAAAAGTATTTTTTTAAAAAAAAAAATTAAAAAAATAATAAATTAATAATCCGGTCCAAAAAACCGAAACTGACCAGAACCGATAGAACCGAACCGACCGGTTTTTGAATTTTTTTTTGCCTAAATTGGACCGAAAAACCGAAAGGGATGAATAGTACCAATTTCAAATTCCAATTTGAGAACTAAAAACCAAAGGAACCGAAAAAGGACCGCGCCCACCCCTATTACCTACATGTTGGAAATACCTCTTCATTTTCGATTTTTCTTCTTTTGGTGTGGGCTTACATGTGTTTTTTTCTCCCACTTTTGACGGTAGGTGGAGATTCGAATTTGAGATTTTTTTTTTCTGGTGTTATGTTCTTGATTTATAAGAATCTACGCTAGATTAATAGCTAGTTGATCGCTCAAAATTCTCCAACTCATTTTAATTTAATTTAAAATTGTTTCTATTTTTAAATACTAAATTGCATATACTAAAAAAATTATCAAGATAGATTGCAATTTTCATATACTCACAAACAAAAACAAGTTGTAACTTTCACTGCAAAAAAATTCCCAATAAAATTCAATTTCTATTTGACCATTGAATAAACTCCTTACATGCTAATCCAAGATTAGATGTAACACAAAGCCAACATGCTACAAGAAGACCCTGAATATCTTCGATTTCATGATTTACAAAATAGAAAACTAAATACAACAATAAAAAGTGAAAGGAGAAAAAAAAATCCATGCCAAGTTTATTTAGCCTACCTGGCATGAAATGGATTGCCTGGTCATCATTCTCCTTTGCTTTCCATGCGAACGTCATTGGGATGGCCCTGCTTCTCTGCTGCTGTCACCATCACCACCATCCATCGTCTCAAAAACGACAACGTTTCTCTCCAGAGGCATATTCTCCGTATCATTACTAAACGATGTCAGCCCCTGCCGTTTGGTGCTTAGCTGGACGCCACTGTTTGGCTTGAGGAATTCTCTGAATGGGCCAGCTGGCACGGCACTCTCACCTGCACATGGCCAGCTACTTCTGTCGATACCCACCCGAGATTACTAAAATAGCCCCAGTCTCATTGCTCATCCTCTATAATGCCCTTGCCACTCTTTTTTCTCTCGGGCTTATCGAAGAAGGAAAGACAGCGAAACAGGTGGACCGGGGGTTTTTGAGGCATATCCGTAAATAAGGGGAAATCCAAGGGGTAGAAATGTGAAACAAGCTAGAATGTGGAGGGTGTTTTGGTAATTTGGTTTCGAGCAGTCATTAAATTAAATCTTGTTGTTTTGCTTCAGGCTTGCGTAGGAAAGTAAAAAATCTGGAAAGTACAGGAAATCTAGGATGAGAGGAGAAGTAGTTTGCCAAAAAAACATTAATGCTAAGGTGTAAGTACTCACACCATTTCACTTCACGAATTCATGGTGGTTGTCATTGTCAATACTACTGACAAGGCTTTCAGCTCAACGTGGTTAGGGACCGTTGAGCCTTCTGTTTTGTTTGGTTTTATGTTTTTTACCTTTTCTTTTCTTTTTTTCCTTTATTGTGAAAAATATCGTATACACACTATCAAAATGTTATGAACGTTTGAACTTTAGAACTACTAATTTCCGAGTTAATACCATTTTTCATTAAGCCTCTCTATAAGCATATTTTTCTTCCTTTTGTTAAAAGAAATGTCCCGAATTCGAATATTTGCTTACCCATTAATATGAAAGCTATAATTAATATATGTAACATGTAAAATATGAATAAAAGCATTACGCGTATCAATTAATTTGAAATACATGCTCAAATAAGAATTTTAATTAATTGCTCGTATTAACTAAGAAGATCATATATAAGATTTTTTTTTTAATACAAGAGATATTAGAGGAGGGGATAATCGAATCTAGGATTTAAGGTGCACAGATAAACGCTCTTAACCACTTAAGTTACAAACCCTTTGCGAAAGTCACGTATAATATAAATAAGTTATGATTAGAAAATGTAAATGTTCATATCAATCCCTCTCAATGTAATAAAAAGAAGTAGTCTAACATCATCGATGTAATTTGTGCACATTCTCTACAATCAATCGTAAATATTCATCTTTTGACTATTTCACACGTGTTCACGAGTATTCATTTGACTCATGTTGTATACTCATTTTAGAATAGAAGAATTTGAAGTTTTGTTTACTAACTTTAGAAAGAGAAGTACCAGTAATACAAACCGTCGAGAGCAATCCCATCACGGGTTTTTGTTTAATATACGAGCATTATTTAAGAAAATATGAATTCATATATATAAGCTGACACTTTTATTTTCCCATGTTGTCACCTTTCATGCCTTAAGCAAAATCTACATGATTAAAAAATATGTCATAATGAGGCTTAAACCAATGTGAAGTCAAAATCAATAGTTTGACAAAAGGAGAGGAAGGCAAGGCCATGAAAAAGAATTGGAGAGAGAGCCCAAATGCCAATGCTTAGGTGTCACCATTGAAGAGAGTGGGGGAGTGTGTTTGTTGCTCACGGCCTCTAAAGGGAGAGTAGGCCTCCATGGCACTAATTTCTGCAAGAAAAAAACAACAAATAAAGTGAATTATGGAGGAAGGTTGGAGAGTACCCAAAGAAGAGAGAGGAGAGGAGAGGAGAGGAGAGGAGAGAGATGGATATTGGATTTTTATTAGAGATTTTAGATTTTAGTTCTTAGATTTTAGACTGAGAAAGAAAATTGATGATAAAAATACAAACAAGAGGAGAAGAGAGAAACCTGTCTCGTGAAGCAGCAGGTGAAAGAGAGAAAGGGTAGAAAAAACAATAATAAAAAGTTCTCTCCTTTCTTTCTCCCTCTCTCTCTCTCTTCTCTCTCTTCTCTCTAAGGACTTCACATTCATTCTTTGCTTCCTTCTTTTATATCACGAGATCCCCATCTCGGCTTCTCTTTCCCTTCTCTCTCTCTCTCTGCATCTCTTGATGTCTTCATCAAAGCCTCTTCATTTTCTGCTGCTACTGGGTTTGTGTGTGTCTGTGTCTGTCTCTGCTTTGCCGCCATTGTTGTTCTTCTTGGAGTAGCCTCACTCGCATACATTGCTGAGGAAAGGACCCTAGAAAGGAGAAAAAAGTACCGAAATTTACAGAGGGGGGGAGAGAGAAAAAAAATTTACAAGCTTTGCTTTTGTTTTTGGAAATGTCGCATTCTGGGAAGCCCATTTCGGAGCTAGGCCTCGACTCGCTCAACGATCGCTTCCGTGACTCGCTGAGTTGCGAAGCCAACAAGCCTGATTTTCGAGAGCTCGATCTGGGTTCACCCGTTTCCCCTCTTCGGACCCGCCAAAGCGGCGGTCTCGCCACTGCTACAAGTAGTAGCTCCAGCTCGTCCGGATCGTTCTCAGGCCGAAATGGGCCCAACCCAGCTGCCAAAAGGTCCGATTCAGCCCCAAACAACCATTCCGGCGAGCTGTCAGGCTCTAGTGAGAGCAGTCCCACCGCCGCCGAGAGCGTCCGATCCGCCGGAAACACCCGGAATTTCAAACCGGGCCATACAAGATCCGATTCCGGCTCCACCCACCCTTTAATATACTCGGGTCAGAGCTCTGTGAACTCTCCGCCACTCAATGTTTTGCCCACTGGGAACATATGCCCGTCTGGAAAAATCTTAAAAACGGGTATGGTCCCAAACCGGAGCTCCAGAACTGATGTTTTGGGTTCGGGTATGGGCAATTACGGTCACGGGAGCATAATGCGGGGAGGCCCGGCGGCCAAAGGTGGCGGCATAGAGGCGGCGAGTACTGTGAGTTCGAGGGTAACTGGCGGCGGAGACTTGTTGAAGAGAACAATGGTGAGTGCGGATCCAGAGGAGGTGAAGAGAGCTGGGAATGAGCAGTACAGAAGAGGCCATTTTGCGGAGGCTTTGAGCTTGTACGATCGGGCAATCGCATTGTCTCCGGCCAATCCAGCCTACCGGAGCAACCGGGCGGCGGCATTGACCGGTCTCGGGCGGCTGATGGAGGTCGTGAGGGAATGTGAAGAGGCAGTAAGGTTGGATCCCAATTATGGCAGAGCTCACCAGCGTTTGGGGTCTTTGTTTCTTAGGTGAGTTGTTGGGATGTAAAACACTAAAGCTCAGTTCATTTTTGAAGCTGATATGTTGGTGAATTAGTTGGTGCTGGGTTAGTGTCAGTCTTGTTAATTAGCTGGTCAACATTGTACAGAATGCCTCTGCTTGTTTGGTCCTTGGATCTGGTTCATTCTGCTCTGGTTTGCCCTTTTGATTTGGATTGATGATTTGTTCTCCTGTATTTTTCTTGCTTGCTTTAGATTTCTACATTAGTTAATATGTGTATACAATTTCCATGTGTCATTCTAGTTTCCTGGATGAACATATGTATGCTTCCTAGGGTAGCAATTAGTTGAATTTGACTAGTGGAATGGACAGATTCAGTTTTGCTGCAATTTTTTGTATTGCTTGATATACCAGCTTACTGGAATCTTCTTTAGAGGTTTTCAGTGGAGCTCCAAATTTTTGCTGGTTCGTTTAGATTTAAATTCTACAGATCCAGTGTTTTGATGGTTTATATAATTGTAGGTGGATTGAATTTCAATGTATTTCTCCAGCTTAATGCAGCAGGGAATTTACTTGACAGAATCCCATGTTATGGCAGGTTAGGACAAGTTGAAAATGCCAGGAGGCACCTTTGTTTTCCAGGGTTGAAGCCAGATCCGGCTGAGTTACAGAAATTGCAGGCAGTAGAGAAGCATCTCAAAAAATGTACAGATTCCCGTCGTGTAGGAGATTGGAAAAGTGTATTGAGAGAATGTGATGCTACTATTGCTTCTGGAGCTGACTTTTCTCCTCAGGTAAATATTAATCTCTAAGTTTCTATTAGTTTTGTCTACCAGGATTGGATGATTTGTTGCAATGGAAAGTGTAGCGAAATGCTGAACTTGTTCAAATTGAATTTACAGCTCTGTATGTGTAGAGCGGAAGCACTTTTGAAGCTCCACCAAATTGATGATGCTGAATTAGTCTTATCAAACACACCCAAATTAGAGACCAACCCCTCACAATTTAAGTTCTTGGGGATGCTTTCTGAAGCTTACAATTACTTTGTCATGGCCCAAATTGAGATGGCATTTGGAAGGTGAGTTCAAAGATTCTAGGCTTCATCAGAAATAAGATGGTTTAAGTTTTTGTGGAGAGTGAGGATAGATGATGGATGTTGCAGGTTTGAGAATGCAGTTACTGCTGCTGAGAAAGCTGGGCTGATTGATCCTCGGAACATTGAAGCTGCAGTGCTGCTTAATAATGTGCGTATGGTTGTGAGAGCCCGTGCCCGAGGCAATGATCTCTTCAAGTCCGAAAGGTTCACTGAAGCTTGCTCAGCATACGGAGATGGTCTGAGGCTTGATCCTTCAAACTCTGTTCTATTTTGCAACAGAGCAGCTTGTTGGTTTAAACTTGGGATGTGGGAGCGATCCATTGAAGACTGCAACCAGGCCCTATGTATTAAACCCAATTACACAAAAGCCCTACTTAGAAGGGCTGCCTCAAACAGTAAGGTAAAATGCATTTCTAAACCTCATCATTTTATTTTCTTTCTTCTTCATGTATTTTTCCTTTTGTAAAAAATGTGCAATTTAGTTTGTTAGATTTTTGTGTATTACAGCTAGAAAGATGGGTGGATGCTGTTAGAGATTATGAGGTCTTGAGGAGGGAGCTTCCTGACGACAATGAGGTTGCCGAATCTTTGTTTCATGCTCAAGTTGCATTGAAAAAATCCCGCGGGGAAGAAGTTTATAATATGAAGTTTGGTGGTGAAGTAGAAGAAATATTAGGTCTTGAGCAGTTCAGAGCTGCAATGGCTTTACCAGGTAGGCCTCCCCATCTACAGGTCTCTCACCTTCTTATTTTTACACTACATCATTGCACAAGTGCCTAAAAGTCATATTTACAGGTGTCTCCGTGGTCCATTTTAAAGCAGCCTCTGATTTCCAATGCAAGCAAATATCTCCTTTTCTGGACACACTTTGTGGCCGGTACCCATCCATAAATTTCCTCAAGGTAAATTACTGGCTGATATAATGCATCATATTCTAGTTTCACTACGCTTTGCATGCTCTGGTACTTGGTACATAAGTATATTTAAGAGAAGGAAATTTATGTACTTATTATGGTGATGGATCATAGGTTGACATTGAAGAAAACCAAGCAGTTGCAAACACTGAAAATGTGAGGATTGTACCAACATTCAAGATTTACAAAAATGGTAGCCGAGTGAAGGAAATGGTGCGCCCCAGCCGGGAAATGTTGGAACACTCAGTCAGGCATTATAGCTTCTAGAATCAGGACTGTACTGTAATTCTGCTGCTCTGCCGTAGTTTTGAGTTTTTCTTGTTGCTGCCCGGCCCCCAGTTTGTTAGGAACTCTCCTACAGCCCTTCCTATCTGCCTCCCACCATATAAGCTTTATCAGATACCTGTGACATAATCAGAATCACCAAATAATCTCGTTAGCGACCAATGCCAGTGGATCCCAGAGAGGTAGCTTAGTTCCTTCTTCAGTTTTTATTTATTCATTCATTCCTCATTGCTCTCTGGTTCCACTTTCTTCCTCCTTTTCTCCTTTTGCCCTTTTTACCATATCTTTGAACTTTTTTCATTTTCATTCTCATGTAGGCCGGCCTGGTTCCTGTATCCCCACTTCCAAAAAAAAAATGATAACTGTGTACAATTGTTTAAATTGGACTTTTAGTTTTATTTGAGAGAGAGAGAGAGAGAGAGAGAGAGTCTGTGTGTCTCAGTGAGAGAGGGAGATAGGTAGGGAGGGAGAGAAGAGAGAGAGAGAGAGGGCTGGCTGGCTGGCTGGCTGGCTGGCTGGCTGTAGCAGAGGATCTGTACATGTATATATGTGATATATACAAAAACAATGGAAGTCATGAGGGAGATTGGATGTCCGGTGGGTACTTACTGGGTTAGTGAAGGAAGGATGAATATGTTGTTATTGTTGTTTCTTTTCTCAAACCAATTATTCAACAATAAAAATTTCTATTTTTCTTTCCTTCTCATTGCACATATTTTCCATTCTATATCATGTTCTTATCTGACCTTGAATTTGCATCTCCAATTATGTATGGCTTTGAGTTAATGCGCTTCTTTTTTCCTTTTGCACAAGTGTGTTTTGGTTAGTGAGATTAAACTTGTGTTGAATAGTTTTAAGCCAAACTCAAAGAATTCTAGAGAGTATCAAAATCTAAGCCTTAATGCTATAACCCTTCAGTAGCTGGAGAAAAACTTGTTCTCATATAGCACTGTTTTGCTATCCTATCCAATTTCGTAGTTTGGATGATGATTGCAAAATAGTGATATTCCTGTGACATGCAATGCAAGTTCTTCTCCGGCAGCTGTCAACAGTCAACAGAAATGGTGACTGGTGAGGGCGAGATTTGTGATGGCTACGGATTGCAGGCTGACAGAGCAGCAACCATCTTTTGATTGTCGGTGTGGACTGATTTGGTAGTTTAGTTTTTGGGGTTTCCATAATGGGAATTGTTGACTTGTTGACAGAGGGGGTAAAGTAAGTGAGTTTTTAATGAAGCTTCAAGGTTGGTTTTCTTATTAAGTGGGTGGATGGACGGACTTGGTAGTTGAAACTATTCAATTCCCTTTCTTCTCAAGTACATGTCCTCTCGTGGATAAATTTTTTGCATACAATAATGCCTCTGTTCTTACACCAGATACAGATATTGTAAAGAAATGTAAGAATTTTTATTTTTATTTCCTCCTCAAGGCCACTACTGCTTTTGTTTGCTTCTGCTTTGGGCAACCACTAATTGGTTGTTGAGTTGCTAATTATTATAATAATTAGCTAATTATATGATTGTGTTTGACATAGAGGACATAATGTGGGAGCAAAGAGCCGCAAATTACTCAATACACCCTTATGCATACCTAACTAAAACCTCTATAATTCAAGATTGCGCCGAAGGTCTTATATTCGAATACCTCTTTCTCCAGTATAGCTTATGTCTAAAAACCGCTCTAATTATAAAGTCCAAAAAGCGCAATCGGTTTGGTGCCGGTATCAAATTTCTGGGTCGGTTGGGTTGCCTTGTGCTGACAGTGACCTTTTCTTTCTTAATTTTTCTTCTCAAGTGTCTTCTTCTTCTTGGTTGCTCTGAATAGTTGTTGTTGTTGTTGATGGACCATGTCTGGTCTACATTCAACGCAACTTTGATTGGGTACGTGACAAATTAGGGCTTCCCTTTTATTATTAACAACAAAACCGGCCTATCATTAAAGAATAAAAGGAGAGAGATTGGTGGTTGAGGGTCCTTATCTTATCGACCTTATCTTTCAAGGAAACTATTATGATTTTAGTTACCTGAAAGCACTTTTATAATCCTTTATTCACGAGCGTTTTTAAGAATGTCTTGTTTGATTACGAAAAGTGAGTCTGACTGCTTTTCGAAGAAGCGTTTTAATGAAATTTGCTTTTAACAAAAGCATTCATAATTAAAAATATATATAATGTTATGTTTTTATTTATGAAAAAAAACAGTGCTATGAAGACAGGGATATATGTGGTAGGATAGGATTGAGTCATGCTCATGTCACGGTTGTAATAAGAGTAGACGAGTTTTGGGAGTGATTTGTAATTTGCTCTCTAAAATTTATTAATAAATATAAATGCAATGGTCACACGTCTGAATCGCCCGGGTCGGTGCGTCGCAGCGGTTAAACGGCCGGCAGATAACTCTGCTCACGTGGTCAGACTTTAATAAAAATAAAAATACTATGAATAAAGAGAAAACTAATTCACCAAAAAAAAAAACACAAAAACAAAGTCGCGCGCGTGGGGTTGAGCAGAAAGAGCAAGAGGACAGTGGAGGTTACCTTGACTTTGGGGGTACCCTACGTATGTGTGACGTGCCCTACCCTACATCTGTAAGGCTGTAAGCCTCCTAAGTAACGTTCTTACAATTTGTACGGTCGATCCGTCTAAAGTAAATAAACAGAAAAAAAAAAAGAAACAGTGAAACTCAAACAGTAAATTCAGAGTTCTTTAAGATTCCTTGTGATCTAATCAGATTCTCAGAGCCACGTCGTTTTGTGGCGTTTTCAAGTTCGGGGAAATTAGGTCCACGATTGTCTCTTATCGGTGATGGACATTAATTATTTAATGCGGTTTTCCTTTTGTATTTTCTTGCATGGGTTACTTATTTTAATATACATTTAAAAAAAAAAAAGGTGCCACTCATGTCGCCTCACCACATACTTTTCAATCTTTTATTAAATATTAGTTGTATTTTCCTTGGCCGAAACCCAAAAGCGCAAAAGCCCACACAAAGATTAGCCGTAGCCCTGACCTAATCATACTTAAGATAGCCATAAGAAGGAAGGAGTTCGTTGCATGGAGCAGGCCCAATATCCATGTGGACTAATAACATTTTTTAAAAACCCAACAGAAAGCACAACTCAGTTTCCGTGTGGTTTATCTAAAAGTAAATGCTCTTAATCACTTCAGCTAAAAACCGCTTGCTGGTTTCCATGTGCTTGAAAGTGTTTAGATGTAGTAGTGGTCTCATTAACTTCAAACCAGTGCCTAGGCTTACTGGTACGTGATGTTTTGAGGCAAGGGAGGAAGAACATAATGCTCCCGGTTAAAAATGCCAAAGTAATTGCAAAGACAAGAAGCAAGGAACACCCTGCAGATTCTGGGAAAGACACCTGGAAACGAGAAAGAAAATTGGTAAAGAATTCTTCACACTATCGATTACCAGAAATCCGTATTTTGTGTGCCTATAATAATCCCCAGTTGACACTTGAGACCGGAGATAAATGTATCTTCATCCTTGATCATACAAATTCAGACACAAGCTTCCGAGAGACGAAACAATTATCAGGCAATAAATGGTAGCTTGAGAACATTAAACTCCAATATTTCAAACATCAATTCTTCCAATTCTTTCATCTAAAATGACAGTGAATACCATACATTGCAATAATGTTATTTGAGGGAATGATAAACTTGCACCATGCCATCACACACCACTTGCATATAAACGGGTCCATTCCTTTGCTGCAGGGATCAAGGAAGAACAAATTAGCTTTAGCATTGTTAATTGAAATTACAGTTCTAGCTACGCAAGGGAAAAACCAATAAAAAGGAAAACTATCAACATTACCTGTTTCAACCGCTTCAGCCTCGTTCGATTTCCAATGTTTGGCGATGTTCTCAGAGAGCGGATCGTCGGGGTTTGGAGCACTCAAAAGTGCCTGAATACTAGCAGAAAATGATGGCAACATTGCCAATAATTCAGTTTCAATTTTTACTTAAAAAATGTATAACCATTCATCACATTAAAAGATTTTCCCAAATCAAGTACAGTCACTGTATAAGAATAAAGCAGCAGAAATGGAATAGCAGCTGCATGAACTCTACAATATACCAGTATGAACTATATCAAAATTTGTTTTGAATTGAACAAACAGTTTGTCTTGATATTTTAATCTGTGACCCGCACAGGTGTTTCTTATGTTTTGATCTCAGAACAGGTAATAGATTCACTACAAAGGCAATATGAAATAATGATACCTCAAAAGTACAGTTCGTATCTGGAGAGCAGGACTCCATTTGTCTTTCAAAATGTCAAGGCATATTCTTCCCAGCTGCATTAAGAAAACCATTCATAAAAAGGCAAGAAACTACTACTTGCTAAACCTTCGAAAGTAAAAGGAAGAAAATAACCAAAAGGCACAGCCTACCTTGTCAATGTTAGGATGATAAATTTTGGTGAGAAATCGAACCTGATACAAGGGTAAAAACAAATAATTACTTGATACAAACAAGACAAGGAATATAAGGATGCTGAGAGGCATGCTAAGGCAGAAGGTGGTGTGGTGCTGGACATTGCAAAACTGGAACCACATCGTGACACATTTGTAAAATTACTACATAATGACAACACAGTTTCCTTAGAAGCCTTTTAACAGTTCCCAGTACCATGTTGGTATCCTATGAAAGGATAGCGAACTATTCAATCCCAGACTGCCACAATTGACAACAGTTGCTAACAAAGGTGAATATATGCAGATTATTCTTACATTAGTTCTACCTCAAATAAAAACCATTAAAGCACAACTATTAACCTATGAAATTTTCATTCATAATCAACATCGGCAATACATTCAGAAAAAATTGGAAACATTCCAGTCCATAAATTATTAGCGATCAGAATCAGTGTCAAAATGTGTTATGTAAATGATAATATTTACGAAATTGCATCTCCTTTCCCTTCTAGCTACATGACAGGTCAAATGACTTAAGCTATTTAACTTCTTTAGTTTGGGCGAGTTTAAGAACTGCCTTCTAAGATCCCAAAGATCCAACGCACATGCATTAACTATACACATACCAAATACTAGTTTCTCCTTGGTAAATTACAACATCAACATTAACAGACTACCCAGGTTCAATCCAGTTCTCAAAACACACTGCTACTTTTGTAGGCATACACCACATGCAACTAACAAGGCATGGCATCCCATCAAATTGCACGGCAAGTAAAATATACAAAGGAAACAAAACTAAGTTGAAATAGAATATAAACAAGGAACGAATTAACTGTGACGATAAAACCCATTTATTAAATAACAGTGAAACTCCACACATCTGAAGCAAGAATTAAAAGTGCTCCTATCCATCGAAATGTTTTACCCTTTGTGTTTGTTTCATACTGAAAAGACTTCAAATCAAAGTACCTTTGGAGCAGCCATTGGATATTCTTCTGGCAAAAATAGTTCCAACTTGAAAACTCCTCCTGAACAAATATTTCAAACAAACGAATACACAACGTTAAATGTGCAAATCAATTCTAAGCAACGGAAAAGAAAAAACAAGGGAGTAACAAGAAAAAGGAAACCAAGTAAACCGGTAATGCATTTCTATAACTGACATCTGATTTTTCATTAACGAAATTATCCAACTAAGAAAAATAAGCTGCCATCATTTGACACAAGCTCAACCACGAAGCAAAGAACATTGTTACTCAACACAGATGTAAAGAGAAATTTTCTCAAGTATAAGCAGTATACACAGATGTTACTTGGTTATATGAAGAGTAAAAAAAAGTCGGAGTTGTGAGAAAGGGTATCATCATTAATCTAGGACCTGGTTCACTGTCCATGATTTGACACAGTTGCGTCACATCAATGTCATACACCTCTAACAGGCCAACGAACTCATATAGATAGACAAGTGCTACAGAAACAGACTACACTTTTCTGACAGCACAAGCAACAAACAGATTTCTCAAGGTGAGATAAAGCTCTCCTTGAGTATAGGGATGATTGCTACAATATCTCCTCAATTAGCCTGCCTTTCTGAGTAGCATGATCTCTCATTAGTCCTCAATTAGCATGCACTCAGTCTTTCTGAATATTGCAAAAATCACTAACAGGAAAATCAATTTTATTATCTTCAATAGATATCATGTTTTCTTCAATTCTCTACCGGCTATTCTAATAACCAAAACAAGTGTTCATACTTGCACAATGTCACTAGACTGACTACTTGCTCCAAAGACATGGTAGAAGCTGCAGTCCTTCATTAATGGTTTGCTTCATATGCTTACTTCCATTCAAAAATCAAGGGAGAGTTGATTATGCCCTTCAACACAATATTATCCCAGGGGACTACATTGTCACATTAAAATATTGAAATATGGACCTGATACTCCTTTCGTACACAAGAGTAAGAACAAATCACAAAAATAGACAACCTTCGGTGATCACAAACCACTATAGAGTTAAAGGAATTCTCCCACCTCCTAAGTCATTCTCATTAAACCTCTTTAGCAGACAACGACGTCAATAATTTGTTTCCAGCCAACTTTCACAGGAAACAATATGAATGAATACAAACATTCAGTAATGCAGATCACTAGCACCATAAGTCATCATTCTGATACATGAATTTGTTGATTAAATTAAAAAGATTCCCCAAATCAAAGTTACCATCAGGCTTTTACTCCCAAAATAAAGCTCACACTTACAAATGGATGTGCACAAAACAAAAGAACTAATGCTCTTGTTGTCTCAATTATGAATATATCACATGGAAAACAAAATAAACACTTCTGATGCTTTCCCCAAAATTTCCTTGAAAAAAACAAAAGACTTGTAACAATAATAACCAAACAAGATTGAATTTCTTACATATGCCTGTAGTATAAAAATAATGCAGTCCAGTAATTTATACCTTCATAAGGAGATTGTGTTGGGCCAAGGATCATCACATTGAAATATCGCATATTGTCTTCCGATGGTGAAGCGCTAATTCCCGGTGCTGTATAGATAATCACGGTATTAAATAACAATTAAGCCCCATAAATCCCCATCAAAATAAAACCCAACAGAATTAGCATATTTATATTACATCTAAACCCTAAAAAAATATATTATCCTGCTCACATTTCTATTTAGATTGTTTTATAAAACAAAAATAAAAATAATTTAAAGCACAACTTCAAATTCAAGCTCAAATAATTAGTGGGAAAGAGTGTAACTTACCAGGCTCACTGAGGAGACGTTGAGTTTCCTGTGGGATCAAAAACACAGAAGTGGTTAAACAATTACACAAAATAAAACTGCAAAACCCTAAGCCACGTTTGGCAGCCGAGAAAGAGAAGACAAAAATGAAAAAGATCACAAATTTGCAAGTACATGTTCCAGGCTAAGCACATAAGATGAAATTACAAAAAATTAAATGAAAGTCTAAATTTTCTTGGTTTGGACACAAACAGAGCGATCAGAGGGAAATTAGAAGAGGGATCGTGAAGAAGATTGAAGGGTGAACCTTGATGATTCTCCGGGGAAGGTTACTGTTGGCCATTCGAAAGTCGATTGCAGGCTACGCAATGAGGGTTTTTGCGAGAGAGAGAAGGGAGGAGAGAGAGAGAGTGCGTTGGGTTTATTTCTTTCTCTCACTATGACGAAGAAATAATCTTAATAAGCACTCGGTTTACGAATATTTTACGTGTTTCTTATTTCCCAAAACTTAAAAGCAATGACTTTGACATCTTTATTATTCTCTCTCTCTTTTTTTTTTTTTTTCTTTCCTGCTCTGGGGAGTTTCCTGTATGCCCGCCAGATTGCCAATAACCGATCAGTTTAGTGGCATTTTGCTTTTTCGCTTGTTTCTCCCATTGGAAAAAAAAAAGAGAAAAAAAAGTTTACTACATTTCCTTTCCTTTAGGTGAGTGGGACTGTTTTAGGTGTACCTTCTCATTTTACCTTCTTTTATTAGCTACATTTCCTTAAGTGAGCATGACTGTTTTTATCTTTCAATGTCGTTTAATTATTATTGTCACCTAAAGCATAAAAACATGTATGAAAAGACTAATCACATAACGTGGAAAAGTTATCATGCGTGGTATACCGTAATTGATCAAGAATAATAAAATATTGCTATCCTAATTTCATATAAGTGTTTTTTCACCTAAATGACTAGAATGGTCTCATGCCCTTTTTTTTTTTTTTTTAATGAAAAAAAAGTTTAGGGAGAGGATCTCATGCCCTTTCTTCCCTCACTAATTCCCCATTCTCCCCAATTTTCCCTCTTTTCTCCAAGGGGGCCTTCCTAGTGCAAGGTCCCTCCTAATGTAGAAGGCCTCTCTTCTCATTTGGAAGTCAGGCTCTCTGCGTTGGACTATCTTCTAGTTCACCTTTTAAAGATCATACTTGCGAAAATTCAATAAAATTATAAACTGTTTCGTAATTTAATTGTTATCAAATAAATTGATGGATCTAGTGTTTTGATTAAACAAATAATTATCGCATTGTTAATCAAATGTAAAACTGTTTCCGATTAGTTTTTTTTTTTGATTTTTGAAGGATAACCTTAAAAATGAACGATTTTGATTATCATACAACATTGTAGAATGAAAATGAGAAGAAAGATGATACAAAAGGAAAATCGCTAGCATTCCAGAAATAAAACATTATAGATGAGAGATTTTATATTTATTTGGTTGATTTTTTCGAATAACCCATTTTGACCACCCACCAACCATTGGGACCATAGCGCTTATATAATATATAAAATGGTTCAATGAAGGGGCCAATAACAGACGAGATGGACGAGTACATCATATCAGAGTCAAAATTGTAACTTTCCTGTATTTCAAAAATGGAATTTAAAGATATATTCATCTTTCTGGTTTTAATGTTTGGATATTTGAGTCGCATAATACACAAAATGTTATTGAGCAAACTATTTTAGATCCATTCAGGCAAAAAAAAAAAAAGATATGCATCAATCACATCCAATATTTTTTTTGTTTAAAACTAGTTGATCCTTTTATTGTGATGTTCTTTAAAATAAAATAAAAAGAATTTTGTAGAGAGCTATATAATTCAATAGAGGGAGAGTTAATTCCTTCCCACAAATATTTATATATATATATATATTAAGTAGTTCACATTATGGTGACAGAGTTTGGTATATGTATAATATTTCTATTCTTCCTCGGTCTCCTCGGGGAACAATTCCTTAAGAACTTGCTCACACTCAGTGACAGTCTCCTTCTGCATGAACCCAAGGGGGTTGGCATACCGAGCCATGGACTTGACACCATTGTTGTGTGTCAGCAAAACCCTAGCTTTCTCGAAGTCAAAGTGCTCCTGGCAATTATCCTTAGGGCTGCTCACGGTCCTCACCTCACAGATTTGCTCCTCCATCTCCTCATCGGAGGGAAGGCTGTAGATGCCATTCTTATCGGTCTTGCCTTGGAGTGTGTATGTCAAGGTACCATTCTCACGGCCTCTGCACTCCAAAGCTACCACAGCACCTGCATCCATGCACGTATCAAATAAAGTGCATAATTTAAAAATGATCATTAAGAATTTAATAACTTCTTCGACTTACCCCAATGCCATTGTATAGGGATTAGTAAAAATAACACATAAATTGGAAATAGGGTTTTAATAACTTCGGGCAACTCAACTTCTTCAACATGAGATTCTATGTTCGATGCGAAATACTGAAAAACGGATAGAGTTAAAAGCAACCCTTCATAAAGATCATTTTCCTTTTGTTTTTCATAAACCAAAACAGAAAATTAAGAGGGTCTAATAGAGAGCCATAGATGGTAAATCTTAGATACTAACAAAAAGAATTGATGATATGGCAAAATAAGAATGTGGTGATTAGATATGAAATTACCTTCGATGGGTACACTAAGTCTAGTCTCGAACTGGACACGACATGGGTCGCAGTACACCCTGCCCTCCACAAAGAGATTGGGTTTGGTTGTGGCATAGGCCAAAGAGCAGAAGCAGGACAGGGCGACAACAAGTGCTACGATACTCAAGTTCTTGGCCATTTCTATATCTCTCCTCTTTGGTGTTCTTCCTTGTTTTGAGTTCTAATATATATTCCCCCTTGTGTTGAGTTTCTTGGAGGCAGTTCAAAGCTTTTATAGGTGAAACAAATGGTGTTTGGTTAAGATTGTGTGGTGATGGTCGGGATGTTCTATTTTAGGGTTTGTGGAGGGAGTCAATTTTAGTTGTCATTTTCCGCACTTTTTTCCCCTTCAACTAATATGACAACAAGTACAAAAGTTAGGAACTATTTTTAAAAGTCTCATGGTTGAAAAACTAGTTTGAGAAATTTGGTTCTTCAAAGGTTCATATTTATTTGATAACAAGCGGTGATAGGAAAATACTCATTTTAGAAATAATTTTGCTCAAATGCTTTTTTCCTTTATTAAAGGAAAGATGAATCGAACTTGAAACTTCTCCAATATTAAGAACTTCAAATTTATTTTCATACGAGATCATGTACGGTGACATAAACGTTACCTTGATAATATTGTTGAGATCATATAATTATATTTTAGACCAAAAACAATATATAGAGAATGGAAAACTGTAGGTGCTTTATTCCATATTTTTCTTCTGCTATTTCACATCCATATATAATTTCCAGTTAGTTTCCATAGGAAACAAACCAAAGGAGTTGTTTCTTCTCGCTTGTAAACCTTTTTACATAACAACGTGTTTTCTGCCCCCCCAAAAAAACGTGTTTTTTAGTTTTTGATTTCCTGGTCTTTTTTTTTTTTTTTGGTTTTGGAAAGATTGATTTCCTGGTCTGAACTTTTTTTTAAAGAAATTTAATTTAAAAATAACAAAAAATTTGAAAACAAACAAAAGGTGTCAACTAGGTAAAGCAGCCAATGAAGAACTTGGCGGCAACTCTTCACAAATGGCTTCCTGCTCTTCCTTCAACCTTTCACCAAGTCCAAAACCCACAAAACCTTTACCTCATTCGCTCCTAAAACCACTGATTCACGAACCCGAAACCGAGAGCCGAACCCAAATCCAAACCACTTACCCAAAGCTCATAATCACTGGTCCTTCCAAGCTCTCCGGCCATGTACCCATCAGCGGCTCCAAGAACTCAGCTTTACCCATTCTTGCAGCGACCCTTTGCTGCTCAGGCACTTCAAAGATTCACAATGTGCCCAATTTGTTCGATACCCGCACAATGGCTTCGGTTTTAGCTTCTCTTGGAGCCAAAGTTGAAGTCTTTAATAATGAAATGTTGGTTAACACTGATGGGGTTGACTCAGTTGAGCCTAATTCGGATGAAATTCGTAAGATAAGCGGTGGATTTTTCGTCATTGGCCCGTTGGTAGCCCGATTCGGCGAGGCTGTGGTTGCATTGCCCGGTGGCTGCAATATCGGGACTCGACCAGTGGACTTGTACATTAGAGGTCTTCAAGCTCTTGGTGCTGTTGTTGATTTGAGGTAAGTTTCTCACTGTTTTCTTTAGCCAACATCTGAATTGTATAATGCTTGATGTAACTGCAAATTTCATAGAATGGTTCCCAAAATCTTGATTAGACTTGCATGAGAGTAAGCATATTATGCCTTGCAGTGTAGTGTAGGAGAGGTTGTATGGTCACTTTATGATAAATGCGTATACTTGAATTGTAATAATAAGAAGACAGTCTTGCAAAACTTTTTTTACGACTAAGCGTGACACTAGAGGTACAATTTCCTTTACAAATTCTAGTGTGCCAAGTAAGGAATGAAGGTGTGATAGTTCACAGATTGGGTCATTGCTAATCTCAGCTATTGTGGTGGTTGGCATGTTGCTGATTGCCTTATTCAATATGACTTGCTTATTTTCTTAATTAGTGACACTTGACACTGATGATTGGTCTATTGGAAAGCGTATCCAAATTCTTTGTTATATACATGGTCTATGAATGATGCGAGGAGTTGATCCAGTAAAATTTATGCAACATACAGGGATGGGAAAGTTCAGGCATATGCTGCAAACGGAAGAGGATTAGTTGGAGGAAGTTTCCAACTTGATTACGCAAGTGTTGGGGCAACAGAAACTCTTATGATGGCTGCGTGTATGGCCGATGGAATGACTGTACTATCCAATGTTGCCAGAGTATGATAAGATGAATCTCACTGAACATTTTAGCTTCTAACATTCATTGAATGGAAGTGTGTTAACTGATATCATTTGTTGTCTAATGGATTAGATTAAAATAATGAAGTGAGTTCTTTCCCCAACGTTTCACCATAGGAACCAGAGGTGGTGGATCTTGCTCGGTTTCTTAATGACAGTGGGGCCTGTGTGGAAGGAGCAGGAAGTAACCAGCTTGTTATCAAAGGGAAACCCCTGTTGCATGGTTCTGAATGTGTTATTGCTGCTGATCGTATTGAAGCAGGCACATTTATGCTTGCTGCAGCTATTACTCGCTCATGCATCTCAATATCACCTGTCATACCTTGCCAAATGTCCTGTTTGATACACAAACTCTCGGCTGCTGGTTGCAAAATCAGGCAATACTCTCATGATACCTTGGAAGTATGTGAAAATTCTTAACATTATTCTGTACCCATTTTGTTTGTATCTTACAGAACTTTATAGTTGACAAATACTTCAGGTTTCAGCAGTTTCTAGATGTGGGGGTGAAAATTTGCAAAGCTTTGAGGTTAAGACAGGCCCATATCCTGGGTTTCCTACAGATCTTCAACCGCAAATAATGGCTCTGCTGACCACGTGCAATGGTTTAAGTCCTGTAGAGGAATCTGTATTTGACAAACGCATGGGTCATGGTATGTGGTATCTGCAGATTTATATGTATATGCATTTCTGCATATTTTTGCTTGCAGGAAGCTGCGGATCACTGCTGGTCGTTGATTGTATTAGCCTCACAATGAAGTGAATACAATCAATGGACCGTATAAGTGCAACACCTTGTAGTATCTATGCATTATGTTTGTATATGTGTTTGCTCATACATACACATCATTCTTTTTGTTTCTATGTTTGGAAGGCCGATATATTGCTTACAATTGGTTGCATTGAGATATTCACATACATGTTCTCTGCTTTCTACCAGTAAGTGAACTGCTAAAGCTTGGAGCAAAAATTCAGGTCTGTGCAAGCACTGCTTTGGTCTTTGGGAAAGATAATGGAAGGCACGTAGATTTTCCTTTTATAAAGTTTTAAGTTTTTCTTGTTCCCAAATTGGAATTTGGAATTACATGGATGTGCTAACTCATTTCCATTCTCCTGTCAGTGTCTTGTCTGGTTCTTCCCTTGTTGCAAGTGACATTAGGGGTGGGATGTCACTGGTATTAGCTGGATTGGCTGCAGAAGGAACTACGGATATCAGTGGCGTTGCTCATATTGACCGTGGTTATGAGAACTTAGATATGAAACTTCATTCACTGGGAGCTGATGTCAAAAAATTAATGCCTCTGGCTTCCTAATTGGAAAAGTAAGAACCTTGTTCCCCATTATAATTCTTTGCTCTGTCTGGTGCCCATTGTGATAAGTACAAAGAATTTGTGCCAAATTACTGTAGTATATTTCAGTTGCTGAGGGGTGTACTTTAAAAAAAGGCTTAGAATGTGTTATTAGACAGGGCTACATGCACATCAGATTGTAAGTGATTCTAGCAAGGTTATATAAGTATTATAAGTTCTTAGAGGGTATGCTACGTATTTCAGTTATTCTATTAATTTAGAACTCAAGTAATCTGCATTTTTATCCATGCTAGTCATGCGTGCTCTAAATGTAAAGTGTAAACCGACCTGAGTTTTATTCTTGTTCCTCCATGGTTCATCCTTCAATTCCTGATTTTGTAGCTTGATTGTGCAGTCAATATCTTCAAAGATAAGATTGGTTATACATGGAAAACAACAAGTTACCCAAATGGAATTTGGAATTAATTGCTCTAAAACTCAAACTTGTAGATGTCATAGTTAATGTGGTTAGCCATGGCTGCAATCAAGCTTGCCTGTGCCAGGAAGGCCATCTAAAGTATCCACGTTTCCAAGCCTTTTTGAACCTCCTGTAGAATTCGTTTCCCTTTATAAAATTGTTAAAAAATCCTGCGTTCTTAAGCTCCATATCCGTTGCAAGGAGCTTGAAGCACATTGGGTAATCAAGCTTGATCACCCATTAAAATTCGTGTCAAAATTTTGTTGTGTTTTTTAGGGGGTGGAAGAGCGGAAGAAGCAGTCAGAGGGCCACTAACTAAGACATCACCAGGGAGTGGAGGTCGCCCGCTCCACTGGTTTTGTGTTATCCCATATGATTTCGAGAGGTCTCTCCACGAAATCCTCAACACAAGAACTGACCGGAGAAGTCACCATAATATGACCTACTACAACAGTAATGTCGTCCTTCTTGCCTCCTGGATGATTCTTTCCAGCCTCCTGAGCCGCTCTTGAATAAGGACTAAAACTGTCCTTGTCCAGAGACCTAAGCCAAGCCAAATCTGCCAAAAGACAAGCCAACTCCTGCGGCTTCATCACACGACTCTCTCATGTTTCCCAGAACAACTTGCTCTATCTCATTCGGGTACATGTTGTCCCACAATCCATCAGTCCCAAGCACTACAATATCCCCTGGAAATACTCCAATTTCGATCTCTGTTGCGCTATGAGGATTATCACTGCCTCTGCTGTTGCCCAGTTGATACGGACAGTTAAAACTACGCTGTTCACGAGGAGACATGTACAAGAGTTTGTAGTTTCTAAACACCATCAAACCACTATCCCCAACGTTGACAAAGTGCAAAACTCCTGTTTCTCTAAGCGTGACAATGCAAGCGGTTGAGGACCCTTCGCACTTGGTGTCTGCATAAGCTTCGTTCAAAACCCTTCTTGGGTCAACAATGGTTTGTTTTTGGACCGACATGATCGAGTTGCACATGAGTTCTCTTGCGTACTGGCCAGCATCTACACCATGCTTTGCCCAACCACCAACGCCATCTGCCACACCAATAGTCTGCTCTTGTGCACATATGAAGTGGGCGTCATCGCCTTCTGGCTTCAGTTTGTCTTCTTTGGGCCAATAGTAGGACCCACAAATCATCCTCATGCTTGTGCTCTTAAGATTTTAGAGAGACGGAGCAACGGCTAATTTTGTTCTTAACCTAATCACCACCTACAAAACAAAACAAAACAGAACTTGGAGGGCTGAAAAAATATTACATGTGGTGTGGCATTTATGGTGGAGTGATAGTTCCTTTTGGGTCGGAAATTATATAGGCCTAGGTTTTTTTATACCTATTTCGGGTCGGAATTCCAATCCTGGTGGGCTCGTTCTTTGTATCGGATTTGGTTTCCTTTTGGTTTAGGGGTATCTTGGTCTTTTCGTCCTCGCAATGCTACTTTTGCAGGGAGATTGTGATCAAAGCAAATCCTAAAATCATTCCTTGTGAGAGATTCCTGCATTAAGAGCCCCCCCAAAAAATGTATTTAACTTTTCAGTTTTCAGAGAGTTTCCTATTCCAAGGGAGACCAAAAAAATTAAATAAATCCTGAATTTGATTCTTTCTTGGTACAGTTCTAATTGCAATAAGAAAGAAAAATAAGCTGCGTTTTTGTTTTTTGGGTTTTGATTAAACATCACATACTACTGATGTCAAAAGATTAATTATACATCTGGCTTCCTAATTGGAAAAGTAAGAATTTTTTTTTAATGAAGAAAAGTTTAGGGAAGGGAGATGCTACTCCCTCGCCAGGACAAGAGCCCGTTGTGATAAGTACAAAGAAAGGCTTAGAATGTATTGAAAGTAAAAGAAATTATGTAATCTAATATAATGATAATGATAAAATCACAAAAAGGGAGAGCTGGGTTACATATTTTAGACATCAAACAGGCCTAGGGTGCACACACATGTGACATACAAGTGCAAGCGTGTTACCTAATAACTAAAATTGGTTTCTATACATCTCCTTTTGCTTTGTTCCCCTTCTTCAAACATTACTTTCTTCTCAGAAGGAAATTTGTGACTCCTTGGAGCGGAATGTGATCAAGCATCCTTGCTCATCATTACCTCTCATGCAACTTCTGAATCTCCCCTATAAGCCCTTCAATCTGTTCCAATTTTGTTAATTATGTAGTCAATTAATGTGTTAATTATGTAGTCAATTAATGTGTTTATTATGTAGTCAATTAATGTTTGGCACCTACAATATTTGGGGGGCTTGACTAGGTTGGTTGCCTAACTAGTTTGGTTGCCTAATTAGTTTGGTTGCCTAACTAGGTTGGTTGCCTAACTTGGGGGGCTTGACTAATGTCTTAGGAATTTGTATATATATGTGTTGATTGTAAGTAATGAAAGTATAAGTGAAAAATCAGAAAATATTCTACAACTCTCATTCTCTCTACAATTTCCACTCTCTACTCTCAATATTCTCTATGTTTTGGCATGGTATCAGAGCCTAATGGCTAATCCTTAAGATCCTCTATCAAATTGAGAGTCGTTGGCATTTTTTCATGTTGCTGTAAATTCTCTTGTTTCTATTAAATTTCATCTCTTTTATCTGTATGGGCAATAAGTCCCTTGGCCACGATGGCCTAATTTGTTTCCTATGGGCAGTACGTTCCTTGATCACCATGATCTCTTTCCTCCGTGAGCCTCGTCATCGCTCACCGAGCCATTTCCTTTCCTCCGCGAGCCTCGTCACCGCTCGCTGAGCCTTTTCCTACTCGGCCTTGTCTCTGTCATGCCGAGCTACACTACTGCCGCTGTTCCCTTTGCATAGCCACTATGGTGTTTGCATTTTCTCTCTTTGCTCTTTTTTCTTCCGCTCATTTTTTCTAAAACTTGCATGCTCCATTTCCCATGTTTTTCTCTCTTTTACTACCTAGCCCACGTGATGGTTGTCCCTCTTTAATTATTTTTTCTTATCCTCTCTTCTTCCAATTTGCTCTTCTTTTCTTTATTGATTTTATTTGCTTTTCCCAACTTGTTGGCCCAAGGGTGTTTTATTTTCTTGTCTTATTTCTATCTTGTCTACCTTTTTTTTTCCTTTCCAATTTGACTATTTCTCTCTCTCACGCCAACATCTTGTGTTTTCTTATTTTCTCACCACCTATCACATACTTCTTACTTTATTCCCCTTTATTTCCTTAAATTATTTCTTCCACTCTATTTCCATCCCTTTTTTGTCTGGTATATTTCTTCTCCCTTGTTGCCTTTCACTTGTCTCCGTGTTACCCACGCGTGTTTTCTCCTCATCTCTTCGTTCTCATGCACACCACATTTGTGCCTAATGTTTTGGTGGGTATCAAAGTTTTTTGTCTACCCATATATATATATATGACAATCTTTTCTTTGCTACCTCTTCTCTTTCACGCCAATAACTTGGCTTCCTTTTTCCCTTTATTTTATTGGACTTGTTTTGCACCATATGCCTCTTCCTTTTTCAACAACTCTTACACTTGTCAACGTCACCTACCCTATCTATACAATATTTGTCCCTTTCTCTCTATGTGTGCATACACATGTCATCCACCTTCATTCATTTTTATTTCTTATTTCTTTTTGGGTTGTTGCAGACTCCTCTCCATCTTTTATTCCTTTTCTCCAGTTGTTGGCTGCCCATCTCCATTCCACCTTTCCTTGCATTTGTTTCTGCCACGAGACTGACATGTTTGAGTCTCTTTACTATTATTTCATTTTCTCTTCTTCCAAATCTCGACCCTCTACCAGTGTCAGATTTGAGGGGGAGATAGATGCAACTTTATTTGGGTGCTGCAACTTTATTGTCATTACCGGTGTTGCTTTCTCCAAATCTCGACTCTCATACGTCGTCGGATTTGAGGGGGAGTGACATTGCTGCTCATCTATTCCGCTGCAATTCTGTTACCTATCTGCCATGACTGATTCTTCTACATCTGAGCTTCAGTCAGCTTCCGTTTCTCAAGTGCCACTGCTTTTATGGTTCTGACAACCCCTTCTCTTTAGGGGGAGAGAAGGAGTGAAGAGAAGTTGTGTCTGCAATAATGGAAGTATTTGTGATGGTGCTAGTATTGTTGTTGTTGCCTACTATATTGCTCTTGCTGGTGCCAGTGTCTTAGATTTCTCTGCTCTTAGATTTCTCTCACTGGTGCCAGTGCTCCTGATCATATGGCTCCATCGACCCCTTCTCTTCAGGGGGAGAGGGGAAGTGAAGAGAAGTTGCCTCTGCTGTTGCTCCTCCACAGTTGTCCTGCCATGCCTTGTCTTGCTGGTGCCAAGTGCCTTATATTGCTCTTGCTGGTGCCAGTGTTGCTCTTGCTGCTGCCAGTGTTTTTGTCTCTTGTTGAGGACAGTGTTGTTGCTTCTACCGTGTTCTTGCCTTTACCGGTGTGTTTCCGATGTTGTCATGCCCGTTGACCTTGCCTTTGCTTTACCTTGCCTTATCCTATTTTTTAGGGTTTGGTTGCCCTTGCCTTTGCTCTTGCCTTTACCGGTGTGTTTCCGATGTTGTCATGCCCGTTGTCCTTGCCGTGTTCTCAGGGTTTCTGTGTCATTTACCTTGTCCTTGCCGTGTTCACAGGGTTTCTGTGTTCTTTGCTTTGCATTTGCCTTGTTCACATGGTTTATGTGATCTACCGACCAACCGGCTGCACTTGGATTTGGTGTTGCCACCGACAGACCGAAATGATTAACTTCGATGTGACCTTTGCTCCACGTGTGGCCCACCATGTAGTGGTCCCACGTGAGGGGGCATGTTGAAGTGGATCGACATTTTATTAAGAAGAAGCTCGATGCAGACATATTAATGAAGGAAGTCTCTTGTTATAGCTTTCCACAACTCTCTTGGCAAGTTGGGCATTGGTGATATCTATGCACCAACTTGAGGGGGAGTGTTAATTATGTAGTCAATTAATGTGTTAATTATGTAGTCAATTAATGTGTTTATTATGTAGTCAATTAATGTTTGGCACCTACTATGTTTGACACCTACAATATTTGGGGGGCTTGACTAGGTTGGTTGCCTAACTAGTTTGGTTGCCTAATTAGTTTGGTTGCCTAACTAGGTTGGTTGCCTAACTTGGGGGGCTTGACTAATGTCTTAGGAATTTGTATATATATGTGTTGATTGTAAGTAATGAAAGTATAAGTGAAAAATCAGAAAATATTCTACAACTCTCATTCTCTCTACAATTTCCACTCTCTACTCTCAATATTCTCTATGTTTTGGCAAATTTGTGATGGCAAAGCCAGATCGTGTCACTTGTAGATGTCATATTCAAGGTGGTTAGCCATGGCTGAAATCAAAATTCATGTCAAATTCGTGTGGTGTCTTTTTTGGGGGTGAAGCGCCTAAAACAGTTACAAGGCCACGAACAAAGACGCCACCAGGGAGTAGAGCGCTTCAGCCCCAGTTGTGTTGTGTTATCCGATATGATTTCCAAACCCTCAACACAAGAGGAGGCTGGAGTAGAAGTCGCCATAATATGACCTACTACAACAGTAATGTCGTCCTTCTTGCCTCCTAGGTACTTTATTCCGGCCTCCTGAGCTGCTCTTGAAAAAGGACTAAACCCGCCCTTGTCCAGCGACCCAACCCTAGCCACACTTGCCAAGGCACAAGCCAACGCCTCCGGCCTCATTTCTCTCATGTTTTCTACAAATTGCACTATCTCATTCAGGTACATGTTATCCCACAACCCATCAGTCCCAAGCACTAAAATATCACCTGGAAGAACCCTAATTTTGATCTTCATAGCCGAACGAGGATCATCAAAGCGGCTGCTGTATCCCAGTTGGTACGGACAGTTAAACCTACGTTGTTGACGTGGAGACATGTACAAGAGTTTGTAGTTTCTAAGCACCATGAAACCACTGTCCCCAACGTTCACAAAATGCAAAACTCCTTTGTCTTTAAGGGTAAGAATGCAAGCGGTTGAGGACCCTTTACACTTGGTCTTTACATACGCTTCGTTCAAAACCCTTCTTGGGTCAACGCCTCCAAAAGCTTGCTGCTTTTTGACCGACTTGATCGAGTTGCGCATGAGTTCTCTTGGGTACTGGCTAGCATCCACACCAAGCTTTGCCCAACCACCAACGCCATCTGCCACACCAATAGTCTGCTCTTGGGCACATATGAAGTGGGCGTCATCGCCTTTGTTTTTATTGGGGAAATAATAGGACCCACAAATCATGTCCATGCTTTTAAGATTTCAGAGGGACGGACCAACAATCGCGAATTATGTTCTTAACCTAAGTACTTACAAAACAAAACACCCGAGGGTTTGAAAAAATATTACATACTTGAATGAATCAACCTGTGGTGTGGTATTCATAGTTATAGGCTTTAGTTTACTACTTGTATGATTTTTACCTATATATTTCCGGTAGGAATTCCAATCCTGGGTGGACTCGTTCTCAGTATTAGGATTAAATTTGGTTCCACAGTTGTTTCGTAATTCAAAGCAAATCCCTAATAACTAGCCACACAGATGTCCAGCATTCGAAGACAACATGGGTGCCTGACACATATGGCCAACATTGCCGCAGTTTCCATTTGCTATTTGAATATTAGCAGCCAAATTAGCCACAGTCTGCACAACCACTTGAATATTGGCCACTGTTCACCATATTGTTGACACAAGTGTGCAGGAAATTGTGCCCTAATGATTTAAATGATTTAAGTGCGGGTCTTCTAATGCTAGGAGATCTAGGCCTTAGAATTGATTAGGAATTCAACAATAACTAGTCATGTGGTCCTATGAAGAGTTGTGTTTAGGTTTAATTGAAGGGCCAAAGGGATTCCTAAATTCACCGGGAGAATATAAGAAAATGATATATAATCCATAATTCTCAACAATATGTCGTATATATGCTCAAGTCTAATTTTTCATATTCGAAACCCAATTTTCTAATTCTGAACTTTATTTCTTTTTATAAATTTTCTTCATTGGAATAAACCCATATTTTGTCCTACATCAATTTTTCAATCGGCTATGTGCCTAGACACATTGATAAGAATGAAAAAAAAAAAAATCAAATAATCTAAATTTTAAAAACAAAGTTAAATTAATGAAAGCAAATAAAATTTTATTATTTGATTTGATATAAATACAAAAATCAAAGGAAGAGTTCAAACATTAACCCTTGCTCTCCTCTTCCTCCTCCTTGTGAATGCTCTTCTTTTGTACAGATGTAGTTAGTTTTAGCCTCACAATCTCTTGTTGATTTTTCATCTCCAGGAGGAAATTGATGAGGCCTTGGAGTGAAGTTTGAGCATCTCTGCTCTTCATCAACTCCCCTGCAACTTCTGCTGGGGTGACTTTAACCTCCCCGATAAGTCCTTCTATCTGCTCGAAGAGTTGGTGATGGGAGAGGCCATGGTAATTGAATGCCAGCTGCTTGAATGCTGAAAGAGTGCAATATGACATGTTTATGTGCATGTCCATGCGTCCAGGTCTCACTAAGGCAGGATCTAGCTTCTCTTTGTGATTTGTTGTGAAAATTATTATGCGTTCGTCAGTACAACATGACCAAAGACCATCAATGAGGTTGAGGAGCCCAGAGAGTGTCACCTATTGATGAAACCAATCAAAAGTTATGTTGTCAGACTAAGAATTTGTACCGCAAATTCAGACAAGAATCAACATAATTAAGTCCAAACTCATGTTATGGCAGCATAAAGTGATTAACTCGGAAGCCAGGAAGCTTGTTTTAATGGAAAACTAGTAATATGCCCTAAATGTAAACTGACCTGATTTTTTCCCGTACTCGGTGCTTCATTCTCGGTTTCCCGGTTTTGCAGGTTAATTGTGCAATCGATATCTTCGATTACAAGTATAGATTGGTCAGGCATGGCAAGCAACCTTCTCTTCAAATCGGAATTGGAACCAACATCTGCTAGCTCCAACTCATAGATGTCATAGTTAAGGTGATTAGCGATGGCTGCAATCAAGCTGGACTTGCCTGTGCCAGGAGGGCCATATAACAAGTACCCACGTTTCCAAGCTTTTCCGATCCTTCTGTAAAATTCCTTTCCTTTTTTGAAATTATTCAAATCATCCAACAAAACCTTCTTAATCTCCATATCCATGGCAAGCTGCTCAAAGGTCATGGGGTGATTCAGATTTACCTCTTGGGGCCCATAACATTCATATTGATCAATTGTGCAGAGCTTTACTACCTTTCGTTCTACTTTAATCGCCTTTGATCTGTCTAAAATGTATGGAAGGTATGAATTTAATACCTTCTCCTTGTGTTTCTTGTGCAAAGTTAGCTCATAGGATCTTGTTTCTGCTCTTAAGGATGCATTAAGATCACCACGATTTGTAGCCCTCGATGATTCAACCTTTGTACAAACAAATTTCCACATCACCTGAACATGATCTTCATAAACGTCACATATCTCTTCCCCTCGATCCATCGCAACTCCGAGCTTCTTCTCCTTGGTAACCTTACTCACTTTGATTCTTTGAAGAGACGGGGTCGCTAAAGTGCCCAAATAGGCTTCAGCAGCCTCAAAGACTTCATTCAAGGACAGCCCTTGAAACTCATCTATTACAATGGTGAGGTGAGAAGATGAGGTGAGAAGAGAAGCGCCGGGAAATGTTATGGAGGCTTGAGAAGAAGTAGTTTCGAAACTCATTAGGAATGAAGTCATTGGCAATACTTCTAAGAAGCATTGCAGAAGCAGCAACAGTGGCTATCGCAGGCAAAATAGCCTTTGTATCAGTCATTTTCAAGGCCAAAGTTTTGTTGGAGAGTTGGACTAAAAAGTAAAATGGGGATTTGGAAAATTATGAAGATGAAATTGGTTTGCCTTAGAATATTTTGGCAACCTGAATATATAGAGATTTCTAAGAGAAAGTTGTAACAAAGACTTCCATTAGAGGTGGTCTTTCATTGACTTTTGAATTTTCAAATTTTCGTACATTTGCAGAAAATAGTGTTTTTGAATTTTCTAAGTTGAAATTTCGTAATGTCATCGGTCTTTGTGGTCATATTAGCTTTTTGAGCCTCGCCAAATGTTCTTGTAGAATTTTTTAATATTATGATATTAAGTTTACTCCAATATTTCATATAAATCAAACGAAACAAGCAAGTTCTATGTTATTCTAACACATCAATTCCAACCATCGTTGAAAGTTCTATTTTATTGTCCACTATCATGAAAATTGTTGGTTAAACAGTCACTCGTTTATTATTTTAGGCTATAAAAGCATGACTTGGATGATCACACTGAGAGAAAGCTATTCAGCTTTCTTTTTTTTATACTAGTAATATTCTATTTTAATCTAATCTAAACTATAAAAGAAGGGATTGAAAAACTCGAGAGATTTCTAAGAGAAAGTTGTAACAAAGATTGTTCCATTAAAGGTGGGCTTTCATTTACTTTTGAATTGACCTCTTCAAAATTTCGTACATTTGCAGAAAATAGTGTTTTTGAATTTTCTAAGTTGAAATTTTGCATAAGAAAGGTTCCCCTATGGACTCGGTGGTTCAAAGTTTTTTCTCTTTGGTCAGCAAGAGAAGTCGCCAACGCGTGTGAGAAAGAAAGACCCTTCATCGATTATGAAATATTGTTAACATGGTTAATTAAATCTAGGTCTTGACACACACAAACATATGCAAGCATGTGTTATTAATTATTCTTTTTCTTCTCAAGATTTCTTCATTTCTAGAAAAAGAGAAATAGGTGAGCCTAAAAATGAAACAAGTTTGATTTAATTAAGAAACATGTTTAAATTCCGATGGATAATTAGAAAGTAAAGGATATGACAAAGAATAACACTTTTGAGTTTGAGATGTAATGCACAATAATATTAAACTATGAGCCTACTAGAACACGTTGATATTTTATTTAATCCGATGTTTTGGTAATACAATAGAAAGACCATTAAGGAGTGTCATTAAGGTTATTACACATAAGGTAAGAAAATTAACCAGATTCAAATTCATAAACAAACAACCAATTACTGAAGTTCGGGCAGGCATCGTCTTCTGATTCAGGTTTTGTGCATTTTGTGTGCTCTTTGTTGGCTGGTCTTTGTCTTCACTGTTTCCAAGAGACCAATTCCAAACCCCAAAAAGATACTAGGCCAACAAGACCACTACTAAAAGTTCAATGATACCTGTAGCTAACTTTCCGGTGCTCCTAACACGATCGCAGTTCCAAGTTATCCTCTTTTACTTAACTCATTCCTTTCAAGTCTGTGTGATGGGACGGCAAGCAACAAAAGGATGTGTCACTGCCATTAATGGGATTAACAGAGCTTGCAGTTCATTCCATATTTGATGTTTCATCAAGCGGCTATGTTGAAGAATATCATTTGAGCGCTGCACGTCGATCGGTCTGTGCCAATTGGTCGTTATGTAGGTCCAGTTTTACTGCTCGCTGAAATTCAAAGTAACATTAAATCTTACAATAACGGTGATGTCATCGGTTTTTGTGCATGAATTTTTTAATCGTATTATATTAAGTTTACTCCAATATTTCACAGAAATCAAATTATTTAATCAATAAATATTTTTACAAAAAAAACCAGTTCTTTTTTGGCTCAATACAAACAAACGTAACAAATAAGTTCTATGTTTTTGTAAAGAGAGTTCTGTGTTATTCTAACACATCAATTCCAACCATCGAAGAAAGTTCTATTTTATTGTCCACTATCATGAAAATTGTTGGTTAAACCAGTCACACGTTTATTATTTTAGGCTATAAAAGCATGACTTGGATGATCACACTGACAGAAAGCTATTCAGATTTTTTTTTTAAATTTTATACAAGTGAGATTCTATTTTAGTATAATCTAAATTACACGAAGGAGAATCGAATTTGAGTGCAAAGTGGAGAGCACATCCACTTTAGTCAAATTTCCTAAGCTCATATGTGCAAAGCTATTCAAGTTTTTTAGTTGTGTTGTAAATTATTATTGTGCTATTAATTTCACAATAAATGGATATATTTTTTTTTTGGTGTGGGTTTAGAGATAATTATAGTGGGTAGTATGGGCATTGAGAAAAGTCAAACTATCACTACTACAAGAAGGAGCTAAGTTTGCCTTAGCCACAACGAACTAGCAATGGCCATTGATGTTTAATGACCACAGCTTATGTGCATCAGTTGCTTGTAATATATAAACCACAATTACTCTGTGGGTGAAAAAGAATTAGCCACTGACGTTGTGACCCATAGGGCTTGTGTCAGTATTCTATTATTCACTTTGCTTCACTAATCAGTCACAGAAAACCGTGGCTAATACTATATGCACTATTCAACTTTGTACTTTGCCACATTCAGCCCATGGCCAATAGTTAGTTGGCCACTCCATCCAATAGTTAGTTGGCCACTCCATCTGTGGCCAATTTTGTATATGTCAAATAAAATCATTTTTGTTTGACATTGGGAGAATGTGCATGAATAAAAATGACAGATTTAGTTAATGGTAAAACACGCAATTACCAGAATCACGTGATCTGTGTCCAATTCATGACACTCTTTGGTCATATGTTGTCTTTGGCTAATAAGAATATAGGCCACCAGTGAACACTGGCTTATAATGAGGTTTTCTAGTGTTGTATTCAGCTCATATGTTGTCTTTGGCTAATAAGAATATAGGCAACCAATGATCATTGGCTTATAATGAGGTTTTCTAGTGTTGTATTCAGCTCAAGAAATGAATTGACTCATCAACATGTTCATTAATGAAAGTTTGATATAAACCCAAAAAATGGGCCAAAATTAATAATAATAATAAAAACATGAGTTTTTCCCAAGAATGCTTGATTTTTTGGGTTAATATCTAATTTTTCTACTCTTAATTAATGAAACAACTTTTTTTGGAGGACATTTTCTATTAACAGGGGCAATAATATGCTAAACTCACACACTACACAGATACTATGACTCGAATTCATAACCTTTCATGGGGGTGCAATTGCTCCAAACCACTATACTAGTGGGTTCTTTGCATCAAAACAACTTTTTCGCTGTTGTTAGAAGCAATAATTTAATCTACGGGGAGGGGATTCGAACTTGGTGCAAGGGGGTGGGCTCACTGCCCCGCCCAACTCGCATAACTTAATCAAAACAACTTAAGTTCAAACAGGGTATGGCCCAGCAAAAAAAAGGGCATTGACTTGCAGACCACTAGTCTCATGTTCGACATGCCACTTTGGTAGTGTGTGTATGTGAGAAACCCCCGTCCCTTTTTACTTTAGACTATTATTTGTATTTTTTAAAAAATTGTTCAATGTTGTGATGGTAATGCGGCATCCTAGTATCTTTGGAATATGTAATGTATACATAAGCACATGGACGCCCTAAAAGTTAGGTGTAAAAATATCAATAAAGAAGCTAAAAAGTTTACGCCCACACACAACTTCTTTTCAAAAATTACAAACATTATTTGATCAAGATTTCTTAAGAGATTTCAAAGAGGTTCCAGATGATTTTTGAGAGGTTTTAAGCCTCTTGTTGAGGCATTACATATTCCATGTGGTTAATTACAGTTTAGTACCCTGTGGTTATACCTTTAAGACATGTTAAGTTCCTATCTTAACTTTTACAATTACATTATTGAGTATATTGCTCTCCCAAATACTGTTTCAGTATTCATTTCCAACCGATGATTTCCCGATTACTTTCAAACCGATAAGTGACCATATTGTGGTCCAATTACTTTCAAACTGCTCCATGTCTATTCAATTTGGTTTGTTTTTAAGTTATTAATTCATCAATTTCCAATTAGATTTGTTATCACTTTGCCATGTATTAGTAATTTGGACTAGTTTGCCTATCATCACTTGCCAAAAAAATTAAAAATACATGGATTATTCCTAATGAACCCTACCAGTTTTGGGTTTTGATCTAATTTTCTATTTCAACAATGAGGTTTGTGTTATTATGCGGTTTATCAATGAAAAGAAAACCCAATGAAACGACACAAGACCAAATGAAAATGAAAATAATAAAATAACCTAAGTTTTAAAACCAAATTTAATTGAATGCAAAAAAAAAAAAATATATATATTATTTGATACAAATACAAAAATCAAATCACACAAAGGAAAGCTCAATCAGATCGACGACGATGTATTACCTAATGAACATACTTGGCAGCCTCTTTGTTGCTCGTCAAACATTACATTAACTCTTGCTCTCCTCCTCCTCCTCCTTCTTGTGGGTGCTCTTCTTTTGTACATATGGTGTTAGTTTTAGGCTCATAATCTTGTTGAGTTTTCTTCTCCAGGAGGAAATTGATGAGGCCTTGGAGTGAAGTTTGAGCATCTCTGCTCTTCATCAACTCTCTTGCAACGTCTGCTGGGGTGACTTTAACCTCTTCTATAAGTCCTTCGATCTGCTCGAAGAGTTGGTGATGGCAGAGGCCATGGTAATTGAATACCAGCTGCTTGAATGCAGAAATGGTGCAATATGACATGTGGATGTGCATGTCCATGCGCCCAGGTCTCACCAGCGCAGGATCTAGCTTCTCCTTATGATTTGTTGTCAAAATTATTATGGTTTCGTCAGTACAACATGGCCCAGGTAACCTATCGATGAAATAACACACTTAATAAGATCATACGTATCTCTACAAGGGATCTTGTAAATTTATATTACCGGACAAATGCTTACGTTGACGTTGTCAGACTAAGAATATGAACCACACATTCATGCAAGAACCAACCTGATTAAGTCCAAGTTCACATTATAGCAACATAAAGTGATAGGGAGCTAGGAACCTTGATTTTATACAAAACTAATCATGCTCTAAAAGTAAACTGACCTGATTTTTCCTGGTACTCCATTCTTCATTCTCCGTTTCCGATTTTGCAGCATGATTGTGCAATCGATATCTTCGATTACAAGTGTAGATTGGTCAGGCATGGCAAACAACCTTCTCTTCAAATCAGAATTGGAACCAACATCTGCTAGCTGTCATAGTTAAGGTGATTAGCGATGGCTGCAATCAAGCTGGACTTGCCTGTGCCAGGAGGGCCGTATAACAACGATATTGCTATACAGTAAGGGCCTATTTGATAACCATTTCAATTTTAGTTTTTAGTATTCATTTTTCATTAGAGTATAGAGGGAAAAAAAGAGAGAATGTAAGTGAGAATGAGAGCGGAGATGAGATTGAGAAAGAAGATGAGAGAGGAGGATGGTAGGGATGAGTAACAAAAGTGAAAAGAAAAACTAAAAACTGAAATCTATTTCAAATTGTTTACACTTTCAAGTTTTTGCTGTCACTTTTCTTACTCCTCCCTCCCATCCTCCCCTCTCATCCTCTCTCTCAATCTCATCCTCACCCCAATTCTCACTCTCATTTTTCCTCTATACTCTAGCACAAAAACGAAAACTAAAAATTAATATTGAAATGATTACCAAACAGGCCCTAAATATTTGCTCTATTGTAATGTTTTTTTGTTCATGTGATAATTACACAGAACCTTTAAACGTCCAAGTGGTATATTAGCAAATTCTCTTAGAATAGTGAAGTGTTAGTAGCTAGTAACTTGTTAGTATGTTATTTGTTAGTAATTATAAATTAATATGGTTGAGAAATGGCTCCAATTAAAAAATAAAAAAAGAGAGAAACATTAACGCTTTGATGAACAAATTTTACTTTCCTTGAGTGAGTGTACTATATCTTGGAAATTTCTCTTGTAATTAAGATGCCTTTTTTATTATATAATTTTTTATATAATATATAAGCCTACTTGAAAAAAAACAGAGGCTAGGCAACGTTTAATGAAGGAGAAGACTCCTGTGTTTTCATATATCAAAGATGAATACATTACATAGTAATATAGGGCTGGGCTAGGCTATACAAGGAAAGTGCTGTAATTACAAAGAATCAAGATCCTATAATCAAGACCTATACAAGGTAACTAAATCACAATTGTCTCCACATAATCTGTGATATGATTTGCATATTTCAACACTCCCCCTCAAGTTGGAGCATGGATATTGTGCATGCCCAACTTGCGGCAATGAGCTTGAAACATGAGTTTACCAAGTGCTTTGGTAAACAAGTCTGCAACCTGATGTTTAGATGGTGTGAAATGAGTTGTGATAAGCCCAGCTTGAATTTTTTCTCAAATCAGATGACAGTCTAGCTCTATGTGTTTGGTACGTTCATGAAAGACAAGGTTAGCCGCAGTGTGTAGCGCGGCCTGATTATCACAGTGAACTGGAGCAGGTGCGGTATGAAGGACTCGAAGATCTTGTAGCAGAAAACGTAGCCATGTGAGTTCACAGGTAATTGCTGCCATTGATCTATACTCGCTTCCGCAGAAGATCGTGATATTGTATGCTGCTTCTTGGTCTTCCAAGATATCAAGGAGTTACCTAAGAAGATGCAGTATCCCGTAACGGAGCGCCTTGTTGTAGGACACGACGCCCACGAGGCATCACAATAACCTCGTAGCTGCAAAGAATTGTTGGATGGAAATATTAATCCTTGGCCTATTGACCCCTTCAAATATTTCAACACACGCATGGCTGCTCATGGGCTAAAGCTGAGGACTTGTACAGGATATGAAATGTCAGGCCTTGTTATTGTGAGATAGATGAGACGTCCCACAATTCTTCTATAACAAGTGGAGTCTTTCAACAATTCTCCTTCTGTCGACTTAATTTTAAGTCTTGTTCCATGGGAAAATCCACAGTACAAGCCCCTAACAAACCAACATCATCCAATATGTCTAAAATATACTTTCTCTATGAAATGGAGATGCCTTCCTTGGAGCAAGCTACTTCAATTCCGAGGAAATATTTTAGCAAACCAAGATCTTTGATTCGAAATTGATGATGGAGAAAGTCCTTTAATTGTTGTATGGCAGTAGGATCATTTCCGGTTATGATCATATCATCAACATAGACCAATACCACAGTGATGGATTTACCTTTTACACGAGTGAACATAGAGTAATCAGCCCTTGATTGTCGAAAACCAGCATGATGAATAGCTGTGGAAAATTTGGAAAACCACTGCCGTGAAGCTTGCTTTAAGCCATATAAAGATTTCCGAGTCGACAAACCAAGTGCTCCCCCTGCGACGAAGGCCAGGTGAGGGTAACATGTAAACCTCTTCCTCCAAATCACCATGGAGAAAAGCATTCTGGACGTCTAGTTGATGAAGAGGCCAAGTGTGATGAGCAGCCACTGCTAATAAACATCGAATAGTGACCAATTTGGCCACCGGGGCAAAAGTCTCGTAATAATCCAAACCTTCAGTTTGGGTGTAGCCTTTCGCTACCAGCCGCGCCTTATAGCGCTCAACAGAGCCATCTGATTTATGCTTGATTTTGTAAACCCAACGGCTCCCAATAGCACGTTGCCAGGAGGTAGTGAGGTGAGAGTCCATGTATGATTTTGTTCAAGAGCCTGCAATTCAGCTGCCATGGCTTCACACCACTTGGGATCAAGGTTAGCCTGTGCAAAAGAAGTGGGTTCGACACAGGTAGTAATATTATGCAGAAAAGAGCGATATGAGGAAGATAAATGAGAAGAAGAGAGATATTTGGAGAGAGGATAGCGAGTACCTAACACCGAAGAAGATGATGGAGTGGGAGTAGGAGCAGTCACCAGTGAGCATGCGTAGTTGAGGAGGCGTACGTTGGGTTGCCGAGAACGAGTATTGCGTCGAAGTGCTGGAGAGGAAGAAGTTGAGATGGGATTATCGGAGGATGTTAAAGGAGCGAGGGTTGCTGGTGGATCGAGCGAAGAGACTAGAGAGATGATGTCGAGATCTGTGTTGAGGTCGGCGTTGGGATGTGTATCGGAAGGGTGGTGATGGGTATCTGAGGAGAGGGAAACTGTTTCTGAGGAGGGTTTATTTGTTTCCGAGGTGATGATGGGCTGCTCGAAAGTGGCATCAGAAGGAAATGGGTCATGTGGGTGGGATGGCAAAAACTGGGCCGTGAGGGAGTGCTGTTTGGGTGTGCTGAGAAATTGTGGAAAATTGGAATATGTGTTCGTGGAAGACCACGTCGCGACTGGACAAGAATTGGTGAGATACGAGCTCATATAAACGATAAGCTTTTTGCCCTGCGGGATAGCCAACAAAGATACAACGTCGAGCCCGCGCATCAAATTTGTGGAGGGAATTTGTTTGAGTGGCGTAGCAAAGGCAACCGAAGACACGAAAATGACGATAGGAAGGTGGGGTGTGATAGAGAACCTCATGGGGTGATCTTTTGGAGAGCACTAATGTGGGCAAACGGTTAATGATATAGGCTGTAGTAAGGATACTCTCTCCCCAAAACTTGAGGGGAACTTGTGCTTGAAAACATAAAGCACGGGCAACAGTGAGAAGATGGCGATGTTTGTGTTCCACAACCCCATTTTGTTGGGGGGTGTGTGAGTAAGAATGTTGCCATAGGGTGCCCATTTGAGCAAAAAAAGAACGCATGGATAGGAATTCTGCACCATTGTCACTACGCACCTGTTGAATGTCGCAATGAAATTGAGTTTTAACATAGGCAAAAAAAAGTTTGATCTTTTCTTGTGTTTCAGATTTAAGATTCATGAGGAACAACCATGTGAAACGTGAGTAGTCATCTACGATAGTCAAAAAATATCGAGCACCTGAGTTAGTGGGTAATCGATGAGGACCCCATATATCGCAATGAATTAACTCAAAAGGTTTATTGGTTGAAATTGAACTTAGAGAAAATGGTAATCTGGTCTGTTTGGCAAGAGGACACACATCACATTGAGAATGAAAATTAAATGAAATGGAAGGGACTGTTTGAGATAAAACACGCATTGGACCAGGAGACAAGTGACCCAAGCGTTTATGCCAAAGAAGAAGAAGTGGAGGACAACGCAGCAGCTGCTATTTGGGACCACGCTCACGAAGAAAATCTTCCGTGACCGGTACTAAATAGTACAAACCATCATGCTCCTTCCCCAACCCAATCATCTTCTTCGTTGTTAAATCCTGCATGATACAAAAAGTAGGGAAGAATGAGATAAGACAATGAAGATGACGGGTTAATTTACTGACGGACATTAAATTGACTCGGAAACCAGGAACACAAAGCACGTCTTCCAATTTTAGATGAGGAGTGATCTGAATAGAACCAAGACAAGAGATATGTGCCTGTGAAACCAGGAACACAAAACACGTCTTCCAATTTTAGATGAGGAGTGATCTGAATAGAACCAAGACAAGAGATATGTGCCTGTGAACCATTGGGCATGTTGACTGAAGAATTAGACAAGGTGGTTTTCTTAGGAATCAAATTGGGTGAAAAAGAAATGTGGTCTGTTGCACCGCTATCAATGATCCAAGAGTCATGTGATATACCTGTAGCATTTGCAAAGGCTTGAATTTTACCATCACCTCGTAAAAAGGACTTGATCTGATTAACTTCTTGAGGGGTGAATTTCAGATCATCCAAAGTTTGAGTAACAGTTCCCTTTTGTGGTTCCTGGGTGGTGTTGTTGACGCCCACACGCTTGTTCCTGTTGGGTGGCTGACTGCCTTTCCATGTAGTTTGTGCCATGTTGGGAAACCATTAAGGTAGTAGAAGCGATCAACCGTATGGGTGTCACCATTACAGTGTGTGCAATGTAAATTCTTGTTGTCATCGTCGTGCACTTTGCGAGGCTGTTTGTTGGTACTCTTTGATGTGTTCATGGCATGAACGGAACTGATTGTGCTATTCTCAGTTATTTGTCGCTGTCTTTCTTCTTGCAAAAGCATGGCATATGCCTTGCGCACCGTAGGTAAGGGAGACATCAGAAGCATCTGCGTACGAACAGACGAATAAGTATCATTTAGGCCCATAAGAAATTGTAGTACCTGTTCTTGTTGCTCTCTCAGCAAGCTCCTTCATGACTCCACACTTGCACGCTGGATCACATTGGCATGATGGCATGGGAAGATATGATCCCAACTCATCCCAAAGACCTTTAAGTATGTTGTAATATGTTGAAATAGACTGCTGGTGTTGTTGCATTTCAGCAATTTCTCGCTTGATCTAAAAAATACGAGACACATTCCCTTGAGAAAAACGCTCTTTGAGATCTGACCAAACCTCCGGCGGTGTTGGTATAAATTACAGTGTTAGCCAATGAAGAGCTAATGGAATTGAGAATCCAAGATTTAATCAACTGATTGCATCTCCTCCAAAAGAGGTATTTGGCGTTGGTTGTTGGCGGTGCCTTGATTGTGCCGTCAACGAAACCGAGTTTGTTTTTTGCTTCCAAGTTGATCAACATCGGCCGACTCCAAGTTGCATAATTGTCACCATCTAGAAGTTGCGTGACAAGGGTCAGACCTGTTTGATCCTCATGGTGTATGTAAAAGGGATCAGAGGCATCAATGGTCTCTGTATCTTGTGTGTTAGGCTTGATGCCTGAAGGTTTTGGTGTTTCATCGTTGCCAGCCATGTCTCAGTGTTTGCGGAAGGTGTTAAAGGTGTGTGAGTCACCAGGAATGGTGCTCTGATACCATGAAAAAAAACAGAGGCTAGGCAACGTTTAATGAAGGAAAAGACTCCTGTATTTTCATATATCAAAGATGAATACATTACATAGTAATATAGGGCTGGGCTAGGCTATACAAGGCAAGTGCTGTAATTACAAAGAATCAAGATCCTATAATCAAGACCTATACAAGGTAACTAAATCACAATTGTCTCCACATAATCTGTGATATGATTTGCATATTTCAACACTACTCACTCATATTTTTTCTTATTGATCTTATATATTTAAGTTACGACTATTGTTATTATTAGGCTTCATTATTGATATGTCCCTCAAATCTTAATCTAGTCTTACTTTGCTTACTAAAACTCAATTTGCCTCACATAAACCTCAAATCTTAATCTCGTATCTACTTTGCTTCATATTCTTCAACAACTCTTTTAGAGAATCTAAGTCTTTCAATGTTGCACGAGTGGGAACACTCGTTCAATGAAGTGTTAGTTAGGTTGTTGCCACATGTGTAAAACTTAATATATATATATATATATATAAGAAAATTTATGATAATATAATATTGCTTTTAAAAGAAAAACTTTTTGTCAAAAAATTTGTGTATACTACTATTTGTCCCGTTAAATTACCACGCTAATGTCAACTTATCCCTTCGAACTTCTTTTTTTGGGTTAATTAAAGACCTAAAATATATAAAATAGCGAATATGGGGAATTGGCTTTAATTTTTTTCGAATTTCATTCAATTTTCTGATAATAGTAAAGGAAAATTTATAGCTTTAAGAAAAAGAAAATTTAAGCTATTAAAATGCTAAATATATAAGTAAAAAAATTAAAAACAGAAGAGCACCCTTTAATTTCTAATGGAAGATATAAAAATGACTTCTTTTTGTATATATACAAATGGAATAGAGGAAAAACTCTAGAACAAGGGACCAATAAGCAACACTAACTAGCCGAGGCTTAGCAACTCCAATTAGATTGTCAAGAAGCCCAGTACCAACCCAAGAAGGAGTAATTTCAAAAATACACATACTTAGATCCAAATTAAAACTCCAATTGGCAAGATCAACCATGCCATTCTTTTCACGACAAATGTGGGCCACCACACAGCTTCCAATCTCCGCATCATTTCCAAGCAACAAAAAAATTAAACCAGCAAGAGGATGCAACACATCAGAATTCCGCAAGAGAGTAACAGCAACATTAGAATCCATCTCTACTAAGAGGCTGGAAATTCCTTTATCCATAGCTAACTTGAGACCAAAGAAAGACCCCAAAGTTCATCTTCCAAAATTTCACCATTCCCTAGATTTACTGCAAAACCACCAAACCAATCTCTTATAACACCCCATTACTTCCATATCATCATCATAAGTATAGCCTTTGTTGTAATGGTTAATTTGATCATATTGTATTTAGTTTACTCCAACATTTCACACAAATCAAACTATTTAAATCAAAAAACATTTTTGCAGAAAAAAAATTGCAAGTTCTACTTAATTTTTTTTTTCATATATATTATGAAAACTGTTGCTTGTAATAAGTTTATTATTTCGGGCTATAAAAGCATGACTTAGATGATCACACTCTTTGTTACATAAGCTGTTCATATTTATAGTGTTTCAGAATTAGAACGTTTTATTGATGTGATATTTTAAAGAGTTGTTTAATTCTTGATACTATTAATATGTAACTATTGGGTCTTTGGATATGTAGATATAAGCGCATGCATGAGTTTTTATTTTTAGTTATATACCCATTCTTAGAAAATTAACACACAAAAATTAACAAAAAATAAGAAACTTAAAAAGATATTTAGTTATATACCCATTCTTAGCACTAGTGGATAAACCCTACACCATTTAATTTTATAAACAAACAAAAACAAAAACCTAAAAAGTGATAACTGGCCCTATAGAATTAAATTTTGATTATTAAATTACGTTGATACCCTATTGAATGTTTTGGGTTTTCTTTTATGAGGTTTTGGGGTTAGGCTTGTTTTAAGAAATCGATGGTAGTTTTGTAATTTATAGGAAGTTCAAAGCTCCTTTATTATGTTGTAAATGGGCTTTGGGTATGTTTTTAAAGTTCATTTCATGTATGATTTTTTATTTGAGCCCTTATATTAGGTATAATAATGAATTTCCTAAAATTAAATTTACATCTCCATTGAAGCAAAAACCATATTTACAACATTTACATTTACTTGAGATACAAAGGACATATAAATATGACTTTAGTCAACATTAATGCGACTCTTATTTTCCAGTTTACGTTAATGCTACACTTAGAATAATGTGTTTTTTTTAATAGGGAAAAGCGATAGTACACTTAGAATAATGTTTAGTTGCTAAATTAGTTTACGAAATTCACATAGCGAATGATTTGTACATTTAAAATGGGAAAAAAGTTTTCTAAGGAAAGTTTTATTCTAACATATCTTATATCCTTTTTAAATACTCTTTTGTCCACACTAGCAAGAGTAGGGGCCCATTTTAGGATAAAATGACAGAAATAATTTTTTACACCTGTCCGGCGAATTAAAATGACAGAAATTATTGCTACATGAATCCCACATGTTACAGAAAAACCAACCTGAAATTTCCACACCTGTCCGGCGAATTAAAACCCATTAAAAATAGGATTCCGCATCCCAGTGGGAATACATGAGAGCCTTATAAATACTCATTTGGTCTCTTAACCTCATCTCATCACTCGCCGTCTTCATTCTCATCACTCTCTTGCTCTCTTCACTACTATCGCTGTGTTTTAGGAAAGATGATGATCTCCAACTACAATAACACAAATACTTGTTATGGCTATGGCTATGGTTCTCAATATCAACAATTATCTACAGAACATGAGGAATTGAGACGAAAAAGGAAGGTGAATAAGTCTGATCAAATTCAAGAATTACTAGTACAAAATAGGAGGAGGAAGATTCATAACGAGAAGATGAAGCTGGTTTATGGGTCTTGCTATCTTCCCAAAGACAACCCAGACAAGCCCCTCGGCGAAGACGCCCACTTCATCTGCCACGACGGCCAGACCATCGGCGTGGCAGACGGCGTCGGCGGCTGGGCCAAGATAGGCGTCGATGCGGGCGTGTACGCAAGGGGACTCATGAACAACGCCAACCAAACGGCCATGGACATGACCCGAGCTGCAGCAGCCGCGGTCGATCCAAGAAATGTGTTGAACCAAGCATACGCGAACAACGCCGGAGTACAAGGCTCGTCCACAGCTTGCATCCTCAGCCTCAACAAAGAGCGTGGGGTACTGCTCGCCGTGAATGTCGGGGACAGCGGCTTCATGGTGTTCAGGGACAGCAGGTGTTTGTACAAGTCTCCACCTCAGCAGCGCATGTTTAACTGTCCGTTCCAGTTGGGGAACCACGTCGGCTACGACCGTCCCAAGGCGGCCCTGGAGTTTGTGATGGAGGCAGTCCCGGGGGACATCATAGTGCTTGGGACAGATGGGTTGTTGGACAACATGTTTCCGAGTGAGATTGAGGATGTTCTTGTGGCGTATAGAGGAAGCGGTCGGGATTGTGAGGAGTTGGCTTCCGCCATAGCCAACCTGGCGCTGTTTAACTCGTTGGACAAGTACAGCGTTAGCCCTTTTCAGATAGAGGCTGAGAAGGCGGGGGTGGAGCACGCGGGAGGCAAGATCGACGACATCACTGTTGTTGTCGCCCAAGTTGTGGCTTCTAGTACCTCCTTCACTACACCAGCTAGCTTAGGTTTCGGTTTTGAACGCACAAATACAAAGAGAAAAAGAGAAGACTATATCACAAATACAAAGAGAAAAAGAGAAGACTATATTAGGTTTTGAACGCACCAATAGTAAATTTATATTTTTAACTGTATATATATAGTTATGCAAAAGCATTATTCTCTCTTCATTATCGTTTGCTCTTGATGCAGACTAAATCTTGATCATCCACATGAGGCTCACAAGCCAGTGGAGGTGCCTATAAGGGATAAAAGAATACAGATACATAAGTAAATTCGAAGTTGCAGTCTGCAAGTACATCAGGAGCATATGTACATGTAATCTAGTTGGAACTTGGAAGCACTTTATAGGGTTTCATTTTCTTTTAAGTAATTGCATTTATGTCACAATATTTTTCATAGTTAATTTGGAAAATGCGATTGAAAAATTATCTATGTTCCTGTTGATCAGTCCAAATGTGTTAATTTGGAACTTGGTACAGAGCTGATAATCCATTATATATTATGGAGTTGATTAAGTTGATTTTAATTTTAAAGAAAGCTATCCTCTAGGTTCTTTGAATCGATCAATATGCCGGATGTAAGATCTTAGGTAGAAATTGGAAAAAAAAAAAGAAGAAGAAATTCGACACAAATTAGCCTTTAATCTAGTGGTACGTATATCTCAAGTTCGAATTGCCCTCTTCTTTTGATTTTAAAAATACAATAAAATAGATAAAAGAACCAAATATAAAAGAGTCTACTAGCGAATTTTCTCATATGACTATAAGTTGTGTTGGATCGGGTTCCATCTATATATATGGCTAGTATTGGGTCGTATTGTGTCGGGTCGTGTTTGGATAATAAACGTGTCAATAATGCTCAATCCAAATCCGACCCATTTAATAAACGTGTCATGTCGGTCCGAGTCATGTTAAACATGTTAACCTATTTAACAAATCATTAAATATGTCACATGTTTAAGAGTAACCTGTTTAACAAATTATTAAACATGTTACAGCGTTAGCCCTTTTAGATGGAGGCTGAGAAGGCAGGGGTGGAGCACTCGAGAGGCAAGATCGACGACATCACTATTGTTGTCGCCCAGGTTGTGGCTTCTAGTACCTCCTTCACTACACCAGCTAGCTTAGGTTTCAGTTTTGAACGCACAAATACAAAGAGAAAACGAGAAGACTATATTAGGTTTACAAATTGAGGTTGTACTTCCACGTTATTACAATTAATACAATTCTTTATATATTTTTAATTCAAAAGTTTACATTACAATTAGCTGATGAATTGAATGTCGCATATAAATGCAATTTTCCTTCTCAAACCCTAACCCTAACACTAGCCGTCTTCTAGCCCCTCTCTCTCGCTCAGACATAACCGACGACCTCTCTTCTTCAATCCTCATCTCTCTCTCTCTCTCTCTCGCTCACACCACCATCGTCATCTCATCCCTGACCTTGGAGATTCCAAAATGGCTTTTTTTTTTCTAGGCGCTAGCTGTTGCATTCCTAAAAGGACACAAATTAATGTGCAAACAAAAAATTAAAAATGCCCGCAAGTGCACGAATCTATCGAAGTATAGATTATGTAAATACGGGGTTCGATCCCACGAAGAACTTGTCGGTTCCCTATAAGTTCTAATTCGAGTACAAAGAGAACACTTAATTAACACACCACAATGCTCAAATGCAAATTTGAAACTAAAAAGAAAGTAGAGAAATGTAAAAGAAACAAACAAAACAAAAAAAGAAATGTGCTGTGAACAGTAACCAGCGACCGGTCGTCAGGTATGAGCGACCGGTCGTCAAGCAAAAGCGACCGGTCGTCAGGAAAAAGCGACCGGTCGTTGTTCACAGAGTCATTTTCTCTGCTTTTCAGTTTCGACCTCTGTCCAGTTTTTGACTTATAACTTTCCAACCGTATGTCCAAAATTCACGTTCTTTATACGGTTGGATTCAGCACAGAAAATGAAAGAACACAACGCGGGCCAAAAGTCCAAAACAATTACAGAAACAAATAAAATTCAGTAACAAAGACTCATACGTGTCGAACACGCAACTCACACACACATTGGGGGGGGGGGGGTTTGATTTGTTTGAAGTGACCTATTTCTATTGCATGAAAGTAAATGGACTTTGAAATTAAATGAGAATGGCAGAGATGAATTATCAAAATGTGGAATCAAGATGTAACAAACACTAGGGTTTCGGAATCCACCCTAAACAATTCTACCCAAGTTCATGAATACTCAAGTGATGAACTCTAAACGTGTTGATGAAAATGTTCGCAATCAAGATCAGTACGAGTGACTCAAGACGCATTGATTCTCTCTAATATACGTAAAGTGCAGTACGAGTGCTACAATACTTGTGCCTTCCCTATAATCGAATCTAGGTGTGCTTAGTACTTTGATTCAATTACAAGAAAAACCCATTAAGTTCAAAGAGAATATGAACATCACAAGAATCCTAATAGCATGGTGTTTACATTAGGTATTCAAGAAACCAATTCACATGGATGATTCTTACTTCATCCATTCATTGCTTAGGAAAACATGAAGATACACATAATCCCAACAATCTCAAGAAGCATGCTTTCAAAGGTGATCAATCAAAGAAGAACATACATCAAGGATAGATTAATTTGGTGAATTGGAATTCATCAACAATATCTAGAAATTCATACACTCAAGCATCAAAACAATAAGGTAATCATGTTTAGGGCTTCAACCTAAGCCCTAACTATGGAGTTTAGTTCCTCATAATCATTCCAAATACAAACTCAAAATAAAAATAGAAAGAGTTTACAGATTTTCAAAAAATGATGAAAGCTTGAAGTCTTCAATGGTGGAAGTCTTCTTCTTCTTCTTCCTTGGCTGCACCTGGTTCTCTTTGCTTCAACTCTCCAAAAAATCTGCTCTCCAGTTGTGGAATCCTGGAATGGCCTAATTTCCCACGATCAAAAGGCTCCCAATATCAGATTGCCATTTTCTTTTTGCTTTCCTCTCTCCTCCTTTCCAGCTTTCCTTTTAGTATTCTATTGCCAAAGTTTCCACCCATTGTCTTCTTGTCCCCTTGCAAATGATGAAGCCTTGTCTTAAGGTATAATCCAAGACTCCAATTGACTCAGGAAATTCCACTCAAATGCAATCCATTGTTACCAAAAGGTGTGGTAACAAGTAGAAATAAAATGCTATTAAGTGGGGGTGAAAACTGGGCCAAAACAAACATCCAGAGCCAGCATCAATTGTCCGATCAGTTGGATAGGCTACACTTGCCCAATGGAGCTCAAATTTGGATATGTTGTAGTTAACATCCATTGGAACAAGTCTTATGAAGATCATCACCTCATCCAAGGACCGGAACATGCTGATCCAAGGCCACGAAGTTGACCTACGAAAATGAACAAAAACAGAATTTATATCAAATAATGCACTTTTATCTCATTTTCATACAAACCAAGGTAAAATCTAAGAAAACACAAAAAGGAAATAAAAAGCTATAAAATGTCAAGAACTAACTCAAAATAGTGGGTGAATAACATGAAAAATCATGTGTAAAAATGAACCGAACAAACTTCCCAAACTTATCTTTTGCTAGTCCTCGAGCAAAACAGAAACTAAAACAAGACTTGAAACAAACTTTCCGAACACTTTCCAAAGAGAGAGTGACTTATGCAACTGACTCAAAAGTTTTCACAAGAAAAACTCAGTTTAGACATTAGTCACAAGGTGGCAAAGTTCAGAACACAACACGCTCAAGTGTAGTAGTGTGATGGCCAAATGGAACTCACTCTCCAATTTCAGTTTTCACACAACTTCAAAAATCATACCAAGCACAAATGTAACTTCAAATCTCACCAAAGTTGTCCTCTCACAAATGAATCACTCGGAAGAGGGGTACAATGCAACACTCAATAGTAAATATGAGAATAGAGTTAAATCATACGGGACTTAACTCACAATTGGCAAGATGAAAAACATGCATGAATATGATCTCAAGAAAGATGCTAAACACTTAAAAGAAGAATGTGTGCAATTCAATCACATGACATTTAGGATCAATTTAGGTCTTTATTATAGGTTGTAATGGGGCTAAGGGTGTAAGGTGAGTAAGAAATGAAGGATATGGATACAACAAAGTCCAAGGAACTCATAATTCAAGAGCATATAATCGTTGACTAAAAGACTTTGAAACATCACGCTTAAGATTTTCAATTTTTTTTTGGGGTGATCAAATAGACCACAAAGCCTTATACCTCCACAATATTTTGATTCACACTCCTTCCTTTCATTCGAACAACCAAGAAACATGAAATTGAATTTGAAACCATTGCCACTTAACCACAACTCTTCTCTTTTCTTTCACCCTTTGAGTGAAGTATATATATATTTTTTTTCGAAATGTAATAACAAACTTCCCAAACTTAGCATGAAAAACACATCTAAATTAAAGCTCATGAGTTCCTTAGAAAGGTAAATTCTTGTTTTTCGGGCTAAGGCTAGAAGTAATAATTGGTTACTTGAAAGAAAAGGCATACATATAGGCTCAAGGTGGTTAACAATGGAAAATCATGCTTAAGCATGCATAGGGTTAGCTTGAAAGGCACAAACGGTCCAAAGAGGGCCTTAATATCATTTCTCAAATGTCATGTAATCAAATTGCACAATAATGAGTGTCTTTTAAGTGCTCAACCAAGTCAAAGAATAATGAGATCAAACAACAACTCGGATGACAAGAAAATAGGAATATGTGTATAACACTCATGAATTGAAGCAAAAGGCTCAAAGCTCACATTATTTGGTTATACAAGTCTAATTCATGCTTGATACAATTCTTTGGATCATGCAAGTCCCTCAACTGGAGAATTATGAAACAAATGGCAAGTGCATAGAGGGTTTCAAACATATCATGCTAGAACGATGCCATTTAGTGAATAACAATTTTTTTTTTTTAAAGCATTTTCAATCAAGTCATGTAAACATTCATCACAATCTCATCATATATGTCCGGAAAGTGACTTGAAAACAAAAAGACTCAAAACTGAAAGGAAAACAAAATAAAAGAAAGCAAGAGTTTAAGTGAACGAAAAAGACTTGCTATCCCTTCCCAAACTTAGAAATAAACATTGTCCCCCAATGTTAAAGAATTTATGCATCAACAATGTTATAACAAGAAATAAAGGGAATAAAGCAAGTAGAAACAAGAACAAACAAGAAATACAACTACAACACGGCTGCAAAACAAAACGAAATAAAACAAACAAAACCAAACTGAACCAAACAAAACAAAACAAGCAGAACAGTAAGCCCTAACAACAGTCCTACGCACGCAGAAATCCAACCCAAAGAAACGCACAAACCAAAATGAAAGCCCAACCCAAACGAAAGCCCAAAAGCGAAGGAAGTATATAAAACAAAGAAACTGAGTCAGAAGCACAAAGAGCGAGGACTCAGAAAATAGAAAAAAGTGGGCCCTAATGTCTCGGCTCCTGTGAGTCACGGGTAACCAAGCGAGAGACGTGCCGACAAGCAGAGGTCTCTCTCACGGTCCCAAGCCAGGAATTATTGCCTTCATTGGAAGGCGTGATGACTTTCGTTTCTTGAAAGCGCTGAAAGGCGGAAATGCAATTAAAGGGGTTGGGGGACAGGTGAGGCGATAGAGGGGGATAGGCCACAAGGGCCGCGCCAAACCAGGAAGCGCAGTGGCTAGGGTTACGTAGAAACTAACTCTATAAAAGAAGAAGAGAAAGAGTTGGGGAAAAACACACAAGCTCAGAAACACACAAAAGAGAAAAGAAAGAACAAAAGAAAAGAAAGTTCAAATGGCCTCTTCCTACCCATTCTCGTTGGATCTCAACCTAGCTCAACCAACTCAGACTCAGGGCCAAGCAGTGGCACCAGTGTGATGCCCTACTTTGCCTGAGCACGGGGGCACGTGACAGTGAATGACTCGATACTGCTGGACAACGATGTTGCCCTTGGAGTTGCTAGAAATCTAGTGACTCCCAAGGATATACGGGTGCTGGGATCAAGGGATGACAACCGGGTCGTGAGCGATGCTCTAGCACTAAGCGTGCAAAGCACCGCAACAGTCGCAAGTGTCGGTCATCGCCTAATCGCGAAGTCCCATGAGGTGGAGGTGCTAAGAGGTCAGTTGGCGGAGAGCGAAGTATGGTTGAAGAGTGCCAGAGTATTATTAAAAGTTTAAAAACAGAAAGGGCAAGGATACTAGAGGTGAATCGACACCAGCTGGAGGCGTTGCGGGAAGAGAACAAAAATCTCTCAAAGATGGTAAGTGTTTATGCTCATGACATGAGAAAGCAGCTGGAGGACATAGACCGACCGGGAAAACGCAAGAAAACAGAACGCGCGAGAGTGGTTACGCTCAAGCTAAGAATGCAATCTTTGGGAGCTCGAGTGATGAGCCCCAAGAGGCTGTGCGTGAAGCCCCGGAAGTGGATAGCCGAAGGGCTAAACTCAAAGGTCCAATGGTCGAGACACCGAGCACTGGGAAAAAATGATTCTAGTGTATTATTGGTGTGCTTGTGTGCTTTGCCCTTTCCGTGTATTTTTTTTTTTAAATTTTAAATTTCTCGTTTCCGGAAATAAAAGAAAAGAAAGTTGCAAAAGACAAAGAAGAAAAACAAAACGCACTTCCCCAACTGAAAATAAAAGGAATGCGACAAACGAAAAAAAACACAAAACACACTTCCCCAACTGAAATAAAACAAAAACGACAAACTGAAAAGAAATCAAAACACAATGCACCAGAAAACAGGGCGGGAAAGAAAGTAAAGTGAAAGCAGAAATGCTTCCCTGTTTAACTTGACGCAACCGCAAATTGCGCAGGAAATGCGAAGTGGTGTCGGCTCCCCTATGAGCATATGTCTATTTAAATCACTTCTCGGTTGAAAGGAGGAGTACCCTGCATTTCATCCTACAAACTCAAGAAAAAACATCAAATAGTCCAGACAGAAAAATCAATGGCATTCTCAGATATGCACGTTGATGACCTTAACCTTGAGTTGTCGCTCGCCCCACCGAATGCCCGGATAAAGGCTCCTCCAAACCCTATTTTCCCAAACTCCTCATACCATCATGGTTCGGCCTCGAATTTCTCTGAAGCCATGTCGTGGAGGGCAGTAAACTGTCAGGAGACTTCCAGTGGCAGATCACCTGCATGTGGCGCAGAGGTCGGACAAGCTGGCAGTGGACGAGTCCCATAATTTGACCGTGCTCAACGCGGTCTCTGCCACAAATTTGGGCATGCGCCTCCTGGCGAGACACGAGAGTGCGGGGCACTGAGTGAGGAGGTGGCAGCCCTGAAAGCTCAAGTGGCGGACCTCCAGAAGCGGCTCTCAGCGCGCCAACCAGCATGTAGAGATGCTGCAAAAGAGGAATGAAGATCATGTAGAGCTGTTGCAGGTTCTACAAGCAAGAGCAGATAGAGGCAATTAGCAGAAGCCTCAGGTGGCGCAGAATGCAACAATGAACATGTGATTAGGAATTTTTATGTATGCATTTTCAAGTTGATATATGTAATCACATGTTACGAAATGAATAAGCATTCACGCCCAATTCCTGCTTGTGCATTAATGAATTGATAACACTTCCCAAACTTATATGAAACACTGTTTATAACGGATGGAGATTTAAGATTAAACAATGCCATATAGAAAAATTGGGATGAAAGATCACAAAATAAAAGAAAGAGTAAACAAACAAAATTTAAACTAACAGTAAAAGGTTGAAATAAACAAACTAACAACCGTCTTAAAATAAAACCCAAAAACAAAATAAACGAAAAGTTCAAAAGGGTACAATACTCAAAGAACTACTGATCATCATCAGAATCATCACCATCATCAGCATCATCAGCATCATCAGCATCATCAACATGTGCAGAGGTCCGGGTTGACCTGGCATCTGGAGGTGCGTCCAGAGAGCGTCAATGGAGGTGCTGAAGCATCTGCAAGTCCCAAATGGCTTGGTGAGAGGGCTCCCAAGCAGAAGTGTCGACACTTGGGAGCAGGTGGAAATGGCTGTGATGAGGCCGGCCTGTGTGGTGGTGGCATACGAGGCTGCACTGGAGCAGGTGCAGGTGCAGGTGCATGTGGATGTGCATGGCGCCTCTGAGAGATACTCTTGGACACAGAAGTGTCCGAAATAGGACCCATGGGCTCAACATATATATCATTAGAGCGAGCCCGAACACCTGAGCGTTCACAAATCATGCTAACAAGGCAAGGATAATAAATAATACTTTTCTTACGTGCACAAGCCTTCAAGCGGGCAAAAATAATATCACAAAAGGGTAGGGCAAAAGTTCCCTCATGCAACACTTTCAGGATCTTGACCCCTAATGCGGGAATTTCCGACCGTTGACTGGATGGATAGATGTTGTGGCGCACAAAGCTCCACAGGATGGCAAAGTAAGGTGTCAACTTACCCCTGAATGAGGACGGTCTTTTTGGTTTGAGATGCAAAGGCAGGAGGGTCAGCATAAAATAGTGTTTCAGCTGCGCTTTGCATGTCACAATCCCTAACCAGTAATTGCATCCAATTAGAGGTATCCTGCTCAGGTATGTGAAGAACCTCAGAGATAATGGAGGCGTTAAGCTCAAAATTTTTGCCCCGAACCTTAATGGGCACATATGCATAATCTATACGCTTCTTTTTCTCCTCAGGGAAAGCAGTATAAAACTCTCGCACTATGGATTCATTGTATTTTTTATAGATACGAGCTAAAGGTAAGAGGTTTATGTCCCTAAGAAGGTGCTGGACTTGAATAAGCGCATTGGTTTGGATGGAGGGACTAAGATCTAGGTTACGCTCAGTAACCACAGTGGCAGTGAGCATTGCCTCTTCCGATTGAGGTGCACTTCCTGAAGAAGATGCACCTCCTCTGGTACCTTTTCTAGCTCTAGACATCTAAGGAAATGAACCAATATACACAAAGCAAAACAACAACAAAGTTTATGCCACAAATCCCAAAAATGCAATATGCCACAAATATACCGATATCAAATCCAAAATGCATGCACATAGCCAAAATTGGCCACAATTCAATTATGCATCAATTTGAACGATTCAACAAATTAATCACAATGCAAAATACCACAATGCCACAATATAACCACAATGACAAAATTTCAATAATAAACACAAATATCAATGACAATGAATCAAATAAGAGATTGAGAGTGAGAAAAACATACCCAATTGAGCAACATCACACCACACAACCAAAAGTCACAACCAAAAACAAAAACAAAGAACAACAAGTTAGAAACAATAAGAAACAATAAGAAAAGCAATTAGAGTAAGAAAATCAAAGAGAAAACACCAAAGAAAAATCGAAAATTACCTTGGGTGAACAGTAACCCTAACTGAAAATCCTCCAAATTTGATGAAAACACTTGAAATTTCAAGGAATAGATGCCAAAAATGGATTCTACTCGAAAAAACAAGTGAGAAAAGTGTGATTTGGGTTAGGATTAGAGTGGGTTGTGAGGGATGTAGAGGGAGGGAGAAGAGAGAAAACGAAGAGAAGGGTGGGGGGGGTCTGTTGGGAAGAAGAAGAAGTGAGGAGAGAGAAGAGAGAAAAGAAAGAAAAAGACGGGACTTTTAAAAAAATTCGCGACGGGCGACCGGTCACAAGTGACAAGCGACCGGTCGCTGCAAGCAGTTTCAATTTTTTTTTCGAAATACCAAACGAGCGACCGGTCGCAAGTGACAAGCGACCGGTCAGTGGAAGAGATTCAATTTTAACTGAAATACGCGAAAAGCGACCGGTCGCTGGTGTTAAGCGACCGGTCGTTAGAAACAGATTCAAATTGAATGCAATTCGTGCAGAGCGACCGGTTGCTGTGGAAAACGACCGGTCGTTCGTGGTTTTTTTTTTTTTTTTTTTAAATTTTAAATTTTATTTTATTTTTATTTTTTATATAAATATTTTTATTTTAATTTTATTAAGGACTTACCTTCTCAACTCAGTTTTTTGCACCACAGTAGGTACATCAATGAAGTGGAGTACTTCATCTTCTTGATGCAAAACACTTTCGTGGTAAATCTTCAACCTATGCCCATTAACCTTCGATTCCTTTCCCGTGCTAATATGTCGGATATCAACTGCACCATAAGGGTAGACCTTAGTAATAATATATGGGCCCGTCCAACGGGATCGAAGCTTACCTGGAAAAAGCTTGAACTTAGAGGTAAAGAGTAATACTCTTTGCCCTATTTCAAACTTTTTCCTAATGATATGCCTATCATGAAACGCCTTTGTTTTTTCCTTGTAAATTTTTGCGTTTTCATAAGCATCATTGCGAAGCTCGTCCAGTTCGCTCAGTTGTAACCTTATGATATCTCCTGCTTCCTTCATGTCGAAGTTGTACTTCTTAATTGCCCAAAGGGCCCTGTGTTCAAGCTCGCAGGTAGATGACAAGGTTTACCAAAGATTAAGCGAAAAGGAGACATACCGATTGGAGTTTTGTAAGCAGTTCGATAAGCCCAAAGAGCATCGTTAAGGCGCATAGACCAATCCTTTCGAGTAGGACCAACAGTCTTCTCTAATATATGCTTCACCTCTCTGTTGGAAATCTCCACTTGTCCACTAGTTTGAGGGTGATACGGGGTGGACACCTTGTGAGTTATGCCATACTTCTTGAGTAGGGTCTCAAATGATCGGTTGCAAAAATGGGATCCTCCATCACTAATGATGGCCCTCGGTGTTCCAAACCTACAAAAGATATTAGCTCGAAGAAAGCTAAGAACAACTTTCGAATCATTAGATTTGGTTGGAATTGCTTCCACCCATTTTGAAACATAATCAACCGCAAGTAGAATAAATAGATTTCCAAAAGATGAAGGAAATGGTCCCATGAAATCTATTCCCCATACATCAAATATTTCAACAATTAGAATTGGATTTAAAGGCATTTGATTTCGAGATGAAATGTTACCCATCCGTTGACACCTATCACAAGATAGACAGAATTGTGAGGCATCTTTGAACAAGCTTGGCCAATAGAATCCACTTTGCAAAACTTTCAATGCTGTCTTCTTGACTCCAAAGTGGCCACCACATGCGTTCGAGTGGCAGAATGTGAGTATAGACTGAAATTCGGTCTCGGGGACACATTGTCTAATCACGGAGTCCGAGCAACACTTCCACAAATATGGGTCTTCCCACACATAGGACTTGGTAGTTTTCAGTAATTTGTCCTTTTGCCATCTTGATAAGTCCTTGGGTATATTTCCTGTAGCAAGAAAATTGATAATGTCAGCATACCATGGGTCAGAAACGTGTAATGCAAAAAGTTGCTCATCAGGAAAGGATTCACGAAGAGGAAGAGTGTCTTCTTCGGTATTGGAGTTAGTGATCAATCGGCTAAGGTGGTCAGCTACCACATTCTCCGATCCCTTCTTATCTCTGATTTCTATATCAAACTCTTGGAGCAACAAAACCCATCGTATCAATCTTGGTTTTGCTTCCTTCTTTGCCAAGAGATATTTCAAAGCTGCAAGATCAGAAAAAACAATTACTTTAGAGCCTATCAAATACGAACGAAACTTCTCTAAAGCAAAAATTACAGCTAGAAGCTCTTTCTCAGGAGTTGAATAATTCAACTGAGCATCATTAAGTGTACGGCTTGCATAATATATGGCATGCAATCTCTTCTCAACTCTTTGTCCCAATACAGCTCCAACTGCAAAATCAGATGCATCACACATTAATTCAAAAGGTAAATTCCAATTTGGAGGCATAATGATAGGTGCAGTTGTGAGAAGAGTTTTGAGCCTTTGAAAAGCTGCCAAGCATTCATCATTAAAATCAAAATTTGCATCTTTGGCAAGCAAGCTACACAATGGTCGAGAGATCTTGGAAAAATCTTTTATGAATCTTCTATAGAACCCGGCATGTCCTAAGAAGGATCGGATCTCTTTCACTGATGTGGGAGGTGGCAAACCGCTTATCACATCTACTTTGGCTCTGTCAACCTCAATGCCTTGACTGGAAATCATATGACCTAAAACAATTCCCTGTTGTACCATGAAATGACACTTTTCCCAATTGAGAATTAAGTTGCATTCCCGGCATCTTTGCAAAACTAAAGACAAGTTGTTAAGGCATGAATCAAATGAATGACCAAACACACTAAAATCATCCATGAATACTTCAATAAATTTTTCTACCATATCGGAGAAAATACTCATCATGCATCGTTGGAAGGTGGCCGGAGCATTACACAATCCAAATGGCATACGCCGGTAGGCGAAGGTACCATAAGGACATGTGAATGTCGTCTTGTGTTGGTCTTCAGGAGCGATGGCAATTTGGTTGTATCCTGAATAGCCATCCAAGAAGCAGGTAGTAACTGTGACCTGCAAGACGTTCAAGCATTTGATCAATAAATGGTAATGGAAAATGATCTTTACGGGTGGCGGTATTTAATTTTCTATAATCAATGCAAACACGCCATCCCGTTTTGACACGAGAAGGAATAAGTTCATTTTCCTCATTTCTTACAACAGTTATTCCTGACTTTTTAGGAACCACTTGGACCGGGCTTACCCACTTGCTATCGGAAATAGGATAAATTATACCCACATCCAATAGTTTCAGAATTTCTTTTTGGACTACCTCTGTCATGATTGGATTTAACCTGCGTTGAGCATCTTTTGTGGGTTTGGAATCAATTTCCAATAAAATTCTGTGCATGCATCTTGTTGGGCTTATTCCCTTGATGTCCGCAATACTCCAACCAATTGCTCCCTTGTGTTCTCTTAACACTCGCATCAACTTCTGTTCATTTTCCACATTGAGATTGCTAGCAATAATCACGGGCAATGTCTCTGTTTCACCTAAATAAACATACTTCAAGTGGGATGGCAATGGTTTGAGCTCTAACTCGGTGCCCTGTCAAGAGAAGGAACAAGCTTTTCAGGTATTGACTGGCAAAGGTATAAAATTTGGAGTGTACTTACGTGGTATGGCTGGACATGCATCAAGGAATTTCACAGCCTCAAGTAACTCATTATCAACAATCTCAGCAACTTGAGGATTTTGTGTCAACACCTTTTCTAATGAATCTGTACCATGAGTACTATTAAATGTATTTTGCACAATATGACACAATGTATCAATACGAAAACATTCATATTCATCATTGGGGAGTTTGAAGGCATCATATACTTTGAACTTTATTGTTTCCCCTTGAACTGTCATTGTCAATGTTCCTTGTCGAACATTGATCACAGGTATCTGCAGTGGCCATGAAAGGGCGGCCAAGAATCAATGGAAGATCCGCACCCGGAATAGGAGCTTCTTCCATTTCTAGCACCAAAAAGTCAGCGGGTAAAATGAGATCATTTACTTTCACAAGTACATCTTCCAAGATTCCTCTTGGATACCTCACTGATCGGTCCGCCAATTGAATGCTAACAGAAGTTGGTTTAAGATCACATAAGTTAAGAGCTTCAAAAACAAAATAATGCATTAGGTTAATTGAAGCACCTAAATCAAGTAAAGCTTTTTCAAACAATTTATCACCAATAATGCAAGGAATTGTAAAACTTCCTGGATCTTTCAATTTGGGAGGGAGCTTCCTTTGCAAAACAGCAGAAGCTTCTTCCGTTAGTGCAACCGTTTCATGATCTTGGAATCTCCTCTTGTTGGTACAAAGGTCCTTCAAGAACTTTGCATAACTCGAAATTTGCTTGATTGCATCCAAGAGGGGAATATTGACTTGCACTTTTCTGAAGGTTTCCAATATTTCCTTGGCTTGTTGAATTTTTTTGGAACTCATTAACCTCTGAGGAAAAGGAGCACGTAAGATATCTTCATCAGTAGGTTCACGACTTACCTTCTCCTTCCTTGCCCTTCTCGCAAGTTCATGCTTTGGGATCCATTCGGATGAAGAAGCTGCATGTTTATCTTTCTCCTTGTTGCTTTCATCCTTTTCTTTAGGCTCAGTCACTTGCTCAACCTGCATGTCATCAATATTGTGAATCAAATTTTCAGAATTATCAATTTCACCAATTACCTTACCAGTTCTCAAGGTAAAGCTTGAACATGCTCCCGCCCAGTTGGATTAATCACTGGTTGGCTAGGCATCATACCAGGTTCCTTTTGACTCAAAGCTGTAGCAATTTGCCCCACTTGATTTTCTAGATTGGCAATGGCCTTATTCGTTTTCTGCATGTGGGTGTCATTCCTCTGCATGTAGCTTTTTGTCTCAAGTGATGAAACTATCTGTGTTTCTAGCCATTGAAGCAACAAGTTCTTCCAAAGATTTTCCTGTAGATTGTGGTTGAGGTGGTGGTTGTGGTGGATTGTAATAGTGCATTTGACCATGAGGTAGGCGAGTATGTTGTTGGCCTTGAGGTGGTTGAGTTGGCCCTTGTTGAACATTTGAATTTTCACTTCACCTGAAATTCGGATGATTTCTCCACCCCGGATTGTATGTTTGTGAGAAAGGATCATTCTTAGGCCACTGACTTCTCTGAAATGAGCCCACTGCATTTGCTTCCTCATGTGCCAAGGGACAATCCTCAGTGTCATGACCAATTGTGGAGCAAAATGCACAAACTTTGGATGATCCCGGTGCCAATTTCTTCACCATATTGGTTAGGTTTGCAATCTGAGCTTCCATACTAGAAAGGGTACTTACATCATAGGATTCCCCTTTTCTGACTGGTTTTTGCCTTGAATTATATTGGCGAGCATTTTCAGCAACAAGATCAAATATCGCTCGCACTTGTGTTGGAGTCTTGGTCATTATAGTTCCTCCTGCAGCTGCATTCACATTACTTTGATCCGCTTCAAAAAGTCCTTCATAGAAGTGTTGCATTAAAAGCCAAGCTTGTATGTTATGATGCGGACAAGTGATTAGAAGTTTCTTGAAACGGTCCCAATAATCCTGGAAGCTTTCTCCCGGCTTTTGAAGAATTCCTGTAATTTGACTTCGGAGTTCATTTGTCCTTTGTGCTGGGAAGAAATGTTGCAAGAACTTTGTAGCAAGGTCCGTCCACGTTGTGATGGAATCTTGCGGTAGATAGTGAAGCCATTCCTTTGCTGTATCCTTCAAACTAAATGAGAAAAGTCTCATTCTTATCTCATCACTATTCATGCCTGTGATCTTTATTGTGGAACACACTTCCTCAAAGTCTAGGATATGCGCATTAGGATTTTCTCCGGGATTTCCCAAGAACTTAGGCAATATGTGTATCATGCCCGGTTTCAACTCAAAGTTTTCCAAAGTGCTTGCGGGATATACTATGCAAGATGGTTGTCCAGTTGTTGGCGGTGAAGAGTATTCTTGCATAGTAAGTTCCGCATTTGCAGCTGCTCCCGCCATTGGTGAAGGTGGAGGTGACTTGACTTTTGGTGAGCTTGGTGATGATGAAAATGGTGAGAATGAAATAGGCAATGGAGTAGACACAGCTAGTCGGATGTTCCTTTCTCTCAAAGCTTGAGCTTGGATGTCTTCTATTGTGCAATCCAATGAAATAAAATGAAGAAACAAAATTAAGTACTCTAAATATACTCAAACAAAACATATAAGCAACCGTGCCAGTCCCCGGCAACGGCGCCAAAAATTGTTGCATTCCTAAAAGGACACAAATTAATGTGCAAACAAACAATTAAAAATGCCTGCAAGTGCACGAATCTATCGAAGTATAGATTATGTAAATACGGGGTTCGATCCCACGAAGAACTTGTCGGTTCCCTATAAGTTCTAATTCGAGTACAAAGAGAACACTTAATTAACACACCACAATGCTCAAATGCAAATTTGAAACTAAAAAGAAAGTAGAGAAATGTAAAAGAAACAAACAAAACAAAAAAAGAAATGTGCTGTGAACAGTAACCAGAGACCGGTCGTCAGGTATGAGCGACCGGTCGTTTTTTACAGAGTCGAATTTCAAGTTTTGACGTGACGAGCGACCGGTCATCAGGCAAAAGCGACCGGTCGTCAAGCAAAAGCGACCGGTCGTCAGGAAAAAGCGACCGGTCGTTGTTCACAGAGTCGTTTTCTCTGCCTTTTCAGTTTCGACCTCTGTCCAGTTTTTGACCTATAACTTTCCAACCGTATGTCCAAAATTCACGTTCTTTATACGGTTGGATTCAGCACAGAAAATGAAAGAACACAACGCGGGCCAAAAGTCCAAAACAATTACAGAAACAAATAAAATTCAGTAACAAAGACTCATACGTGTCGAACACGCAACTCACACACACATTGGGGGGGGGGGGGTTTGATTTGTTTGAAGTGACCTATTTCTATTGCATGAAAGTAAATGGACTTTGAAATTAAATGAGAATGGCAGAGATGAATTATCAAAATGTGGAATCAAGATGTAACAAACACTAGGGTTTCGGAATCCACCCTAAAAATTCTACCCAAGTTCATGAATACTCAAGTGATGAACTCTAAACGTGTTGATGAAAATGTTCGCAATCAAGATCAGTACGAGTGACTCAAGACGCATTGATTCTCTCTAATATACGTAAAGTGCAGTACGAGTGCTACAATACTTGTGCCTTCCCTATAATCGAATCTAGGTGTGCTTAGTACTTTGATTCAATTACAAGAAAAACCCATTAAGTTCAAAGAGAATATGAACATCACAAGAATCCTAATAGCATGGTGTTTACATTAGGTATTCAAGAAACCAATTCACATGGATGATTCTTACTTCATCCATTCATTGCTTAGGAAAACATGAAGATACACATAATCCCAACAATCTCAAGAAGCATGCTTTCAAAGGTGATCAATCAAAGAAGAACATACATCAAGGATAGATTAATTTGGGGAATTGGAATTCATCAACAATATCTAGAAATTCATACACTCAAGCATCAAAACAATAAGGTAATCATGTTTAGGGCTTCAACCTAAGCCCTAGCTATGGAGTTTAGTTCCTCATAATCATTCCAAATACAAACTCAAAATAAAAATAGAAAGAGTTTACAGATTTTCAGAAAATGATGAAAGCTTGAAGTCTTCAATGGTGGAAGTCTTCTTCTTCTTCTTCCTTGGCTGCACCTGGTTCTCTTTGCTTCAACTCTCCAAAAAATCTGCTCTCCAGTTGTGGAATCCTGGAATGGCCTAATTTCCCACGATCAAAAGGCTCCCAATATCAGATTGCCATTTTCTTTTTGCTTTCCTCTCTCCTCATTTCCAGCTTTCCTTTTAGTATTCTATTGCCAAAGTTTCCACCCATTGTCTTCTTGTCCCCTTGCAAATGATGAAGCCTTGTCTTAAGGTATAATCCAAGACTCCAATTGACTCAGGAAATTCCGCTCAAATGCAATCCATTGTTACCAAAAGGTGTGGTAACAAGTAGAAATAAAATGCTATTAAGTGGGGGTGGAAGCTGGGCCAAAACAAACATCCAGAGCCAGCATCAATTGTCCGATCAGTTGGATAGGCTACACTTGCCCAATGGAGCTCAAATTTGGATATGTTGTAGTTAACATCCATTGGAACAAGTCTTATGAAGATCATCACCTCATCCAAGGACCGGAACATGCTGATCCAAGGCCACGAAGTTGACCTACGAAAATGAACAAAAACAGAATTTATATCAAATAATGCACTTTTAGCTCATTTTCATACAAACCAAGGTAAAATCTAAGAAAACACAAAAAGGAAATAAAAAGCTATAAAATGTCAAGAACTAACTCAAAATAGTGGGTGAATAACATGAAAAATCATGTGTAAAAATGAACCGAACACTAGCGCCTGCCAGACCGCCTAGCGACCGCCTAGACCACCTAGCGGCCGCCTAGCGACCGCTCAGACTGCCTGGCTCCCGCCTCAGCGACCGCTAGACTTCCTGGCTCCCGCCTAGCTACCGCCTAGCAACTGCCTAGACAGGAGACTGCCTAGCCGCCTAGCCCGCCTAACCACCCTAGCCCCCGCCTCAGCCAGCCTTGCCCCCGCCTCAGCGACCTCAGACCGCGCTGGCGCCCGCCTAGACCCAGAGAGTTTCGACACAGACTTATCCTCTCTGGAACCACCCATTGCCTTCCCAATTCCACCAACTGCAGAACTATTCCACCTTTTGGTTTTGGGTTTTAGTATCGCAACTTTGATTAAGAACGTCAATATACGGAGATGAATCAAAGTGCTGTTTCAGTTTCTCAGTTTCTCTTACTCTCTGTTTTCTATGTTTCTAAGGCTTCGGCACAGTCAGATCGCCACACTCACATGTAGATCTGCGGTTTGCAGATCGCCATGATCGCTATGTGTGGTGGCTCCCGTGGGAATTGTCTTTGATTGAAAATTGAGGAGAAATTGTCTGCGACCACTCTATCATGTTTGCTTTGGTCATTGGCCAGGTAACGTATCATTCTTTTTCATTTGGTTTTGATTTCATAATTGTGTTTCTTTTTTCTTGCTCTTGTTTCATAATTTCGTAAGAAGATATTATTGGTTCCCCTTAAGTCCTTGTTTGGGTAGCATAACATCTAAAAGTTTTATTTTTTAACCATAGTGTTCAGTTTCTCTTACTCTCTGTTTTCTATGTTTCTATGTTTCTCAGGCTTCTAACTTTCTTTTTTAACCTTTTGTTTGGTATTTTAATAAATCACCTATTCCAAAAAAAAAAAAAAAAATCTCCGAGAATTGGAAAAGAAAGAGATGATGCTTACATTGTTCCCACAACCTTGTGAGTATTTGCTAGACTCTGCGTGCCTTGAACGATACGTGCCAATCCAAAATATGAAATTTTTGGGTTCATGCTCTCATCCAAGAGAATGTTACTGACTTATTCAAATCTCTATGTATTACCTTCAAACAGGAATCATGGTGGAGATAAAGAATCTCTCTAGCAATACCCTGAATAATCTTGAAGTGTCGACCCCAATCAAGCACTGCTCCTCCTGTCATTGGAATTCAAAATATAACAGTAATGTCAATGATGCATCCCAATCCAATGCACTTCACAATGAAAAAATTGACCATCACTACGTAACAAAGAGCAATGAAACTAACTGAATACAAGAGTATCCAAGCTTCCGTTTGGCATGAACTCGTAAATTAGTAACTTCTCATCATCCTGGACAGAGCAGCCCATGATCCTAACAAGATTTTTATGTTGGAGTTTGGAAATCAACAGCATCTCATTCTTGAACACTTCTATGCCTTGCCCTGAGCTACTAGATGGTCTTTTTACTGCTATTTCCTTCCCTTCTTGTAGTTTATCCAACACAAGGTCCACAAATTAATCATCCCTTGATGACCTCATTCTCTTACCCTTTTGGTTAGATCGCAGTCTGTGAAAGCTGAACACTATGGCAGCCAAGATACTGATAAAACAAATAGCTATGATGCTAACCATTAACTTTATTCGTTTTCCTTCACCTGAAACGATGAATTTTTGTTACAAGAAATATGAGACAGAAAAGGAAAAATACTGCTGATTAGAGTTGTGTAAGCAATAGAGTTTATCACTTACCTAATTCTGCATGTGCTAGGCGAATAAAAAGATCTACTCCACCAGTTTCCTTTGCTCCACTCTTCATGTGACTTTGGAACTCGGTACAGACACTACTACAAAAATGGAAAACTACGACACTTATTTAACGACGATAAAACTAAAAAGCGTCGTGTTTTTAAAAATCACAAAAAACCACGACGGTTGAACCGTCGTGTTTTAAAAGGCCCTCATAAAAATTACGACGGTTCGTTATTAAAAACGGTCGTGCTTTAAAACGCGGCGGACAAATAATTCACTTAAGTTTCACTTCAGTTTAGAAACCCTCTATCTCAAACCCGTCTCTCACGACCTTTAGAAACCCTCTCTCTCTCAACTCCCTTTCTCATCGCTGAAACACCATCTCCATCGCGCCGTCTAGGTCACTAAGTTTGCCATCCAGGTTCCAGATCTCGGCATCCAGCCCAATCCTAAGGTCGTCATATCCCTTGAGTCCAGGTTACCGAAGTCGCCAAAAGTATCGCCCTCACGATCTTCACGAGGACACCTCCACAATCTTCGCGATCTCCCCTCTCTCGAGCCCACTAGCTCTTCTCTTCCAGGCTTCGCCTTCTCTTTGTCGACCCATTCTCCGGTAAATTTGAGGTTTCGTTTTGGTCTTTATTTGACTTTTGTTTGGGCGATTTCAGAGATTTGCAAGCGACGCTTATCGGTGGTGGTTACGAGTTGGATCATCGTTGTGTGATCACGTTTCTGTTCTTGGGTCCAAGTCTGGCGACGTCGTGTTGTGAGTGTATATGTGCTTCTGTTTTTTTTATTTATATCTATTTATTTGCTTATTTTTTTAATTGTTTTCTATTTCCTGCCATTTTTGTTTCATAGAGTATGGATCTTCATAGGTTGTAACACAAAATCTGTTGATCTTTTCCTTTTCCCTTTCCCTTTTCTGTTGTTGTTGATTGAGATTTTGGTTTTGATTTTCTGTCTGAAGCTTTTAAAGTCCTGTTTTTTGTGTCTTTGTCTACCTGTCACACTGCATCAATTGCAGCAGAAATAATGGAATTCCCGTGAAAATGCATGGTCATGAATTTGGGAAAGCAAGTTGGATAGGGAGTCTTTTGTTGTGTGTGGGTATGTGCACATGTAGATATAACCTGTTCTCTTATTTGAGTGTTGTTCATTCATGTTCCCTTTGTTTGCTGGTTTCGTTATTAGCAGAAGTCAAATATGATTTCATTTTTGGGGACCTTATCTGTAAGCTCTCTCTCTCTCTCCCTATTTTTCTGTCTTTAGATTCATTTTCAAGTACTCAGTTTGCATTCCAGAACCCACTTTCTTTGTTGGGTATTTTTGTTTTCACTTTTCTGCTGCTTGTTAAAAACAAAAGTTCAAATTTTTTTTATAAAAAATGAGAAAAATGGTATCATATTATGGTACTATGGTACACTTGAATTGCATTCGGAAACCCACTCTCATTTTTGGGTATTTTTGTTTTCACTTTTCTGCTGCCTGTTAACAACCAAAATAAAAAATAAAAGAAGAAGAAGATAAAAGTGAGATATATCATATTATGGTTACTATGGTACACTTGAACTGAGCCTAGCACATTAATTTTGGATTTCTTTAGCTTAATTGTCTATCTGAGATAGCTTTCTTTCATATCTTTTTCACAGTTCATAGCCGATCATTGTGGTACTTTGAATATGTCTTAGCCTTTTTCTGTGCAAGTTTTTCTTATTTATCCTGGTCCTCCTTTTCTTCTCAAAGTACATTGCTTTTTTCTTTTCCTTTTGTTTGCCTTCTGTTTAGTGCTTATGGCCTTGAATGAAGTTCTACTTAATGTTTGGCACATCTCCAATTGTAGGCTTAAATTACTTTTTGGGTGGGACATCACGACATTACAGGTATAACTTATGTGATCTATTTTGGGTTTTTGTTTTGTTAACTGATCATTCTTGTTTTATGTATAGTATAGATTTCTACTGTTCAATCAACAAAGTTTAGATGATAAAGCATTAACCTTAAAACTAGGACTAAGATTAGATGATAATACTAACCTTCTTCATTTGTTCAATTTGGGAAAATTCAAGGCCTGCTAACAAGGTTGGGCATGTTTAAATTGTTTTATTATATTTTTGGCTTGTGTAATCTTAGCCTTTTTTTCTTTGTCATTTTGATTTATTTACAGGGATGATGGAGTAGACTTCAATTGTGCATCAATTGTATGTTTGGATGAGAGGAAGGCTTGGATGAGGAGTACTAGATGTAGGTCTTGTTAGGAGAAAATTGTACTAAAGAAGCTACTCATAGTGGTAAAAGTTGAAGAAATGTTGAGGAAAATTGGTGATGATGAATGTATAGCTTTGTATACATATGGAGAACTTGACTTGAAGGATAATTAGGTATAGGAATTTTGGTGTATTATTATAATTAGGCTTGCAGCTAGCTGCCTTAGAGTACTTTCATTTTTTAGATTTTATTTTGTTCTACTGTACTCTTGATATTCTGTTTATGAAATAAACAATTTTTGAGTATATATATGCATGGCGTGTGTAATAGCATATTTGAGTATATATTTCTGATACCATTTGAAACAAGAAAAAAAAACTAAAATGTAAAATTATGTCAGTTTTATAGTTAATAACCGTCGTCTTAGAGTTAATAAATGACAATATTTCAAGAAACCGTTGTCTTTACATATAATAGACGACGGATCTGTTAAAAATCGTCGTCTATTATATGTAAAGACGACGGTTAATTACCGTCGTAGTTTGACATTCAAAAAGACGACAGTCGATTTACGACGGTTTGAAAAAAAAAAAGACGACGGTGTTTTCCCGTCGTCTATTTCAATTTTTGTAGTAGTGAGAGCTGATAATCCATTATACATTATGGAGTTGGTTCAGTTGATTTTAAATTTAAAGAAAGCTATCCTCTAGGTTCTTTGAATCGATCAATATTCCGGTTGTAAGATATTAGCTAGAAATTGGAAAAATAAAAAAGAAGAAGAAGAAATTCGACACCAGTTAGCTTTTAATTTAGTGGTACTTAGATCTCAAGTTTGAATTCCCCTCTTCTTTTGATTAAAAAAAAATTAATTAGATAAAAGAACCAAATATAAAAGGGTCTACTACTGAATTTCTCATATGACTGTAAGTTGAATTAGATCGGGTTCATCTATACATGAAGCTAGGGATGGCAATGGGTAATGTCGTGTCGTGTTAGGATAATAAAAGTGTCAAGAATGCTCAACCCAAACTTGACCCATTTGATAAACGTGTCGTGTCAAGATAATAAAAGTGTCAAGAATGCTGAACCCAAACCCGACCCATTTGATAAACGTGTTGTGTTAAACATGTTAATCCATTTGACAAATTATTAAACATGTCACATGTTGAATTCAAAATAGAGATGATAATTAGAATGAGGAGATCGTCTTAGGCTAAGGGATTTCATTTGGGTGGGTTGAAACCCATTACCTTAGGGTGCATGGTGGAATATAATAGAACATGTCAGTTTATGCATGCCACATATTTATTAGCTATGGAGCTTTAGTTTTAAAACACAATATAGTTTACTAATTTGGAAGATAGGAATACAATTTCATCTAATTAGCAAAAGGCCAAAGACCAAAATGAGTACCCAATTTTACAAAAATATCATTAAAAAATATCAAAATTACACACAATGCCATTCCTTCTAAGGCAAACATACTATGTCACATGTCCACATCCAGCCAACCACCACCGGCGGCCAGCCACCTGCAGCCGGCCACCTCCGGCCAGCCGCGCCGGCCACCTTTGGCCACCTGTCGCCGTCGGCCACCTCCGGCCACCTACCACCGCCGGACTCTAACGCCGCCGGCCGGCAACCACTGTCACCGGCCGCCACCGCCCATCGCGGCCTGCCACCGTCTGCATGGGACCAACTCCATTGCCCCTTATTCACTTTTTTTTTAAAAAGAAGATTTTGTGTCATTAAAGGGACTTGAACCTTGACCCTCAAAGGAAGAGAGCTCACTCACAAACCACTACACCAAACTTGATTTTGTAATATTTATATAAACGATCAATGGTTTTAAAAATTAAAAAAATTTCATTTCACCACATATTAACACAAAAATTGCAAATCAAAGCAGAAACTGCAACAAAAATACAATGTAGATATCAATTATATATATATATAATTAATTTTATAGAAGCAAAATGGAGGAACCAAGATGAAAGTACAAAAATTGACACTGAAATGCTGAGCCTGGGCAAAAATGCTCAGCTCTAAAGTTAAACAAAACAAAACAATAGTTTTTTTTTATTCAAAACATGTTGGGAGAGAGGGAATCAGACTGAAAACCACCTAGAATGTAAAACAGGTTATTCATGTTTCTGTTTTTTGCATTGCACATTCCGTTTTCTGCATTGCAGTTTCTGCCTTTTTCGCAATGCAGTGAGGCACGGACCTTAGTGTATTGTTACCTGGGCTGTAGCCCGGGGTCTTTCAACTTTTTACAGCCCAAATTAATTTTTAGCCCGCCCCAAGCCCACTCACACAGCAGCAATATATCCTTTCACTTCACGAATTAGCTCTGGCGCGGGTGCACTTCGAAAGCAAAAACCTAAGAAGAAAAAACAAGTTAACAACGAGCTGGAGCTGACAAGATATTTGGGCTGCTGCCAGGTTCTGCTCCTCTCATCTCCTCTCCTGAAGATTTAACTAAAGTTTTATTTTTCTGATTTTATTGTTTGTCTTTGTCTTCTGTTCTGTGTTGTTGATGATGTTGTTTGCTTTGGTTGGCTGTTTTGGTTGTCTTGTTATGGTTGTTTTGCTGCTTTGCTGTTTTGGTTGTTTGCTCCTATTTGCTCCTGGTTGTTTGCTTCTTTGTTGTTGTCTTCATATTCTTTTCTTCCTCCAATTTGTTGTTATTGAAATTTGGGGATTTCGTTGGGGATGATGAATTATTAATCAGGGATTAGGTGAATTAATTAATTGCTAACATGTTGTCTTCTATATATTCTTTAATAGGTTATATATTTAAAATGCTTGGTCAACATCAAAATCCTAAGAGATTAAAGACTCTTCGGGATTTTTTTAAAAGGAATGTTAATGAATCGTCAACTAGCATGCCTCCTCCATCTCCTCCAATTTGTGAGGAACAATCTCATTCAGAACCTCAAATAGTTGACTCTGAAAATGTAATAGTCGATTCTCAAAGACAAGAATTTGATACTAATTCTCTTGAGCGTGATCCGGGATTACGTCCTCAAATTGACACATTTCTACCCAATGAACGTGATAATGTTCGAAGAGCATATATTATGTTAGGTCCATGTCAACCAAAATTAGATGAATATCCATCACACTTCGAAGGGAATCAAATGCGTCGATTTAATGGTAGTTGGTATAAGCAATTCCCTTGGCTTGAGTATTCGGTTCATTATGATAAAGCATTTTCCTTTCCATGCTTTCTTTTTAATATTGATCGCTCACATAAGGCATTCACTCAAGATGGGTTTAGAAGTTGGAAACGAATTGGTGGAAAAGATTGTGTTTTTCATACTCATGTAGGCATTATAAATTCACCACATCATTTTGCTATGCAAAAGTGGATGGATTTAAAAAACCCGAGTCACCATATTGACAAAGTAGTTCAACCCCCACATGAAGTTACAAAAAATCGGTTGAGGCTTACAACCACAATAGAGGGCATTAGATATCTAGCAAATCAAGGAATGGCTTTTAGAGGTGATGATGAATCTTGTGACTCATTTAATCGTGGTAATTTCATTGAGTTGATAAAAGCTTTTGCAAGAATGAACGAAGAAGTTGAAAAAGTTGTGTTAAAGAATGCTCCCTTCAATGCCCAATATATTTCACATAAGATACAAAAGGAGATCCTAAATATCTTTGCTAACAAAGTGAGGAAGATGATACGCGATGAAATTGGGGAAGATGGGAAGTTTTGTATTCTCATTGATGAAGCACTTGACGACTCTAAGAAGGAACAAATGGCTATTATCCTAAGGTTTGTGGGTCGTGATGGGCATATTCGAGAAAGGTTTTTTGATATTGTGAGTGTTCATGACACTAACTCCTTAACTCTTAAAATTGATATTTGTAAAGTGCTTGGTAAGCATAGTCTTTTAGTGAGTAATATGCGTGGTCAAGGATATGATGGTGCTAGCAATATGCGTGGTCAATGGAGTGGCTTACAAGCATTATTTCTTAATGATTGTCCATATGCATATTATATACATTGTTTTGCTCATCGCCTCCAATTAGCTTTAAATGCTGCAGCTAAAGAGATAGGACTTGTTTGGAGATTTTTTTCAATGTTAAATAATATTGTGAACTATGTTTGTGCTTCTTCCAAACGCCATTCTGAGTTAAAATTAACTCGTCAAGCTGAAATTGAAGACTTACTGGCAGCTGGAAGACTTGGAACAGGTAAAGGGGCTAACCAAATTCGTTGTTTGCAACGACCTGGAAGTACTCGTTGGGGCTCACATTTTAGTTCTATTAGGAGTTTGATTGATTTATTTGGTGCCACCAAGACACTTCTTAATGATATCAGTCATCATGGTCCTACCTCACAATTTCGTGGGGAAGCAGAAGGTATGAAAATTTCTATGTTATCTTTTGACTTTGCTTTTGCCTTGAATTTGTTGGACAAAACGATGAGATTCACTGATTTTCTTTGTCAAGAACTTCAAAGAAAATCTCAAGACATTGTGAGTGCTTTGAATTTGGTTGCAAGTACAAAAATGGAGCTTGTTGAATTGAGAAATAATGGTTGGGATGATTTTATACATAGTGTGCAATCATTTTGTGAAACACATGACATTTGTATGCCTGATATGAGTGCCCATCATACAATGGGCACTCGTCGTTCTTGTCAACAAAAGGATTGCATCACATTTGAGCATTATTATCATATTGATGTATTTAATGAGGTAATAGATTATCAATTGGGGGAGTTAAATACTCGATTTCCAGATGGAACTGTGGAACTCCTTTGTCTTAGCTTAGCATTGGATCCTCGTGATGCTTTCAAGCGATTTAACATTGGTGATATATGCACTCTTGCTGAAAAATTTTATCCTCAAGATTTCAGGTACAACTGAGTTGCAAGCTTTACATCAACAATTGGGATTTTATAAGATTGATATGGGTCGCATTCCAGCCTTCAAGAATCTTGATTCCATTCCTATATTACTTCAATGCTTAATTGAAACAGGATTAGCACAAACATATTACTTAATTGATAGATTGATTCGTTTGGTGCTAACTCTTCCAGTTTCTACAGCAACAACAGAACGGGCATTTTCATGTATGAGACTTATCAAAAATCGACTTCGGAGCAAGATAGGTGATGAGTTTCTTTCTGATTGTATGTTACTACACATTGAGAAAGAATTTGCTGATAATATAGATAATGAATCAATAATTAGTGATTTTAACTCTATCAAGACTCGAAGGGTGCAACTTATATAATGTTGGTTGTATTTGCATTGCATGTTTATTTCATCTTGTCTTTTTTGTTTTAGTTTACTAGTTTCTATCTATGTACTAGATGCATTTTGAGGGGTAAGGCTCAAGATGTCCCCCCTACTAGGTGTAATGTTTTGGTTATCAATAAAATTCACTCGTACCGTCGAGTTTTTTCTTTGTTCTTAGTAGGTTTTGTACGTAAGGTAAATTTAGCCCGCCTCAATTCGGAATCCTGGGTCCGTCCCTGAATGCAGTTTCCGTTTTCTGCATTGCAGTTTCCATCTTCTCTTGCCCACCCAATTCCTCATCTGGGTAGCCTATACTCTTTCAATTGGTGAGGTTGAAGGCTAAGGAAAGAGCAAAAACCATGACAACAGATATCAACGACTAAAATAATAAGGATGCAAGCTGGAGATTTAAACAATAGATCTTTTTATTGATGTGAAGTCTGATATGAAATTAATATCACAAAAACTGAGCAACTAACAAAAAAAATTATACGAAAACTGGAAAATCGACTCCCTACAAACAGCTTCATTTCAGTACTACCTAATTGATGCTATAGATATCAACACATCATCTTTCTCCAAGACTGCAGCGGAAAAGCCTTGAAAATTCAAACATGCAAAACTTGACCTGAAGGTTACATACAAAATTAATAAGCAATTCGTAGAAGAAACAAATGACCAATTGAGAAGCCACTTTCACTTAAAAGAAATGACATTAAATTGGACCTGAAGGTTCATATATAACTGTACCCAAAGATACACTTTAAGAGCCCTACTTATCAGAGCAATGAATAACCATTACTGGCCAAAGAAAAGGATAATCTCATTAAAAGGTGTGAGGTGAACATGTGGAAAGGATAGAAAACACCAACCATAAACACGACTGAAATTCTGTAGAAATAAAAAAAATAGAGGCAAATAAACCAAAAAAAATAGGACTGCAAACAAACAGAGGCAAATAAACCAAAAATATTATTTAAAAAAATGAAGAAGACAATGGAAACTAGCTAGAAAACCATACCTCAATCGAAGGATTTGAGGGCCGGAGGAGAGAGATCGAGGGATTGGAAAACCGAGTAAAAATCCGATCAAAACCGGGGTTTCGGGCAAAAAGAGGAGCAGCAGAGGTAGGAGGAAGGTCGGAACTGGCTTGGGGTGCGACGCCGGTCAAAACTTGACCGGTCTGGTGGCTGGGTGGCCGACGTGACAGTGGTTGGGGGGTTTTGTCGGTGTTGGTCGAAACAGAGGGGAGGAGAAAGGGAGAAGACGCGGGGGGGGAGAGAGAGAGAGAGAGAGAGAGAGAGAGAGAGAGAGAGAGAGAGAGAGAGAGAGAGAGAGATCTGAGAAACTAACGAATTTGGGTTAGGTTTTTAAATGTTTTAATTGTCTTTTTAATGACTAATGTAAGGTGGGTCAACAAATCTGGTCTTCCTCTTTGGCCTAATCCAAAATAACAAATCTTTTCTAGGTATTAAAACCCAAACCAAAATATCAAATGTCTTAAATACTAATAAGTAAAGTTATCTATGTCTAATACCTAATTTTTCTTATTTATTATTATGAATAAAAATTAAAAATAAACGTGTTAAGTCATTTTGCAGGTTGGCGAGTTGACCATAAACTCATATTTTTATTAAACGTGTCATGACGAGTTGACCCGAATTTGACCCTTAATTTTAATTGTGAAAGTTTTGAGTCGTACCCGAAATTGCCACCAATAGTGTCAGTCATAACCTTATGGTCTTGAAGCCGAGGGCAATTATTATAATTATTATTATCCTTTTGACACCCATAAGAAGAATTTTAAGAAAAAAAAAAAAAAACGGAACAAGTACAAAGCTACAAAACTGCTGAAATGGGTACAATATATCCAGTGACCAAACACAACAACATGTTGATTTGATATGGAGAGAATTACGCCTAAACCAACAAATACTCAAACCGTTGATTCAGCAGCCCGATGTGTCTGGACTCAGACTAACAATACAGATCCATCGCTCAACGGCAGAAATGGAAAATTCATATCGTAGCTGAAAATTAAAATACAAAACACAGCAAAATCCTAAAGAGCACAACAACCGCAACTACAAACCAGCATAGCAACCGGTACTACCACACCGACGTGGGGGCCGTCGCCTTTTCTTGCAACCCCAAACAGAAAAATAAAAAACAAAACAAAACCAAGATCCACATGGATCTGGGTAGCAAAAAGCCTCATCACAAACCAAAACTCCAATCCCTAGCATATGAGGAAATGGAAAAGGAAAAGGAAAGGGAAGAGGGGTTGAGAGGGAAGAGAGAGGAGGAAGAGATGAGGGAAAAATAAGGGAGGTGAGGGAAAAATAAGGGAGGTGGGGAGTAAGGAGGAGGGGCCGAGACCACCTCCCCCCTATGGTGCGGCTGAAGTGTGTGGGGGGCTAGGGTTTTTTCGGTAGGTGATATTCTAATTCTTGGAGGACTAACTCATTAGGAATTCATCCTTTTTACCTATTATATCCTCACACAATTTTAAAAATTCCAAGTTTGCCATCTACTTTAACCCAACAACGAGGACATTTTAGTAATTAGAACCATTCCTACCCCAATTCCATATGGTTTAGTAAACAATTTCAATTTTATTTTTTTGGTCTGAAGTAAAAAACTAAAATAGGAATCCATAATCTAACTTTCCTCAATCCATATGGTTTAGTAAACAACTTCAATAAAAATTTGGAATCTAATTCTCCTCAATCCAATTCCTCCTCAATTCAATTCCTCCTAATCCAATTAAAGATTAGTAAACATGCCATGAATTTGAGCAAGGAATGTACTACATTACATTGTTCAAGATCCCTCCCGGTTCCGGAATCTAATTATTATTATTTTGTTAATTTTATTAGGTTATGGTTGAGGAAAAAATTTGAAATTTATACAACTGTAAAACAGGTCAACTTTGGTCAAATCAAGATTTCTTATCTGATTTGGAAAAGCATGAGAGCTTATATATATAGAGGGATTATGTCTCTCTCACTTTCTTCACTTGCTCTCATTCATTACTGTCATTCTGTTCGCTCGCTCCTCTCGCTCTATTGAATTGAGGCATTACTCTTTCTTTCTTGCTCATCTCGCTCTCCCTCTCGTGAATTGAAGCAAAGCAACGATGATGATCGCCAACAATAACCCTGCCTTTGGTTATGGCCCAATCAATTTCAAAAATAATAACATCCCATCAATCAATAATTTTGGTGCCCTTGGCTCTGGCTTTGGCAATGCCGATCAAGATTATGAATTAGGGGAAAAAGGAAGTTGAATCACCTTCCAGAATTAATACCAAAGAGGAGGAAGTTCTGTAATGAAAAGATGAAATTGGTGCACTTCGTCTCCCACGACACCCAGATCATCGGCGTGGCGGACGGCGTTGGTAGCTGGGCCAGGAAAGGCATCGACGCAGGCGAGTACGCAAGGGGACTCATGAACCACGCCAAGCGGCTACTAATATTTTTGTCCTTAGAGCCGTCGCCGTGGATGCAGGAAAGGTGCTAAGAGAAGCCTATGTGAACAACTTCAGAATACAAGGCTCGTCGACGACTTGCATCCTCAACCTCAACAAAGAGTGTGGGACCCTCCACACAGTGAATGTGGGGGGAGGCGCTTCGTGGTGTTCAGGGACGGCCAAAAAAAAAACCAAAAGTAAAGAAACTAATTTTAAATTTTGATAAAGAAAAAAACCTCAACCGACGAAATGGCGTCAACAGAGGTCTATACCGGCGAAATTTGCCAGATTAGCAGAAGTATAGCCGTGCGGCTATACTACGGCTATACTATAAGTGCTGCTAAACGAACCCTAAAATTAACTGAATACACCCTACTGCCAAACTATTTACTGAATTACTAATTTACCCTAATATAAAATGACCAAAAAAGATATATTTAATTGTGAAACAAATGTAATTTTAATAAGTACACCCTACTTACCATCTTCAACCCTAATCAAAGAAATGTTATCACATACTAGTTCCAGTATGCAACTAATAAAAGAAAAATAGCAAAAACACAAAAAACAAAAGAAACCCAGGCACCTTGGCTTCATTTATACTTAATTTCAAGAGAGGGCAACATTCATCTTCCATGGGAACACACCCGGGCAAGCCAAATAGCATGGTGACAAGAATTTGGCTCATATAAGTAGGAAAGCTCTTTGAGATTGATTGAGATGGAAACGGCACTGTCTTGGATTTAGTTGACATGATGAATAAAAGAATACAAGTGCTAGCCCACTTGATGTACGATGGTCAAGATGATAATCTGGGGGTACGATAGGGGGTTGGATATCTTGATAAATTTTCGGGGCCTTGGGTGGGGCTGGGTACAGAAGGATGTGTGGGAGGGAGGGTGTAGAACTTGGAGATGGGTGGTGGTGAAGGAAGGAATGGGAGGAGAGGGAGAGTGAAGGGCTGGGTAGGTTTTTATATATTTTAGTTTTATGAATAAATATTTTCAATTATCTCATTTGTATAAGGTATAACATGGGTATTTTTGGTATTTAAATAGGGTGTACTTAGTTAATTTTATATTTTGATTTAAATATTATGGTGTACTTAGATCTTAAGGTGTACTCAATTAATTTTAGGGTTCATTTAGCAACACTCCTATACTATATATATATAGCGCTAGGTGTCACGTTTCAAAACAATAAAGCCAGGCGGCTATACTTAAAAAAAATATAATAATAATAATAAGACGGCTATACCATCTCTTAAAGGCTTAAGTGCTACAGTGCCTCCTTGAAACATTGGTCAATTCTCACTATTCCCCCTCGAAGTTAAAGTGACCCACTTTGCCCCCTTGACCGATGTTTTATGTCTCACTTTGCCCTCACCGTTAAGTCTGTTAAAAATTTCGTTTAAAATGCTGACATGGCACCAATGGGACCCATTATTTTGCTAAACTAAATGACATGTGTGAAGAAAAAATAATTAAAAATTAAAAATTATCTTTAAAAAAACTTAATTTAACTATTAAAAAAAATTAATTGCACAGCGCCTGATACTGAGAGAGAAAAGAGAGGGAAGATAATTGATCGGAGAATGACATCGGATGGAGCCCATCGATGACGGTGGCGCAGGGGAAGTCGTCGTGGATGGAGAGAGAGGAGTAGGAGAGCCATAGCTGCGAAGATATTTGCAGGGCTCCAAGCTCAGGGCAACTTCAATTTGCCCAAGCACTGCGACAACAACGAGGTGTTGAAAGCTCTCTGCTCCAGGCTGGCTAGACCGTCGAAGACGACGGCACCACCTATCGCAAGGTCCCACTTCCTTTCTCTTCTTCAATTCACTTTAATTGTCCCAATTCTTCAATTTCTTTTCCCATAATTTTCATAGCTCATATCCAAAGGAAAAATCCCCCTGAAAATTAATTTACTCATGAATTCTAATAATGTGATGGTGGTGTTGTTGTACAGGGATTGAAGCCAACCCAAATTGATACACCAGGCACATCAACCATGATCATCCCTTCCTCTTCTCTAAATCCTAGTCCAATCCCATCCTACCAAGCCAATCCTTCGTCGTCTTCCTATCCAAGCCCAAGCCGTTTCGTTCCCAGCACTAATTCATCCAATCCCAGTCACTATCTGCGCTCTGCAATTCCTTCGTCTCCTCCCTTCTCTGCGAATTTCCAATGGTGCCCCTGTAACCCCACCGCTCTCATCCCCAACCTCCAGAAACCCCAACCCAATTCCAAACTAGGACTCCATTGCTAAACAGTCCATGGCCTCTTTCGATTACCCGTTTTATGTTGTCTCTGCTCCTGCTCCAGCTAGCCCAACCCGTCACCAGCTCCATTTTCCAGCTGGTACCATTCCCGAATGTGATGAGTCTGATACTTCCACTATTGATTATGGGTAATGGGTTTGCTTCCAGAGATTTGCTCCTTCTCTGTCAGTAATGCCAGCCTCTCCCACTTTCAATCTTGTGAAGCCTGTTGTTGCTCACCAAAACTAGTTAGCCTTTTATAGGCATTGAACCCTTGGACTCCAAGTCCAATATTGCTTATTTAACAATATATTTAACAAATTATTAAACTTGTCACATGTTGAATTCAAAATAGAGATGATAATTGGAATGAGGAGATCGACTTAGGGTAAGGGTTTTCATTTGGGTGGGTTGAAACCCACTACCTTAGGTGCATGGTGGAATATAATAGAACATGTCAGTTTATGCATGCCACATATTTATTATTATTAATAAAAATTAATAATACACGTGTTAAGTAAGTCATTTTGCAGGTTGGCGAGTTGACCCTAAACTCATATGTTTATTAAACGTGTCATGACGAGTTGACCTGAATTCGACTCGTAATTTTAATCGTGAAAGTTTCGAATCGTACCCGAAATTGCCACCTATATTGTGTCAGTCATAATCTTATGGTCTTGAAGCCCAGGGCAATTATTATAATTATTATTATCCTTTTGACACCCATAAGAAGAATTTTAAGAAAGAAAAAAACAAACAAACAAAAAGGGCGCCTAGAGCAAATTTGGGACTTCTGCCGGCATAAATGGAGAGGTTGGCTTCAGACCAAAAAAAAATTGGAGGGGTTGGCCATCTTTTCTTAGTTGGTAGAGCAAAGTAATGTCCAGTAGCTTATTGATGAGCACAAAATTAATACAAGTTTTATCCTTAAATTTATATTTGTTAGTATTTTCTTTTGTATTATGTAAATCTATTAAAGTATTTGTATTGGTTATTTCCAATCTTTGTTTTTGTATTTAATGAGTGGTTGTTTGTAGATATTAATTGTCTTCCACCAATGGCATGAGAAGGAGGAGAAATAGGCAATGTGTTGCAAAAATAGAGAAGAACTCAAGTTGGATTTGATGACTTTGCCTTTTACAGCTCATGCTGTACAGTCCTTTTGCAGACCTGAAAACCGAATTCTCCCATGCTCAAATGAATAAATATCCTTCATGAAATTTGTTCATTAAGATGTCGACTAACACATATCCAAAAATTGGAGCAATTGGATAAAACCTCAATCCACAGGCTGTCACACACCAAGACAGGTTCTAGAAGACAGCTTGCACATGCAGCTGGAATGAAAGGGACTTCATGCTTCTATAAATAGGTAGCAACTCAAGAGGGTAGGAGATCAGAAATTCAGAGGAGACACAAGGGAAAGAGAAGGAAAGAAAGAAAGGAAGAGAGAGAGAGAGAAGAGAAAGAGTGAGAAAGAAAGAGAACAATGATGGAAAGGAAAGAACCAAGAGCTAATAACTCTTTTAAACTTGTTCTTCCTTTCCTAGTTCTCATGTAAATTATGTATTTTAGTTTCTTTGCTTTGTTTTAAATATTTATTATGTCTATTTAAATTACCTAACTAAGGTTGGATGAAACACCATTATTAAATAGAGTTCTAGTTTTTATTTTCAATTCTCAAATATTGTGGTGTTCAATGATTATAATTTTCACTTCACATGATTAATAGATTAATCTTCTTTTCACCACTTCTATCATGTATTGTGACATATAACATGTATTTGTGGTAGTTAAGAGTTTGGATTAATCTATTGATTCACCCTTGGTTTTTATTTCTAATTTACAAATTTCTTTGATATTTTGTTATTCAAATGAACTTTTTCACATAGGATGCTTAGGAAACTTTGATCCTTTGTAGTTAAATAATTTTGTTTACATTTTATGCTTAGAATTTGTACTTATGAAGGGAAGGAAAATTTACTTATGATTTAAATTACAAGCTTAATGGATAAATCTTGAGAAAGCAGTAGATTGATTTCTAGATTGCTACTCCATGAGAATTGAAAGATAAATAATTAGGATATTATGGAATGATGGTGTGGATTCTAATACCTTAGTTATTTTTCTCATAAATGTAAATCTTAAATTCAGTTTATTGTCATTTTCATATTTGTTTTATGCTTTATTTAATTTTCTTTATGAACAAACAAATCACCATTTGAATCAACTAGGTTGGAAATAAAATTAACTTGGGTATAATTGGTTTTCTATCTTTACACGCAATCCCTTGGGTACGATCTCGCTCTTACACGCTTATGCTATATTCGATTCGTGCGCTTGCGAGTTTATAAATTTTAAAAGACACCTTTTTGGTGACAACACTTATCCTAGATGGCTTGGCCCTGGCCCCTGCATAAGTTGGCCCTATTACTGATTGGGGTTTGCCTGCCACTATCGCAATTGATTGATTCCCACAAAAGGGAATATTACAAGTTGTTTCCATTTTGCATTGCATTGCAAGTTCTACTTTATTATTGTTGAGTATTATTTCAGGCTTTAAAAAGCTGTTCAAATTTTTACTACTGTGACTCAGAACCAAGGTTTCATTTTGGTATTCTTCTAAGCGCCAGCTTGTTCATGGCAAAATATTATTAATTATTCTGTCACAGATATTATGTATGCGCCAACAAAATATATTATCATCAATAAAATGTATCGAAAAGAAAACTAATTTAGGCCATTACGTTGGTGGTGTTTTTACTAATTAGGAATTGGAATTCTCATCAGGAATTGAATTCCACTTATGGAGGATTCCTATGTTCACATCAAGGAATTAAAAAGTAAGTGGGGCTCATACAAGATTAGAAATTCAATTCCTGATTTTAGAGGAATTCAATTCCTGATTTTAGAGGAATTCAATTCTTGGGTGGGAAGTGATATTCTGTTTTTCCTTTTCTTTTCTTTTTTTTTTTTGAGAAAAAATAATAGTATTTATTGATAAAACATAACAAGTACAAAGCTACAAAAATGTTGAAATGGGTACATTATCTCCAATGACTAAACACAACAACATGTTGATTTGATTTGGAGAGAATTACGCCTAAACCAACAAATACTCAAACCCCTGATTCAGCAGCCCGACGTGTCTATACTCAGACTAGCAAATCCAGATCCATCGTGAAACAGTAGAAATGGAAAATTTATATCGTTGCTGAAAATTAAAATACAAAACATAGCAAACTCCTAAAGAGCACACAGCAACCGCAACTACAAACCAACTACAAACCAGCATAACAACCGATACTACCCCACCGATGTGGGCGCCGCCGCCGTTGCCTGTAAACACACTGAGATGGAAAGAAGAGACTGAACCATACAAAAACACAAGTATAGCCGGTCGGCTATACTATTTATATACACATATATAGGCGCCCAACGCCCACATGTTAAAACAGTAAAGCCTTGCGGCGATACTATTTTTAAAAAATTAGTTAAAATGAGTATAGCTGCGCGGCTATACGATTTGTTTTAAAAGTTCTAGTATAGCCGTTTTTGTTAGAACAAGTAAGAAATAATCTTAGTCTCTCACATTCATTCATAGGTAGTAAAATACGGAAAGCGAAAAAGTACGAATAAAATACGTATGTGTTTTATTCTGCAAAATTTTGGCACATTACAACTTCAAAGTTCGGCACTATAAAATAGTTTTTTAATATACATTTTTTAATTGAATAATATGTGAGAATTATATGTATAATACGTGAATTTTGTGTGTCTTGTTGAAATTTTTGTAAAATATACGTGTATTAAACATGAAAAATATGTACGCACCTATATAATACGAGTATTGTACGTTTGCGAGTCTTTAAGATGTTTTCAGAACGAGGATGTATTTATTTTTTCGTTAACTGATCGGTGCATAAATTACATATCATTTTGTACCCTTTTAGCTTATGATTTGGTTATGTTTTTGAGTTAAACTTGTGCTTTTAATTTGTTTTATGTTTGTTTCAGTGTTTTAAGTTTGAGACTCAATAAATGCATTTTGGAGACAAATTAGCTCAAAATGGTGTCTGCAGATCAATCAACTTCACGGATTAGACTGTACTTACTCAAGAAGAACCAGACAATGATCCATATGTCATCGGAAAGATACGGAAGTCTAGTTTCTGTAGAATTTTACGGTTCATGATTCCGAGTCTTCTAGAGAAAGTTATACATGTTTTGGCAACTTAAGGTCAAATTCGGCAGCATCTGCGTTACTGGGCCAAAAATCACATTTGAAGGCCTTTCCGATTTTTCCTTGAGCTGGGCTGCATATGCTTGGAAAGATAAGACACATAGCTTGAAGATCCATATTTTTGCAGCCTTCAAGGAAGCTATTTCCTCGCTCATCGCGGCACACTCCCGTGTTCTCGCCAGCAATCGCATGCCCAAATTGGTAGCCGAGACCGCATGGAGCACAGTTAAATTGTTGGACTCCTCCACCGCTGCCTTGTCAGGACCTCTGCGCCACATGCAGATGATCCGTCGGTGTGAGCTTGCTGTCAATCATACCTTCTAGCAGCACTTCTCTGTTCGACACGCCGCAGAAAAGTTCGGTATTACCTCAGCAAAGTTTGAGGCCGTTCCATGATGATATGTGGAGTTTGGGAAGACATGGTTTGGACGAGCCCTTATCTGCGCATTCGGTGGCGCAAGGGACAATTCAAGGTTTAGATCATCAAGGTGAGTGCATGAAGATGCCATTGTTTTGTTTCTGGATTTTTTGATGTTTTTCTTTGAATTTGCAGGAAGAAATGCTGGGTGCTCTTCTACTTCACCGAGAAGTGTTTAAATAGACTTATACAGACGAGGGAGCCGAAAGCACTTCGGATCTCGAGGGTGCTATCCTGTGCTCTTTTTCTCGGATCCCTTCATTTCTTCCGCAAATTGCGAGCGCTTTTTTTGAAAGGGAGCATGTCTACACTTTCACTTACTTTTGCCTCCCTGTTTTTTCTGATGTTTTTGTTTTTGTTTTTTTAGTTGTTATTTTATTTTATTTTGTTTTTTTTTTTCAATTGTTTTCTTCTTGTTTGTCAGGTTTCTCAAGAATTTAGTTGGAAGAAGAGACAAAATTAAAGATGCGTCTTGGGCACCTGGTGCAAGAATCCCAACTCTTCTTTTAAATTCTTGTTTGAATTGTGTGTTTTTTCAGTTTTTATTTATTTATTTTGTTTTTATTTAATTATGTAGTATAATTTAAAACTTATAGGATATTCTTTGAAGGAGCTAAACTTTTGGTAACTCCAGTGAGCAACCGCAGTCTATATCCAGTGTCTAGGAGTTCTTTAAGGCGACACCTTCGGTGTCTAAGAAGTTAGGGTTTTAAGCGGGACCATTGTGACCCCTCCAACCTTCCCGGATCCCCTGGCTGTGTTTTCTGAGGCCCTTAACTGGTCATCCTTAAGTTTTTCTCTTAAAAGAATAAGGTGTTACTTGTGTGTTTACTTAACTAAAAATAAAAATGCATGTTTGGGTTTTCGTGTTTTTTTGTTTGATTGTCGTTCTTTAAAATTAGAGTCAATCGTCTCTTTGAGATAGCTTAACGTTTTTTTTATTTCCCAAATTTTAAATAAATAAATAAATTTTAAAAAAAAACATACACTTTAAAATTAAATAAATAAAAACTGAAATCATTTCTACTTGGCGCTTGGTGTCTCGACCATAGGAGCTTTTAGTTTGGCCCTCTGGCTGTCCTCTTCGGGGCTTCACGCACAGCCTCTTGGGGCTCATCACTTGAGCTCCCAAAGATCGCAATCTTAGCTTCAGTATAACTTTTCTCGCGATCTGGTTTCTTGCGTTTACCCGGTCGGTCTAGGTCCTCCAGCTGTTTTCGCATGTCGCGAGAGTACAACTCTACAATCTTTGTTAGGTTTTTATTCTCGTCCCGCAACACTTCTAGCTGGTGTCGATTCACCTCCACTATCCTTGACCGCTCCCTTTTCAAGCTTTTTATAGCACTCTGACAGTCTTCAACCAAACTCCGCTCCGCCGCTGACTGAGCTTTAAGCACCTCTACCTCATGGGACTTCGCAGTAGGCGATGACCCAAACTTGCGACACATGCTGTACTCTGCACGCTCAGTGCCAGGGCATCACTCATGACCCGGTTGTCATCCATTGTCCCGAACACACGTATATCTTTGGGAGTCACTAAATTTCTGCAAACTCCAATGGCAACATCGTTGTCCAGGAGTATTGAGTCATTGACGGTCACAGGCCCCGTGCGGAGGCAAAGTAGGGCATCCATACCTGGTGCTCCTGCTTGGCCTCGTGTTTGAGTCGGTGGAGCTAGGTTGAGATCCAACGAAAAGGGGTAGGAAGAAGCCATTTGATTTCTCACTTTTTTTTTTCTCTCTTTTTCTTACTTGTTTTCTCTTTTGTGTGTTTTTGCGTTTGTGTTTTTCCCCTTCTTTTTTCTTTCTTATAGATGTAGTCTTTGACAAACCCTAGCCATCGTAGCATTTTCTGAATCCCCAAGCGTTCCTCGAGTCCCACAACCCAACCGTTTCCAACTCATTTGTCACGACTTGCTTTGTCTGAACGGACGCGTTCAGCAAAGTCTTCGCGCCTTTCCATGAGTCCGTAATTTCTGCTTGTGGAGTCTGCGGCGCCTCTGTGCGTCAACACGTGTCTCGCCCGCCCTGTTGGTCCCTTACACTGAACCGAGACAAAATTAGGACCCATGTTTCAGAATCCAATTCACGTTTCATCTTAAATTAAAAAAATTAAAATTAAAATTAAAACATGTGGGCTTCAGATTTCATTTTGGGTCGGGTTTTACCGTTGTTGGGTTAATTTCATTTTAGGTTGGGCTTTCAATTGTTTGGGTTTCAGTTTGTGTAAGACTATCTGTTAGGGCTTACTGTTTTGAGTGTTTTACTGTTTCGTGTTTTTTTTTTATTTGATTGTTTGTTTTGTAATTTTTATTTTGTAATTGTTTTATTTTATTTTTGTATGCTTTGTGATTTTTATTTGCTTTAATACATTTATTTGTTGTTATGACATTGTTTGTGGCTAATTTTTAAACATTGAGGACAATGTTCATTTCTAGGTTTGGGGGTATTGGAGTTTAGCAAGTAAATTTGGTTTTCCTTAAAATTTTAAAAAAAATAATTAAAATTTTTAAAAAAAAAAAAAAAAAAAAATTGCTTTTTTTATTTTTATTTTTTTATTTTAAGTCATGTTTTATTTTGTTTTTGTTTTGAGTCACTTTCCGAACACATTTGATGAGATTGTGATAAATGTTTGCATGACTTAAATAAAAATTGGATTTCATTTTATTTTAGTGTTTTTTTTCTTTATTAAAAAAAAAAAAATTGACATTGTTCTAGCATGATATGTTCGAAATCTTTGCACTTGCCATTTGTTTCATAATTTTCCAATTAAAGGATTTGCATGATCTAGAGAATTGTATCAAGCATAAATTAGACTTATATAACCATATAAATTGAGCTTTTGAGCATTGTCCTTCAATTCATGAGTGTTATACACATACTCTAATTTTCTTGTCATCAAAGTTGTTGTTTGATCTCATTATTCATTGATTTGGTTGAACACTTAAAAGTCATTCATTCTTGTGCAATTTGACTTCATGACATTTAAAGAAATGATATTAAGGCCTTCTTTGGATCGTTTGTGCCTTTCAAGCTAACCTTATGCATGTTTAAGCATGATTTTCCATTGTTAACCATTTTGAGCCTACATGTAAACCTTTTTCTTTCATTTACCAATTATATTTCCTCGCCTTAGCCTGAAAAACAAATATTTACCTTTCTAAAGAACTCATGAGCTTTAATTGGGATGTGTTTTTCACACTAAGTTTGGAAAGGGGAGTTACATTTCAAAAGAAAAAAAAAATTTACTCAATTGGTGAAAGAAAAAGAGAAAAGTTGTGATTAAGTGGTGGTTGATTGAAATTTCATTTTTGGGTTTCATTGGTGTTTGTTCAATTAAAGGAAATGAGTATGAATCAATGTAAATGAAGGTATAAGGAGTTTTGATCATGTAAAAAAAAATCTAATCGTGATGATTCGAAGTCTTGTAAACAATTTATTTTATGCTCTTACATTGCGAGTTCCTTGGACTTTGTATTATCCATACCTTTCATTTCTTACTCACCTTACTCCCTTGGCCCAATTACAACCTTTACTAAAGACCTAAATTGATCTTAAATGTCATGTGGTTGAATTGCATTCATTTTTCTACTTTTTAGTGTTTGGCATCCTTCTTGAGATCATATTAATGCAAGTCCTTCATCTTTCTATTTCGAGTTAAGTCCTTTATGGTTTGACTCTAATCTCATAACTGAGTGTTGCATTATAGCCCTCTTCTGAGTGATTCATTTGTGAGATGACAACTTTGGTGAGATTTGAAGTTGAACTTGTGCTTTGTATGATTTTTGAAATTGTGTGAAAACTAAGATTGGGGAATTTGTTGCATTTGGCTATCACACTACTACACTTTGAGCATATTATGTTTTGAACTTTGCCACCTTGTAAATAAAGTCTAAAACTGAGCGTTCATTGTTAAAATGTTTAAGTCATGTGCATGAGTCATTTCTCTTCAGAAAATGTTCGGAAAGATTGTTTTGAGTTCTTTTTATTTTTGTAATTGTTTTTGTTTTTATTTTTGTTTTTGTTTTATTTTTTTTGTTTTTGTTAATGTATTTATGTTTGGTTTTACTTATCGACTAACAATCTTTTAAGTTTTCTAACCATTTTGTTTTGTAGAGTTAGAAAAACGTTTGTGGGTATCGAAATTGTTAAACCCTCAGGAGACACAACTCCTCCTACTAGGGATGCCTAGAGGTTTAAAGGCTTGTTGCATACGCTAAATGCAATCGAGTTACCTACGAAAGTGGTTTAATTAACTTCTTGTTTGTTTTTATCTTTGTTTTCCTTTTGTTTTGCTCGAGGACTAGCAAAATCTAGGTTTGGGGGTATTTGATCGGTGCATAAATTACATATCATTTTGTACCCTTTTAGCTTATGATTTGGTTATATTTTTGAGTTAAACTTGTGCTTTTAATTTGTTTTGTGTTTGTTTCAGTGTTTTAAGTTTGAGACTCAATAAATGCATTTTGGAGACAAATTAGCTCAAAATGGTGTCTGCAGATCAGTCAACTTCACGGATTAGACTGTACTTACTCAAGAAGAACCAGACAATGAGTCATATGTCATCGGAAAGATACGGAAGTCTAGTTTCTGTAGAATTTTACGGTTCATGATTCCGAGTCTTCTAGAGAAAGTTATACATGTTTTGGCAACTTAAGGTCAAATTCGGCAGCATCTGCGTTACTGGGCCAAAAATCACATTTGAAGGCCTTTCCGATTTTTCCTTGAGCTGGGCTGCATATGCTTGGAAAGATAAGACACATAGCTTGAAGATCCATATTTTTGCAGATTTTTCAGAATGGATGAACAAGCCCAAAACGAGCCCACAAATAGGGAAGTTCTCTAATGAAGATAAGACACATAGCTTGAAGATCCATATTTTTGCAGATTTTTCAGAATGGATGAACAAGCCCACAAACGAGCCCATATTTTTGCAGATTTTTCCCCTAGGCCTATAAATAGGGAAGTTCTCTAAGTTTGTAATAACACCCCAAGGGGGGAGCTCTCAAACACTTCTCTAGAGCTCCCTTCCCTTATCTCCCTCAAATTCTCTTAGTTTCCCTTTGTAGTTCTCAATTGTTGTAATATGATTCTTTTACTAAATCTTCAAACACTTCCCAAACACTTCTCTATTCTCTTCCAAGCATTCTCCAATTCCTCAAACACATGTCTCTTCCCTTCCAAAGTTCTCAAACCTTCTCCAATTTTCCAAACACTCTCTCTTCCAAAATCCACAAAGTTCCGAAACACAATTCCCATTCTCTTCCAAATTCCCTATGTTCTTAAACACATTCCCTTCCAAATTCTCAAAGTCCTCAAACACTCTCTTCCAAAATCCACAAAGTTCCCAAACACTTCTCCCATTCCTTCATCAAATTCTCTAAACTTCTCAAACACTTTCTCCTCCCTTCTCTAAGTTCTCAAATTCTCCAAGTTCACAAAATCCTCAAGCTTCCCAAACACCTTCCTTTCTCTTCCAAATTCTCAAAGTTCCCAAACACCACTTTCCTTACATTTCCATTCTCTTCCAAAATCCTCCAAATCTCTCAAACACTTCTCCCCTCTCTAAAGCTCTCAAACACTTTCTTTCCTTCCTCAAATGCTCTCTTCAATGTTCTCTAAGTTGTAATTTATTTTTCTTGTAATGTACATTCTTTCTTCTCGTTTTGTTTCTTTTGTTTTCATTTTTGTTTTGTGTAGGAAAATTAAATTGGATCATTCAATCACCAATCCCTATGGAATCGACCTCGCACTTACATATGCTAAACTACCAACGGCTCGTGCACTTGCGAGTATCACAAGTTGAGGATGCAGTTGAACCCATTTTGGTGCAGCTGAATCTACGCAACATTAACGCATGAGTTGCCCAAGCTTCCGTTAACTCAGCACAAGCAGGAGTTTAACATGTGGGATTAAAGAGCACGTGTACACGTTGCCCTGCAAATCATAATTAAGTGTTCTAAATCTTAGTATGGACAATAATATACATATATATATATATATAGCAAAAGGCAGAGAATAGTGAAACATTCAAAATACCAGAAAATGCCCTTGGTTAATGCAAACATTAAGAATTGAAATTATTAATTAAATGAGGATAATATGGTAAATTCACACTTTTTCATATTTAAAAAAATTAAAATTAAAAGAAAATTCAGATAATGGATCCTATTTTTATGGAACACAACTACCCATTATCTTTTTTAATTCTAAAATAAATTTAAATTTTTTTAAAAAAAGCCTCTTGCAGGCGCGGAAGCACGTGCGAAGAGGCTAGTATATATATATATATATATATATATATATATATATATATATATACTAGCCTCTCCGCACGCGCTTCCGCGCCGCGAGAGGGTTTTTTTTTATATCTTAATTTTCTTTTAATTTTAATTTTTTTAAAATATGAAAAAGTGTGAATTTACCATATTATCCTCATTTAATTAATAATTTCAATTATTAATGTTTGCATTAACCAAGGGCATTTTCTGGTATTTTGAATGTTTCACCATTCTCTGCCTTTTGCTTTATATATATAGATAATATAGAAACATAGTTATGAACTTATTCTTGATTTTTTATATTCTCTAATTATCTCTATTTCTTGAGCTTAAAGAAAATATTCTTTACATTTTGGAAAAAAATAATTAAACGTAACAAAAAAATTAACACACAAAAGTTAACAAAAAATAAGAAAATTAAAGATATTTTTAGTTATATATCCATTCTTAGCACTAGTGATATAAATAAACCATACACCATTTAATTTTTATAAACAAATTATAAAAAAACTCAAAAAGCTGACAGCTGGCCGGAGTACAAGGCTCGTCCACAGCTTGCACCCTCAGCCTCAACCCAGAGCGCGGAGCACGCGGGAGGCAAGATCGACGACATCACTGTTGTTGTCGCCCAAGTTGTGGCTTCTACCTTCACTACACCAGCTAGCTTAGGTTTCGGTTTTGAACACACAAATACAAAAAGAAAAAGAAGACTATATTAGGTTTAGAAATTGAGGTTGTACTTCCACGTTATTACAATTAATACAATTCTTTATTTATTTTTAATTCAAAAGTTTACATTACAATTAGCTGATGAATTGAATGTCGCATATAAATGCAATTTTCCTCATCAAAACCTAACCCTAACACGAGCCGTCTTCTAGCCCCTCTCTCTCGCTCAGACATAACCGACGACCTCCCTTCTTCAATCCTCATCTCTCTATCTCTCTCTCACAGCACCATCGTCATCTCATCCCTGACCTTGGAGATTCCAAAATGGCTTTTTTTTTCTAGGCGCTGAGCGCCTGCCTGCAGACCGCCTCAGCGACCGCCTAGACCACCTAGCGCCAGCCTCAGCGACCGCCTCAGACTGCCTGGCGCCCGCCCAGCGACCGCCTAGACTGCCTAGCCCGCCTAGCCACCCTAGCCCCCGCCTAGCCCGCCTAGCCCCCGCCTCAGCGACCGCCTGGCGCCCGCCTAGCAACTGCCTAGACTGCCTAGCCACCCTAGCCCCCGCCTAGCCCGCCTTGCACCCGCCTAGGCCATTTATTCAGTAATATTAACAATATGAGTGACAGTGTGTTCAAGGATTTAACTTTTAAAAAAGATTTCCGAACAACAACAGAAAACCCAGAGAAGTTTCAACACAGACTTATCCTCTCTGGAACCACCCATTGCCTTCCCAATTCCACCAACTGCAGAACTATTCCACCTTTTGGTTTTGGGTTTTAGTATCGCAACTTTGATTAAGAACGTCAATATATGGAGATGAATCGAAGTGCTGTTTAAGTTTATTTTCAGTTTCTCAGTTTCTCTTACTCTCTGTTTTCTATGTTTCTCAGGCTCCGGCACAGTCAGATTGCCACACTCACATGTAGATCTGCAGTTTGCAGAACGCCATGATCGCTATGTGTGGTGGCTCCCATGGGAATTGTCTTTGATTGAAAATTGAGGAGAAATTGTCTGCGACCACTCTATCATGTTTGCTTTGGTCATTGACCAGTAACGTATTATTCTTTTTCATTTGGTTTTGATTTCACAATTGTGTTTCTTATTTCTTGCTCTTGTTTCACAGTTTCGTAAGAGGATATTATTGGTCCCCCCTAAGTCCTTGTTTGGACAGCATAACATCTAAAAGTTTTATTTTCGCATGAATGTTCTTTACGTACGATATTTTTGTTGCTTGTGATTGTCGATGATCATACGTCATCTAATTGGTTCCTCTTCCATTAGTGGTATGTGATTTTGTTCTACACATTTCTTCATATTTTACTGTTAGAGTTGCTTTGTTGTGGCTTCCTTTTCGGAGCCTCCCTCTCTGTTGCATGGTTTTTGCCCCTATACAAGCCTTGGCAGTTCCAAAGTTGGGAGCAGTTTTTGGCGGTTCATTTGATCCTCTACAAGCATTGCAGTTCCAGAGTTGGGAGCAGATACTAACGGTTTTATTGGGTGTTTTCAACGTTAACAGTTAAGTTTGGAGTAGTTTCTTGTGGTTTGATGGTTACTACAACACCAGATAAGTTTTGCCTTGTTGGCCATGTTATGTTGTTTCATTTAGAACAATCATCTTGGTGTTTTCTTTGTTACTTTTGTTTTCCTTTTGTTGTGTCATTGTGTTTATTTTTCTTGTTTTGTGGATTTGTGGGTTTTGTGTCTTTAGTTTTCTTTGTTTTTTCTATAGCTTGTGTTTTTTTTAGTAGGCTTTTGTTTCTTTTTATGTTTACTTGTTGTTTTGCTTTCGTTTTAGCTTGGTCTTTTTAGTTGTTGTCTTGTTTCAATTTGTTTTTTAAGTTTTCTAATAAGGTTCTTCTGCACTCAATTTTGTGTAGTTGTGTTCTTCTTATTTTTGTTTTCAGTAGACATTTGTAGGTTGTCGGTTAAGTTCTCATGGTGTGCATGCACTGTTCTTTTTTCATTTCTTTTCTTTTGTTTCCAGCTTTTGTGCTTCTAACTTTATTTTTTAACCTTTTGTTTGGGTTTTGTTGGCTAGTTATCTTTTCTTACTGTTCATTTGTGTTTTTTAGTTTATTTTAATTTTTATCTCATTTTTCCTTGTTTTTCTGAATTTGTGTTTGGTGTAGGCTGCAAGTTTCTAGTGCTATCCAGCATATTGAAGGGATGTTCAGGCTTCCTCTTTTTTTCTTTTTTCTTTTTCTCATTGGGTTGTTCAGGCATGAGTCTTTTTTAAAAAAGATCACGCATTTGTTCATGTCTCTCATGTTTGGGTTTTGGATAGTCTTGGCTATTTTCAGTGCTATCTTATGTACACTTTTGTGGTGTTTATTATTTTAATAAAGCATCTATTTCAACAACAACCAAAATTAAATAAATAGAAGATTTCTGAGAATTGGAAAAGAAAGAGATGATGCTTACATTGTTCCCACAACCTTTTGAGTATTTGCTAGACTTTGCGTGCCTTGAACGATACGTGCCAATCCAAAATCTGAAAATTTTGGGTTCATGTTCTCATCCAAGAGAATGTTACTGACCCTCAAATCTCTATGTATTACCTTCAAACAGGAATCATGGTGAAGATAAAGAAGCCCTCTAACAATACCCTGAATAATCTTGAAGTGTCGACCCCAATCAAGCACTGCTCCTCCTGTCATTGGAATTCAAAATATAACAGTAATGTCATTGATACATCCCAATCCCATGCACTTCACAATGAAAAAATTGACCATCACTATGTAACAAAGAGCAATGAAACTAACTGAATACAAGAGTATCCAAGCTTCCGTTTGGCATGAACTCGTAAATTAGTAACTTCTCGTCATCCTGGACAGAGCTGCCCATGATCCTAACAAGATTTTTATGTTGGAGTTTGGAAATCAACAGCATCTCATTCTTGAACACTTCTATGCCTTGCCCTGAGCTACTAGATAGTCTTTTTACTGCTATTTCCTTCCCTTCTTGTAGCTTATCCAACACAAGGTCCACAAATTAATCATCCCTTGATGACCTCATTCTCTTACCCTTTTGGTTAGATCGCAGTTTGTGCAAGCTGAACACTATGGCAGCCAAGATACTGATAAAACAAATAGCTATAAGGCTGACCATTAACTTTATTCGTTTCCTTCACCTGAAACGATGAATTTTTATTACAAGAAATATGAGACAGAAAAGGAAAAATACTGATGATTAGAGTTGTGTAAGCAATAGAGTTTATCAATTACCTAATTCTGCGTGTGCTAGGCGAATAAAATGATCTACTCCACCAGAGGAATACTCCTGAATATCAACAAAGTCTTTGGACCAGACCAAACACCCTATATTGTTAACATGTGTATAAGCCAGGCAAGAACAACTATTTGCGCCCAAAGTTGAAATATACTCTTGAGAAGCTGGTAGGTTTACACTTCCCATCTTCCAAAACCCATCTTCTTTTCCTCTCGAAGCAACTGACTTGTGTTACTCTCACACAACAATTTGGTTTTCCTCACACACCCCCCTGTCCAGTTTCCTTTGCTCCACTCTTCATGTGACTTTGGTACAAACCCTTTCAAACACTTGCAGATTGGAGATTCTTTTGTATCAAAATGTTTAACTTGTCAACAAGTGAAAGCTGAACATCAGAAACCCGTTGGCCCTCTTCAGCCTTTACCTGTTGCACAATGGAAATGGGATCATATCACAATGGATTTCGTAACAGGTTTACCACGATCACCAAGGGGTAAAGATGCAATATGGGTTATTGTAGATCGTTTAACCAAGTCTGCACATTTCATATCAGTCAAAATGACAGATTCCACAGAAACTCTTGGGAAATTATATATTCGAGAGATAGTGAGATTGCATGGAATCCCTATCTCTATTGTTTCTGATAGAGATTCAAAGTTTACTTCTCAGTTTTGGGGTACTTTGCAAAAAGCATTAGGAAGTCAATTAAATTTTAGTAGTGCATTTCATCCCCAAATTGATGGACAATCAAAAAGGACTATCCAAATCTTAGAAGATATGCTAAGAGCTTGTGTTTTGGATTTTCATGGAACTTGGGAAGATCATCTTGCTTTGGCAGAATTTTCTTATAACAACAGTTTTCAATCCAGCATCGAAATGACACCATATGAAGCACTCTATGGTAGACCATGTAGATCACCTTTATGTTGGGCAGAAGCAAGTGAAATTGTGTTATTAGGACATGATCTGGTACAAGAAACAACATAGAAGATCAAAACTATTAAACAACGCTTGCTTATAGCTCAGTGTCAGCAAAAGAATTATGCTGATAGAAGAACAAGGCCATTGAAGTTTAATATTGGAGATCATGTATTCCTTAAAGTTTCACCTCAAAAGGAGTTAAAAGGTTTGGAAAGTCTGGAAAATTAGCCCCACAATTTATTGGACCTTTTGAAGTACTACAGCGGATTGGGGAAGTAGCTTACAAGTTAGCACTACCACCTCAACTTTCGAATGTTCATAATGTGTTTCATGTCTCTATGCTTCGAAAATATGAACCAAATCCAACACTTGTTTTAGATTGGGGAGAACTAAACATAGATGAGCAATTATTTTTTAAGGAAAGACCAATACGGATATTAGATCATAAAGAACAAGTGTTGCGAACGAAGACTATTCCACTAGTCAAAATTCTTTGGTTATATGGGGATACAAAAGAGGCTACATGGGAATTAGAAGCCGAGATGAAAGAAAAATATCCAGAACTTTTCCTTGAATCGGGTACGTTTCAAAATTTTAAGGATGAAATTTCTTTTAAGGAGGATAGATTGTGAAACCCCATATTTTTAAATATGTATATTAATATTTCATGAGAATTAAATAATTATAATTATTAGTTTTCAATACTATATATATATATTAGTTGTATGGCAATCCACGTGAATCTAGCTATAGCCTATCAAATCTTATTATATGGCTTTAACTATATCAATTCATTCCAACCTTATTTAATATTCATTATATACACACACTTTACAAAAGCATTTAGAAAGGTTTTTTTTTTTTTTTTGCTGCTTACTAAGCTTTCTCTTATAGATTGACGTGTTGCATTATGGAGTCCTCAAAAACCAATTAAAGCATGAGGTGGTGTATAATGGCATGAGGTGTAAGAACAATAGGTATTCTTATATATATAAACTTAATTGGAGAGTGCTCACTAAGCACTCTACAAAGCCTACACATAAGGCTATTTGGGGTGGCAGTTTACCTTCAAGCCACCCAAGTAGTCTAGCAACCTATAGGCTTGTTGTGTGGCACAATATTAAGCTTCATCTATACATCTTTGCCGACTCTAGCTTACTATAAATAGCCCTACCTAATAGTTCTTGGATTATAGGTTCTTCAAGTTGTGTTAGTTTCCTAAACATCGTAGACAAAAGGAAAAAAGAGAGTGAGAACTAAGTGTGGTGAGATTTTGGAGAAGCTCAAAGTGTTTGGACTTACAACTGGGAGTTATACAATAGCTTTGGATTTGAGGTAGGGGTTTTTCTTGGGGAGGCTTTACATAAATTGATTTAATTAAATATTGTGAACACTATATTATGCTTGGTAATATTATTTGATTATTATCCTTGATATTGGGTGTTTACATGTTGTCAATTATCATTATAATTTGATTAATATTGACATGTTCATATGTTGTTGGTGGTGGTTGGAATTCTTGAGTTGATAAAGAAATTATGAAAAAGAGGGTAATGGGAAGGATCTTTTGTGTAGTTGAGGCTAACCATTGTAGGGACCAAGTTCAGGTGAGCCCGTGTGCACAGGAGACTAGGAAATCGGCGGTATAATTGTCGATTGGGTGATTTGGGCTTGGAGATCAATGGTGTGGACCAGATGACTAACAAAATGGGAATTATGAGATAATTGAGATGGGTGTTAGTTTATATAATGGGGCATTCGGAATCACAGTGGTAAAATGCACGGTATGGAACATACAGATTTGCTTGCTTTATTATATAGATTAACGGGTTGGGTAAGAATTGAAGTTCATTCATGCATTACATAAATTGTACATTATAAATCTCACTAATCACATAAGACATAGGACCGTTACTGAGCATGTAATGGTCACCCCTTATTGATCAATCTATTGCAGGTTTTGAATCTGAAGTTTAGTTTGTGACGAGGAAACAAGAAGAACAAGTTGTGGATAGTTTTGAATGTTTTGTTAAAAGTTTATTACTTTCTTGTTATTTTGCTTGTAAAATTACAATGTAAATTACTTTGGTTTAAATAAGAAGTTTATGTTCAGTTCTCATGTTTCTTGCTATTTAAATTTTTAGTTTTAGTTTTTCTTTTACCTCACACTTCCAATAAAATAAAATAAAAATATATATAAAAAAAAAAAATTGGGGTGTGACAATATCTCCAGTGACCATAGTCTAAAATATCGACAATATATTCGAGGATATTATCGTTTTTTTCGGGTCACAGATATTTTGGGACATATCCATACACATATCGTATAAATATCGATAATATGGGAAAATATCGATGTCAATAATTTCGCTCACATTTCAGCAATATTTTGTCAAAATATCGCTATAATATCGAAAATATCGATGTAATGGAAAAAAAAAACACAAAGCACACACGCGAAGGGGATTCGAACCCCTACCATTTCACTCCTCCAACGCCTTAACCACCATGTTGCTTCTGTTTTTGTGATAATACACAAAGGGGAACTCTATGTGGTACTAAGTCACTCATGTATCTTACCGTGCAATATATAAAGTGTAAAATATTATAGTAAATCATTATATATATATAATTATGATGTGTTTAATATTCTTTCATTAATTACTACATATTTTCTACACTCATAGTGTTTGTCAGCTCGCTATATAATCAACTTAAATCAGTTAAACCCATCATGCAATGCATTCCCTTCAAATTTTTTTAAATTAACTAATAGATAATTGATTAAATAAACATCCTCCAAAGTTTCAATAAAAATTTCAAAAATTTTCTTACAATTTCCATGGTTTTTATTCAATTTTTATTGATATCGATAATATCCCGATATTTCCATCGAAATTTTCGTATTTTTGGACTACCGATATTTCCTGTTACCATCAATATTTTAGACCTTGCCAGTGACCAAACACAACATGTTGATTTGATATGGAGAGAATTATGCCTAAACCAACAAATACTCAAACCCCTATTCAAACAGCCCGACACGCCTGTACTTAGACTAACAACACAGATCCACCGCGCAATCTCAAAAACGGAAAATCCATATCACAACCGAAAATTAAAATACAAAAAACACAGCAAACTCCTAAAGATTTTTTGAGAATTAAATAAAAATAAAACAAACTCCTAAAAAGTAATGATAGACTAAAACAAACAAAGCAACAGGATTACCGCTCCACATCCTCTCTAGCAACCGAAGAGACCCATAACCACATACCGACTAAACCTTTAATGTCGTAACCGGCTAAACCCCAGCACACACAAACCGACAATTTCCATGATTGTAACTCCAAACTCTGAACTAGAGCCAAAACCCTGTGTATGTGGACCAAAAGCGACAACTAAATTATGGCAATAATGGTGTTTCGCGGTGGTTGCTTCAACATCAACTATAAATGAAGATAGCAACCGCTACTATCCCACCGGCGTGGGCGCCGCCGCCTCCCGCCAACCAGAAATAGAAAAATAATTAGGATGTGGTATTTTAATTCCTAGAGAACTAATTAATTATAAATTCATCTTTTTTACCTATTATATCCTAGACAATTTTAAAATTCTTGAGTTTGTCATCTACTTTAACCCAACAACGAGAACATTTTAGTACTTAGTACCACTCCTACCCCAATTCCATATGATTTAGTAAACAACTTCAACAGGAATTTGGAATCTAACTCTCCTCAATCCATATGGTTTAGTAAACAACTTCAATAGGAATCTAGAATTTAATTATCCTCAATACAACTCCTCCTCAATTCAATTCCTCCTAATTCAATTATAGATTAGTAAACATGCCATGAATTTGAACAAGAAATGTACTACATCACATTGTTCAAGATGCCTCCCGGTTCGGAGCTATGAAAAAAAAATATATTGATCATTCATTGTTTAGGAATTAAATCAATGATTGAATTTCCACGTGTATTTTCTTTGCTATTATTAACTAATGATATGGAAAATGTGGAGCCCAGATTTTGGTTTACGTGGATGCATGGGATGGAAAAGGTAAGTTGTTGTTTGTTTTTATTTATTTTGGCTTATCTTACATTTTTTTTATTTTTAAATATATTTTGTCCACTTGGCGTACACATGGCGTCCATACTAGCACTAGAAAATGGTATGGGCCCATTTTAGGAGAAAAGTACAGAAATTATTATTATTTTGTTAATTTTATTAGGTTATGGTTGAGGAAGAAATTTGAAATTTATACAGCTGTAAAACAAGTCAACTTTGGTCAAATCAGTATTCCTTATCTGATTTGGAAAAGCATGAGAGCTTATATATAGGAAGGGGATCAGGTCTCTTCCACTTTCTTCACTTACTCTCTTTCACTACTGTCATTCTGTCTTGCTCCTCTCACTCTCGCTCTAGCGAATTGAAGCATTACTCTTTCTTTCTTGCTCCTCTCGCTCTTGCTCTCGCGAATTGAAGCAAAGCAACGATGATGATCGCCAACAATAACCCTGCCTTTGGTTATGGCCCGATCAATTTCAAAAATAATAACATCCCATCAATCAATAATTTCTGTGCCCTTGGCTCTGGCTTTGGCAATGTCGATCAAGATTTTGAATTGGGGAGAAAAAGGACGTTGAATCAACTTCCAGAATTAATACCAAAGAGGAGGAAGATCCGTAATGAAATGAAATTGGTTTGTGGGTCGTCCTATTTCCCCAAATTCAACCCAGAAAAGCCCCTCGGCGAAGACGCGCACTTCGTCTCCCATGACGCCCAGACTGTCGGCCTGGCGGACGGCGTCGGTAGCTGGGCCAGGAAAGGCATCGACGCCGGCGAGTACGCGAGGGGACTCATGAACCACGCCAAACAAGCGGCTACTAATATGTCCGCCGTCGGTGCCGCCCCCGTGGATGCAGGAAAGGTGCTGAGAGAAGCCTACGTGAACAACTTCGGAATACAAGGCTCGTCGACGGCTTGCATCCTCAGCCTCGACAAAGAGCGTGGGACCCTCCACGCCGTGAATGTCGGAGACAGCGGCTTCATGGTGTTCAGGGACGCCAAGTGTATGCTCAAATCTCCAACTCAGCAGCGGAGGTTTAACTGCCCCTTCCAGTTGGGGAACCACGTTAGCAGCGACCGACCCCAGGTGGCTCTGGAGTTTGTGGTGGAGGAATTGGCGCCGGGGGACATCATCGTACTTGGGACAGATGGGTTGCTGGACAACATGTTTGCGAGTGAGATTGAGGAGGTTCTGGTGGCTTTTAATAAAGTAAGCGGTGGTCGGGATATTGATTGTGCGGAGGTAGCTTCCACCATAGCCACCATGGCTCTGTATAATTCCTTGGACAAGGACAACATTAGCCCTTTTCAGATGGAGGCTCAAAAGGCCGGATTGGAGCACGCCGGAGGCAAGATCGACGACATCACTGTTGTGGTGGCCCATGTGGTGGAATCTACTACCTACTCCGATTAGGTTTTGGTTTTGAACCCAACAAAAACAAAGTTTGAAAACTGAGATTGTAATTCCACGTTAATACAATTAATACAATTCTTTAATTTTTTTTATTATTCAGAAGTGTACATTACAATTTACCGATGATTTGAATGTTGCATCCAATACCAAATATTTTGAAGTAGATTGATTAATGCAACAGTGAATTCATTAATATTGTTTTGGTTACATTGGAGGAAAGAAAACCCCACTGGGTTTTGATCCTTGGTGCCATGGGGAGAGGGGGAATCCACCACCACTGTGGTGGGAACCCATTGGCAGTGACTTCATTCATTTGGTACATCTCAGAATCTCCATTTCTAGAGAAAAATAGGTGAGGCCAAAAATTTCTCTCATTTTCTTTCTAATTCTATCGCATCTAATCATCCAAAAGGGAAAAATGATCTGCAATAGTAATTAGGTCATCTGTTCCAAGAATATCAAAATATTAGTAATATGAATTTACTTTGGGTCCATCAAAATCTCTAAAATACATGCAAGTCACATGTTTATCAGTACAGACTTTGTGGAAGTCCCACCTATCAGTACAGTTTAAACTATATCATCAAAAACGGGGGTTTTCCTTCTGAAGAGACGAGGGGGGGGGGGGGGGGGTTAGAAAAAGTCATGCTAGCTCAGAATCTAATTCTGTAATTCTGTCAGAACCAAGGTTTCATTTTGGTACTCTTCTAAGCAGCTTGTACATGCCAAAGATATTCTTACGCTGCCACAGATATGGGATGAAAAAGGAGCGGTACTTGGCAGGCGAGAGCTCTCTGTCCAGGTAAGGCAACGCTCCAATCACCTGAATTGAGAAGAAAACCAGTTCAGCTAGCAATTTATTCAGAAAAAAGTGTAAAAGCAGCCTGATTTGTACCTCCCAAGTTGATAAGTCACTTCCACGGGAAGGGAAAGGTCGACTAAGCTGCAGCTCAACAAGGAATGTACATTGTTCAAGATCCCGGAGCTGTAAAAACTGATGGGTCATTTTCTAAAGAAAACATAACAAGTATAGGGCACTTTAGTTTTTATATAAACTAGTTTAGAGAGTGGTTACATATTGGTCGTCAGAAGCTTTGTTCTTATCGTTAAGATATGGTGGGGCTGATGCAGTTCCACCCAAGGTAGAATTAAATGGGAAGGGAAGAAGTCCCCGGAACCCATCATCAATCCAACGAACTTCTCCAACATAATCAGGAACAAAAAAAGGACGACGGGAAACGGTGCCATTCACTTCCAACACAGAGAACAGAGCCTGAAATGCAGAAGGAAATCCAAGAAATTTTAAGAGACATGACTTTCCAAACTTGCATACCAAATAATCAATTGGAGAACCCAACAAGTTCCTTACACAACTTGAGAACTGAACAAGAAACATGAGTTTGGGAGATACGGGGCAGATAATCAAGGTGGTGAGCCCAACCAATATGGAAGTGTATTGAACATTAGAAAAAAGAATAAAAATACAGTATTTATCATTTTTAAGCTATACAGTCGTAGTAAGTTTCTCTCGTGTAGATGGCTGTATAACCAAGCCCCCAAAGATTAAAAAGCATATCAATTTCCAATATTTTGAGAACATGTGAAATCATTATACACAAGGCGTGCACTATAGTTCTACAAACTAAATTGCAACATGAGTTTACTCCCTTCATTGTACATTCCAAATATTAAGACGCCATATTGCATTGATTGATAACCGAACATTTAAGGAACTTTGTTGACAATGCACTCCATCGCAAGGTCAATAAATGGATAACAGCAAGATACTTGTCTTACCTGTTCCTGCATTGTCATGATCTTCTAAAAGCTTGTAAACCTCTAAAGGGGCAGAATAGCCATTGATCACTGAAAACGTACGAGCATGGGAGGCACATAATATGAGGCCAAGAACCACCGGTCTTAGAATCTTTGCCGTCTACATGTACAAGCAGCAATACTGTGAGGTTCATAGAGATAATTTATCAAATTTTTGTGAAATATAGGATAAAAGCTCACCATAACCATTGGAGAATTGCCTTGGGAATCATAATCAGATCGGAAAACATCAGGAAAGCTCTCTATGACAGCCGAAGCAGCAACACAAATTAGTGGATATATTGGATAAAGGAACCTGCAACGACAATTGGAAATATCTAGTTATCACTCACATCTGACCTGCAGTTAAATAACATTGAACAATTTTCATATCATCTTAAGAATTTCCATCAAAGTGACTCATTAAATTTCAAAACATTCAGATCTGAAACTATGACCCTGGCTACTCAGAAATGCAGACTGGAAAGGAGACCTGTGAAAAAGATAACAAACGATATTTATTTATTTATTTATTTTGGTTGCAGGAAAGCACAAGGTGAGTGCTGCCTATGATTACGGTGAGATGTGGATGTCAGAACAAGAAGAATATTTGTAGTTACTGTAATTCCAGAGAAAGTAGAGAAAAGATTTAGAAGAAAAAAAAAAGTAGGATACAGGAGAAAGTATAGATGGAAATATCAACACACTCAGCCTCTCAATATCATTTGAGTTTTTTTGTTAATGGCAAATGCACAACTGTGCAAATATGAGAAATTTTGGTCAATTGGAAATGTACTGTCAAGATGAGCAAATATGAAACTAGCAGGAATATGTTCTAATTCAATCAATTTAAGAGAAGTGGTATATAACAGGCTTGCCCGGATATCATAAAAGGTAAGATTATTCGAACCTCTCTTCTTTGTGTGGTTGCAAAGACATGAACACCAACCAAATATATATAGGCGAGACAACAATGAGCAAGCTGGGTGCATACTTTTTCCTTGCAATCGGCAGTATTGCCAGAAAAAGCAATGCAAGTATGAAACAAAAGTTAAAATTGTTAAATCCATTCCTAATATAAAATAGTGGCCCCTCAGTTCCGTACAAGTGGCTCTCACCACCTCCTGCAACGTTATAGATCAACAAATTTAACACAGATGATGTCCATTTGTTGTAGTAGTAGTGATCAACGAGAACCGACAATACCTAAAAGATATATTCAACATATAATCATAAGCATAATAAAAAAATTAAATAAAAAAACAAAAAACTTAAAATGAGACATTTAAAAATCTGTGTGAAAATTATGCAGGTACAGGCATGTACTTTGTACATCCAACAAAAATGTGCCAACCATTGACTTACAAGAAGAGCAACAGAGGTGGCTGCCCCGGCAAGAAAAGCTTGTTTGAATCTTCTAGCTAGAGAGTAAAATGTGACAGGCAAAAAAGCCAAAATTGAGAATGGCCAGCCAAGGATTACGCCTATGGCTGCAACTGTAACTGACATGGCAGGTTTATCAAGAAGAAATAACCCTGATGAAAGAGACATGGCATACATAGAGAACGAACTGGGCAAAAAACCTGGAAAATAATGTCATAAGCATTGTCATTTCATGGAATAAATAGCTCCAGAAAAGTAAGAGATATAACAGTAAGAAAACTGAAAACAAAAATGAATAATCCTAAAAAAAACAAAACAAAAGTGCAGTAAGAAATCCTGACATGGAATGTACAGATCAAAGGAGAAAAATGGAAATGGCCCACCCACTTGTGCTTGCGAAAAAACAACCGCTGGTTAAGCATAGCATTGCAAGTGTGTAAGAAGCAAGGCGTTTCCCGTACTTTCTTGAAAGAGCAACTACCAGAACAGTGTCAGTGATAACAGAAAGGAAAGCAAGAAAGAGTCTAACAGCATAGAATACTCTCACCTGTAAACAAAAAGAAATTGTTTCAGAACAACGGAATTTAAGACAGAAAATTAAATTTCAATTATAAGAAGATAACAGTTCAAAAGTCACTGGGAAAAAATTCTTACTTTTTCCTCAGCATACAACCAGGAAGCCGGTCGACCCACCAATTCATGGAAAAGAATGTATAAATATGACCGAAGTGCAAACTGAGAACTGCAAGAGGCATATAACAATAAAAATCATAGATGAAAGGATTTCTAAGATAGAAAATGATACCACTGAAAATCAAATTTTCAACAGCCATGATGCACAGTATTTTAAGAGCACGCAGCAAAGGATAAGATTTCTGACCATGGTTATGAGCATCTAATTCCACCTACAAATGCTAATCCAAATCATATATCTCTATGCCATTAGGTACAAATTCTAATGTCAGTTTGTAAGAATCAAATGGATGAACCCAAAGCCATTATACTGTGAGATTCACTTGTAGTTACGAAAGTGCAATTAAGAAAGAAATCAAATTGATTCCATAAGAAGGCTGCAATTGGTTCATGAGCTGTAATGCTAACTTCGAGTAACAAAAAACTAAAATTCTCAATAACAACTAAATTTCCCAATAAATTAAATCCAGGGACAAAAGCAGAGCCTAATAGTTTACTATAAACAAGAAACAAAATAAAATAAAACCCAAAAAGTAGAAACAAGCCAAACCCAGATACAAGCACGAAAGAAATGAACAAAATTTCCACTTCAGAGAAAGAAAAGTTTCAAAAGCAATTGGAAGGGTACCTGTATTCCCAAGTTTGGAACCCAGATTTGTAGAGAAGGTAATGCAGAGGTTCCCAATAGTTGAAGACCTCGTCACAGTCGTGTATGATGTTTGATGTAGCGCTCATGTACCTTAGCATTCCCAAAGCGACCAAGGGAAAGAACCAACGAAACCCTTTGTCAAACCCATCGGCGTCACCCGATTTCCCTTGCTTATCGACTTTTGAATAAGATGAAGATGGTGATGATGATGATGCAGAAGGATCAGACGGCTGAGGACGTCTCAACCTCGTGGACAGAGACATGGTGACTGGTAAAGGCTATAAACTACAGTGAACTCTGCTATAGCTTTTCTGGGTCACTCTGTTACAGAACAGAGAAGGAGAAGCAAGCGAGCCTTCAGTGAAATGAGTCTCAGGAAAATGATCCTTTGCTTTGTTGCAAAGTAAATTAAGAAACTTTGAAGATTTAAGACCACCACCAATCCACCACCAATGTTAAAGTTTCAATTTTTTTTATTTCCCAAATACCTTTAGCCTGAAAAACTATCACTATTTTATTTCTATAGACCAAAAACAACTATTTTATTTCTTTAAAACTTGGAAAAAAGGAAAAACAATCTACAAAATCATAATTAAAAAGGAAAAAAGCAAACAAGCTGGCCTTATTTTTTCATATATATCCTTTATCGAGGTATTCCTCAAATAATTTTATTTGAAGGACATCCTTTAGGGTCTCCTGTGATTTTTTTTTCAACGATTCAAACCATCTATCTTTAAGTCTAAATTCAAATATTATCCTTGCAAAAAATTAGACAAATTGGAAACCGTTTTGACATCCAATTGTATTGTATCCTACAAAATCAATTAATACGGTACTTTAAGAAAATACTAAAATTTAAATAACTAATTGAGTGGTCAAATGATATCGGATTCAAGTAATTTTTTGTAGAGATGATTTTTGAATAAATATCTACAAAATAGATTGTTTGAATTAGTGAAATACAATACAGAATGGGCCCTATAAGGTGTGTCCATCAAATAAGCTTATTTGACTGATCCTTCAATAAAAACTCACTACATATATATAAAGTAAAAGATTCTTATGACTACATTTTCAAATAACTCAAAATTGCATTCATGCCCCCCTTTTCCAATCACTTATACTAAAAAAAAAACACCTCCTTCAATTTGAGGGGACAAACACATAATAATCTATTAAAATGAAAATAATTAAACAAAAGGAAAATAAGAGTTCATGTCCAAAAAATATTCTCTATAAATAAGGATAAAGTAAAATAAAAATAACAAAAACATATTGACGTTAGCAGTAGCGAGAGTAGAGAGGTTAATGTAGCTTGAAATGTGTTGTTCTTATCTTTACAGGTTTATAGTCTTTTTGGTTTTTTAACTTTCATCAGTACTCCTTAGGCAATATTCAGGGTCACTCTAATTACATTTGTGTCGTTCAAATTGGAATATTTGTCATAAATTTATTTTAATTTTTCCTTTCTATCATTTTTTTGTTTTAATTTTTACGAATAAAAATTTGAACTTTTTTGGTTGATAAAATGATTTTAACATTTGATGTCCCCGAAGTTCAAATTTTGATACTTTAAAATTGGTGACCTTGATAAATTATCATGGTCCTGTTTTTCTTTGTACATGGGTAGCATTGAAGATTCTTTATTATGTAATAAAATGATTGAAAAGTACCCGTTCTTGAAATTTTGGGCATCTATAGTCTAAACTACACGAGAGGGGGTTTTCACACACATTAGCACGGTGTCATGAGAGTTTGAACCTTAGACCACTAGTCAGCAAATCAATATCATTTTCCACTGAGCTAGACCCTGTTGCCATATAACACCAAGGTATTAAACATGAAACACATAACGCCATTTGTACTGAAGCATAACAAACAGTTCCACTGAGTTTAATTTCTTCCGTAGGAAGAATTACAATGCTGGCTGGCTGTAGTTATTGTGCACAGCAATCTGATCATAAAACTTAAAAAGTTCACTCAAATATCTTGACCTTTAGGTGAATGATTAAAAGGCATCCACTTGGGGTAAGTTATAACTTAGTTTTTGGGACACAGCCCATCTGTAGATACACAGAAAAGTAGAAGGGAATGAGCACAAAAACACATTTAACCAGTGTTCTGCAAGCCAGCAGCAATACCCTTCATTGTCAAGATGAGGGTGTCCTCCAAACCAGGCGCATACTCACTTGTTGGGTTCAGTTTCACAAGTTCATTAGCTGGCTTGTTTGCTTCTGTAATGTCCTTTGAGATGTGTGGCCGCAGCGTCACATGGAAGGTTGGATCACGGATCCGTTTCAGTGTATATGCTTGGCAAACATTAAGGGTTGTGATGTATGAATCACGCAGGCGGAGTCTTTGCTTCAGGTGCGGGTCCCCTTCAAGAAGATCCTTGTGTCCAGCAATCTACGAACAGAAAATGAAAAAATTAATTTATGCAGTAATTAGTCACCACAAACGCCTCATGGTTAGCAGATATTATGCTGACTCTACTCAACCTAACAAAGCTGAACAGATGTGTTTTTCATTGCACTAACCAATATGGGTAATGAACTTATGAGAATAGCCTTAAACTCTGAAATTTTGGACTTGGGGTCAAAACAAATCGAGTTCAAAGAGAACATGACATGTAACAAGAGCATTATACCTGTAACAGAAGGTTCTTGGTTTCTTCATATTTGGACCTTAATCGCTCTGCAAATGACCATAGGTCTTCTGAGACAAGGAGTTTATCATATAAAGCAGCTATTCCAGGGTTTCCCTTTGCAAACACCATTTCAACCAAATCAATAGTGACCCTAAAGAAAGGCCATTGATTGTACATCTCTTGCAGCATGTGAAGATTCTTAATGTCCTTCTGAATGACATGCTTGAAGGCTTCTCCAAAGCCTAACCACACAGGAAGATGGAACCTTGTTTGTGTCCAGGCAAAAATCACATGGGATTGCACGGAAGTGACTCAATGCCCCCACTAGGCTTTCGCTTTGAGGGCCGGCTTCCAATGTTCATCCGACCATACTCCAGCTCTGGTGTAGCCTAGATCACAAATACACAACGGTCATTAAATTGAAATTCATCAGAGTAGAAAAACGAATATGAATAGAGTAAGTTCATAAATGCTTACAAGACGGAAATACTCGACAAATCTGGGTTCTTGGAAAACAATGGAACGATAGTCCTCTGTAGCTACAACAGCCATTGCATCCATAAGTGCGCGCCATTCTGGTTTTGGTGAAACTGGCAATTGCATTCCGTGCTCTAGGGTAGCAGCTGTGAAACGCTGGAGTGTTCTAAAACACAAGAGCTCCTCTCCGAATGACTGCTCAATAACTTCACCTTGGACAGTAACACGGAGTGAACCGTGAATCGTATCTGGTGGTTGAGACAATATAGCAAGATGGGTGGGCCCACCTCCCCTTCCAACAGTCCCACCACGACCATGGAACATAGTTAGCTTCACACCAAATTGCTTAGCAACCTTTATAAGATCCTCCTGTGCCTTGTATAACTGCCAGGCTGCAGAGAAACGTCCTGCATCTTTACCAGAATCTGAGTACCCAATCATGACTTCTTGCTTTCCATTGATCCGGTCTCTATACCAATCAATCGAGAAGAGCCGAGCCAAAGCAGCAGGAGCAGCCTCCAGATCTGCAAGCTTCTCAAACAGTGGAACGACCCTTAGTGATTTCTTCACATGGCATTCACGTTGCAGGAGCTCAACTGCAAGCACATCAGATGCAGCAGTTGCCATGGAGATGATGTATGCTCCAAAGTTATCAGATGGAAGTTCTGATATCACATGTAAAGTGTCCAAAACATCAGAAATTTCTTCAGTTTTTGGAAGATCAGGGCCAAACAATGGACGCTTTCCACTTAGTTCAGATAAAAGCCACTCCTGGCGGCGTTCTTCAGACCACTCTCGAAAGGAACCAATTTCCAGATGCTTGGTGATCGCATCGATCACATCAGTATGCCGGTCAGATTCTTGCCTAATATCAAGTCTCACCAATGAAAGTCCAAAGGTAGACACTTGCCTTAAGAAATCAAGAAGCGATCCATCAGCAATTGCCCGGTCACCACAAGAGCAGAGTGATCTGTAACAGAGTTCCAGAGGTTCCAAGAACTACACATAATTTAAATCTCAATTAGGACTTGAACAGATTAACCACATTAGGAGAATAAAGGGGGAAGTTATAATTCGATACTGTATCTGATAGACTGCGATCATGCAATATTTCTTAAGAATGGCAGTACCTGCTCAACACTGGCCAATGTTGCCTCCTCGGGAATGTCAGAGTGCCCACTAGCTAACAACTGACGAGAACGTTCACGTGTATGATAAAGCTTATCCCTTACATCACCAAGAATCACACGGTAGGGTTCATTTGGAGGAACTTGTTTCCAAAATTCTGTATTGAGAAACAAAGGCAATGAGTATCGCAAGTAGCACAATGTTTGACCAAATTACAATGCATAAAAGGAACAAAAGTTGCAAAAATTGGAAACGAAAAGAACTTGTGTTTGTTGTGTTGGTCTCTAGAATAACAGTGGGTATTTTCTTGGGCAAGCCTGAACAGGATCTGGATCCTTTAAATGTGATTCCTAATAATTAAAGGTCATCTGCCTTATATGGTATACAAAAGGGGGAAATTTTAGTTCTCTAAATTGGGTGCAACAAGAAAAGTTCACTGTAATGTAACCATATGAATCTGAGATTTACATGCTGTCATCACATACAGATGTCGGGTTTAGGCTGAAATGTGAATGTATAATTTTGACTGTCCTTTTTGAAAAAATTTTATCTCAGCCAGTAAAACTGAGATCTAAGGTTTGGTGACATTGTGTTACTACAATAAGTTACGGTTGCAGGGCTATAAAATATTAATATAAGCTAGTTTATGGGGGCATTACTAAGAGTTAAGTTTTACTTGGTCGGTGCATTGTGCACCTATTTAAACTTCTCCTGCTAGTTTGTGTTACGGTTCCACAACTAGTAAATTTCAGCCTAGTCAATGACTTCTTCTCAAAGCAGACACAAGTTTATCATTCCTTTTCTATATATATTATAAAACAAAGGATACAAGAAAAGATTGGCAAGAAATCCATCAGACATTATATATATTATAAAATAACAAAAGGATTATAACATGGTTAATCACTGTATTTCACAACAGACATTAGTTTTCAATCCTTTTATTCTCTGGTCCATAACACCATTTAAAATATTTACAGCATTGAAAAATGTTCACTATCATTATCAGCAAACTATACCTCATTCTAGTTTCTTTGAATCCATCCCAAAGTTCAGCATAACACGTAGATTTTAAAAACCATATAACAGAACCAATTAGTATAGGGATATGATTACCTATGTAGTGTTTTGCATCTCTCCTCGTGGACCTGTGAAGTACATCTGCACGAACACGGAGTTCATCATTGCAGCGCCACATTGACAACTGCCAGAAAAAGAAAAGAAATTAGCTAAACACAGACACTAACATAGTAAAGAAACAATAAATGAGTAACAACCACTTCATTGAGTAAACGAAGCTCCTTAAAGACAACTTCAAGATGCTTTGTCAGATACCTCAAACATAAGATCCTCTATCTGAGAATAGTACAAGTTTGCAGCCATCATTCTAGCTAGCAGGCAAACATCCCTTGTGACCTCAGGAGTTACTCTTGGATTACCTGCATCCCATGAAAAAAAAAAATGTTAATTAATGAATGATCTGCACAAGCACTCAAGTCAACTCTGTATTACTGAGAGAGCACCAGACAAAATTATCTGCAAATAGCAACGTACAATTGTACTTCAATGCTTCTTCCTAGAAAAGTTATTCTTGTAATTGCCACTATACGATTATTAAAGAGGAGGGGCATAACATCACAAACCTGCCTGAAATTAACTACTAAGACCAACCTAATGCCTAAATGTAATTCCATCTTAAGTTAAAAATAAAAACTACAACAAGAAGATCACACGATGACAGATTCTTTTGCATGTCTTTATGCTTTTTTCTTCTTCTTTTTTCTCACTGACCAAACTATTTTGACATAATTCATGCTCATGAAGAAGGGTCATACCATCACGATCGCCACCCATCCAAGAAGAAAATTGAATAAGTGGGGCATTATGGGGAACACGTTCGTTAATCCCAATATTCTTCAATGCTGTGTCGACATCGACGCAAGAACTTTGGGACACCCTTCCAAATTGTTTCGTGGAAGTAGCTCATCCCTGCCCTCATTTCATCTTGTGGAGTGGGAGGTGTTCTCCGGATCTCATCCGTGCGAAATGCAGCTTGAATCTATATGAATTGAAATACCAAAATGAAGGAGAATAATTGACAATTGATATCATTTAGGACTCAGGATATCCTTCCAGACTGTTTCATGTAAGCATAATATATAGAAAATCTTGCCATCGTGAGACCATCTTAATTTCAAAAGAACAAACAATGAACTATACAGTAGTTAACATATTCTCAGGAACAATATATGTGGCAAATGTTACAAAAGACCTTTTTGAAAGCTCTTGTCAATAACATCAAGAATTGATAGTACTTAAAGTAAAATGGGTGTTGATAATCACCTCTCTCTGAAGTGCCTCATCAATCTCCTGCTTATCATCAGGAGTAATGTCTTTGGCATACAACTGAGTTAAACAATTCCGAATTCTGAAAAAAAGTGAGTGTACACGAATGAGAGGAGAGAGAGAGAGGTCACAAGAGTCTAAGCCATAAATCTACATGGGGAATCTTAAATTTCTGATGAAAATCAAAACCAAAATACATTTATACAACAAACAAAAATCAAGGACGAGAGACTGTATTGGATCAAGAGCAAACCTTCCATGCTTCTGAAGCAAGGATCTACGAACTGATTGTGTAGGATGAGCAGTGAGGACCAGATCTACAGTCTGATTTTTGAGAGCCTCAAAAACCTCTTGGGGCGACTTCTTTAGATCCCCCACAAGCCTCTTGAGAGTTTCTTCAATGTCTGATTCAGTTGTTGCAGAATTTTCATCTGCAAAATCACCCTTCTTCAGCTTGTTTCGTCTGCGGTAAGCAATCTGGACCTCCTCAGCCAAGTTAGCCAAGCTAAGCATGTGGGCGAAGGATTTTGCAACAACAATGGAATCCCCTGGGTCCAAACTTGTTAATACATTTCCGAGCTCTGAGAGTTTTTTTGCATCATGCTTTCCTTCGTACTCAGCAGAAAGCTCATAACACGCTTGGACCTACAAAAAGTTAAACGTTACAAATCACATAAGTGTTAGTTTTTCAACTCATAACACCATTCACAATAACTTTCAACACAAAACCAATAACTTTAAGGATTTCTTTTGTCTTTCCTTGTCCTAAGAGAAACTTAAAGATATGAGTTTGGCCTTGGATCTGTCAAATGTGGCTAAGACTTGTTCTCCAATCCAAAACCAATTCCTACTGAAGAAGATCTCAAACTTAAATCATTGGGAATCTCACATACATCATTAAACAATAAATCAAAAGCCTAAAAGTTGTTGATTAAGATATCTGGAATGGTACTTGAAATGCAACCAATTCCAATTGCAAATTAAAGTGTTTGGATCATGGGTGTTGTGTTGTGTTGACCAAATCAAACCTGTATATCTCAAACTGATAAGAAATTTGTTGATTAAGGTATCGTCATGGGTCTTTAATGAAATTCCACTTTTTAAAGAAACTGAGATTTGGGTGTTCCTTAAAGCCAACAAATACACCAACAATCAACACATAAAGTTCCATGCTTATAAGAATAAACTTACAAATGTAGCCAATTCCAATTACAAATTCAAGTGTTCTGCATCATGAGTATTAACCAAAATCAAGGCAAAACATCTCACGCTGATCAAATCAATTTTTACAGCAATCAAAACTCAAGCACTCACCGTTTCCCTGAGATCCTCTCCATGTAAATCTTGGAGAATATCCAAGAACCGATCCAAAAGCAGAGCATCATATTCAACCAGCTTGTCATCCTCACTCACTTTGGCTGGAACCAGAAGCCGAAGCTGAGCGTCAATGGACGCCAACTTCTCCAGATTCCTGTTAGCCATTGCTCCCACAGAGTCTCACTCTGTGACGAATAACCCAATACAAAAAAGAAAAATTAGAACTTGAAAACCCAAAAAAAAAAAAATATATATATAAATGAGCTGAAATCACGGATTGAATCAAGCACAATGGCCAAAAATCCTGATCACGGCCCAGAAAAATAGAGCCTATAAAATGGAGGGTTTAACAGCTAAAGGCCACGTGTAGAGTGGAGACAGTGCAGTGCAGGGTATGAGCATACAAAAACAGAGCATTTATGAAGAAAAAAGTTGATTTTTTTATGACCCAGATGGGAAATGATTGAGCTTTGTGGATAAATGGGGTACCTGAATCTGGGGAAGTAGGATTTCAACAAGAAGATGAAGACGAAAACTGGAACCAATGTCTGAGTTACAGAGAGAGAGAGAGAGAGAGGTGTGAGATCCAAAGGAAGTGCTTGGAGTTATATATAGAGAGTGTTGGAGTCTGTCAAATTCAGAACTTAGAGTCTCACCGTCACTGATACGCCCACTCTCTGGCCAAACTTGAATTTTCTCTGTTTATTTATTTACCAGTCACGTCCTCTTTTGTCTTTCCCTCCCGCTGCTTCGTAAAACTTGGGGAAGACCTTCAACTCGGAATATCCTAACAAAGATGCTGCAATTCGTAACTTAGTGCACAACTTGTGTACTTTCCAATTCCATTGTGAAAATGCTTTTCCAATGTGAAAAAATTTGCTTTTCTGTAAAATGGAAGAACAAAAACAAAGGTAGGAAATTAGGAACTAGGTTCCAAAACTCAAAAAGGGTTTCTCATTTCCTATACCCTACCTAGATAATTTCTCTCACACTTCAGCGACATTTGGCCAAAATATCACTATAATATCGAGATGATGAAAAATTAACATCACCTGAGGTTTCTTCTATTTTCACAGAACCCCTCAAGTCTCAAACATTACACGAACACCCCCTGATGTTTCTATTTATTTTCACTAAACCCCTTTTCATTGATTATTTGTCCAAAAATTGATGACTTTATTGAGAAAAAAAAAATTAAGCAAATGAAAAAATTAACCTCCATGAAGTATATGCAATCTAATCCCAAATACCAACTTTGTCATTTGGAGAATTTTTTTGTAAAAAATCATCAATTTTTGGATAAAAAATCAATGAAAATGAGTTTTGTAAAAACAATTTAAAACAAAAGATCGAGTCTTTACATTTACCCCAAGACAAAAAATTGATTTCCCATGTTTGGTTTATGGGAAATCAATGATTTTCCACGTTCAGTAAGTCCATATATTAGAAATAATGACATGGCACATGAGAAATTATGAGAGAAAATGAAGGCAAAGAAAAGAAAACATGACTTTTTAAAATTTCTAAAACAAAAGATCGAGTCTTTACATTTACCCTAAGACAAAAAAATTGATATCCCATGTTTGGTTTATGAGAAATCAATGATTTTCCATGTTCAGTAAGTCCATATATTAAAAATGATTACTTGGCACATAAGAAATTATGGGAAAAAATTAAGGCCAAAAAAAAAAACATGACTTTTTTAATTTCCAAAACAAAAGATCGAGTCTTTACATTTACAATAAAGTCTTTCACATTCACAATTTTAAAATTTGATCCAGCCCAAAGGCTTTACTAGGATATGATTTTTTTTTCATTCTAATAAGATGATGACATATCTTAATACAAATTTTATCTCTTTCAATGGTAATGTACGTGACTGACAATACTATTGATACATATAGATTATTGTATCATTGTATGCATGCTTTTGAATTCTTTTCATGCGATTTTGCTTTATCATAGCTTTTCGCTATAACGTTTTCTCAATTTCAAGGTAATTTCTTTAATCTTCTCATATCATGATGTAAGCTATCTAAATCAATAAAAATTTGATGCTCTTAATCTATCAAGGCATAGAAAATAATTTATCACAAGTTAATTCCCTAGTTGGCTTACAATGTTTGATAAGAATTTAGAATTTCTATGCATCTCACTCTCATATTTTCTCATTAAGCTTTTCTAATGACACGTTTCACGCGCACGCATAATATTTAATAGATAATTTTTCACGAATGTTAAGCCTATACAATTTTAGGTTTTAAGTATCAAATTTCGGATGAACCATCGGTATCTTAAATAATCAATCATGTCAATAAATAAAACTAAATTAAAGAAAATTGAATAGGAATAAGGTTTTACTCAATTGAATTGAATAAAAAAACTAAGACAGTTTGTATATATTAAGCTGTCGACATATGTCGACATATATGTGTATATATGTGTGTGAGCATATAGACAGAAGAAGCATGCGCAAATTGTGAGGTCAACTAAAAAATATTCTATTCAAATAGTATGAACATGCTTGCATGAGAGCCTCAACTAAATGATAATTTTTTTATTCTGCAATTTCTTTTTCAACTGCATGAGTGATCAATTATGCAGACAGTCAACAACCACATCAATCACGCATGCCTGGTCTAGGTCACATCTACTCAAAAGAATAAGTTTTATCATGTGATACTCAATAATAACCTAGATGTCTCCTTCTAATACTTCGAAAGAAAAAAAATGAGCATATTCCTTCCTAAAGTGTAGCATATTCTTTGTCATTTTTTTTCAGTTTTGACTTTTGTTTGCAGTTTATGTTGAATTGCATGAGCTCAAGGGGAAGTCATATCCATATAAAGGATGAATAAAGGATTTTTATTTTTTTTTGAATTTCAAGTATATACTTTATATTGTTTTTATTCAAGTCGAAAAATTATTTGAACCCTCAATCTGTTTTTTTTAAAATGAGATAGGGGGGGACAAAACCCCAAAAAGAAACGGCAACTAACTAATACAGATCGAACGAGGCCTAACAACACCTAATAAATCATCCACCAAAAAAGAGCTAACCCAAGCAAGAGCCTCATCCAAATAACAAACCCCCAAATCCAAGTTAAAGCTCCAATTAACCATAAAAGCAGCTACAAAATTCATTTCTCCACAAAATTCTTTTTGACTTTTCGTAAGTTGCAAGTTTCTTCGTTCATAGATGTGAGAGTTTGACTACACAGATTCCACCCCAAAAAAAAAGTTTGACTAAAGATTGTGGTAGGTGATTGATAAGTTCCGGGAATTATAGGGGAGGTGGCTTTCTGCTTATTAAAGTGCTTTTTTATTTGACTACTTATCACCCACGCTTATCTCGATGACGAGCTATCAAAATAAGTGCTTATATAAAATAAAATAATAAGTGTCTATTATTCACGAAAAAAGAAAAAAGTCGAAGCTGAAAGTGAAGTCCAGTAGCCACCTTGATGATGGAGCAAGCACGTGAGACTCCGGGTGTTCCAATTATTTTTTATTCTTTAATTAGTTTCAATTTGTTATTAAATCCCTCAATTTTATGAAGTTTCTGTTAATAATTATTTCTTACGAATTAAGTTCATACTTATTTTTCAAGTATAAAAATTTAAGTTCATATTTCTTCTAGAGTTTTAAGTTCATGTCGCTCACAATCTCATCTTCATTATCATTCTTACTTTCATTTTTCTTTTTTATTATATCATCGATAATTTATTATTTTAAATTAATCTCATTTATGAAAGGAGAGGCTCCAACTTAAGGCCCGGACTGACTGAATTCACATTGTTTATCTTTTGAGTAGCCACACATGATGCTAACGCCATGAATCTTGCAGGCTTTCACGGTGGTATACACGTCAACCCTTGCCACACCAACAGGCAACATGATGCCACGTACTTCAATTGTTTTGGGGCATGTCATCATCTTATTTTATTAGGTTTTTGTGATTTACTTGAAGAAAGGGGCAAGTCGTGCCATATTTTTCCTGATTCAGCAGCACATTCCATGAGATTCAAAGATTCCACCATATTAAGGGAGGCCCACAGTATAGGCCGGTGAGGCGGTCGTTTAGTGTCTCCAAAGAGGACCACCAATTTTTATAAACCTTTATATACGCATATGTATGGTACTTTAAAAAAAATATATATTCTATTGATATTATATTAAGCTCAAGTATTGTTATAAAAAAAAATAATAATAAAAAACCTTAATTATTTATTCTAAAATTAAGAAGAGGAAACTCAATAAAGGACCAATTTTTTAATTTATTTTAAAAGTTAAACCAGTTTAATAAGTTAATCTAGCAGCATATATCTTAACAAGAAACAAAAACAAAAAACTTAGCAGCATATAGGAAATTATGCTCTACTCGACAAAAGAAAAAAAATGAGTTTATTGAATATCTACTGCAAGCAGAAGCGCTCTTGGAGGAAGAACAAGAAAGTAAAAATCCACAAGACTATTGCTTATATTTTCTATTAAAAAAGAGATGGTAGAAAAACTTGATAATGAAAAGTTAATTGATACTTTGGCATCGAAAAATGCAAGACAAGTGATATTTAAGTGATGTTTTGATGCATGTGAATTACATTTTTTTTGTTTCTTTTTAGGTTACAATTGTGACTTTGAGCTCATATAGTTTTTTTTTTTCCTAATTATTTGATAAAAAATCACATAAATATACATAAGAAGGCCATGTTTGGTGGTTTGCTTAGGGCCTCCAAAACCTTAAAATCGCCAATGAAAAGCATTACTCAGCCTCAAAGTCGACCTACCATACAAAAAAAACAAAACAAAACAAAAGCATACAATAATGCTTCACCAGAAAAAGAAAAAAGAGTATAATAGTGCTACGATTATTAAATTTGTTTACCAAATAATTATATGTCAAAGTATTTGTTAGCATAATATTTGCTAACATGAAGACTAAAATAAGTTCATATTCGAATAAATGCACATTAGAGAGATCATTTAGTAAACAAAACTTAGCAGAGCAGCGCTCTAGTGAATATGTTACTCAGTTATAAAGAAGAATTAATAACTTTTTGGTGTGATAAGACAACCCGATCTTTTAAATTACATTTCAATGCCTTCATGTGACAAATAATTTTTTTTTGTGAAAGAATAGCGATAGCATTGTATTGATAGGAGTATAAATAACTAGTATAAAAATTGAGTTATGTGGTTGAGAATTAGGCGAGTTTCTCTGTACAAACGGACTCAGTCATCGATCTAACTAGTCTTACCTTCTCAACTGTATGCGAAGAAAAGTCAGGTAAAAGATCAATGTATGTTGCATGCATCTCATATACTAGTCTTATATTGGCAGACAATGTCGTCAAGTGATAACCTCCTTTTGGGGTGATACAAAACAATAATATTTTGATGAGGAGTTTAGATGAGATTGATTATATAATAGACTGCCCGCGACTTCATAGAATAAACAAATTGGTGGATAGGTATGTCGTGATGTAACCTACAAATAATTCAGTATAAATTTCATTTCAACTGTTAAGTCGGTGTCTTGACATGTTTTGATTTTTTTATATAAAAAATATCTAAAACTCTATTGGAGAAATGCAAATGGACTTGCTAAAAAAGCATCCATATGAACTTTTGTTGCCACACATGTTCATTGTGTAAAGCGGATCAAACTTAACATCTAAAATCATGAAGTACTGATAACAAGTTTATGTAAGACGAGTTATATATGTTCGCATTTCTCAAACTCTAATGTAATATGCTTTTATCTGTCATTTTTGCCCACTTTAGAATCAAACTATTCATTCATATATAGGGACAAAAAACAAACTCGGTAAAATGGTGATGCCCTGTGGGAGTTTAACTTCATTTTAATTGTGTTTCCAATTTTCTATGGAGAGAGAAAGTATGGAATTCTTAGCTTTCCGATGGTCATATTTGTTGCACTAAAAATGATTTGCTGTAAGACCCGTGAGTTTGGTAAGAAGTAAGATTGGTGAGCAATCTCATATCGCTTGGAGAGGGAAAAATGAAGTGTCTTATATGAAGAGTTGCCATCTCACCAGTAAGATGCATTTTAGGCAAGATAGCATAAGCTTAAGCCCATGAACAACACCGTGAGGGCCCTGGCTCAAAGCAAACAATATCTTACTAGTGGAAGTAGGCTATTACAATTTGGTATTTGAGCTAGACCCTGACTGCGACGATATTGGGCCCTAAGGGGGATGGATTTTAAGACCCGCGAGCTTGTGTCCGACAAGGACACTGGACCCCAAAGGTGTGGATTGTAAGATTCGTAAGCTTGGTAAGAAGCAAGATCAGCGAGTAATCTCATATCCCTCAGAGAGGGAAATGTAAAGTGCCTTATATGAGTAGTTGTCATTTCACCTAGTAAAATGTGTTTTGGGCAAGATAACATAAGCTTGAACCCATGAACAAAACGGTGAGGGCTCAAACCCAAAAGATAATATCTTGCCAGTAGAAGTGGGATGTGACATTTGTCAAACTAGCCTTAACCCTAGCTATCCTCACAAGCCCTTCAATGTCGCACCAGGGGGTGACGTGGTCGCTACCTCTCCTCCCCAATGCCCCCTCTTCTCTCATTTTCTGCCCTATTCTTTTCTCAACATTTTCTTTTTCTCCACCCTCTTTTCTCTACCCCCACCTTTTTCCCCTAAAATTTGGCCCAACATGGAAAATCTATATCTACAACTTTTGCCTGTTCTTTCTCCCCCACCCACTACATTTGGCTTTCATCTTACAATTCTCACCTTTACCCACATTTGGCTTTCAGCTTCAAGCCTTTAGTGGGCTTTTTGCTTGTAGTGGGCGTTATTCCTATAGTGAGTTTTATGACTGTAGTGGGCTTGATGCATTTTGTTTTGCATTTGTTTGAGCTTATTATTGTGAGTTCATTTTGGTGTAACTAGCTTTTGTTAGAGCCGCAACAACGCTTCGGCTCGGGTGCCTGCACCACCTCCTTCCTGCTCCTTGTTACCTGGTCTCGTGCCTTTGGACTGCTTTGAGAGTTACTGGCCTTGTGGTAGATCTGTGGTGTAGGTTTTGTTTTTTTCTGCTTTTGTTTTGGTTTTCTTTTTGCTTTTGTAAGGTGTTTCTTTGCCTTAGTTTGTGTTTTTTCCTTTGTTTATCTGATGATAGCTCATTCTGGGACAATCCTGATGTTCTTGTTTCATGAGTTTTTACAGATTAGTTTTAGTTTCTGTTTCTTGTGAGCTTCCTTTTTTGGTTGCTTTGCCTTTGTATCTCTTTGCCTTCCCTGTGTTTACTGGGGAGGTTCTGTATCAATGAAGAGTGTTCTTCCTGACCAAAAAAAAAAAAGCTTTTGACTTTCTACATCAATGAAACTTGATTCCGATAAAAAATAAAAAAACACGGGGCCATGTTAGGACTGAGAGACTCAGGGGCATATACATAACATATTTAACATGTGCATGGTGGTTGGTGGGGATTCATCTCTTTGGGTTTTAGAGAACTTCGGATTAGAGAATGTAGGATCCAGTTATTGTTAGGTTTGGATGCGGGAATTTATTCTCTAAAAATTTGTAACTATAAAATATATAAATGGGATTTATATATGTTTTTCAATAGTTAAATTAGATGTCCAAGATTGATCATATTAGTTTTTGTCTAAATGAATGTTACAGATTCATAACAACATAAATACATGTCTTGTAACCAAGGGCGGATCTAGAGTGGGCTCCAGCCTAGGGGAAGATTTTTAAATATTAAATATAGTTAAGTTTATTTATATTCCAATAAATATTAGCCTACTACACCAAATAAATATAATAAACTAATAATAGCCCAATTTAAGTAAAGTAAATAATAGCTTTATTTAAAATAAGCCAATTCCTAAAGCATATAGGAAATAATAAACATCAATCCAAACCTATATAAATTTGATTAGAAGTAGAACTCACGCTAAGGCTCTACCAACTTGACCTATTCTAATCGTACTGATATTGGGCTACACCCACATAGAGCAAATATCAAAAATATTCTTCTAGCCACCCAAAATGTCATATTTGAACCTTGAGAGTCTAGAGGAAATAGCTCTCCTCCTCTAAAAAATTGTACCAACCTATCTTCAGTGGGTTCTTCAATCTTAGTAAGTTTTTCTACTTTTTTTGTATATTCAGGCTTGTCAAGGGATGTGGAGGGGTTGTTTGAGCCACCGTCAAACTTTCACTATATATTTGATTTTTTTGTGAATTTGAGTTATCAGCACACAAAGTTCCAAGCATGACATTTTACAATATATATGGTTTTAAACGACTCGACTATAGAAAGATAGAGGTATTATCGATACACATATAGACACATTATGCAACATAGCCAACCACATGCAAGATTTGAACAATTTTTAGTAACTCTATTTTTTTACTATAACTAAATTCTAATCTTCTTGAAGAATAGACTATGAATTATTTACACTTTTATGTAAACAAATTCTGACAGAGTCATTTAGTTTTCTCCAATACCTTATATTTATATTCCATATGAATTTATTTTCTCCCTAACACCAAAATATATTACCCTCATTGACACAAGAAACAATATGTATATGTAAGTATATATGGGTGGTTATCACAAGTTATAAGAAAAGTACATTTTATTATGACCAGCTTTATCACACGAAAGTTAACTACAAAAACAACTCATACGGATATTGAGGTATATACGGTGATGAAAAGGCAAAGAGTGTGAAAAGGCACATGGAGAGCAATGTTGGCATGGTGAATGCTGGGGAAGACATTTGATTTGTATGGTGTGGTGTGGTTTATGTGTAGGGCTTAGGGTAAAAAAACATCAATTTAATCAAAGAAAATCTTCAACTTAATTCTCTTAATATTTTATATTGACTTGGATTTGGATCATCCTAATCATGACTAAAGAGGGAAATGCAATGTTCAGAATAGCTAGCTAAATTTTCCATATAATATGTGTGAATTTGTGCATTGTTCTGTTTGATTTTTATGAGAAATGATAAGAACATGATACAAGCGTGAAGCACCCACATCTCCCTTATCGTAACCGATGTCCACCCTTACAATTGAGGAGGAGCTCCTTCTTAAAACCAATGGAGTTTTGACACTTGTTAAATTCAAGCAACATGGACAAAGTTTTAACAAAAAAGAAGAAAGAATATTTAAAAAAATTTGACAAATGTCAAAACTTCATTGATTATAAGGAGGAGCTCCTCCTCATTTTGAAGGAGCAAAGCTTTTTCCAATCATTATGTATTTGTTAAGTACTGAAAAAACAAATGTATTTGTTAAGTTGTCAATGGGTCTAGTTCAAAATGGCCTTGATTTGCATACCATTGTTACCTTGACAATGTGTATAAGAAAACCCATTCTCACTTCCTAATTTTGGGGAAAAAAATAATAGAAAGAGTCTAGACTAATTTCATATTCGAATAGATACACATTACAGAGATCATTTCTTAATATTAGTAGTTCTAGTCAATATATTACTCAATTAAAAAAAAAGTAATTTAATATGTCAACAAATTAGGTAAAAGATCAAAATATGTTGCATTCCTCTCTTTCTTTATTTTTATTTTTTGGTGTTGAAGCAGATGCTTATAAAATAGAAGCATCTACAAGATTACAAAAGATAGCCTCCTTTTTGGGGTGATACAATACAATAATATTTTGATGGAAATTTTTGTAGAAATGTCATCTAAAATTATACCTCAGTTTCAATTGGTCACCTTAAAGAAAAATTTAAGAGAAATGTCACATTAATTTTTCAAAATGGATACCATCCAATTTTCCATCCATTTTAGAGGGTATTCTAAAAATGAAAAAATCATTATTAAAAAAAAATGTATTAAAAAAAATCTCACCTTCCCTCATCCCATGTGCATCTCGCCGGCTCTAACCAACTCCACCCACCTTGAAATCCATTCCCCATCCGATGTGTTTTAAGGGAGGGATGGAGTCCTGTGTGATGTGTTTTTGGGGCGGGTGGAGTCTTGTGTGATGTGTTTTGGGGGCGGGTGGGGTTGGGGTAGGGGAGAAAGGGAGAGAGAAGTCTCTTTTTTTCTCTCTTTTTTTCCCTTGAAAATGGAAAAATTAAAATACCCTTAAAATGGATGGAAAATTGGATGTTGTTAAAGTCATATGACGAATCATGGATTTTGAAACATTAAGGTGACATTTTTTTTTTTTAAGGTGACAAATTGAAACTGAGGTATAAGTTTAGTTGAGATTTATTAAATATAATAATTATAATATATTATATAAGAGACTTCCGACAAAGTCATAGAAAAAGAAAAAGGAAAAGAAGAGAAAACAAACTGGTGATTAGGTATGTCGTGATGTAAACCTACAAATAATTCAATATAAATTTCAATTAGAGATGACACAATTTCAATTCAACTGTTAAGTCCGTATCTTGAGTGTTTAGCTGGGGAATCATAGCGTTGGAAACAACTATTTAAATTAATTAATTTGATCTTTGAAGAAATGCTAACTGGACTTGCTCAAGAGAGATATATATTACAAGCACATGATGTCACCTCATAATTCTTATGACGAATTCATGAGGTGAACAAGTTTATGTAGAGATTATCTTTTGAACAAATCCTGTCAGCATTTTTGAACTCTGTTGTAAAATGCATGTATCCATCATTTTGATTGCGTGGGCGAGCTATAATCCTTATGTCAGGTTGGTTGTCCAAAAGAATTTTTCTCTCTACCCTCTGCATCTTCATCTTTTTGAAAGCCCAGACGCATTCATCATTTTGATTGCGATTTCCAATTTGCCATGAGAGGGAGAAAGCAAATATGGAATTCTCAGCTTTCCAATTGTCATATTTGGTGGGCTGAAAATGATCTATTGACCCGGCCATACGTCTCAGAGACAAGCACGTAACATATTTAACATGTGGATGGCCGATGGTGGTTGGTGGAGCTTCTTCTCTTTGTGTTTTAGAGAGCTTTGGAAAAGTGAATGTAGAAACATCAACTAGAGAGAGAAATGTTTTCTTGCGGACATGTATGTTGTGATCGAATCTGAACACTTGATTATTTTGAATTTTGTCTAAACGCGTGTTACAAATTCATAAAAATATAACTACATGAAGGGACAAAGTCACATACAGAGCTGTCTGCGTATCATATTCTTCCTTAAAAAGCGACCGCTAATAATTGATGCGTCGCGTATTTTATTCCTCCTTGAAAATAACATAAGGCCCCAGCTCACGATCAAATCAGCCATAATGAGTGATTGAACTTTGAGTCGTACTAAAAGTCCACTGGGATCCAACGACTTATCACGAGTTTGAACTTTGGAGTCGAATATCTTAAAATTGATTAGGAACAAAAAGTGATTGTGAAGGATACCGACTTTGTATTCGAATAATCGATGGATAGGCATCAATAAAGTAGAAAGAATTTGAAGGGCGAATCTAATAATAGAAACATCCAATTGTAACTGTCAAATTTTTTGTGTTCTTTAACCTGGGTTACAGACATTTTAACGTTTCTCAACTGATCTTTTTGGGTCAATAGACCTATCCTCGTTGGTAGGCATTCTTAATAAGGATGGATTACTTTGTCCACCCCATCATTAATTAGTTTAGAACTAGTGAGGAATTTGACGATGCCACCATCAGTTGGTTGGGTCGTCTTCTACATGTGTTTCCTCTATTCTTTATATTTATTTACTTTGTTTTTTCGGTTGCGGTTATCGGTTAATTTTGGACTCTGACTTTGTAACTTTGGCATTTTGCCTTGATATTATTATTCCTGACCCAAAAAACAACTTGAAGACATATTTGGTATGCCCTGCCGACAAACGGAGGATTGATTCAAAAGGGCCCACTTGTCCACAAGGGCCCACGATTCCAGTGAGACTTGATAAACAATGTTCAAAAAGAACCCACTCAACCATTTGTTGTAGGGCTGCACACGGTTCGATAACCGTGGCTTGGAAGATTTGCCGACCACCGAACCGGACGTCATCGGCGTAGTTATTTTGGAGACCGCCATCGCGCCGAGGGAGAGGTAAGACCGACTACAATCGGCACGCCGAGAAGTCGGTGCGGTGCGGTGCGGTTCGGCGAAGGATTGAACTGAGATTGAGAGCTTGAAGACCACTTCGTGGGGAGGAAGAAGAAGAAAAGAAGAAGGAGGAAAGAAGAAGAAGAAGAAGATGCAGAAGATGCAGCCAGTGGCGGGAGGAAGAAGAAAGAAGAAAAAATGGAGGAAGAAGAGAAAAGAAAAAGTGGAGAGAGAAAAGAAAAAAGTGACGGCTGGGAGAAAAGAAGAATAGGAAAAGGAGAGTTAGTGGGGAAGGAAACCTAACTTTTTTTTAATGTGTTTTTAATTCTTTTAGATTGTAATAAATATTACAATCATACGTGCATTTCACAAGAAGACGCATCAGTCCAGTGGAATTTGGGCTTGGTGTCTGCACCTCGAACAGAGTTCGACTCCCCGTGCACTTGCTATGAATTTTTAGACAATTAACATGGAAGCGGTTCGGTTCGGATTTCGACGGTTTGAAAAAATTCAAACCGGTTCAAATCGGTTCATCATCGGGTCGGGCAGGTTTTTCCTCCGATTTTAATAATTTAAATTAAAAAATCGGACCAACCCGCCAAAACCGATCCGCTTCGGTCGGGTTTTCGGTATAAATGTGCAGCCCTAATTTGTTGGCTGATTCGTTACTTTATAAATAGAGAGATCATAACATGATCTTGAAAGATGGGTCTTGAAAAAATAAATAAAAAAGACTTGGAGAGGGTAAATGCTCATAATCACATTGTTGTAGGGACAGTAATATACCATGCCCTTCACTATGCTATTAATTTTATTAATTTCATTATGCGACCTACCTACACGATTAATGTCACATAATTTTGCTAACTCTTGATCCAGGTGTAGATTTTTGTTCTTTCAGTTTTAGAAGCAATACCAAATTTGAATCTCCCGGCCCCATTTGATAAAAATAGTTTACATACTTTTTCTTATTCTATTACTGATAGTAGAATCCTGCAATAAGGGAAAAATAAGAAGTACGACAAAGTGATCGATCTAGCTAATAACCCATATGATATGATAACGTATTAGCGAGTGATTAGGTGCCTTGATGTAACCCACATGAATGGAAAGAGCAACTTTGGTCAAGGTTTTCAAATCATAAGCCATCTAACACCAGGATGCATCTTGGTTATAAAAGTAGCCCAAACACTTGCAGTCCAAAGTACACTTGCTAGCACAATCCTTCTCCTTCATAGCAACTCCCGCAGTGAAGAACTTGCTCATGAAGTGATCAACCCCATCAACTTTGTTAGTAATGGAAGCTATTTTCCTCACAAGATGTTAGCTTCCGAGGCTCACAACTTTTGTTCCAACCCATCAGTCCATAGGGCAATGGGCAAGCAACACATTGGTTGTCCTCACAAACCCCAAATTTCCCACATCGCTCCGGCAAGTGTAAACCCTATCCATCAAATCCAAGCCTAAGAAATGAGAATGTACTATTGTATTTGGGTCTAGCTAGAATTTCGGGTCCTATTAGGGAAGACATGCGAGTTTGCTTTAAACTTATGGAAAAAGCATAAGCCTCATCTAATTCCGACGTGGGCTGGAAGCTCAATGCCACGTTGTCCAACACCAAGCTGAAAGGCCCATTTGAGATATCCTTCTCTGAGGCCCAGATCACAAGTTTATTGTTCATTGACCCAGCCCTCAAAGCTTGGCCCACCAATATGGTGTCTGTTGGGTAATCAACCAAACAAAATTGCCCTTTGAGCAATGAAGGATTAAGTTACCATGTGGAAGCAACTTAAACACTACCACATCTTTGTTGGCAGTGTTAGTTTGCCAAGCCACTCGGCCATCGTCATCGGCCAAGAGAAGGTTTCTATCGGTCCCAATTGACAGGGTAGCATTTTCGCCAACCGGGTTTCCTCCCTTCGCATCCCAAAACCTGATACATGTTGTACCTAGCATGTCTCATATACACAGGACAAATGTGAAGGCGTTAGGGGTAGGGGTGGGCATTCAAACTGGCGAACTGGAAATCCAAGCTGAGCCGCATCGAACCAAACTGGAAAAAAGCGAGTTGACCAAAAAGTCAACAATCGATCAAAAATAAAACGGACCAATTTGAACCGGTTTTGGTTTCGGTTCTGTCTTCAAAAATCGAATTAGACCAAATTGAACCGGTCAAATTAAAAAATATATAATTTCAATATTTATTTATATTCAATGCTATATTTTTAATTTCATAACTAATATTTATTCAATTTCAATTTCAAAATTTCACTCTTTTCTAGCTTTAATATTTATTTTTATATGAAATTGAATAATTTGTTAATTTTCAAGTCAAAAAAATAAAATTTTAATTGAAAATTGTATTAAAAAATAATTTTTATAATCGGTTAAAAGGAAACCTAAGGAAAATTCAACGGAAATCAGTTCAACCTGAACTGAATAGTTTTTGAATTTTTTTTATTAAAATTGAACCGAACCAAACCGTATGAATAGTCCTGGATCGGTTCTAATTTGAAGCAAAAACTGATCCAAACCAAACGTACCCACCCCTAGTTAGGGGTAGTGTTGTAGAAGCAAAGTTGGAAGGGGGAGTCAGTAACATTCAAGAGACAATGGTTTTCATATGTAGCAGAAAAGTTTCATAATCAAAGAATTCTCCTTCATTAAAAAACTTGAAAGTTTGATTTGCAGGAACTTGAGCTTGAGAAATGAAAGCAAAGAGTGAGAAAAGAAAGAGGGGGATGATGAATGACATGGTGAATGAAGTGGAAGACATTTCGTAGGTAGACCTCTATTTATAATATTGATCAAATTGATAACAGAAGAAGAATTGAAGAAGATAGAGAATAAGAACAGAGAGAAAGAATATAATTTTTGTATTGATTTTCTCTTAATGACAACTGTTACAGTTAGGCTCAGCTTATATACATAATAGAAAGCTTAGAGCTTAAGAAAGAACAATTAACAAACTAACCACTTAGCTTAACAGCTAACCATAACACGCGCTAACCATTTGCCAATCTCAACAACTTGAGCCGACTGTACAACAGACTAGCACATTCATCACAAATAAGGCTTCAAAGAAGGCATGGGAAAAGAGGTGGTTTACTTACACTGGATAGTTAGGAAAGTACTTGTGTAGGGAGGTACCATGAAGTAGTCAGACTTGAGTTTGTGATGTTGTGTACTTGTGCTTGGAGTGAGTATAACAGTTGAAAACAACAACATAGATGTTCTCTATGCTATTCGTGTTCTCTAGTGGATTATTGGAGGAACATATGTTTTACAAAGGATGACTCTTATGATCGTAATGGTATTGAGTTCATTGTGCTGTAACCATTCCCCAGGTCCCCAGGTCCCCAGGTCACCACCATAACATCACTAGACTAGTTTTCCAAGATTGGAATGTGGTTAACTGGATAGAATCATTTTCACTTTCTTAATTATTTTGTGTGATTTCGTTGGGGTTTCTGTTAAATGATAACTTTGGCCATTTGACAAAGCAGATTGCTTTACTGGAAGAACAGCAACTTGAGGCTGCAGAACAGGTTGAAGATAAATCTAATTCTATCGATAATGAGCCAACTGAAACAGAGGCCACTCCCAAGAATGAGGTTTTAGATGAGAAACCTGACATTAATGACATTCCTATGGAAGAAAATGAGGTAAAATGTTTGAAACTATTTTTATGCTTATGTTGCTTCCTACGATTTCTTGCTTAAAGGAGACAACATGCTTATTATGTGCATTGATGTATATGGAAAACCTAAATTGACTGATGAATATGGACATTTTTGGGAAGGAGGAAAACTTGATGGTTAGGTTTTCTGTATAAAAGGTGAACTATTATCAGTCTATATGGGCACTGGACTTTTCTGGTGGAGGGATTCCATTTAATTGTCGTTCTTTGTATAGGAAATTGAGGAAAGCAGATTGGCAGTAGAATTCCAAGATAAATCAAATGGGTTTGATTTCATTTTTTATTGACTATTTTGGTTTCATTCTCAGGACAATAATCAGGTAGTATGCCAAGATCTGAATGAAAGCACTTTGGATTTAAGTTTGGGCTTGAATGCGCATGAAGGTGATAATGGTTCTGCTCTAAATACTGAACAAACCAGAAATGGTTAGTTGAAATGTCTTGCTATGTCGTTTTGTGCGTGTTTATGCTAATTATAATAGTTGGCATGTTAACAGAGATGTACCACCAGTTTAACTTTGACGCAATTTCAGTGGCATGCTCTTCTATACGGCCAGCCTCTCAAGCTCCTTCCCTCTCTTACACGCTCTTAATGCTTCCGCAGACCTTCTTTCTCCTTTCAGAATTTTGTACTTCTTCTCATCCAAAGCTTGCTGACGCAACTCCTCAGGAGAAGCAGATCCATCACCACTCTGTAAATGATTAGGCTCACCAACAGAAAGACTTCAATGGATTTCTCCCACCCCATAATGGCTGGAATCTTGTTGACTATTTGAACAGATTCCCTACCAAGGTATTAAATATCGATATTATCTGCGATATTATCCTGATAATATCTTATTTTGGGGGCCGATATTTTAGCAACTAACCATGGTGTTATCGTCAATATATTCGATATTATCCCGATATTATCCTGATAATATCGGGGAGATAACTTCAACATTTTTATGAATGATTTGGGCAATATATCGAGTTATTATCGATAATATCCCGATACAAAACCCAAAACATACATGAAATTTTTTGAAAAGCCTCTCCTGTTGCGCATAGAGCGATTCGAACCCCTCCCATTTTACTCATTCAACACCTTAACCACCATATCACTTATGTTTTTGTGAAGTCAAGAAGATGACTCGTAGAGAAAGAGGCAAGGGGACTTTGTCAAGTCAAGAAGATGACTTGTTATCTATAACTTCGGACTCTGTTGGAGTAGGAAGTAGTAACTATGGTTATACTCATAACCAACCATTTCCCTACCCTTCATATCCCATTCCTGTTGGGATGGAATCAAGCGACTCATGGAAAGAATCCGAGACTCAATGTTCAAATGATTTTGCTTATGAACAACGTCAACCAATCTCGGATCCATATGGGTGGCATGTTAACAATTACATGCAAAACTATTTTGGGGATTTATCATTTGATGACTACTCTTCAAAATATACTTACTCTACACATAGAGATGATGAAGATAGTGAAAATTTTGAACCTCATAGGAACTCTATGTAGTACTAAGTCACTCATGTATCTTACCATGCAATGTATAAAGTGTAAAATACTGTAGTAATTCATTATATATAAATGATTATGATGTGTTTAATCTTCTTTCATTAATTACTACATATTTTCTACACTTACAGTGTTTGCCAAGCTCGCTATATAATCAACTTAAATTAGTTAAATCAATCATGCAATGCATTTACTTCCAATTTTTTGTGATAAACTAATAGATAATTGACTAAATAAACATCCTGCAAAGTTTCAATAAAAATTTCCAAGTTTTTCTTACAATTTCTGTGGTTTTTATTCAATTTTTACCAATACCAATAATATCCCGATATTTCCATCGATATTTCCGTGTTTTTGGACTTCCAATATTTCCGATCCCACCGATATTTTAGACCTTGTTCCTCATGAACTTTTCTGGTGCCGACAATTCTGACCAATAATCCTACTAAGAATGGCCTTAGCTTCAACATGTCCAAAATTGGGCTGGGCCACCTGCTTCTCGCACTTCAAACCCCAAACTTGTGCTAATCACTATAGACCCACCTTGGACAACCCCAACTCTTTACTACACGAAAGAACCCTTTGGGCATTGAGAGTTAGAATGACAAAGCCCATACAAGCGTTATCGGGTGGGGATAATATATCAAATTTAGGATCTCAGGTGTGTTGATAAATGTTCTTAATCACTTGAGCTAAAATTCCCTTGCAGTTATTTTCTTGTTTTAGTGCATTGTTACTAACTATTTGTTACATCGAAACAAATAAGACTACACATTTCATTCAGTGAACATTTATGTTTATTGGTGTGTTGTTCATACATATTATCCGAGGGAAGGGAGTAATTGCTCTTCATATTAACGTATCCCTATATGTTGAACTACCAAAAAGGAAAAAAAAATGGAGAATTCAGTTCAATTCACCCGACACAAGGGAAGGGAAAAAAGTTAAGCAAATAAAATATCTTCCCGACCCGACACGACACAAGTCCAATGTCCAAATCAAAGGCAAACGTTTGAAGGAGGTTAGCTAGGGCAAACTCTTGGGTAATGGAACCTACCAACAACCTGTAAACTCTGGGCTTAGCATGTATAATGTATTGGTATATATAGGTAGATGGAGGAGTTATTGGGTTTCTGTATGGTCAAGTTTCAGCTTAAATTAATGGCCTCCCCTTGTTACGGACCAACCCTTTTTATATATTAAGCTCTTTTCACGAAATCATTACACGCATATCTAAATTGATCTTTTATAATAAAAAAGACGATGATGAATGATATCTCTTAATTGTATATAAACAATTGAAATGGGTCAAACTAACCCCACAGAATTGGACTGGGGAAAATATGATGGCCTTGGACCTCTCACTCTCCTCTTGTGGATTGTGGAGAGTGGAGATTGGGATGAGGGTGTTTATGGAGTATAATCCAAGTAAGTAGCATCCCTTATTTTAAAATTTTAAATGATATGAAATGAACAACTAACACACATTAGGAAGTAATTAAAGAAAAAGCGTGTGCAGAGCAGTGCAACAGTTGTGCAATGGAAACTTGTTTATTATTGCATTGAAAATTGTAGCAGCAGCAACTTCATTCATCTTCATGTAATGTAGGTACAATGAATAATAACCTGATTGTGACTTAGTCCTCCACCACCATCAACAACTAACTTTATTGACCACTTTTTTTCTCCTATAAACTAAACCAACACCAACACTGGAGACTGGACTGCTGCTAATTAAACATAAAATGACCCAAGATTGAAGATGATTTACATATATATAATTTATGTCCCTGAAACTCCAAACCCAAATGAACTTCCGCAGTGCACCATATTCCCAGTCACATGACTGTGCAGCCTTGGGGATTTTCTTCACTGCAACAGTCAGAGCGGGCAACACAATAGTTAGTATTGTAGCTCCTGCAACCGCCACAACTGTCGTACACAGGCCTTCCATAGTAACCATCATACTGGATGCATAGGGCTACTCTGCCATAGCCAGTCTGGCATGGCCCACCAGGATGCCCATGGTAACAATCCATACAGCACGCGTTCACGTTCACTGGTTTAGGCGGTGGGTGGCATTCTACACGCGGAGGCGGAGGGTTTGGTGGGGGATCTACGGGTTTGGGTGGCTGTGGTTTGGGCTTCTCAGGCTCTTTGATCTCAATGCACTTGATGACTCCCCCACCTTTGAAGCATATCCTGTCCCTTATCTTCTCTGGACTGCAGCATACCACTTTGATGACCACCAGGTTTTGCTTCTCGTCGTATGTCTGGTCTCGTATTTCTCCTGTTCACAAAATCCAATTCCACAACACACACATTTACTCAGTTTAATTACATTCTTTTTGGTTTTAACATGTCTATGTGAGTGTGACTATGTCTATGGAGGGAATTATACAGAGAAAAAGATAGAGAGACTCACGAGGGAATTTGCAGAGAACTTTTTTGACTTTCTTATAGCATTTGTGACACTGAAGGTCCACCTTCAGCACCATTGTCGTCACCTGAAGTGAACCCATTTACAATTAGGGGACCATAAGCAGACTACAATTAAGAATTTCAGAAAAACAAACAAATAATAATATTATATACAAGAATCAAGATGGCTGCTGCTCCTGGACCTGCTGTGGTGCCCAAGAAGAAGAGAAAGTAAGAAACTTTATGGATGGATTGTGGTTTGTAGACAAAAACAAGTGGAATGAGGTTCTGATGACTTCTGACTGGGAAGAATCATGATGAGTAACTGACAAAATCAAGAACAAAACTCGGTGGAGTTTTGGAGAAAAAAAAACATAGCAGCCACAAGAGTTAAATAAGAGCTAGCTACGCCTGAGCCAGGCAAAATCATCAACTGGGTTTATCTACTTGTTATCAACTGAACTGAACCACCTAAAAAAGAAGAGGAAAACATAAACTTTAACAATTACCAACCTTTTCTTTTTCTGCCATTGCAGTGTGAGTGCGTGTCTCAGATCTGAACCTCAACTGAAATGATTGAATGGGACTGGAACTCAGGGGACCAACTTGAGGAATTCGGTGGAAGAGAGAGCAGAGAGGAAGAGAAGGAGAGGAGCAAGATTTGATTTGATTCAAGATGTTTATTATGAGTTTATAAATTATGAAAAATTGCTTGCTAAGAAAGAGTGGAAAGATGTGAGCACAATGTATTTCGTACACAAAGGTCCAATGGGATACGAGGTTGATTTCATTTCATGGTATGATCATTGAAGCTGTCGTTATATAATGGTAGTGATAGTGGCTTTCTTCGATCGCTAAAAGTTGCGAAGTGTTGTATTTGCATGTGCTGGCTTTGATTCACCCTCCGGAGTTCAGTTTCCCTGTTTTCATTTCTCCTGTTCCCACCTGTTTCTTTCTTATTTTATTGACATGTGTCCTCACTTAACATGCTACAAAACACTGTTAACTTTGAATCAAATTATTTATAAATAAAAAAACTCAAAATTGAAATAAAAGATAAAACGCAACAGCCACCCCCCCCGGACCTCAACCGCCACCCACCACAACCACCCCACCCTAGTGGCGACAATCCCTTTTTATTTTTATAGATGCAATCATGGAGGCGTTACCCTTGAGACAAACAAGAAGCCTAAACAGGATAGACTAGCCGAGTTCTAGTCACCCTTGAGACATCATCAGCCAATATAGAGCTCACCCAAACCGGAGGAGTTGCAAAGACATAAAATCCCAGGTCCGCATTGTAGCTCCAAGAGGCAAGACGAGCCACATAGTTCTTTTCTGTATAAATATGTTGCACCACACAATTGTCAATATTCTTCATGGAGGCGTTGTTGTCTTTGGATTGCATTGATTTGGGAATAGCCAGGCCATGAAGAATATTTGTGGGACATGCGAAGAACAACTTCCTTCAATTTTCAATCCTCACTCACACATCAGAAAACAAGAGTTTTCTTTTACTTAAAGAATCGGATATCCCTCCACCCTGGGAATGTCGAGGCAGAGGACGTGGTGAGGGTCTGGACCCTCCTGGCGGTGCAAAGAGAGAGAGAGAGAAAGGGGAAAAGAGGGCATGTTTGTTGAAATGAAGGGACCATAAAAGATGAAGGCAGAGATGTGGATTTGGATATGTTGCCATCGCGCCGCCTGGGGGTGGTAGTGGGTGCCGGAGAAGATGAAATTACCGTGCTTTTGAATAAATTTATTTTAACATTTAATATTTTGTTAATAAAAATGACACTTAACAGAGTTAACCTTTTGTTAAGTTAGAGGACACATGTCAATAAAATAAGAAAGAAACAGATGGGAAAGGAGAAATGGAAACAGGAAACTGAACTCCGCCTCCGCCTGCCAACATTATTTCAATGAGACCCTCAAAGCAAAACAAAGCAAAGTAAAATTATATTCCAAAGTAATGGTCAAGTCTCTCAAAATTATGGATCATGCACCATTGCATTGCACGGTTGCACCCAATGGCGGATCCAAGAATTTTTATAGGGGTAGGCTAAATTTTTTTTTTATAGGAGATATATTATAAGCCTTTTTTCTCTTGAAACAAAAATGTAAATAAAATTTTTATAAATCAAACAAAGCCACATTACGGCAAATATAACACAAAGAAGTACAAAATATAAATAAATATAAAATCAAACACATTGTTCAACTACTTGAGATCTAAGTTGAGTAAGTTCCTCAGGAATTGAAGTATCAACATCAGAATGCAGAAGGTGTATCCTTGTTATCATTACCCTTTTCTTGAAGAATAGTTTTTCTTCTCTTTCTTGGTCTATTATCATCATGTAACATGATATCCTAACAAGAAATACTAGACAACAAAAATCATATATACTAATTAATAATTCAAGTTGCAAAAATAAAACATATATAACAATCCCCAAAAGTTTTCACCCAAACCCTAAATCATAAAAACTTAACAACAACAATTAAAATTGGAAATTTAATATAAAAAAACAGATAAAAACTTACCAAGATTGAAGAACCTCCTGAAGATAGGTTGGTACAATTTTTTAGAGGGGGAGAGCTATTTCTTCTAGGCTCTGAAGGTTCAAATATGACGTTTTGGGTGGCTAGAAGAAAAATTATGATGTTTTCTTCTAATCAAATTTATATAGGTTATAGATTGCATGTTTACTATTTCCTATATGCTTCAAGAGTGGGCTTATTTCTACATAGAGAGCTGAGCTTATTTTAAATAGAGGGCTAGACTATTATTTACTTTACCTATATTTGGCTTAAACCACTAAAACTACAACAATAAAAAAATAAAAAATAAAAAATCAGCACTAGGCTGGAGCCCACTCCAGCCCAAGTATACATCCGCCCTTGGTTGCACCCCCACCGCACCCCACCCCCACATGGCACATGCCACATGGAGATTCCTCCAGTTGTCTTTAGATCTTGTCCTCTACCTAGTAGGTGCCACCCATCATGGACTAGTAAGAATCAGACTTTGATTCATTTTTCTCATGTGGAGGAGAAATTCATATCATATGTCCTGTAATTCGATTTCAATCACGGGATCTCAGGTGCACAGATATATTTATATTATATATATATATATGGAATTAATTTGGTTTTCAATAGATATTATCTGTAATGTTCTGGGCATAGGAATATCATATGGTTATGGATGATCAAAATTCAAAAACAATGGGCTCTACAATTTAATAATTGTACCCTCCTCCTCTACCCACCAAAGAGATAAAGAGGGTGTTTGTGATAAGTCATAATAAGTGGGGACAAAGATTGGGCAGCTTTTTGTACCATGCATTCCTCACCAAAGTATTAAATATCGATATTATCCTTACGATATTATCCTGATAATATCTTATTTTTGGGGGCCGATATTTTAGTAACTAACCATGGTGTTATCGTCAATATATTCGATATTATCCCGATATTATCCTGATAATATCGGGGAGATAACTTCAACATTTTTATGAATGATTTGGGCAATATATCGAGTTATTATCGATAATATCCCGATACGAAACCCAAAACATACATGAAATTTTTTGAAAAGCCTCCCCTGTTGCGCATAGAGCGATTCAAACCCTCCCATTTTACTCATTCAACACCTTAACCACCATATCACTTATGTTTTTGTGAAGTCAAGAAGATGACTGGTAAGAGAAAGAGGCAAGGGGACTTTGTCAAGTTAAGAAGATGACTTGTTATCTATAACTTCGGACTCTGTTGGAGTAGGAAGTAGTAACTATGGTTATACTCATAACCAACCATTTCCCTACCCTTCATATCCCATTCCTGTTGGGATGGAATCAAGCGACTCATGGAAAGAATCCGAGACTCAATGTTCAAATGATTTTGCTTATGAACAACGTCAACCAATCTCGGATCCATATGGGTGGCATGTTAACAATTACATGCAAAACTATTTTGGGGATTTATCATTTGATGACTACTCTTCAAAATATACTTACTCTACACATAGAGATGATGAAGATAGTGAAAATTTTGAACCTCATAGGAACTCTATGTAGTACTAAGTCACTCATGTATCTTACCATGCAATGTATAAAGTGTAAAATACTGTAGTAATTCATTATATATAAATGATTATGATGTGTTTAATCTTCTTTCATTAATTACTACATATTTTCTACACTTACAGTGTTTGCCAGCTCGCTATATAATCAACTTAAATTAGTTAAATCAATCATGCAATGCATTTCCTTCCAATTTTTTGTGATAAACTAATAGATAATTGACTAAATAAACATCCTGCAAAGTTTCAATAAAAATTTCTAAGTTTTTCTTACAATTTTCGTGGTTTTTATTCAATTTTTACCAATACCGATAATATCCCGATATTTCCATCGATATTTCCGTGTTTTTGGACTTCCAATATTTCCGATCCCACCGATATTTTAGACCTTGTTCCCTACTACTGGCCCTCTGCATACTAGCAACCACATTACTGTTAGACTCTTGTCCTGATTCCTTCCTCAGGTTTTGATGTCAACTTCAACTGCCCTCACAGAAAGTTAGAGGTTTGGTACAGAAGGAACAATCAAAGGGTAGAGTAATTCAATCTTTTTCTGTCTGCCATTTAAATGATGCAAGTGCAACAAAACATTCTTTGCTGGGTGCAGCTGTTGCAAAACAAGCCCCCACACCTCCGGCAATGAGGCTGAAATTCCACATTGCATATAACCAAGAATCAGAAAAAGACCCAGAGACTAGAAAGAAATATCAGATTCAATCCTAGAATAACCTGCAAATAAGCTTAAGTTGGATAACAAGTCCTTTATATAATTAGAACACATTTCTTTGCACAACACAAACTATAAATCCCCAATACATTCTTAAACTAAATAATCATGAAATAGTACGGCCGGGCGGCTATACTCTTTAAATATATTTGAATATTTAAATAGTACCGCCGCTCGGCGATACTCTAAATATATTCGGATATTTTAATAGTATAGCCGCGCGGCCGTACTCTTTCAATATATGCGGATATTTTAATCGTACAAGCGCGGCTATACTCTCGAAATATATTCGGAATATTTTAAAGTACTGCCGGTCGGCTATACTCTCAAAGTATATTAGAATATTTTAATAGTATACCCGAGCGGCTATACCGTTGAAATATATTCGAATATTTAATAGTATAAATATATTCCGATATTTTAATTAAAAACAGGTATAGCGCGCGCAGTACTATTTCAATATATTCGGATATTTTAATAGTACAGCGAACCGGCTATACTCTCAAAATATATTAGAATATTTTAATAGTATAGACGCACGGCTAGACCGTTGAAATATATTCGAATATGTAATAGTATAAATATATTCGGCTATTTTAATCGTATAGCCGAGCGGCTATACTCTTGAAATATATTCCAATATTTTAATTAGAAAAACGTATAGTATAGGCGTGCGGTTGGACTAATTAAAAAAAAATTCCCCTCTGCTTATGGTTGAAAACTTAAACTCGTCCGAGTCCCACCGAACTAGTCATTGGTGATTTGAACCTTTGCTAGAAAAGGAGCTTCTATCAAGTAAATAAGGCATACCTCTGTGATTTTGCGCTTGTCAGCTGGTGTAGTGGCACGTATAGACTTTGATTGATGATAATGGAATATAAAGTTGAAAGTTGTAGAATGATGAAGCTCCTGGAACATCATCCTTCTTATCGCCTTGTCAATTAAACGTAAGGTGTTGGACCCACCATTTTGTTTATGCGCTTGTAACAAATGGGCAAAAAACCTTGGCTATGACTATGAGGCAGTCCAGGATTTTCTCCAATATCGATGAAGAAATTGAGGCAGGAAGCGGGCGGATCTCCAGAGGAGCAAGGGTGGTCAATTGACCCCTGCAACCTCTGAAATCCTCCATTAAAGCACCCAAAGCTGACCCCTGCAAAGTGTTCGATGAAATGCCCCAAAGGGGCAAGCCCTTGCAGCTGAAGGAGATGGAGGCGCAGGCTGCCCTTGCGCGCAGCGCGCGATTTCTTTTTTTAGTTCCCTCGACGTCAAAACGACGTCGTTGCACTTAAGTTTTTTTTTTTTAACCTGGCCAAAACGACGTCGTTTTGGCAGGTTTAAAAAAAAAAAAAAGGTTTAAAAAAAAAAAAAAAAAAAAAAACTTAAGACGGAGCTTTTCTTTTGCCCGATCCTTCCCCTTCCTCAAACAAGTTTTTAACTCATTTCTCTCAACTTCTCAAGTCTGAACCCTAAATCCCCAAACCAAGTTCCATCCAACCTTCACTTCCTTCCCCACAAATCCGGCGGAGCAAAGTGGCGGCGGCGCAGCTCAAATTAAATAAGTAACCCTCAAATTCAATTTGATTTCAAAGGTGGATTTGTCCCTCAAATTTGAAAGTATGTTATCCTAATTTCTTTATGCTTTAATTAATTAGTCAAGATTGTTATATGTTTGTGTTTTTGTTATTTAGTTGGTTGTTGTTGTTTGTTGTTGAAATTTATTTTGGTTTGTTAGTTTGAATAAATTAGGGCTATTCTTTTATGTTAGTTTGAATAAATTATGGATTTTGGTTTTGGTTAGTTAGTTTAAATAAGTTAGGGTTTTATTTTTATGTTAGATTATATCTTGATTAGTTTCAATAAACTAGGGGTTTTGATTTTGGTTAGTTAGTTAGAGAATATCATGATGGATTTATGAGACTCAAAAATTGGGTTCAAATTGTTCTATCCATGAACACAATATATATATACATATATGGGAAGTTTCTAAAAATATTTGTCATGGCCGTCGACTGGAGTTGAAATTGTTGACTAAAATTGGGATCTAGTCAAAAGTCTTACCAATCATTCAAACCAACCATTCCTACTAGCAGAAAAAGACTTCATATTTTAATAATATGAAAAATTAGCCACCAACCCATTGAATAGATTCAGTTCAAGGATCAGAGAAAAAGCAAAGAGGAATATGGACTTGATTCAGGGAACAAGAGAAATAGAAACCCATTCGTCAAAAAAAAAGAAGAGAAATAGAAACCCAAAGAAAACACTTGAGGGAGAGAGAGAGAGAGATACCCAAAAGTCGGAGGAGGCGCAGGTGCTGGAGTGAGAAAGGCCTTTGCTGAATGGAGATGAATAAATATGACTCACTTAGGGTTAGACTTAGAATTAAATATTTATTAATTAAAATTGTAAATATATATTTCGGGTGGGGTTCGGGGACGGGGACACGCTTACCATACCCTACCCCCGAACCCGTCGGGGATTTTTTTTGCGGGTCTCCCCGTACCCGTACCCCGCTTTAGCCCCGAAAATTCCCCCCCGATATGCCCCGGGGTCCCGACGGGGACCCGACCCGACAGGGATTTTTGCCATCCCTACTGCGGATGTACTTGCGGAGGCTCTAATGGAATGCATGTGTGATTGGAATCTTGATAGTAAGTTGTCTACCTTAACAGTAGATAATTGTTCTACGAATGATTCTATGATTGCGATAATTTTAGACAAGCTTTCCTATAGTTCACTTATGTTGGATGGACGTTTATTCCACATGCGTTGTTGTGCACATATTTTGAATTTGGTGGTGAGAGATGGCTTAGAGGTGATTAAAAATAGTATTGAGAAAATTAGGTATAGTGTTGCATTTTGGCTTGGAACCCAAAAAAGAGAGGAGAAATTTCTTGAAACAGCCAAACAGTTGAGAGTTCCAACATCTAAAATGTTGGAACTTGATTGCAAAACTAGATGGAACTCTACATATTCCATGCTTAAGACTGCAATGATTTACAAAGATGTTTTTCCTCGTTTGAAGCAACGTGAGCCTTTGTATAAAGAAATGCCTAGTGAAAGTGATTGGGTAAAGACAAATGAGCTTGTTGATAAGTTGGGAATCTTTTATGATGTGACTGTGCTTTTTTCAGGGACAAAGTATCCTACTGCTAATCTCTACTTTAAGAATATTTGTGCTATTAGATTAGCAATTTGTGATTGGCTTGTTTCTGACCAAGATGATGTGAAAACAATGGCATTACAAATGCAAAAAAAGTTTGAGAAGTATTGGGATACAATGCATGGGTTAATGGGGGTTGCAAGTATTTTGGATCCACGGTATAAGATGAAACAAATTGAATTTTTGTGTCCTTTAATATATGGGGACAATGCAGCCCAAGAGATCTTGAAATATAAAAATATTCTTTATGACTTGATCAAGGAGTATCGATCAAAATCTCAACAAAGTCAACATGTGCAGCATGAATCCTCTGTTAATAACCCTTCATCAAGAGCAACTATGCCTAAACTTGATTTGGTAAAACAATTGGATGTGTTTGTTTCTCATTCCACGACCAATACACATGTTAAATCTGAGTTGGATCATTATTTGGATGAGTCTCTTTTACCTAGGAATGATGACGATGATTTTGATATATTATGTTGGTGGAAATCAAATGGGATCAAATACCCTACATTGCATGATATTGCTAGAGATATTTTGGCCATTCCTATATCAACAGTTGCTTCAGAGTCTTGCTTTAGTACTAGTGGAAGGATTATAAGTCCTCATCGTAGCCGGCTTCATTCAAAAACAGTGGAGGCATTGATGTGTGCTCGTGATTGGTTATGGAGTAAGATATATTCAAATATTTTTATGGTTTTTTTTTCTTCAGATTAAGTAAAGTATTTTTATCATTGTGTGATGATTATTTTTTGTCATATCATTAGGTTCATATGCTAATGATAATGATAGTGCTGAAAAAGTTAGCATTCAAGATGAAGAGGTTGATACTAATGAAGAGGTAACATTCTTATTATACAAAAATTTATTTTGTTTACTGGTTTTCTATCATATATAATTTATTCTCCTTGAAGTCATTGTAATGCATTTATCATGTTTGTTGTGCAGGAATCTACCATTGAAATAGAGAATGTATCTTTGTTTTTTGACTAAGTTGTGGCTTGGATTTATTTGTGCTTATTTTGATTAAGTTGTGTACTTATTTGTGAGATGATATGAACATAAATTTTGTAACATGATGAAGCTTTCAATTTTAACTTTTTTATAATTATATTATTTGTTGTTTATTGGGTTTTTAAAAATGAATGGAGGCAATTTTGAGTATTTGAGTTTAATTTTATATTTATATTAAATGTTTTTAATGATAAATTAATGTGAAAATAAATATTTTTTAGAAGCAAATTGGGGATTCGGGGGCGGGTATGGGGAATGGTCCCCGACGGGTACGGGGGGGGGGGAATCCCCGAACCCTATTAAACGGGGATGGGGGCGGGGACGGGGGAGGGTTTGGGAATCGGGGTCGGGGATGATATTGGCAAACCTGGACCATACCCGCCCCGTTGCCATCCCTAGAGAAGAAGAAAGAAAAAAAGATAAGGAAAAGAGAGGGACTGATGCTGGAGACAAACTGAAGAAGAAGGAAAAAAAAATGAAAAAAGAAATATAGGTGATTGGACTAAGCATGTTTGGAGGAAATATTCCAAAGTTTTATTTAATAAGGTTTCTTTTTTAGGTTTTATGTGGGTTTTAAATTTGAGGGCAATTGTGTCTATTTAGGTGAGTTTTTTGCTATTTTTGAAATTTTTATAAAAACTTACATTTTTGAAATTGGGGGTCAAGTTTTGGCTATTTTTGATAAATTCTCGTGGTGTTGTAGAAGCCAAGTTGGAAGGGGGAGTCAAAGACATCAGGCAGCATACGATAATCTCCAAAATATTCCACAACATAAGGCCCAAATTCTCCCTCGTTGACAAGCTTGAAAGTTTCATTGGCAGGAACTTGAGCTTGAGCAATGGAAGAAAAGAGTGAGAAGAAGAATAATTAGGAGAGCAATGGCATGGTGAATGTAGGGGAAGACATTTTTATTTGTTGCTTGGTTTGTGTTGTATCTCTTAGAGGTCGAGACCTCTATTTATAATTATCATAGACATTGAACTTGTTGTATTGTTATTATTTGATATTGACTTGGATTTGGATCATATTGGGAATGGTCTTCATATCATCCTTTTATGAATGCGATGGACTCCAAGTTTGATCGTCAATGCCCTGTACAGCTGCACAATTGTAGAAAGTCGTAATGATATAATATTTCTCTTCCTAAATAATGCTGATCTGTATAACGTGCATGAGTGTGGGGATTAAATTTTATGTCGATGAACTAAGGTTTGGCGAGTTCCTATCTTTTGACCAAAAAAAAAAAACCAAAAAAAACTAAGGCTTGTAGAGTCAATTGCATTCATTATCTGAAAATTTGTTAAGTCGAGAAGTAAAATGTATCACAATTCCTGTATATCTTAAAGTGAAGAGAGGTTTGGAGAATGGGAAGACAAAAAAGGCATGATATATAGTCTTGGGACTAGCCAACCATTGGATCAAAGAAAAAAAAAATCAAGGGAAAGAATGACATTTATAGTGATAAATTTTAGGTTTAGATGTGAATATATATACGTTTTCTATATAAGGAAACCACCGTAGTCAATGCAAATCAATGCCTCATCTCCAGCAATCTTGCCGTTGCCAAATAAGGCTCTTCTAGCAGCTCCATTGTCAACTCCTCAGAATCAATCAAAGACTTCCCTTTTTATAATTTATCTTTATGTTGACTTTGTATATTAACCCTAATTGATTTTGTATTCAATCACATATCTACTTACTCCAGTTAGCATTATCAACTCTGTATATAAGTGGTGTACTGCTCATTGTATTATTCATCGAGTAAATACAGAAACATCCTTCCAATACTATTATTTATATTCTACCACCCCTTTTTTTTTTTTTTTTTTTTTTTTTTTTTTATGGGTAAAGATTAATTTTAGGTTTTGATTATCAAATGATGTGAATTTGATACTAAATGTGTAAGAAAGGAGAAAAACAAAGATTAAGAATATATAAAACACGACCTCTGACAATAAACTTCTAAAAATTGGAGTTTTCTCACTAATAAGGTGCTATAGGGGTTCAAATATCAAATATGAGACCACTGATATGTAAATCAAGATTCTTTTACACTATCTAGATGCGTTGACTAAAAACTATCTTCCACAAAGGATAAACAAGGAAAATCAGGCCATTTAGATGCGGCAACTTGTTGAAAAAGGCTACGACAATTTGCTGTCTTAATTATGATATGTACAAGTTGCATGTTTTCCCCACCCAACCCTCTTCCCTGCTTTTTCGAAATGAATGACAACAAATAATTGTGCTAGTATACCCTACACTTCAGCCCAAGTGGTGAGGATGACCACTCATCCACTAGTGGAGAAATTTGCTAGAATTAGAGTAGTTCATGCTTGGTTTCTTTTCTACTGTAAAATAAATAAATAAATAAATTCACTAGTTTTGTTTGTTATTTCGTTTCAATCTTTTAATTATAAATAAATAGATCTTTTTCATAGCATCTCTGATCTCCTCCTCAGTGCACCCATTTCTCTCCAAGTGGCTGTCTCCGACAGTGTATTTGCGGTTTCGCAGACACCCGGCCTCTTTGTTTGACTCTGACTATAATTACAGGAGGACTAGCCCAGCTGGATTTTTTTAAAATTTCTTCATATAAATCATATATGTATGTCTTAATTATATAATATGTTTGTGACTAGATCGACTAGCACTTTTTTTTTCATTGGAGTTCCATTGGCGATCAACTAGCACTTAAACCGTGCCAAAACTAGAAAACCTTTAGAACACTCTACCACTTGCAGCTAAAATAATAAAGCACAAGCAAAAGCCAAAAAACAACTTGTAGCTAATTAATTGAATAAAGTTAAAAGTTCCGAAAGTTTATGTACCTCTTGTCTTCAAAAAAGAAAAAAAAAGTTTACGTGCCTCTTCGTGGAATTCAAGGGACATCTATACAGATCGTAAACAGTTATGTGCTGCTCTCTGTACTCTTCTCTAATACAAGTAGATCTCACTTCTATGGAAGCTGAGATCAGTAAAATCATCAGTAAATGTTGTATTATTATTGTTTTCTTATTAATCCACTAATTTTAATGCATTCACAGAACAGATTAATCACCTGAAGAAAGAAGATCTTCTCCGGACTTAGTTATGCCAACTTTAGTTTATAATACAGTATTGATTAGATTCACAGAGCATGTTAAATATATATTTAGATAGAGATTTGATGATTATTATTATATTATTTACTTATAATCAAATCACATAAAGAGAATATTGCACTGCATTTTTAATAATATAATGTTCTCCACTCACCTGGAGAATCAATCTTTATTGAGTTCATAACATTTGATGTTCGATCAGAAATACAACAAAGTGAAGATCTAGTCCCTATAAATATATTACTAGTTAGGTGTCTTGATATAAGCCACGTGAGTAGAATTGGCAACTTTGGTCAAAGTTTTCAAATCGTAAGCTATCCAACACCTGGATGTATCCTGGTTGTAAAAGTACCCCAAACACTTGCAATCCGAAGTACACTTCTTACCACAATCAGCCTCCTTTGTAGCATCTCCCCTTGTGTACTTGCTCAAAAAATGATCAAACCCTTCAACTTTGTAGTAGCGGAAGCTCTTTGGATTGCAAGAAGTTAGCTTCTCAGGCTCACAAGTCTTGCTCCAACCCAACAGTCCCTTTGACGATGGGCAAGCAACACATTGGCTGTCCTCGCAGAGGCCAAAGTTTCCGCATCGCTCCGGCAACTGGCACTCAGTTTCCCAGATTGAATTATCTCTATCGAAAAGAGCGAAGGTCACCTCCCATGCACCCCAATCCACCTTATCGTTGTAAGTGTAAAGCTTGACATTTCCATCAATTCCAAGCCTGAGGAAGGTCAACGTGCTGTTGTATTTAGGTCTAGCTAGAATGCGATTTCCACCGGAGGAAGAGTTGGCCGCTTCATAATCTAGGGTTATGTCATAAGCATAACCCTCATCTGTGTCCGGGGTACATTTCAAGGTTGCATGGTCAAGTGAGCCCTTATCAATAGTAATCACTTGAGAGTAGAGCAATGGCTTTGGGGAGTTTTTGCTCTTGTAGTACAAAAATATTCCCTTGGGCTCCATCACCAAGCTATAAGCGCCATCTTTGTTTTCGGTCTCGGAGGCCCGACTTACGAGCTTGTTCACTGCCCCGGAATTTAGAGATTGGTCCACCAACAAAGTGTCGGTAGGGTGGTCAAAGCTTTGCCAAACGAAGTTGCCCTTTGAGTCATAAAGCACCATGTTGCCTGTTGGAAGCAACTTGAAGCCTACCACCCCTTTGTTGGCAGTGTTGGTTTGCCACGCCACTCGGCCATCAGCGTCTGCCAATACAAGGTTGCCGTCTGTCCTGAAGGTGAGAGTAGCGTTTTCGCCAACCGGATTTCCCCGGTTGGCCTCCCAAACCCAACGGAAGAGTGACTCGGATCTCCTCAATCCCATGCGAAGAGCAAGAGTGAAGGCATTTGGGGTGGTGTTGTAGAAGCCAAGTTGGAAGGGGGCGTTAAACACACTAATCATACGGTAGTTTCCATCGTATTCTATAATGTAAGGCCCAAACTCTCCATCGTTGACAAACTTGAAAGTTTCGTTTGCAGGAACTTGAGCTTGAGAAACGAAAGCCAAGAGTGAGAAGAGAAAGAGGGAAATCAATGAGATGGTGGATGTAGAGGAAGCCATGTTGTAGCTTGTAGGTTTGTGTTGGCCTTGGAGAGCTAATAGTAGGCCTCTATTTATAATCTCACATTGGCTTGAATTGGGATGATTCTAGGATTAAAATATGAGAAATGAACCGACTGTTTTCAGACGCCAATTTTGATCAAATCATGCACCGCTGTGATTCTGTGTATAAAGCCGTGGTCAATAATGATTTTTATATTACTTGGTACCTTGTTTGGTACTTTGTGCCTTAAGAACGTGCGTTGGCGGCACATATTTATAATTTTCTTCCCCATGTTATCCAATACAGCAATGTTGCTTTTGTCATTGTTTGTCGGAAGGAGAGGATGCCTAATCTTAATCCTCTTATCCACTACAAGGTGTTTCTAGAAGAAAAGAAAAGCCAGATGGTCATAAAGCGAAAGAAGCCTAAAAGTAAATCCTTCCATTAGTGGAAGTTTTTATGTCGTATTTAGAGAGAATTTGCTCTCTTTTGATTTGTAATTTATTGATCAAATGGATATGTATTTGACTGCGTAGCCTTGGTTTTCAGATACACTACGTGATTGATGTACCATTCAATAAATGTAGGACATGTGGAATATTTCCACTGCAACAAGTCACATGTTATAAAAAGCAATGCAATAAGTTGGAGAATAATTTCACATATCATATCTTGTGTATTGGATGGTACAACCAGGCAAGTAGTCAATCAAACAAGAACTAAAAGTTGTGACACTCTTGCAGTTAAGCATAAAATATATTATACTAAGCATAATTTCACATATCGTATGTGTATTAGATGGTACACTAAGCAGGTGGTCAATCAAACAAGAATTGAAAGTTGCACTACAAATAATAATAATAATTATTATATTTGTTGATTAATTACTAATAATTAATTAGAGATGATTTTAATTAATATGGTTACTTAATCTTATTGTTTCAAACATATATACCAGCGAGAACTTCTTTAGCAGTGTACTTTTTATTGGCACAATCACAATCACAGTGCCCCGCTATGCACTTGTGCACTGGGCACCTACAGGCTTATGCAATCATCATGATTTTCACATTTCAAATGCTTCTCCTCCTTTAACATATTGCACCTCTTGCTTTACGTTCTTTTGAAAAACCTGCCAATTATAAAACATTTTCATCGTTGAATAAAATTAATTATAGTTAAATAATATAGGTAGAATATTTTCAGATTATATTTCAGTCTCCGAAAAGGAGGTATTTATAGGGAGCTGATTTCTTCACTTCCTTTTCCTCCATTTACACTCCCTTTTGTTTTTTAATACTTTTTAATCAATTTTGTTCTTTCTCTTTCCTATTCTATCCTTACCCTATATTAATTTTTTTTTACTTCACTTTTATATTATTTTTTTTTCTTTATAATTAACTTTCTAACTTACACTCCATTTTTAGTATTAAAGGGAAAAAAACTTAATTTCTTACTCGATTAAAGGAAAAAAAATATTAAAAATGGAGTTCAACTTGGAAAATTAAGTATACAGAAAAAGAACTATTATAAAAGTGAAGTAAAAAGAAATTAATGTAGGGTAAGGGTAGAATAGGAAAGAGAAAGAACAAAATTGATTAAAAAGTAGGGAGCTTTAGTAATATACCCAAACTAGGGGCTGGAATTATAAAAAAACCCCACATGGAATGCACTTTAGAAACATACCCAAAAACTATTTAATACATAAGAAATGAGTGTTGAAGTTCCTATAAATTACATCTCTACCATTGATTAACTTAAAACAAGCCTAACACAAAAAAACTCAAAAAACACCCAAAACAAGCCCAGCCCAATTTTTTTTTAAAAAACCCAAACTTAAAAAAAAGAAATACGAAAATCAAGGAGCTGTCCTTACGACCCTTCTCCACCGAACCTCGTGCACTGTTAATACCATGTCACAAAAGTACATTGTTAATACCATGTCATAGAAGTACACTATTAATACCATGGCATAGAAGTACATTGTTAATATCATTTCATAGAAGTACATTGTTAATACCATTTCATAGAAGTACATTGTTAATACCATTTCATACAAAAAAAATTTAAAAATACCCAGCAAGACATCCGATATCTTTTGCAGAAACCACCTCCAATTATCCATAGTTTCACTACATACAATTGCAAAGGCAAAAGGAAATACCTCTACATACACTATTAATACTATGTCATAGAAGTATACTGTTAATACTATGTCACAGAAGATGTCGTGAGTACTAAATTCTCCACAAGCTCTGATTACAACCCAGTGAAACAACATCCAAACTTACACAACTACGGAGAGAAATCTTATGAGAAGGATAACTAGCAAATGGTACACAGAGAGATCTAATTGGAAAAAAGTGGGCAACTTTCCATACCAACTTCCACAGTGGAACAACGGCACTGAGGAGGTCTAAGCTTACGCAAGCAGATTGTGGTGAACTTGTTTGCACGAAAACCACTCCTTTGTACTTGTCCTGTGGCAATTGTAAGGATAGTGGCTCTCATGATCAAAATCTCCATCAGTACCGAAATCAGCGCGTAACCCAAGATTAGCACAGGATCAATTTTTAGCCATGAAATCAGCTAAAAAGAAAAGGCCATGAAACTGAATATGAGCTTGCATTCAATTATAAGAGCTGCTTGATCCAATTTTCTGTCAACCATACAAGCCAAACCCAGTATATACATAATCACTCTTAAGTAAATTTTCTTTTCTTTCCTTTTTCCGAGCTAAGAAGTTCCTTCTCTCTTCAGAATGTAGTTCACTGCCTCTTCTACGGTATCCACAACCTACAGTAGGAACAAAAGGGTATGCAAAAAGTTTAATGCAAATGCAATTAAATGGAAATTATAACCATTGCATCAGTTGTTATTACCTGTCCATGTAATCATATTAGTTAATAACTAGTCAAACATCAAGCGAGAAACACTAGAAGACATACTCCAAGCATGGTAGCCATATTGGGGTGGATCATCCCGGAACCTTTTGCCATTCCCCCAATTCTTATATCTGTCCCTCCAACCTGAAAAATTCACCAGTTTATTTTAAGGACCAGCCTGGTTTCTATTTTACTGCCTACATGTTTCAAAAATAAAAACATGATATTGCCAAAGTTTTGTACAGTTAATAAGCAATTAACATAATCCAAAAGTAGCAGATATTGCATTCACTACAGATATAAATACAGGAAACAAGATCTTGCACACCAGAGACTGAATTGCCACACTGTTGCTAACGAGGTCGGTTGTTGTGATTGCCACTGCTGCAGCATCTGCCCTGCAGACCAAGCCAAAATGACTTCTCATGGAGATGATTTAAAAATTTTAAGCCCCAAGGTTTCACAGAAAAAGAAAAACACGAACTGAAATTCGATGATGAAAATAAACACAACTAGAACAGTTCAAATTAAAAAAAGTAGGGTTAAAAAACTAAAAAGAAGAAGCCAAGTGTATAGTTAATGGAGAACTTACTCATATTTTAACTTCCCTTCCCGTGCTAGGTCCAGGAGGGAATCTATCAAAACTCTACACTCTTTTGCCTTCTCTGTACTCATCCAATTCTGCAACTAGAATCCCCTCAAGTAAAGATCCTGCAAACATAGATATTTGAGACAAGATGACAGACCATAAAAATATCACAAACAGATAAATGTCAGTGGAACTAATCAGAAATTTCTCTACTAACAGAAACTGGTGGACAAAAAACTGTGTTGCTTTAAGACAAAAGAAATCCTAAATCCTATTTCTTCATCTCCGCCACCAGATGAAGAGCTAACCTAATCTAGGTCTTAAAACGCCTAAAAGGATTTCTGAAACTATACAAACTTTGAATTTCTAGTCAAATAGACCTCCTAGGTTTGTAAAAATAACAGTCAATACAACTTAGTTGGGATGATAGAAGACTAGAATTATATCATCCCATCAATGCATATAATGATTGCAGTCTTTCAATGCACATCAGGATAAGGTAGTAACGCAACAGTACCTGATAAAAGAATCAAAATTCCGATTCGAGATCAAACCGCAGATAGCCATTTTGCTCTGTACCTTTTGATTGAAGCTAAAGCTTAAACAATCAACTGCAGCTCAACAAGCTCTCACACCATTTCAGAATACAAAGTCTAGCAACCAAAGAGCTGAATGCAAGTGAGGGAGTGAAACGACAGCATTTTCACGCTCTCAAAAGCTAAAATTGATTCCAAATAACTATACTATCAGCAAGAGCATGAGGAGAGGATCGAAATCCATACCTGGATCTGCGACAACAGTAGCTGGAACCACCAAAAAAGGTGTCGGAAAACATGAAACCCTCGAAGGTTCCTAGAGCTCGCGACGGAGAAAGGAGGCTGGGCTCAAGCGTGGTTCGCCGACCTCCTCTAGTCATTTTCCGACCAGTCACGTGTCTAGCCATGGCTGGAGCACCAAGATCGCTGGCCAAAACTGGCCTACCTGGTTTCTGTGAAGGGAGAGAGACGAGAGAGAGTCCCAGAATTTTTCAAAAAAACTAATTTAATACTAAAAGGATAATAAAGGTATTTCATTTAACTAATTAAACTAAAAAATTGCAACAGCTGTCAATTTTGGGTTTTTTTTGGGTGTGTTTATATGTATTGAATGATGTAGGGTTTCTTTGTAGAACCATGTCTAGAAATGGGTATTTCACTAATTTTAAAAAGCAAAAGGGAGTGTAAGTGGAGAAAATGGGAGTGGGGAAATCATATCCCTATTTATAATACAATGTTACAAACCCTAGTAGGGTTATACTAGGAAATAAGATAAAGTTCTAATTACATAATATATATACAAAAGAAAATAAATAAAATTCTAATAGACTAGGAATAGTAAATCTCCTAATTACACTAGGATCTCACTAGCACTCCCTCTCAAGTTGGAGCAAAGATGTCACGCATGCCCAACTTGTCAAGCGAATTGAGGAAGATATATACCGGTAGAAACGCACTATGCGGAAATTGACTTTTAGCTTCGGATAATATCCGTTGCTAAAGGTATCTAAGAATTGAAGTATTGGGAACCGATGCATATGATATAGTCATACGCTTCAGATATTATCCGTTGCTAAAGATTATTTACAACTTCGCTATTTACATAATTGTCAATGTGTAAGTTGTTACCATGTGCCAAAAGAGTGTTAACCTCCGATGCCTAAACCATTAATTGCATCAGAGAATATATTAGCACTAATACTAAATTCTCATTATAGTATCAAGGGTTTTGATTATACTGAATCGTGTTCTGACTTATCACTTCAGAAAATATGCTACTATTGTGGCAAATTATGGTTTGCGCCTTCGTTTTTTGTGCTTATGCTGAAGTGGAAAGCCTACAAATAGTTTGACTTTCTACTACTATTATTGACCCTTCTGATTATAAGCTTCGGTTCTCGTGGAGTGCTGATGTTGTTTTTTATTTTTAACTTCAATTGTTAGGCAAAACTAAGGTTGTTATACACAATAGACATAGTTGTTATCAGTAAAGTGTAAGCAATTTCCATGTTTCACATCACATTTTACTTAGTCATTTGGATACAGATAATCAATCTCCTGCTAGATAGCATGAAGTTTTTCATAAAACACTTTAACATATTTACCATTCTGACATGTAAGTATGGATTGTTGTCGGAGTTGAAACAACCGAGAACTATTATGAGTCATAGTATAGGTCTTCGAGCGGTCTCCCATATATAAAAAGCAGTAGCACCAAGTTCAAACAAGGCACGAACTGGATTAGTCATGGAATTGAGAAGCCATGACTGCACCAAACAATTATCTTCTTCCCATTTGGCATAGGCATCTGAACATGCTTGTTACTCATTTCCTGCTTCTGTCAAGTGTTTGCAAAGTGATGGGGGAGGGGAGTTTACTAGTAAGTTGTTCACTAATTATTTGGCTTCTAAGGGCATTGAACATCAATTATCCTGTCCTTACACTCCTCAGCAAAATGGTTTAGCTGAGAGGAAGAATAGACATCTCATTGAAACCTCTATTACTCTCTTGACTGTTGCTCATCTTCCTAGTCAGTTTTGGTTTCATGCTATTGCTCATGCTGCATATTTGATTAATAGGATGCCTAGTAAGAGTTTGGATCTTCAATCTCCTTATTATAGACTATTTGGCTTGGTTCTTGATATCACACATGTTAAGGTGTTTGATACTGCAGTTTATCCATATTTGAGACCTTATACTGAGCATAAGCTTCAACCTCGCACAACTCAGTGTGTTTTTCTTGGATATGCACAAGGTTATAAATGTGTCATTTGTTATAATCCTTCCACAGGAAAATTGGTGATATCTAGGCATGTTCTCCATGATGAAACTTGTTGTCCTTTTAAGAGGCTTCCAATAGATGTTTCTCAGGTATTCTCTATGCCCTTAAGTCTACCTCTATCTGAGTTCCACTTCTCGTATATCTGTGCCTACTTATGCTATTCCTAATTTTGTACTAGGTTCTGAGAATTTGGCATCTCTTCATGATCACTCTGTCTGTGCCAACTCTGATTCTACAGCCTATGAACATTCCATATCTCTAGACACTAGCCCTTCACTTTCTCATGTTGTATCTCCTTCAGATTCTATAGCATCTGTTTTAAATGCTCATCAATTACAAGTCCGTGTGCCTGCCATTTCTGCATCTGGGCTATTAATTCATCTTTTGTCTCTGAGATATCTGCACCTTCTTTCCATCTGGTAATACACATCATATGCAAACCCGGGCTAAGAGTGGAATTAGCAAACATAATCCTTTTCCAGATTATCAATGTTATCATACTACCATTCCTATTATTTCTACAATGGATGAGCCTTTTTCCTATCGAATGGCTGCTCAGTCGCCTGCTTGGGTTAAAGCAATGCAAGAAGAACTTGAAGCATTACAAATGCAAGACACTTGGTCTCTAGTGCCCTGTCCTTCCAGAAAAATATAGTTTGAAGTAAATGGATCTACAAGATCAAGTGTAATGTTGATGGTTCAATTGCAAGGTATAAAGCTCGTTTGGTGGCTCAAGGATTCAGCCAACAACCGGGTTTGGATTTTAGTGAAACTTTCAGCCCGCCTGTTGTAGACATACAACTGTGAGAGCTGATACTTAGTTTGACAGCTATGAACAAGTGGTGTTTGCGTCGGTTAGATGTTAAGAATGCATTTTTATGTAGTGATCTTGAAGAGGAAGTTTACATGCGACAACCTCTAGGTTTTGAAGATTCCAGAATCCAGACTTTGTGTGTAGGTTGGCCAAGTCCCTCTATGGCCTTAAACAGGCACCAAGGGCTTGGAATGCCAAGTTTACAGGTTATCTTCCAGCCTTAGGCTTTAAGTCCTCCCATTCTGACCCTAGCCTGTTTGTCAAGCATGAAGGTTTTGATTTTGTGATTTTACTGCTGTATGTATATGATATTATTTTGACTGGTTCAAGTCCTCAGTTGGTTCAAACAGTTATTGATGATTTAAGAGCTGTGTTTGACATGAAAGACATGGGCAGACTTGCTTATTTTTTAGGCCTTCAGGTAGGGGTGGCAATTTCCGACTGAACCCGTTACACGACTCGAAACCCGCACGGAAAAACACGACCCAAACACGACCCATTAATAAATGGGTAATTTTGAGGGTCAACCCACCACTGACCCATTTATAAACGGGTGGGTTTTGGGTCAACCCGCCAACCCGTTTAAATACCTGTTTTAACCCGTTTATTAAACGGGTCGTGTCAACCCGTTTACTACCTGCCAACCCGAAAAAAATTAAGGAAATTGAACCTTTAGCACACCCACAGAGTTTCAAACCCCAGCCAATTTCACCCCTCTCCTTGCTCCTTATCCATCTTGGTGTTGATCATTTTGTGATTATGTGTTACAACATTTGATATTTATAATGTCTTTACAAACTGATGAGCATTTAATTATTACATTTTTATCCATAAATTATATTTGTTAGTAATTATTCATTATTATTTGAATTAATTATGTATCTAGGGTTTAGGATTTAACGTTTTAATCCCTACACCCTAAACCCTAAACCCTAAACTCTAAACTCTAAACCCTAATCCCTAAACTCTAAACCCTAAACCCTAAACTCTAAACACTAAACTCTAATCCCTAAACCCTAACCCTAAACCCTAAACTCCAATCCCTAAACCCTAACCCTAAACCCTAACCCTAAACTCTAAACCCTAATCCCTAAACTCTAATCCCTAAACCCTAAACCCTAATCCCTAAACTCTAATCCCTAAACCCTAAACCCTAAAACCCTAATCCCAAAAGAAATTTCGTATAACTTATAAAATTTGTATCATGTCACTTTTTTAGCGGAGGTGCAATATTGACTAAGTATAAAAAATGGTTTTTCAGAATAATCATTTTCTCAAGATAATTTTTGGCGGTTTTTATTCCTTACACATAAAATAAGAAAACTTGATTTTATGAGATTTTAGTATGAAGTATATATTGCACTAAAACAGATTTTTCATATTTTGATTTGGTGAGAATTTGATTTTCATGTATCTTTACTTGAATCCAAATGGGGGGTACTTCCTTATTTACATTGTAAACTTAAGTAAATGGAGTAATATAAAAATAAATGAAAGTAAAAGGACAAAGACATTTACTTAAATGTTGGAGATGGAAATAAGGTAATTTATTATTTGTTAAATATATTTTACATGTGGCAAATAAGGTAAATATATTTGTTAAATAAGGTAATTAACAAATATAATTTATGGATAAAAATGTAATAATTAAGTATTCATCAGTTTGTAAAGACATTATAAATATTAAATGTTGTAACATATAATCACAAAGTTATCAACACCAAGATGGATAACGAGTAAGGAGAGAGGTGGAATTGGCTGGGGTTCGAAACCCATTGGGTGTGCTGAAGGTTCAATTTCTCTAATTTTTTTCGCGGGTTGGCAGGTAGTAAACGGGTTGACACGACCCATGACACGACCTGTTTAATAAACGGGTTACAAATGGGTCGTGTCGTGTCAACCCGTTTATAAACAGGTTGGGTTTGGGTTTGCATTTCTTGACACGATTAATAAATGGGTCGTGTTTGGGTTGGGGTTTCTTGACACGTTTAAAAGTTTGACACGACACGAACCCAACACGACACGACCCATTGACAGCCCTACCTTCAGGTGTCTTATGATTCGGCAGGAGGGATCTTTGTTCATCAGACTAAGTATGCTCAGGATTTGTTAAATAAAGCAAGAATGACCAATTGTAAAGCTTGTCCGACTCCTTGCAAGCCACATAATCAAGTATTACAGCAGAGGGGCAGCCATTAACTGATCCAACTTTGTATCAGAGTCTTGTAGGTGCTTTACAGTATTTGACCTTCACAACGCCTGATTTGTCATATTCTGTCAATATTGTGTGTCAGGTATATGACTACACCTATAGAAGCACATTTTGATTTGGTCAAACGTCTCTTGAGGTATACTCAAGGTACCATACAATATGGCATTCACTTCACTACAGGCCCTTGGCATCTGCAAGCCTATAGTGATGCAGATTGGGCTGGAGACTTGAATACACGCAGGTCTACCACATGATTTGTGGTATTTCTTGGAAATAATCTTATTTCTTGGCAGTCTAAAAAGTAGGGATCTGTGTCTAGAAGTTCGACTAAAGTAGAGTATAGGGCATTGGCCAATACAACTGCAGATTTAGCTTGGGTTCGACAAGTCTTGTTGGATTTGAAAGTATGTTTACCTGAGCCTCCTACAATTTCATGTGATAATTTGTCTGCATTGGCTCTTAGTTCTAATCCTATATATCACTCACGCATCAAGCACCTCGACATTGATTTTCATTTCGTGCGCGAAAGGGGGCAAATGAATGATCTTACTGTCCAGGATATTCCTCCTGAAGAACAACTAGCTAATGTCTTTACTAAAGGACTACATAGTCCTGTTTTCTTGAGCCATTGTGCAAACATGAGGCTGGGCAACCTAGAGCTCGGTTTGAGGGGGAATGATAACAGTAATAGTTAGCTAAGAGTTTGTTAGTGTTGGCAAGTGTGGTTCACATGTTACTGTTGGATGCGCAAATCTCACAGCCTGGTGCTCGGGCCGAGAGGGATATGCGTCAGGTACGTGACGTCCTTCTTTTGGATGCGGTGCGGTTGTGCGAGGGCGTGCCAGCACGGTCTACCGTGCGTCGAGATGGTGATGTGGTTCGAATAAAATGGTTAAGTGGTGCGCCTGTTTGGGTTTGAATTTTATTCAAACGATTGTGGCCGAGAGGAACTCGTCTCGGCCGTCGTCAGGTTCACGGCCTGAGCTACAAGGCCGTTTGGTGGTGGTGTTGATGGTGGGTTTTGGGCGGTGCTCGCGCGTTGCTCGGAGAACAACAGTCGTATGATATATAGGGTGGATGAGAGTAACAGAGATGGTGCTCCGGCGCCTTGAAAATCAAGGGTCGTATGATATATTGATGAATGGATTTTCCTTACAATCTATCACTACTCCTAGGAAAGCAAGTAAAGGTATTGAAAGTGCATTACAGGAAAATATAATTTGCTTCGTGGGAGGCTTTTGGTTTGGTGTTTGAACCCTTTGAATGTAGCTCAAGCTTGGTATTTATAGGAAGAGCTCTGGAGGAGTAATCGATGCTGAAAATCTGCATGGTGGAGCTTGATCAGAGCAAGTGGGTAGTCCAATTGACATTTGGGATCATAAAGCATGGTGGTGTGACCCCATAAATTCCGGTAAATTCGGCCGCGCCCTGATCGTGGGTTCTGCACCCTGGCCGTGGAGACGCATTTAATGCTCTGGTGGTTGATGACCTAATCTCTCAAGCTGTAAGAATTTCTGTAAGAATGTCTCGCTTAACCACCCTGATTTCCATCACCAAACCCTGACTTCAGTCACTTCCCTTCTTCCCTCGTGCATTAAATGCCTTTTTGTGGCTAGTGGGTTTGCTGCAACAATCAGAGGCGTTACTTCATTAAATGAAGTGTGGGACCCGGTTGCCACGTGACGATTTGACTTTAACATCTTCGGCCGTGTCTCTTTCGTCATTCGGCCTCGAACCTGTAATACCGCATTTGCGAGACCGAGATGATCATGTCTTCGCAGCTTTCCTTTCTTTTTTAGGAAGGCAAATGCCTAACGAACCGTCTCAATTCATGGGCCAGGTGCTAGGGCCGAGGAAGGTTCTTTCGGCCAGTTTACGACCGAAATTTATTAGGCACAAACAGTTACAGTTGTAGTTACAGCTGTAATTAGTTAGTTTGTTAAGCATTAGTTATAGGCTAAAGATCTGATATAAAACTCTATCTCTCTAATATTGTTGATACGATTGAAAATTCAAGAAAGCAAATTCTCTCTTATTTATGAGTTCTTCTTCTTCCTTCAGCCTCAAATTCTCTGAAAGCCTAACGGCCACACGTGCTCCAGGTCACCTAATATGTGTTTTCCACGTGCTAGACTTGAAAATTCGCCACACCTACAGGGGCGTGTGAGAATGTGAAGGTAAAAAGTCTCACATTGGAAAGTTGAGAAACCTAGCAAGGGCTTATAAAGAGTTGAGCTACTCCCCCCCATTGCCAATTGGTTTTGGGGTGGAACCTCAACTTCCTTCATTGTATCAGAGTGGGTTAGCCCATGTGTGAAAGGCCAACAGCCACATGTGCTCCACGTCACCCAATATGTGTTGTCCACGTGCTAGGCTTGAAAATTCGTCACACGTGCGGGGGCGTGTGAGAATGTGAAGGTAAAAAATCTCACATTGGAAAGTTGAGAAACCTAGCAAGGGCTTATAAGGAGTTGAGCTACTCCCCCATTGCCAATTGATTTTGGGGTGGAACCTCAACTTCCTTCATGGTACGACAAACACGGCACAAGCACGACCACAAGAGAACCCTAAAAAGAAATTAGGGCACACAGGTAGAACACGAGTGGGCACAATACACAAGTCACCAGAAAGTCGACTCTGATGCCAAGTCAAACAATATGGGTATAATATTTTTATATTATATTTCATTCTCCGAAAGGAGGTATTTATAATACAAGGTTACAAACTCTAGTAGGATTATACTAGGAAATAAGATAAAGTCCTAATTACATAATATCTATACAAAAGAAAATAAATAGAATCCTAATATACTAAAAAGTAAATCTCCTTGCTAACAATTACAACATATGATATAATAAAAAAGAAGATTGTGTTCCAATAATATGACAATCGCTGTAATATTACTAATTTTATGCGCACTTCTCCAGACTCAGTTATGCCAACTTAGTTTATTATACAGTATTGATTAGATTCACAGAGCATGTTAAATATTTAGATAGAGATTTGATGATTAATATTATATTATTTACCTATAATCAATCACACAAAGAGAATATTGCACTGCATTTTTAATAATATTGCACTGCATTTTTAATAATATATAATGTTCTCCACTCACCTGGAGAATCCAAACAAATCTTTATTGAGTTCATAACATTTGATGTTCGATCAGAAATACAACAAAGTGAGGATCTAGTCCCTAAAAATATATTACTAATTAGGCGTCTTGATATAAGCCACATGACTCGAATTGGCAACTTCGGTCAAAGTTTTGAAATCATAAGCTATCCAACACCTTGAACTATCCTGGTTGTAAAAGTACCCCAAACACTTGCAATCCGAAGTACACTTCTTACCACAATCAGCCTCCTTTGTAGCATCTCCCCTAGTGTACTTGCTCAAAAAATGATCAACCCCTTCAACTTTGTAGTAGCGGAAGCTCTTTGGATTGCAAGAAGTCAGCTTCTCAGGCTCACAAGTCTTGCTCCAACCCAACAATCCCTTTGACGATGGGCAAGCAACACATTGGCTGTCCTCGCAGAGGCCAAAGTTCCCGCATCGCTCCGGCAACTGGCACTCAGTTTCCCAGATTGAATTATCTCTGTCGAAAAGAGCGAAGGTCACCTCCCATGCACGCCAATCCACATGGTCGTTGTAAGTGTAAAGCTTGAGATTTCCATCAATTCCAAGCCTGAGGAGGGTCAACGTGCCGTTGTATTTAGGTCTAGCTAGAATGCGACTTCCACCAGAAGAAGAGTCGGCCGCTTCATAATCTAGGGTTATGTCATAAGCATAACCTTCATCTGTGTCCGGGGCACATTTCAACGTTGCATGGTCAAGTGAGCCCTTATCAATAGTAATGACTTGAGAGTAGAGCAAAGGCTTTGGGGAGTTCTTGCTCTTATAGTACAAAAATATTCCCTTGGGCTCCATCACCAAGCTATAAGCCCCATCTTTGTTTTCGGTCTCGGAGGCCCGACTCACGAGCTTGTTTACTGCCCCTGCCTTTAGAGATTGGCCCACCAACAAAGTGTCGGTAGGGTGGTCAAAGCTTTGCCAAACAAAGTTGCCCTTTGAGTCATAAAGCACCATGTTGCCTGTTGGAAGCAACTTGAAGCCTACCACACCTTTTTTGGTAGTGTTGGTCTGCCACTTCACTCTGCCATCGGCGTCGGCCAAAACAAGGTTGCCATCTGTCCCGAAGGTGAGAGTGGCGTTTTCGCCAACCGGGTTTCCCCGGTTGGCCTCCCAAACCCAACGCAACTGTGACTCGGATCGCAGCAAGCCCATGCGAAGAGCAAGAGTGAAGGCATTTGGGGTGGTGTTGTAGAAGCCAAGTTGGAAGGGGGCGTTAAACACACTAATCATACGGTAGTTTCCCTCGTATTCTACAACGTACGGCCCAAACTCTCCATCATTGACCAACTTGAAAGTTTCATTGGCTGGAACTTGAGCTTGAGCAGTGAAAGCCAAGAGTGAGAAGAGAAAGAGGGAACGCAATGAGATTGTGGATATAGGGGAAGCCATGTTGTAGCTTGTAGGTTTGTGTTGGCCTTGGAGAGCTAATAGTAGGCCTCTATTTATAATCTCACATTGGCTTGAATTGGGATGATTCTAGGATTAAAATATGAGAAATGAACCGACTGTTTTCAGAAGCCAATTTTGATCAAATCATGCACCGCTATGATTCTATGTATAAAGCCGTGCCCAATAATGTTTGTTATATTACATGGTACTTTGTTTGGTACTTGTTTATTATTTTGTGCTTTAAGAACGTGCGTTGGTGGATCATATAATAATTTTCATCCCCATGCTACCCAATACAGCAATGTTTTTATCATTGTTTGTCGGAAGGAGAGGTCTTAATCCTCAACCCTTATCCACCAGAGGTGTTTCTGGAATAAAAGAATCCATTATTTGGAGAGAAATGCTCTCTTTCTTTTGGTTTGTAATTTATTGATCAAATGGATATGTGTTTGACTGCGTGGTCAAGGCTGGCTGACTGACAAAATAACGTGGAAACTGGACCAATCTGTTTTTGTACCAACCCTCCAACTGTGATCAATTAAACAAGAACTAAAAGTTGTGATGACACTCTTGCGATTAAGCAAAAAAAATAAATAAATAAAGCATAAAAAAAGGAGAAAAAAAAAAGTATTCCGTGAGGGAAAAGATACCCATACAGAGTTCATAAATACCCATATGAACTTTAAATATAAATTTCACTACACCAATTGATTTTTTTTGTTTAAGGGGTCTTCTTGTCCAAATTAATTTTTTTGTTACAAATTTTCTAATTGTTGATCAGCAATGACTGTAATTGTTACACCAAATCGCTTCAATACGCTTAAGTTTCTAGTTGAGGAATGAATTTGCATAGTATATATATTTTTTTTACCAAGGAATCAATTCCGGACAATATGTTAATAAAATCCAGATCAATAGTACTTATGGGCAGGTTTTGATTCTCTCTCTCTCTCTGGAGTTTGGTTGTTGTCATGGTGCGATGCAGAAAAACTTGTATGAAATGAAAATAGCATTGTTTTGTTATTTCTGACCAATCACAGAATGCCACGTAAAAAAATTATCTCGTGTGACATATCGTGATTAGCCGAAAATTGCAAAATAGTACTATCCCAATTTCATGCAAGTGTTTCTCTGTGTCAGTGTGTCTGGCTGGAGTTGAAAGGTATGGGGCGGTAGTGGGGGTGGTGCAGGGGTTATGGTTGATGGTGGTGGGTGGGGGAAGAGTGGGGCTGGTTCCTGATCTTTTTACTTTTAAAATTTTGTTATTTTATTATTTTACTTATTTGATTTTACATATTTATTTATTTTTATTATTTTAGAAGATAATTTTTTATTAAATTTTTAATTCACATCAGCGAAAGGAATTGGCCATTATCTTCGCTACATCATAATTTAACCGACTTTTAACATGCTTATTAACGAATGGACTAATTTGTATGTTTTTCGTGAGGTCAGTATGCCTGTGAAAAAAAATTAAAAGTTGGTATTAATTTGAAACGATTCCCAAAAATTGAGTACTTTTATGTAGTTAACCCTTAACTTGGGCTTGTGGGTATGTGACGTTTGGATGAGAGTGGAACTTCTCGGGGTGAAAAAAGTTTCTCATTTACGAGCTTCGGCGTTAGATTAAAGTTGAATATTGCTTGTATAAAGAAAATATTTTGAACTAGTTTGTAATAGAAAACTCTTTTTAAAAAAATGTGTACTCATTTCGTAAATTTTCACTAAGAATATGTTTTTTTTTTTTTTTTTTAAAGTGTGAGATACCATCTCCCTTCATTGCAAATGTCTTACATCATAATCGTCAACAATTAAATATATAAAAAAAAACTCATAAATAATGGCCAATTTATATTTAATATAATAATGGGATCGATTTGAATACATTCAATTGGTCCATATATCTTTTTATTCTTTTATTGTCAAAAAAATTCTACAAAGCAATAAAATTTGTTCAGCTACAAGTACACCAGCAATGTGCTTCCTGACAAACTCTAGCGTCGCATCCAGGAGGGCATATGTGCAATAACCTGCTGCATCAATCATCTCCACTTGTTCCTCTTGCTTTTCACCTTCGGCTTCTGTTGCATTCCTAAAAGGACACAAATTAATGTGCAAACAAACAATTAAAAATGCCCGCAAGTGCACGAATCTATCGAAGTATAGATTATGTAAATACGGGGTCGATCCACGAAGAACTTGTCGGTTCCCTATAAGTTCTAATTCGAGTACAAAGAGAACACTTAATTAACACACCACAATGCTAAAATGCAAATTTGAAACTAAAAAGAAAGTAGAGAAATGTAAAAGAAACAAACAAAAAAAAAAAAAACTAAAGAAAAACACAAACAGCATTTTCTATCGCCATTTTATCACCTGTTTATCACCCTGTGAACAGTGCCGTGAACAGTGAACAGTGCGACCGGTCGCTGGAAGAGAGTCGAAATTTCAATAAACGTGTGATAAGCGACCGGTCGCGTGACAGTGACGACCGGTCGCTGGAAGCAGATTTGTTTTCTGCTTTTTTCAGTTTCGAACCTCTGTCCATTTTTTGACCTATAACTTTCCAACCGTATGTCCAAAATTCAAGTTCTTTATACGGTTGGATTCAGCACAGAAAATGAAAGAACACAGCGCTGACCAAAAGTCCAAAACAATTACAGAAACAAATAAAATTCAGTAACAAAGACACAAAACGTGTCAAACACGCAACTCACACACGCATTTTGGGGGGGGGGGGGTTTGATTTGTTTCAAGTGACCTATTTCTATTGCATGAATGTAAATGAACTCTAAATTTAACAAGAATGGCAGAGATGAATTATCAAGATGTGAAATTAAAATGTAACAAACACTAGGGTTTCGGAATCCACCCTAAACAATTCTACCAAAGTTCATGAATACTCAAGTGATGAACTCTAAATGTGTTGATGAAGATGTTCGCAATCAAGACCATGGGTCGTGGCTCAAGATGCATTGATTCTCTCTAATATACGTAAAGTGCATGGTTCGTGCTACAATACTTGTGCCCTCCTCATAACCGAACCTAGGTATGGTTCGTACTTCAATTCAATTACAAGGAAAACCCATTAAGTTCAAAGAGAATATGAACATCACAAGAATCCTAATAGCATGGTGTTTACATTAGGTATTCAAGAAACCAATTCACATGGATGGTTCTTACTCCATCCATCTATTGCTTAGGAAAACATGAAGATACACATAATCCCAACAACCTCAAGAAGCATGCTTTCAAAGGTGATCAATCAAAGAAGAACATACATCAAGGATATATTAATTTGGTGAATTGGAATTCATCAACAATATCTAGAAATTCATACACTCAAGCATCAAAACAATAAGGTATTCATGTTTAGGGCTTCAACCTAAGCCCTAGCTATGGAGTTTAGTTGCTCATACTTATTCCAAATACAAACTCAAAATAAAATTAGAAAGAGTTTACAGATTTTCAGAAAATGATGAAAGCTTCAAGATCATCAATGGTGGAAGTCTTCTTCTCCACTTTTCTTGGCTGCACCTTGGCTTTCTCCAAGCTCCAAACTCTCCAAAATCTGCTCTTAATGTGTAGAATGATGGAATAGCCTCTCTCTCCCGTTGCAAAGCTTCCCCAAATCAGATTGCCCCCTTGACTTCTCCTCCCTCTCTCCTCCTTTCCAGCTTTTACCTTTTAATATAAAACTACCACCTTTGATAAAGCCTTAGCCCATTGTCCCCTTGCCATCATGAAGCTTTGTCCTCACAAAGATGCCAATTGCTTCAGAAATTATCTCCAAGCTAAGGTAACTTTTTGTTACCAAGAGTTATGGTAACAAGAAAATCAAAATAACACAAAGGAGGTAAAAGCTGGCCAAGTTCGGATTTTCAGAGCTGTGGTAACATGCTGGATTGGTTGGATGGGCAATACTTGTCCATTGGAGCTCAAATTTGGATATGTTGTAGTTAACATCCATTGGAACAAGTCTCGTGAAGATCATGACCTTATCCGAGCACCGGAGCATGTTGATCCCAGGCCAAGAAGTTGACCTACGAAAATGAACAAAAACAGAATTTATAACAAATAATGCACTTTTAGCTCATTTTCATTCCAACCAAGGTAAAATCTAAGAAAACACAAAAAAGAAGTAAAAAGCTATAAAATGTCAAGAACTAACTCAAAATAGTGGGTGAATAACATGAAAAATCATGTGTAAAAATGAACCGAACAGCTTCCAGACCCAAAGCTAGTTATCTTTGTTGATTAATTACTATGAATTAATTAAAGATTATTTTAATTAATATGGTTACTTAATCTCAGTGTTTCATACATACCAACGAGAACTTCTTCAGCAGTGAACTTTTTATTGGCACAACCACAATTACAGTGCCCAGCTATGCACTTGTGCACTGGGCACCTCTTGCCACACAGGCTTATACAATCATCATGATTTTCACATTTCAAATCCTCCTTTAACATATTGCACCTCTTGCTTCACTTTCTTTTGAAAAACTGATGTATAATTTTACTCCATGAAAATTAGATAATTAAATTCAAGAAATAAACTTGTAAACGCACAAGGTTAATACAATATAGCCAAGGCAAGTATAAGGTCGTTCCCATAGAAACTGAATTAATTCTCAAGTTGTTGTGAATTATAAACTAATTTAAATCTAGACACCCTAACTAATAACCTTAAAACTAATGACTCAACTAAAACTTAATAAAGGAGTTTTGAAAGTTGGTTTTGAAAGATTTTCTTTAAAAGAACGTTGAAAACAAGAAAATTAAAAGACAAGATAACAAAGAAAACCGTGAACCATGATGGATATTAATAAGAGAACAAATAACTTCTTTCTTTATTTTTAATTTCTATGTTGATCTGAGTTAAAGATCAAAATTACGTTGTTTTTTTGGCTTATAATTCCTTTTTTTTATTTATAAATAAAAATAAAAATACAAACGATAGCCACCTAGGCATTTAACTGTCTTTGCTAATGGTTGGCTAACAAAGTAGTTTAATTGTAAGGTTTCTAGCAATTTGTGTACGAGTCTGTAAATGTCCAACAAATCATATATGAATTTGAAAAATTCTTTATAGTTTGTGATGTAAAACAGATGGCGGAAGCAATTGAAGAGGAGCTAGAGCGATGTGCGCGCAAAGGCAAATCGGGTAATTTGTAGATTTGGGCTCCGAGCTTAGAATCGAGCCCATGAACCTTCGATTCCGAAGAGAACGGCGTCACGAGTAAAACTTATCGGTTTTCCATGACGTATGAGCTTTTTTGGGCATCCGAGATTATTTATTAGCCCAAAATCCAGTTTTAAAGTTTTTACAATTTTTGGAAACTTTGTTATTTTCCTATTTTAATTCCTTTGTTATTCCTAGGGTTTCTGGGAGTATTTAAGCATACTTTACCGTGGTTAGGGTTATGTTTAGTTATTCCGGTTTATCAAATAACCTTAAGGTTTCCTCATATCTTCTTGGTAGATTCCAAAGTTACATGTGAAATTGGCACTTAGGTGACGATGGGTAAATTAAATGACACTCAAACAAAACCACAACAAACTTCACACACTTTAAACCTTGACCAATACTCTTATGACTAATCAACTGTCAGACATGAATAATTAACAACCAAGAACATACACAGAGCATATCAATATGTACCTGCAAGCCTAGAGAATTACTAGTGACAACCTAGACACTCAGAAGGACCCGTCAATCTAGGCATCCCCTGTGCTAGCAACAACTATGGTGAAAGTGTGTGAAAGCATCATAATCAAGTAACAATTAGACAACGGAAAAAGATGACTAGTCAATCGCAAGAACACGAACCCAGAAATACATGTGATGACTAGTCAACTGTCAAGAACACAAACCTAGAAAATTCTGATATGCAAACCAGAAATTTGTTCACCTAGAAACCCACCATTGGGAAAAGCTGGGGGTCATCAACTGACCATGCAATTCACTAAGTAGAAAGAGATTCTTACAAAGAAAGACAAGCAAGCTTAAGAAAAACCTAGATCTATTTAGGAAGATGAGCTATACCTCCTTTATGCAATCTTCTTCTCCAACTTAGCAAAGCTTGAAACTCAGTTCTTCATGGCAATGGCAGCTCCTTCTCCAGCTCTTTCATCCCATGACACTAGCTTGCAAGCTCTAACTTAGACAGAAACCAAATTTTGGATTCAAAGGAGAATGACCAATTTCTTCAAGAAACCATACTCTTGAAGAAATTAGTCTTGAATCTGACCTAGATATAAATGAGAGAGTGTTTTAATTAGCTAGATGCATATTAGTATTTCAAATGCAGTTTTTCAAAAAGAGATCAATTTGGAAAACTCATAGATGAAAATAAGATTGTTCTTTCTTGAGGAAGAAGAAGAGAAAGATGGCAAGCAAAACTTTCAAAAACTTCCACCCAAAAGAGACGGCTGCCAAAAGATGAATTATTTGGCCTTTACACCCAAAAATTCCCTAGGTCAGAATCGACACATGACAGCAGAGAGGGAATGGAGAATAGGACAAAAAAGTTGGTTATCGAGCTAGAAATCCTACAGAGCAAGGATGACTAGTCATACGAGAAACAGATGACTAGTCATCAATTTATGAAATCAATTTAATGCAATGTGATGCAATGCACAATTACCTTTTTCAATTTGCTTGAACCTCCATAGGATAGTTGTTAGTTAAGAACACCTAGAGAAGCTATTCTTAATCTAAACTTGAGCTTGATAAAAATAATAAAAATCCTATTACAAAATTGTCAAAGGAAGCCAAAAGAAATACTCAAAATGCATACATTAACAACATGTTTTAGGTTAAAGTTTAGGCAATCAATTGTCACGCTGCATCAATTTGGGATCTACACGTGAATAAATTGTACATTACTCTAGTACCACACTATAATTACTAAAAGATAAGTATTATACGAATACATGAGTACACTCTTGATATAAGTAAGTGTTATAAAAAATATAGTTTTCCTTTTCCGTAAAGCCAAATACAAAAAACTTTATATTATAAATAACATATAAACAAATTGGAAAGCTTTTAAAGTACAATGAAATTGAAGAAAAACAAATTGATAGATAAGTAAAAGCAAAATAATTAATAAGTAAGAAAGTAAGTTTTGTACGATGAAGCACGTCAAAGATGCTGTCCTAAAGCCTTTGTAGCCTCCCTACGTGCAGGTACTAACAGTCTACAAGACTCCAAGATACGACCCCTTGTACACAAACTCAAGATCCGCTATGAGCACGTTCATAGACGGATATTGTCACGCCCCAACCCACGGGTTTACGTAACCTTGGATTAAGACGTGATTCACACCTTAATTATAGAATTTAATAAAAACTATAACTAAAATGTGAAAAAACATTTGAATAAATAAAGTAAATATTTTACATAGAATATTCGAAACAACATCTGAAATCTTGAAATAGTTACATTATTTTACAAGCCAGAACTACTAAAGAGTTTACTAAAAGAGTAACTCATTATTTATCCACAAGCTATGTACACAGTACACTTTTATAAATATGCCAAAATCATCACAAGCTTTAGATTTCAGGTTCGGTACCTGCAAAAATCTATTAGGGGTGAGCGAAACCACAGCTTAGTAGGGACATAAACCTTTTTACATGAAATTGATATAATTAAATTAGGTGACAAATAATCACACATCCAAATAGCACATTATTAATAATAATAATGCATGAATGCACTTCAACTAATCCCGTTAATTCATAGAACTGGCACAAGCAGAATCTGCACGTCCCATACCATGCTTATACCACTTGGTCCCGAATGCCCATTTATATGAACTAACACTCATTTCAACCGTCCCATAATTCCCCTTTTGTTAGTCATCTTGTCTAACTCCCTTTCGCCAATCCCAAATCACCCAATAAAAACCATGTGCACTGTGGGATCCCTAGACCTGGTACCTGCCAAGAGTTAGACTCAACTACACAAAAGACTATTTCCATTACCCTCTTTTCCACCATTATTTTCTCAATCCAACAATTCCAACCAATTTCCATGACATGATATAATTATTCCTTTCACATATCCCATGTATTTCACAACAATGTAACTATTCAAAATATCACCAATGTACCAACATTGTTCAACCAGTCAAGAACACATAAACATTCCAAGAAAAACATTCAATTGTAACAAGAATATTAATCAAATAATCATATCACGCATACTATATTGTTCACAAAATTTAATTAAAACAATCTCTGTAAAAGGCCCCCAAGAAACCCCTACCTTGATTCCAATGTTTTTACAACGTGAGATAACTCTACAATCCAACACCTTGAGTTCCTCCAAAGTCTTTCTTGTTCTACCAACACTTCTAATATTTTTCCTCTTCTTTCTTCTCTCTATCACTTTCTTGTTCTATCACTTACTATTATTCATGTTGTAAACAAAAAGTTTAAGGGAATGGTTCTTATTTATATGCAAATGAGAGTCGGCTTAAGGTGAGATAGAAGGGGAAAAGTTGGCATTTCATGTAAGTGGTGTCAATTGGCATGTGTATGTGATAGTAATGCTGCCAACTATAAGAATTTAGAGCAAGAGGTGTTCAAAGCTTAGCAAATTCAAGCTATATAGATGACAACTCATAAGATGATAGTGCTCCTTGCACAAGTAATCAATAACATGCAAGAGGTGAAATGATATTAAAACATATTTGGATATTTAATTAAAGTATATATTTATTAATGATAATATTCATGAAAGTATAATCATGTACCAAGACAACAAAATATTTATTTTCATGAAATATATATATATAATTTTTAAAATACAGGACTTCACAGATATAGGTATCCAAGTCACAGAACCATTGCCAAAATAATAATATAAAGTAGAGAATATATATAAAAGTAGAAAAAGAGAGAATTAGTTTGTGGTGGTGATTGTGGTATGTGATATTCTGATGGTGTATTGTGATTTTTCACAAATGTGAAGGAGGAGTGGCCTTTTATAGGCATCCAAGAACATGTAACCTTCACCAACCAAAAAATTAAGGCATTCAATATAGAAATAAAACCTGAATATTAAATATTTATAACCCCCCACAATAAATAAAATAAAACAGCCAAAATAATAAATAAATAAAACGGTTTAATTTTTAAAACCTTTTAAAATTCCAACAATCCCCTACAAGGTTTTCAAAATTTACCATGACAAAAAACAGTGAAAAATATATATTTATATATGGGCAATATAATACTATGTAATAGGTGTAGGTGCCTTCCGGGCTTGAACCTTCACTTAGTGATGGTAGTCTACATTTGAGGAACTTGAGTGTACACAGTATTGAACTCGGCAACTTTGACCAAACTTCAACATATCAAACACATAGTATTAGTTGAGACTTGGATGCGGGGTAGCGCTATTTATGGCCATGTGCTCATCTTGATTCTCATGAGAGTTACTAGAGAATAGCCCAATTCTCATAGTCGCGGCCTCACGACGTCTCTCACTTAGGTGAGTTCTCCAAGAGTACATGTGACCTGCACCTTGCGGGAGTTTGCCCGCCTTGAAACTCATTCAGGGATAAATCCCTTCCTGATGTCACATAAAATAGCATTTTTGCCTTAGGGATGAGCAGAAGAATATATCAAGGATATCTCCATAGTTTTATGAGTGCTATACGAGTCACGCAGTATGGATTGTTTCTACCACATTGAACTTCCTTCATGGGATCGCCAATCACAGAAGTTGAGTTACCTCCCTAGGTGACTCTCTTATGGGCTTAAGCACATCCCCTAGATATTTTGCATTAATAGCCTCCTCCACGAGGCATGCATATCAAGACTAGCCTTCACAAGGCATATATAATGTAGGTCATGTCTTTGTTCTCCATTTTAGCGCCCTTTAAACCTGCATGTTATTAAAATATTTCCTACACAATCTTGCACACAAATAATTAGTGGATTTCACCTCAGTATAATTGGAAATTAAATACGCATTGGTATACAGTTAAGTATAACGGAAATACATCATACATTAAATCTTATGATCAAGAGTACCTCTCAAGTCCATGAAACTTTGAGTACACATGCTACCACGTATGAACAACAATATAACAATTAATTCATTAAATAAATTTAACAATATAAAAATTGAAGACAAGTTAGTCTCATAATAAAATTTTTATAATGAAAATAAATTTCACATGGACACAACATGTTTGCCAAGGAAAGATAAAAATTATTATATCACTAAATGAATATAATGAATCTTTCCCATGAGATGAGAGCATAGAGAAATTAAAAACACACTCAAAATTGTGGGAAAGAGAAGTGAGAAGGAAATTGCGTGATTTCTTCATGTCTCCAATTAACAAGAAGAATTTATATAATTCAATTAATTTAATTATTATTATGAAAGAAAGGAGTTTAATTAAATGATTGTTGGTTACCTCCAAAAAGCCTACTACATTAAAGAAATGCAATTAGACTACATAAATGGGTCCAACGTTTTTCAATATAAAACAAAAACCGCTCAACATTAGCCACACATTAATATAGCATTAAAGTTCCCTTTGAGGAAAATATCAACAACCACAAAAGAGGTCCACATGGTTTTAAAATAAATAATAATCATTATTATTATCAAAAGCAAATAAACGTAAACATTTGAGGGCTAATTAAAACAAAATAAGATAAATTCCGACAAAAGAGATATCACGACTTGTACAATAAATATACAAAAAATAATTCAATTTTAAAGAGGTAATCAAACCATATAAAACTAATCTCGAAAAATTGAATTCAACATAAAATAAGTATTGAAATTAATTTTGTATTTTGAACTCCCAAACAGTTAAGGAAATTCTCAACCCCCACAAATTAGGAAATTCTCAAAATATATGAAGTTTGTACCAAAAAATTTATTTATTTTTAAATTCATAAGATATGCTAACTCACAGTCATATTGATAGTTATTGTAAATATAATAGTATTATAGTAAAACCACTGAAAGCCTCACAAAAATAAATGTAAAAAAAAAAAAAAAAACTTTAAAAAATTTAGGGTTTGAAAGTCTTACACCAAAACTCAAAATCAAATGCCACTTACAGTGATATAATTTATTGTTTAATTTCAGTTTCCCCACGAAGATTCACAATGTACACTTCATGGCAATTAATTCAATGTGGCAGCTGTCAAGACTTCACAATCAAAAAACCTTAGTTCACTCAATATATATGTTTCGAAATCAACTCAAGTAAATAATATGAAGGATTCAACAATAGGGATATATAGGCGTTGGCTTCAAAATGAATCCAAGACATTAAAACAAAGATGTAATTAAATTGCATAAATGTTCAATACATTAAAGGCAATAATCACATAATAATATCAACAACTTTAGCGTCAAAATTAAAGGCTCTAAACGTCATGAAATTGACCTTAAAGTTTTGAAACTAAAGCTTCATAAAAAAACGCAATTGAATGCAATGCAAAAGCTTCTAGATAAGTTAATAGTAATTAACCACTCTTGGAGAGAAAAAAAAAAAGGTAACATCCAAAAACACAAAATTTAGTTATATTTTCCACTACAAACAAAACGTTTCAGTCAAAGTAGAATAATAATTGCAAGGTTACAATTTCAAATTCAATATAATGCCAATTCAATGTCAATTCAATGTCATCTCAATAATGATGTAAATATAATAGTAAGACCACTAAATACACTAAATACATAAACTAAAATAAAACTGATGTTATATATATATATATATATATACAGAGAGCTTCCATTTAGGGATCCCTCAAATAAGCTTATTTGAGGGACACCCCTTGTAGGCCCCACTTCGGATTGTATTTCACTAATCCAAACCGTCTATTTTGTAGATACTCATTCAAAGATCATCTCTACAAAAAATCACTTGAATCTGATATCATTTGACCACTCAATTGTGTTATTGAAATTTGAGTACTTTCTTGATGCATCGTTGTTCGTTGATTTTGTAGGACAGAATTGGATATCGAAACGGTTTCCGATTTGTCTAATTTTTTGTAAGGATGATCTATGAATGAAGACCTAAAAAATAGATGGTTTGGATCATTGAGAAAAAAATTGTAGGGTACCCTAAAGGGCGTCCCTCAAATAAAATTATTTGAGGGATCCCTCAATAGAAGGGGACTGTATATATATACATATATATATATATGTATATAACAATTAAGAAAGAAAAGAATCAAGGAAAAAATTTAATTCTGCATGCACGCCTTTCTAAAGACCAGAAAAATAATAATCAACGTTAAAACAATAAATGTCAACATTAACAACAGAATTTAATGTCAAATATGAATACCTATTTTAGACAAAGTTATATCATAGTAATTTGCAGTTTTTCCAAATATTAAAGCGGTTTTGATGCCAAAACATATGCAAAGCTTTTGACTTCAAAACTGTAGCAAGACTATATAATCAAATCATAAAATTTCTAACTTGCAATTTCAACGAAAAGGCTTCTGCCACGCTTAACTGTTTTAACACAAAGAATGCAATTAAATTTCTTAACCATGTTAACGGAAATAATCAACCAACATTATTAATAACTTTATTGCCAAAACAATTATAGGAATTGAAAACATGTGTGATCATTAGGCAAAATCTGGACAGTTAATTTCGATAAATAAAAATGAGATTTATTTTTGTATTTTGAAAAATATACGAAAGTGCATAAAATAGAAGAGTCAAATTTAATTTCTCCATAAATGTTAAAGTTTTAAATCTCAATAAATTGAGGTTGGTTCAAAACTGCTGAATTAATTAGCCAACTAGTTAAGGTTTTTACAGTTTTGCCTGCTCCAAAATTAATTTTAAAACGTTTCAACAGCGATAAAATCTCATAAACCTTTCTATCCATTTTTGAAACATAAAAATCTATAATATTATCAAAATATTAATTGACAAAATCAATACACCGATTGAAGACAAAAAATTGGTCAAATCAAAACCAAAACTGATGCCAAAGTAAATATTTCAAAATAACCTAATAAGTGAGTACCAATGACATTGGAGTAAATTTACAGCAATTAAAATATTAGTATATAAAGAGTTGAAAATATAATATTATAAGGCTAACGACCGAAAGAAACCAAAACCAAAAGTAAAATAGTTTTAATTCCATACACAAAAACCTTCTATTTGTAGATTTTATGGAGCTCTTCTCTACACAAAACATTTTCTACTTATTTTCGTATTTACCTAAAGACAACTAATTTTAATTATGTCCCTAATGGTTTATATAGCTGGCTGAACTCCAAAACTTTGAGCTATAATAATAATACCACATAAATTAGTCTGTAGGTTTTTATTTTCAAACACCAGCAGTAATTTCCCAAAAGTTAGCAGTAAAATTATAAAATATAAATGTACCAACAATATTTAAAGCAATTGAAATTGTATAGACACCATGAAAGCTTTAAGCTGCATCTACCCAAAACAAATCGTAATTTTCAATTTGAAAATCCAACCTTAAGCTTCAGTCAAAGAGTTAAAAGGTATTAAACCAATAGCAGTACGAGAAGAAAGCAACTTTAACATACAAAGGCTTTAGATTGTTATAAAAAATATAGTTTTCTTTTTCCGTAAAGCCAAATACAAAAAATTTTATATTATAAATAACATATAAACAAATTGGAAAGCTTTTAAAGTATAATGAAATTGAAGAAAAATAAATTAATAGATAAGTAAAAGTAAAATAAATAATAAGTAAGAAGGTGAGTTTGGTATGGTGAAGCACGTCAAAGAAGCTTTCCTAAAGCCTTTGTAGCCTCCCTACGTGCAGGTATTGACGGTCTACAAGACTCCAAGATACGACCCCTTGTACACAAACTTAAGATCCGCTATGAGCACGTTCATAGATGGATATAGGTATCCAAGTCACAGAACCATTGCCAAAATAATAATATAAAGTAGAGAATATATATAAAAGTAGAAAAGGAGAGAATTAGTTTGTGGTGGTGATTGTGGTATGTGATATTCTGATGGTGTCCTGTGGTTTTGACAAATGTGAAGGAGGAGTGGCCTTTTATAGGCATCCAAGAACATGTAACCTTTACCAACAAAAAAAATTAAGGCATTTAATATAGAAATAAAACCTGAATATTAAATATTTATAACCCCCACAATAAATAAAATAAAACAGCCAAAATAATAAATAAATACAACGGTTAAATTTTTAAAACCTTTTAAAATTCCAACAGTAAGTTACTTTCACTGTAATAGATGTGGGCTTCTTAAAAACCCAATGATATATGGTTTTGGACTGGATGTTAGTAATTTATCTAGAACTGAGGTTGAAATAGAAAAAATGGGGTTGATAGTTGGTGCCCGTAATGTTGCTATTTAAATATAGTACATAAATGTAGTCACTCTAATTATATATATATAGAGCTTCCATTGAGGATCTCTCAAATAACTTATTTGAGGGACACTCTTGTAGGGCCCACTCCCTATTGTGTTTCACTAATCCAAATTGTCTATTTTGTAGATACTTATTCAAAAGATCATCTCTACAAAAAAAAATCACTTGAATTCGATATCATTTGACCAGTCAATTGAATTGTTGAAATTTTAATATTTTCTTGAATCACCGTGTTCATTGATTTTGTAAGACATAATTGGATATCGAAATGGTTTATGATTTGTCTAATTTTTTGCAAGGATGATTTATGAATGTAGACTTAAAAAATAGATGGTTTCGAATTGTTGAAAAAATATTTGTAGGGGACCTAAAGGGGGTCCCTCAAATAAAATTATTTAAGGAATCCCTCAATAGAAAAGGACTGTATATATATAAAATCCATTAATGCAAGATTACAAATATGGAAAGAGGGAAATGATGTACTTAAAAGTTTATATTATGAATAATAAGCTTCTTCATTACTTCTTAGGAAACTTTTGAACCACCGAGTTGAGAGTTTTGGTAGTCTTTTTAGCCCATTATTGTAATCCACATAATTCGTACCAAATCGAACAGTGAATCCCTCAGTCCATTCAAAGTTGTCTAGTAATGACCATAAAAAGTATCCCTTCACGTTGACGCCATTTCTAGACAAAAGAAAATGAAAACATGTAAAAATCAAAGGCATTGATTCCTAGGTAATTATTCAATAACTGAAATGTGAGAAGGCTAGCCTCAATTAATTTGTTAAGGAAAATACTTCCCTTCTTCCACTGTATGAACTCCTACATTCTTAACAACGACATTTTGATATGTGTGTAAAAATATTTCTTTTGTGTTTTTGATGAATTATTTTTACATATGTGTCAAACCGTGATTTGCAAGAAAGATGAGTAACTACTTCCAAGAAAGGAGGCAAATAGTTTCCATTTGTTAAAAAGAGCTTACTTGATTGCACTTTGAACGTAATAGAGGTGAAGAATGTGGTAGTCAACTCTATGGGTATCATAAAGAGCTTCCTCAAGTGATAACTTTGGATCATTAAATTCATCAATGCCTACAATACAACATGCTCATTGTTACATAGTTTTGAATTAGACATTGTAGCAGTTAATTGTATTTTATAAATTATATATGTGAAACATTGATAATGCAATTAATTAAGGTTAAAAAATAATTACCATTCTCAGTAATGTAAATGATTGGATCATTATACTTTTCCTTTGTGTAGAGTAACAAATCTTGAATTCCTATTGGATAAACATTTAGCCATCTTGAAGCACCCTGCACTTCAATTTGTAGATATTTAAGAGTGACGAACAATTAATCGTCCAATTGTACTCACATGAAAACGATAAATTGCATGCAACTAATAATTAAGTTAAAATTTTGATGTGTACCTTTGCACCAATGGGGACTCCATTCCGCTCAGCTACCATATATAACATACATTCATAGTGTCAGAGTCTAAATATTCTAAGAAACTTAAGTTGCTTGAAATAAGTTTTCAATTTGTACTCACATGAAAGAGTCACTCGAACATCTGTGAAGTAGCTTGCATGTTCATAAACATTATTAGATGCATCGCTTGCATAGTAAGCAGTATAGTAATTTAGTCCAAGAAAATCAAATGACCCAATTAGCGCCTTGGATTGTGCTTTTGTGAATTTTGGTAAACGCGTTTCAACAAGAGATCGCATGTTGTGAGGATAATCACCACTTGTCAATGGTTCCATAAACCTACAAAGCAATGGAAATCCCGAGCATGAACTAAATATTCTATAATGCACTTATTGCTAGTAAATTTTATGTTTCTAAATAAACATTTAACTTGGTTGATATATAAATTAATGATATACTTGCCATCCAAAAGTAAACTCCAATGCTCGTAATGCAGCCTTTTTATCTTCATTTGCCTCTGAAAGAGGCACAAACCATGGTGAGACGAGCGTTATTCCTAACACACCTTTTTGATATGCCTGCAAAAGAGAAATGGATAACCTTATCTTACTGTACAATATATTCCTCTTATATTTCACCTTAGTATTAGTGACTCGTATAGAATTTTCAATTAGGACCCAATATGTTAACAACAAAAGAAAGAATTGTTATTAACCTGAAATTTATTCTTGTACAAGTTTGCAGCAGCAGCATGAGCAAGTAGAAGGTGGTGTGTCATCAAATATGGTTCAATAGCTGAATTTCCACCAGTGCAATTTAGTTTCTGCCAATTAGAACATCGTCCTGGTGCGTAAGACCCAGAAGCATAACCATTGCTACTATAGGTATATGGCTCATTCAATGTGGTCCAGTACTTTACTCGATCACCAAATTCCTTATAACAAAGTTTTGCATAGTCTCGAAAATGATTTCTGTATGTATATATACATATTTAAAATATATGTTATACTAATATGTATTTAATAAAATGATTACAATTAAGTTATATAGAGGATATAATTGGTTGACTCACACAATTTGATCACTTAAAAGACCACCATATTCGTCTTCCAAAGCTTGGGGAAGATCCCAATGAAAAAGGGTGACAAATGGCTTTAGACCTATATATACACTATCAGTAAAAGAAATTAAAATTTTGACTGAATGATATATTTATGAGTGCATGAAATGTGAAGTGATTCACCATTTCTGAGAAGTTCATTGATTAGATTGTTGTAGTATCTGATTCCAGCCTCATTCACACCATCATTTAACTTTCCACCTAATAATTAAAACAAAAAAGCAAATAAGGAAGTAACTATACATATATACTTTAGCCTTTTAATTCATTTTGGTTTGATTATTTTTTAATTAAGAACAAGATCTTGTTTATATTCTACCCTAGATAATAGGATACTTGAGCTAAAAACATATAGGGAATAAGTGCAGTGGCGGTTCTAGGATTCGAAAGCCAACCGGGCAAAACTTATGTAATAAACTTGACGAAACGAGTGAATTTTATTAATAAACATAAAAAGATTACATAGTGAGGGGAGACGTAATAAGCCTTACCCTCAAATGGATTTATATCTATAAATACAAAAACTAAAATAAAAACCAAAAGAAAAATTAAAAGAAAAAAATAGAAAAAAAATTTATTTCACATTAAAAAGAAAGATAAAATAGGGGACTACATTAATTTTTTAACGAGTTGTGACCTCATTTCGCCCATTGTTTCCTTTTATAAACATCTATTATGACATCCGTTTTTGGCTTTCCACATCGAGCTCCATAGCCCTATCAATCATGTTCTGTAATTTCTGAAATAGCTATCTTTGTGCGAGACAAAAAAAATTAATAATCATTAGTAATGTAGGTAATATTTTTCTAACAAAAAGAGAGAAGCAAAAGGAAGAAATAAGAAAGGGAGAGAAGAAGAGAGAGAGAGGAGAGAAGATAGAAGAAAAAGAACGGAAAAAAAGAAAGAGAGGAGAGATGAGAGAAGGAAAAAAAAAAAAAGAGGGAGAGAAGAGAGAAGGAAAAGAAAGAAAAAAAAAAGGGAGAGAAGAAAGAAGGAAAAGAATGAAAAAAGAGAGATAGAGAGGAGAGAAGAGAAGGAAAAAAATAAAAAAAGAGAGTGTAGGTAATATTTTTTTTAACAAACATTTGTGCTGGGCAAAAGATGAGAGGAGAGAGAAGAGTATGGGTAATATTTTTTTAACACAAATTTCGGCCGGGAATGAGCCCAGCCTGCCATAGGCTAGAACCGCCACCGAATAAGTGTATGGAGTAAAGACAAAATAATAATAATAATAAAGAACAAAAGGTATAGTTGTGATTGGTCCCATGCAAATATGTCAATGCGGATCATGAACTTACTTGGTAATAATCTAGACCATGAAATAGAAAACCTGTAAGCATCCAAGCCTATATCCTTCATAATTTCCACGTCTTCCTGCAATACAAAACACAAAATATATCAAAATCAAGAAGCTAAAAGTTAAGGATTTCATTTTCAAGCTTCAAAGTTTAATTAGTATGTACACATTGTGACCTTGAAGTACAAAAGGTGAAGAGAAAATTTGAACCTTATACTTGTGATATTGATCAAGAGCAACATCTCCATTGCTGCCATCAATGATCCTTTCTGTAATTAATCACAATTTTCTTTTAATTATTTGAGAAAATCATATCATATGTACATGCTTGGGTGGATATACTAATTAAGTATCCGTACTACATGAATCTCACCACAAATAAGTAAAGACAGAAAGTGATTTAGCTTTTTAAATATATTTTTTTTATAATGAGAAAAATATAAAGACAACTTTGTTGATAATTCCCAATGAGTGATGCTATTTACATTCACATGTCCTATTTTTCCACCCACCATATAAATTAAAAAAACACAATTCCATCTTTTCACTCACCATTATTCCTAAAATACCCTTTAATTATTTGGTGGTTCACTTGTATCTAAGCACTTCACGGGTGGTGTTATTGCTAATGTATTAGAAGGGTGCTGTGCTGAGAGAATCGGAACAACTCAAGCTAATGTGATGCTGCAGAATTTGGGTGGTCATGCAATTCTGTAACTTGCATGTTCTTGGGTCCATGATGATGATGCTGCGGAAGTTGAAGTTTGGGGATTTGGGAAACTGCTTTGTTGCTAACCTTTGGAGAGTTCGGAAAATAAAGGGTGTATAATGAAGTAATAGGGGATTTATAAAACTTTTCCGATCTTTTTATTACATGTATTAATATTTTTCGGATGTTTCTCAACTTTGGCAAAAGGCTGCTTAGGTTATGGTTTTTTCCTTAAGTCTTTAGAAGTCATGTTACAAAGGGATAATTTTGTATTTAAAATTTTAAAAATAAAGTAGGTGGGAAAATAGATAATTTTGTATTTAAAATTTTAAAAATAAATTTTAAGAATAAAATAAAATAAAATAAAATAGGGTATGAGAATAGAGCATTTTCAATTTTTTTTAGTACAAACAATTAGAGAAGGGAGTTTACACAAATATTCAATTGGGTGTCAACCACCTAAATATTCGCAATCACCTCATTTACATGCCCGTAGCTAATAATCTATTCTAAGCTGTCTCTATAACTTTAGATAGTGACCAAAATCTAAGAACTTGATGTTTGTTCTGGCGTTTTCTACAGGATCTCCTGTGGTAGGGGCAAAACACTATTTAGCTACTACAAGCTATCCCCCACAGCCACTTTTGTCACACCACACACTGATATGAGCCGATTAGAAATGGACTAGGATGACAAAAAGAGGAAACAAATGCGCATGGGAATAAATATGAACACCGCACGAGAAATTTTTGTGTGGTGAACCTGTGTGTGGGTGGAGGTGAAAGAACTCAACTTTTTAAGAAATGAAAACTTGTAGATTTATATTCTTAAATTTGCAAGGAAGGCATACATGTACAACACAACAAACCAACCCTGCAAATTATTATGGGCTTAATTATGTTTTAGGTTTCTTTAATTTGGCGGGAAAAAAGAACAAAGAAAGTAGCTTAGTTTAACTAATTGATTATTGGATTACACAGAGACAGACCTGGATGTTTGTGGGTGTAGGAATCCCATATGCTTGGTCCTCGACCATCTTCATTTGCAGCGCCTTCATACTGAAATTATTAATGTTACACTCACTGAAGATGTCATGGATGGATGGATGGATGGTAAATGAATCAGTAATAATAAAACAAAGATTAAGGGGTAAATTAGACCTGGTAAGATCCTGAACTTGAGCCAAATATGAAACCTGGAGGAAAACTGCTCCTGTTGAAGAGAGCAGCAGCTTTGTTATTCGTCAATAATGCAAAGCAAACCAGCAGCAGCAGCTCCTCCACGCCTAACATCAAACACCTTAATTGTTTTTCCATCACTAGGCGATTGTTTGTGTTGTGGTGATCTTGATTCAGTGTCTTTAGACTTTACCTCAGATATATATAGCATGGCGTGTTCAGATATATTGCGGCTCCTCTCGAATTAGTGGCGAAAAGCTAATTAAGTCGTCGTTTATCTTTAATTTTGACTCATATAGTTGGTGTGGTGATGCATTTAGGATTCTTGGTTCTAGGCTTGGGTATTGAAATGTGTGTCCAGAGAGTTGAAATTACTTAAGCGTGTGATTGTTGCTTTATGAATACCCTTTTTTTGGGTTTAATCAAGTTGAATGTTGGCCCGGGCCAGTGGTTTGAGGTTCAACAACTACCCGTACTACCAACACTTCAAACCAAATGGTAATCCAACCTCAACAATAACATTGGCTGCTGCTGAGGTTCAGCATTTTTCCTTATTTTATTTGGTTGATTTTGGTAGGAACCTACCCAGCTATATATCTCAACCTTAACTCACGTAAGCAAAACGAGTAACTTTATTGACTTAGATCAATTACAAAACAATTCACAATGAAAAAATCATTACAAAGCCAGCTTCTAAACTGGGTTAGCAACTGTAACTAATATTCCCGCCTAAAACAGCTGCCTTAACTACTAATCTAACATTCGGTCAAAAAAAAAAAAAAACTACTAATTGTTAATGTATGAATTTTGATTATTTCTTTTGGCTTCCCTTGACATTTTTGTAATAGGACTTTTATATGTATTTATCAAGCTCAAGGATAGATTAAGTTTAGCATCTTTAAGTGTTCTTAACTCTCATCTATCCTATGGAGGTTCAAGCAATTTGACAAAGGTAAATCATGCATTGCATATCATGCATTAAAACTGTTTTCATAAAAGATGACTAGTCATCTTTGCTCAGTGCGATTTCCAGCTGGTTAACCATGTTTTGTCCTATTCTATTTTCTCTCTCTGCTGCCATGTGTCAGTTTGACCTAAGGGATTCTTTTGTCTGTAAAAGCAAGTAAATCCCTGATTTGGAAGCCGCCTCTTTTGGGTGGAAGTTTTTGGAAAGATTGGTTGCCATCTTTCTCTTCTTCTTCCTCAAGAGTAAACCATATATTTCATCAATGAGTTTTTCTAATTGATTTCTTTTTGAAAAATTGCTTTTGAAATATGAATCTGCATCTAGCTATTTAAATCATTCTCTCATATAGATCTAGATCGGATTCGTGACTGATTTCTTCAAGAGTATGGTTTCTTGAAGAAATTGGTCTTTCTCCCTTGAATCCAAAGTTTGGTTTCGTTCTAAGTTGGAGCTTGCAAGCTAGTGCCATGGGATGATCGAGCTGGAGAAAGAGCTGCCATTGCCATGAAGAACTGAGCTTCGAGCTTTGCTAAGTTGGAGAAGAAGATTGCACAAAGGAGGTAAAGCTCATCTTCCTAAATAGATCTAGGTTTTGCTTGAGCTTGCTTGTATTCCTTTGTAAGAATCTTTTTCTACTTAGTGGATTGCCTAGTCGGTTGATGACTCCAGTTTTTCCCAATGGTGGGTTTCTGGGTAAACAAAACCTGTTTTGCATATCTGTAAATTTATCTGGGTTTCTGTTCTTGGTGGTTGACTAGTCATCTATATCTGCTGTTTGCTGTTTAATTGATATTGATGACTTCACTCACTTTCACCATAGTTGTTGCTAGCACAGGGGATGCCTAGATTGATGGGTCCTTCTGAGTGCCTAGGTTGTCACTAGTAATCTTCTAGGACTGCAGGTACTCTGTGGCATACTCTGTGTGTTCTCTTGATTGTTGAGTTGTTGTGTCTTGTTTGTTTAGTTAAAATTACCCCTCGTCACCTAAGTATCAATTTCACTAATCTAACAACCCAGCAACTGATAACAATGGGGAGGTAAGAAACTTGCCACGTGGACCACTCTTCACTTGCCAAATGGACCAATGAAATGAATACACCTAACCATCAACTATCAAGCTAAAGTAGCAACTATCAGACGTTTTTGCCCGAAGTTAAGGAGGAGGGGAAAACTATCTTGCCAATTCAACTAACACCCTATTGGTTATTGTATTTGGTTGATGTGTCAGCCCTTTTTTCAATTTTCAGGATATCCATTATACCTAGGACTAGGAGTGGGCATTCAAACTGGAAACTTGGAAAACCGAGCCGAATTGGGTTTCATGAAATGCTTATGATAGAGGTTTGAATAACATGATAGTGTCTTGTAACACCTTCTCTTAACGGCAGGACCTCACCTCCTATACTCGATTATTTCAAGTGAAAAATAAGAAATACAACAAATCATAAGCAATCCATATTTAGTGATTGGGTTTCTTGATGTAACCCGCATGAGTAGAATTGGCAACTTTGGTCAAGGTTTTCAAATCATAAGCAATCCAACACCTCGATGTGTCCTGGTTGTAAAAGTACCCCAAACACTTGCAATCGGAAGTACACTTCTTGCCACAATCATTTTCTTTCACAGAAATTCCACTTGTGTACTTGCTTAAGAAATGATCAACCCCTTCAACTTTATAATAGCGGAAACTGTTTGCCCTACAAAGAAGTAAGCTTCTCAGGCTCACAACTCTTGCTCCAACCCAACAGTCCCTTAGGTGAAGGGCAAGCAACACATTGGCTGCCCTCACAAAGCCCAAACTTCCCACATCGCTCTGGCAATTGGCACTCATTTTCCCACCAGATTGAATTGTCTTGTGTCAAAAAACTGAAGGTCACTTCCCATGCACCAAAATCAATCTTGTCATTGTAAGTGTAAAGCTTGACATTTCCATAAATTCCAAGCCTAAGGAACGTTAATGTGCTATTGTATTTGGTCTTAGCTAGATAGATAGTTCCAATGGGGGAAGGGTTGGCCGCTTGATAATTTAAGGTCAAGTCATAACCAGAACCCTCATCTGGGGCACTATGTATCGTTACATGCTCCAATGATCCCTTCGGAAGAGTGATGCGTTGAGCCAATGTAAAGTAGTGGTTTTGGGGAGTTGTTGCTCTTATAAGTATAAAGCCAACCATTTGGGCTCCATGACCAAGCTGTACGGCCCATCTTTGTTTTCTTTCTCGGAGGCCCGACTCACAAAATTGGTTACTGCCCTAACCCGGAGAGATTGACCCACCAACAAAGTGTCAGTAGGGTTGTCAAAGCTTTGCCAAACAAAGGTACCCTTTGAGTTATAGAGGGCCATGTTGCCTATCGGATTTTCCGGTTGGCCTCTCAAACCCAACGGAAGAGTGACTCGGAACGCCTCAAGCCCATGTGGAGAGCAAGAGTGAAGGCATTTGGGGTGGTGTTGTAAGAGGCAAGTTGGAAAGGGGAGCTAAAGACACAAAGCATACGATTGTTTCCATGTATAGGAATTTTAGGAGGTGTGTGATGAGTGTTTGTGACGTTCTGATACCACTTGTTAGATTGTAGGGTGATTGTAAAAGGTGTTGCTATGATACCATTGTTGGTTTATGTGGTGAAAGAGTTAAGGATAATAGACAACAGTTGAAACAAAGTGATTTTATTACATTGGACGAGAAAAGTACGTAGGTGTAGGCTAATTGGCCTTCTTCACAGCTTATTGGCTTACTGGCCATCACACTTAATTTAGATTAGTTTGGGCTATTTGGCCCTAGCTTGAGTTCTTGTCTTCAAGCTTCTTCCATAGGTTGGGTAGCTCACATGTAGCTCCCTCTTGGATTGGGAGTTCTATTAGTAACTCTCACCACCTTTAGTTGATTAGCTAGATAGCTAGCTTGGTTGCTTAGTTTCCTAGCTTTTCTAGCTTAGGATTTAGGTAGCTCTTGGCTCCCTTAGTTTGGGAGTTAGTGGTTGACTCCACACTCCACTATAGGTTGCATGCCAATATAGGCATTCTTTGCCGACATAACCAAGTCCACCAACTTGGCCTTCTTTTTCCTAGCCATATGTTTCTTGTAACAGTAGATGTGGGTTTTATCACAAAATGTCTCGGTGTTATTAGTAGTAAAACCATTCATTATATTTTATATTTTATTTAGTCAAGTTTCCAATGTGGGACTAATATTCTTCAACAAAATGTTCTTCAAACTTCAATTCTCTTTGTCTAGCTGATATAGTCTTGGTAATATTCTGCACAACTCTAGGCTCTTCCGCCAAGTTGTTCATATTAATGTTTCTTCTAGAACCTTTTAGATCTTTTTGTCACAAACGGGCATTAGTATTTTCAACACCATGGTATTCTACAATGTAAGGTCCAAACTCTCCTTCATTGACGAACTTGAAAATTTGATTTGTGGGAACTTGAGCTTGAGTAATGAAAGCAAAGAGTGAGAAGAAGAATAATAAGGAGAGGAATGGCATGGTGAATGCTGGGGGATGTATACTTTTAGCTTGTTTTATGTTGTAGAAGAGTTTGAGCAAACATCGATCTCTATTTATAATATCTCATCATCTAGATGAGACGCCAACTTTGACCAATGCCGATTGACATTTCCGTACAAGTATTGTACGACCATTCCGACAATGTAGATAGAATGGTTTCAAAATGTTTGAGGCAACTTGAGGATGTGATGAGAGTAGAGATAAGATAAGATAAAAGACTCCATCTACGCACCAGCTCCAGCTAGCACACTGCAATACATTTTCTGTGTACCAAACTTCAGGCAACTTGAGGATGTGATGAGAGTAGAGATTAGATAAGATAAGAAAAAAGACTCCATCTACGCACCAGCTCCAGCTAGCACACTGCAATACATTTTCTGTGTACCAAACTTCAGTCAATATTGCCTCCCTAGTTGGGTGAATCCATCTAACCGAAGTTATTCCTCTGACTCAGAAAAAAAAATCAAAAAACAGAAATTATCCACAGAAAATCTAAAAAGTGAGAGATATATTTTTAGATAAATGGTCTTGCATCATAAAGTTGTCTGCAACAATTGGTTTTGAAGTGGAACCTCGATTTCTTTCAACCAACCCAATCTTCACCAAAAAAAAAAAACGATAATAATATAAGGCATAAAGTATTGTTCTTGAAAGATGCTTCAACATCATCAAGTTGTCGATCGACTTCACTAAATTAAAAGGCACCAACCCTCCTTTCTTGACATGTCCTACAGCAATAAAATTTGCTATTCTGGGACATTGTTTCTAGATAATGCAATCTTCAATTCCTTTTAAGATGGACGAAGATCCAGAAATAGTAGATCATCATATGATTTAATCATAAAAAACAAAACAAAATTAATGAGCCACTATTTTAATTCCCAATCTGATAATTTAAGTTATGCACAACAGTTCATCACCGTAGTTTTATTAAAGGTTCTGCCAAAGAAAGAAACAGAGCAACTTCTAGGAAACATAAATTATCGAAAGAAGCCTTGATGTATTAATGATTAGGAGCCTTGATGTAACCCACATGAGTGGAATTGGCAACTTTGGTCAAGGTTTTCAAATCATAAGCTATCCAACACCTTGACGTATCTCGGTTGTAAAAGTATCCCAAACACTTGCAATCCAAAGTACACTTCTTACCACAATCACTCTCCTTGATGGCATCTCCCTCATTGTACTTGCTCGAGAAATGATCAACCCCTTCAACTTTGTAGTAGCGGAAGCTCTTTGCCCCGCAAGAAGTTAGCTTCTCAGCCTCACAACTCTCACTCCACGCCACTACTCCCTTAGGCGTAGGGCAACCGACGCATTGGTTGTCCTCGCAAAGGCCAAAGCTCCCGCATCGCTCCGGCAATTGGCACCCAACTTCAAATATTGAATCTTTATCAAAAAGAGTGAAGGGCACCTCCCATGCACCATACCTCACCTTATCAAAGTAAGTGTAAAGCTTCAAATTTCCATCAATTTCAAGCCTGAGGAATGATGATGTGCTGTTGTATTTGGGTCTAGCTAGAACGAGATTAAAACCTGAGATAGAGTTGCCCGGTTCATACAACAAGGCTAAGTCATAAGCAGAATCGAAACTATTTTCCGGGTAACAATTCAATGTCACATGTTCCAATGAGCCGTTGCCAACATCTATCAATTTTGAAGTTGTGAAGTAGACTATTGGCTTTGGGGAGTTCTTGCTCTTGTAGTACAAAGCCAAACGTTTTGGCTCCATCACGAAGCTATATGATCCATCTTTGTTTTCGGTCTCTGAAGCCCGGCTCACTAGCTTGGTTACGCCCCCAACTTGTAGAGATTGGCCTACCAGCAAAGTGTCTGTTGGGTAGTGAAAACTTTGCCAAACAAAGTTACCCTTTGAGTTGTAAAGCACCATGTTGCCATTTGATAGCAACTTGAAGCCTACCACACCTTTGTTGCGGGTGTTGGTTTGCCAAGCCACTCGACCATCGGCATTGGCCAAGACAAGGTTTCCATCGGTCCCGAATGTGAAGGTGGCGTTTTCGCCGACCGGGTTCCCCCGGTTGGCCTCCCAAACCCAACGGATGAGTGATTCCGAACGCCTCAAACCCATGCGCACAGCAAGAGTGTAGGCGTTGGGGGTGATGTTGTAGAAAGCAAGTTGAAATGGGGAGGCAAAAGGATCGAGCGGACGATAGTTTCCATCATATTCAATAATGTATTGCCCAAATTCTCCTTCATTGACATATTTGAAAGTTTCATTTGCTGGAACTTGGGCTTGAGCAATGAAAGCAAAGAGTGAAACAAGGAATATGAAGGGCAGGGACATGGTTGTCTTAATGCAGGGGAAAACGTTTTTGTAGAGTGATTTATGTTTTAGAGCTTGGGCAAGCGTTTACTTATATTGAACAATGAGGGCTAATATAGTCATTGAACCCAGAACTCCTCCTCTTTTGATTTATCAGATTTGGATTTTGATCACAAAGGGATGTTCAATATCTTTTCGTTGTAAGCGATAGACTAGCCTAGACGCCAACTTTGACGAATCTTGCACTCTGAAGCAGAGCATTCTGATCTGTGCAGTCACCTAAATGACAGAAAGTTAGTCAAAAACAGGCAAATGGTATGTAGCTCAAGTGATTAAGAGTATTTATCCCTGTATTCAAGGTTCTTGGTTCGTTTCTCCCTCACTAATATCGCTTGTGTAAAAAAAAAACACCATTTGAATCCACTAGCACTTGTAAAGGGTCGACGAAATCAGAAACATTTTTGTCAGTCTAATCCACTAGCACTTGTAGTCATTTTATCAGTCCTTGTGCTGCTAATGTGTCTTAACATTAATCTATGATTAAGCAATTGATCTAAGCATAAAAATTACAATTAGCCATGACTCCATTGTAATTAACATTTCTGGACAAACCCAACTGATGTCATTTAATATGCAGCAACTTGGGGATGAATGACTCAGCTACCTAATGCCGTATTGGGCCAAACATGACAGCAAGCAACGACTACCCTATTGCTCATTGAGTGAACCATTTTCTTCCACATGCTCATTGGCATTCATTGGATTCTCTGCCAAGTTGTAGACATATCACTTATAATATGTCTGTGCTTTCTGCCATCTTCAATGTTTGTGTATTATTCTATATTATCTGGCTAATAAAGCTGAGATTTATTGTGCATGTTTGTGTTTCATCACTTACACATTCTAATTAAAAAAGATGCACACAGAAAAGGGTCAGTTCGAGAATGTACGAATAGTTTTAGGGAGTTGGTTAGGGGTTGTAAAATGCTAGGATACAACTAGTTTCCTTTGACTCAGCAGACAAAATCTACAACTTCTTGCTAGCGGATATACAATACTAGTTGGATGGCTACCAGGCTGAATAATGGATAAGATGGTCCTGCATCAAAACCATAGTTGTCTAGTTTCCTCAAGCTCACCCTCAATCCTCCTTTGTTTGACTGGTAATTCAGATTTTAGTTCACTATGAATCTCATTTATTAATTTTCAACAAAATACTGCCACATTTTTACGAGCTGACGCATCATTTTTACCGAGCAAATTTGGTGATTCTAAGATTGTTGCTAATGTTCCGACTATTTTCTTATATATTCCCCCACAAGAACTAGCAGAAAGTATCACAAAATGGAAGCTATAATTCCACATTCACCTTTTCTCCTACTACGCTTCTCCCTCCTTGCCATCTTCTTTTTCATTCCCATTCAATCCCAAGTCCCAGCAAACCAGACCTTCAAGTTCATCAACCAAGGCGAATTTGAAGACGGAATCGTCGAATACCATTCTACTTACCGTGTGATCCAAACCAATGCATACACCTTCTCTAGATACCCTTTCAGGCTATGCTTCTACAACACCACCCCAGATTCCTACGTATTTGCCATTAGAGCCGGAGTTCCGAACGACTTAGGCCTCATGCGGTGGGTCTGGGACGCAAACCGGAACCACCCAGTGCACGAGAAGGCCACTCTCTCTTTCGGCAGAGACGGAAACTTGGTCCTCGGAGAGGCAGATGGGACTGTTGTTTGGCAAACAAACACAGCCAACAAAGGTGTCACAGGCATCAAGTTACTGGGAAACGGTAACTTGGTTCTTCATGACAAGAATGGAAGATTCATATGGCAGAGCTTTGATTACCCTACTGATTCTCTTCTGCTGGGGCAGTCAGTCAAAACTAATGGCCGTAACAAGCTTGTTAGTCGAAAATCTGATGCCGATGGCTCTGACGGGCCATACAGCCTTGTTCTTGACCACAAAGGTTTCACTATGTACTTGAACAACAGTGGAAAACTTCTTGTGTATGGGGGGTGGCGAGGCAGCGACTATGGAAGTATTGTGACCTTTGATTTCGACACTGAGATTGGCTTCGATGATTTCATTTATTATGAGTTAGTGCTCACTATAAACCAAGACGTTAATGCGCCGCCTCCTCCACCACAAAGCCATAGGCACCTCCTACAAGTCCGTCCCATTGGCAATGGACACCAAATCAACCTTAACAAACTCAACTACAATGCTACATACTCATTGTTAAGGCTTGGGTCCGATGGCAGTCTCAAGGCCTATACTTACTATGACAAAGTGAGTTCCAACACATGGGAAGAGAGCTTCTCATTCTTTTCAAGCTATTTTGTTAGAGAATGTGGATTGCCATCAAAATGTGGGTCATATGGGTATTGTAGTAGGGGCATGTGTGTGGGGTGCCCTACCCCGAAAGGGCTTCTGGGTTGGAGCAAGGGATGTGCACCTCCAAAGTTGGGGCAGTGTAAGAGTGGAGCTAAAGTGGACTACTACAAGATTGGGAGCGTTGAGCATTTTTCGAGTCCTTATTTGGACGGTGGAGATGGCCCGATGAAGGTCGGAGAGTGCAGGGCCAAGTGTGATAAGGACTGCAAGTGTTTAGGGTTCTTTTACAGGGAAGATAGCTCCAAGTGTTTGTTGGCTCCAGTGCTTGGGACTCTCATAAAGGAAGTGAATACTTCTGTCGGTTACATCAAGTATTCAAAGTAGAAATTTGATTACTTTAGTGTGTGGTTTCTTTTCTATTCTTAGTATGTTGTTTTATGGATGGCTAGACTGAATTTCAATTCAAAGGACTTGTTTGTTATCATGGCAGCCACTTTTTCCATTTTGTATTTTAGAAATTTAAATAAGGGCAAAATAAATGTTTTGAAATTGGATAGGCCTATCCTTTACTACATGGACCCTTAGTTTTGCAACTAAGTTGTAATAAAATAACCAATTATCTCACTAGGGCCATCAAATTTCAATACATTTTTATCAGAACAATGCAAAGAATGTACTGCATTTTTCTTTAATCAACCATTTTATTTTCATAAATCGGTTTACATGATACAGAAACAGGGGAATAAAATGTACCATTTTCTAGGATTTGTAACTGTCAAAAGCAATACCACATGAAGCTTTGCCACCGGCGAGTAATATGGCATGGAACAAATGATGAGCAATCTCGTATGCACCATGATGAGACAGCAATGTTTTCTCTTCTTCATCCAGGGTCAGTGATGAAAGAGCACAATTTGCAAACTCAACATCAAACTTCCCTCAGTTTTTTGTACTCTTCAAGACCCAAAAGTGAATCTTTGACTTTGAGCCAATCTGCTGGTTTTGGCATGATAATGGCAATATATCCTTCCCTATCTGCCTGGAAAGAAGGGGAATAACTATGAACAATGAGCAGCCAAGCTATAAAAGGAAGAAGTAGTGTAAAGAACTAAAACCACTTTCAAAAAGCATAAAGAAGAAGACCCAAATTAATATATGTGATGGCCCTGAAGCCTTGAGGGAAGAAGCATGTAAAACTCAAGCATGTGTAAGGGAAGAAGCTTCTTTCCATCCCACAAGTCCAAATTACTTAGGAATTCTACTCCTACACCGTCTCTACCGCCAATTCCACTCTCAATTAAATCATAGCTTTCAAAAGCCATCCCAATACAATTGGCCATCTCAAACCTTCAAATACCTTCACGACATATGTCTCGACTCAGATCATATAAAAGCTACATGAAGTATGTTCAAACACAAATGATGAAGTCCTAAGGAGTGGCATTGGTGCAATGTCCATCCAATGTAGCTATCAAAGAGACCCTTAACCCCCTCCTCTCTCTCTCCACTATCTGCCCTGAATGTGTATCTTTGTAGTATTTCTCCTCGTTCTGGACACTAAATGATGCTATTCCCTATACAGGGATATGGAAATCCAAATGCTGCAGTTATTGACATCAAATACACGAGAAGAAGCGTGCTCAATCCTACCTAATTGATTTCATTTAAACATAATGATTCAAAGAATGATGATTAATATCACAGAAAATCTGACAGCTGATAATGCAAGGGTATTAATGATTCTTACTGCTGAATTAAGCAATTCTGGCTGCTTGATTAATCTATCATTCACTTCCAAAAGTGATCCTTTTACACAACACCTGCCAAAAGCAACTACAACTTCAAACCTCATATATGGAAAGGAGATGCATGCAAAATAATGAAAACTGGGGAAGACGAAGAAGGCATTGAAAAAAATAATCTCTACCTCACAATATAAGTAGCATCCTTGCTGCAAACTTTACACAAGGCTGAGTTGGACTCCAAGTGTTGTGCATTCTGCATAATAACATTTTTCCTAGATTACAAAACCACAGTATAAGAATTGGCACTATGGCACAACAAGACTCCAGAATCTACTGACCAAGTACAGAATTCTAAAAAAAAAAAAGAACAATACGTAAAATTATTCTGATATTTGTATCTTCTTAATTCTACAATCTATTATCTGCGAGAGAGAGAGAGAGAGAGAGAGAGAGATAAAAGATACCTTCTTGCGCTTTCCAGTAACCTTAATCCCACTGCGATCAGATTTCCCAACATTGAAATCAACGGCAGTGATTCCCCCTTCGTCCTTAAATGCCACATGGGTTGGAGCCAATCCAATCACACACAACCTTGCATACAAAATTACAATTAAAAAACAATCAAACTTCACAGAACCAAAAAAAAAAAAGATAATTAACAAATGCACATACGAAACACAAAGAGAAAGGGTGGATTTTTACCCATTGGCGTGGCGATAAATGTATTGGTCGTGTCCTGGCTTCATAAAATCTGGAAACCAAACAGAGAGCTTGGGTTTAGAAAAACAATTGTGCTGTTTTCATATTTGTGAAATTGAATAAATACATGAGGAAGAACCTGGAGCGAAATAGGAGACGAAGTTGGCTTCAACGGAAGAGGGAGGAGTGAGAGGAAGGTCTTCTGGGTTCGGTACAAGAAGCCTACGCAGCTCCGGATCTTCTACTTTATGTTCCTCCTGTTCTTGTGCATTGTTTGTTTCATCAACGCTGTGTTCGTTCATTGGAAAGGCGGGAGAGAAAGCTTACAAGAAGGTTGCAGAATTTTCCCAAGAAAATGAGACAAAGTGTTCGATGATTTGAAGAATTTTAAATCAGTGGAGACTTGGAGTTGGGGAAAGGAAGTAGTAGGGCGGGGAAATTTTGCTCATAGTTTGCTTTGCTCTGGGATTGGGAACAGAACAACGTCGTTTAACTGCCTAAACCCTAACGACATCATGTTTGGAGGTTTATGAGGAACATGTTTTGTACGACGTGAAGTAGATTCTGTACTTGGGCTTGGTCAGTAGATTCTGAACACGTCTCAGAAGAAGGTTTGGGCTTCTTCAGTAAAGACATAGGATTTCTTAGATCTGACTTGGGCTTTTGTTTTAGCTTTTGACATCTGTGAGTTTGAACTTGTTTGATCCAGTTTTGGATTCAATTTTTTGCAACTGCTAATTAGGATTCAAATCAAAGCTCATTGGTAACTTTCATTAGGATTTTTACCCCGGCAGAAATGTCAACTGAACTTAAGAGAAAATTTTAAGAGAAATGTCATCTTAATTTATCAAAATTCATTATTTGTTATCTGACTTTAACACCATCCAATTTTCCATCTATTTTTAAGGGTATTTTAGTCTTTCCATTTTCAAGGAAAAAAATAGAGACAAAAGAGACCTCTCTCTCTCCCTTTCTCCCCACCCCAACCCCACCTGCCCCCAAAACACATCCCACAGGAACCCCCCCTCCCCCTCTTCTCTCTCCCTATGTTTCTCTCTCTCTCTCTCTGAGCATGTATACATTTTTTATGATGTTCATTGAGCATGTTTGAAATTTTCAAATACCTAATTTAAAACTACTTAAGCTTCCCACCCAAAATCCAACCATTTTCTTGTCTTCATAGTTTCATTAACTTACGCCACTGTATTTCTATTGAAGGATCTAAAGTTTGCTTGGTCACCATATGTTACGTAGACTATTGAATTGTTGGTTTGGCAGTTGTCCTTCCACAAATTTTCAATATGCAAATGGAAAAATACCAAAAAGAAGAAAAAAGTGGATTCAGTTGGCATAGATTGAGGGAATTTGTGTGTGGAGGGTAGGTGTTCAATGGTCGAGAGAGAATGAGGAAGATGAAGACGAGAGAGGGCTGTGAAGTTGGAAGGGGGAATGAATTTCAAGGTGAGCGGGATTGGTTGGAGTCGCCAATGGCGCGTAGGGGATGGGGAATGGTGAGAGAATTTTTTCAATTTTAATTGTTTAAAGATATGCATTTTTTATACTGATTTTTCCATTTTTAAAATACCCCTGAAAATGGAAAGACTAAAATACCCTTAAAAATGAATGGAAAATTGAATGGTGTTAAAGTCATATGACAAATCATGGATTTTGATAAATTAAGGTGACATTTCTCTTAAATTTTTCTTTAAGGTGACAAATTGAAATTGAGGTATAAGTTCATGTGACATTGCTACAAAAATCCCAAAAAATAATAATAAATCAAAGCTCATATATGCAAACAACCAAAATACACACACAACTAAGCATGGTTTGGCTCCTTAAAATTGAGGAGAAGCACATCCTCATAACGAATGAGATTTTGACACTTATTAAAGTTTAAAAAAAAAAGATTAAATGAATTCAAAAGAAAAAAAAAAGGAATTTGTCAAATGTCAATCCTCCTCAATTTTAAGGAGCCAAGCTTTTTCCTATACAAAATACCTTTAACCAATCAAATCCAATTAAATTCGAAATAAATCAAATCTCCCCAAGTAGGATTCGAACCTACAACCAGTTAGTTAACAATGGACCGCTATATCACTGAGCTAATGTGGAACAACAAGAGATTAAATCTCATAGAGTTCAATTCTCATGCCCATGTTTGGTGATTGAAATTGGATTGAATTATGAGGTAGAATTGGATTACATTGGATTAAAATAAATCCAATGATGCGTTTGATACCACACATAATTAAGGGGTTGGATTAATTGAAATGTGTTATTACATGGCTTAGTAGGATTAGACATAATCTAATCCAACTTAATCCCAACCTTTTGGTAGGATTCATAGTCGTACTATATCTGGCCCTAGTAGGATTAGGCATAATCCAATCCATGTTGTTTTTAGGCAACCAACCATTTGATTAGGATTATGAATCCTATCCAACTACATTATCCAACTGTCGGTGCCCCAATTGTGTAGTGGTAAGGAGTTTCATCTCCACCCAACTGGTCCTAAGTTCGAGGCTGGCATTGTAAAGTGTGTGTGAGTTTGCACCCCTCTCCTCTCCCTTCCTGACTATTGGCAACAACCAAAAACCACATTATCTAACTCACAAAACGGGTGTAAATTAGATTGCTTTGTAATTCAATCCAGCATGGTCTCAGAGTTTAGAACACGACCCAATCCAATTTGAATGAATTTATATTGAATTAAATTGGATGAAACTAGATTATCGATTTTAATAGTGGAAAACAATTCAATTATGAAGTAATTCTCGTCAAAAACCTAATCCAATCATACATTTTAATAGATTTAAATGGAAAATACAAATTAAATGCTAAAGAAAAGTGTTTTGGTCCATCAATTTCAAATGCCTATATGATGAAAATAAAACATAAAAGTAACTAATGGCATTTACTAATCCGTAATTGAATTAGGAGGAATTGAATTGAGAATTAGATTCCGGATACCTATTGAAGTTGTTTACTAAACCATATGGATTGAGGGGAGTTAGATTTCGGATTCCTATTGAAGTTGGAATTGGGGTAGGAGTGGTGCTAATTACCAAAATATCCTCGGTGTTAGGTTAAAGTATATGACAAATTTGGAAATTTTAAAATTGTGTGAGAATAAAAAAGATGAATTCCTAATGGGTTAGTTATCCAGTAATTAGAACAACACCTCCCACCCAAGAATTGAATTCCTCCAAAATCAGGAATTCAATTCCTAATTTTGTGTAGGCCCTACTTACTTTTCAATTTCTTAATGTGAAGTAAACGTAGGAATCCTTCATAAGTGAAATTCAATTCCTGATGAGAATTCCAATTTTTGATTAGTAAACACACCATAAATTGAATTCGATTGAATTGTCACAAGCAAATTGGCTATCCAATTTATAGATCAAATTCATTCGACAAATCATGTGGATGGAAGCATCATTCGGTTTGGGCAAATAAGGTTGGATTTTGGGCAGATAAGGTTGGATCTTGAGTACACTTCTACTTTTCAACAATATATATGTATAATATCTCCCTCCGCCATTCAACTTTGGCAGTAGAACCCTCGTAGCCTTGCAACTCTTCAATTTTCAACAACATTGTCTAATAGGTCACACCTTGTCAGATTGACTTTAATACATATAGAACTATCAATTTTATCTTAAAGCGTGACGAAATCTCCAACAACCCATTTCCTCAGGAAGTATGAGGTATTAAGGTAAATTTCCAATCAATAGAACTATCGACAAGTCACACGTCTCTTCAAATCAATTAACATTAGCGGCTTACGATTCCTTCAAAAATACAATCATGCGTGCCCGTATATTTTTTAATTAAGGAAGCAGCTGATTTCCTCTCTTAATCTGAGGACCATGTGATTCCTAAAAACAGTTTCCTCTTTTGTTAGGTTTCCCTTGACCAAATTATAGAAAAAAAGAGCCACAGATGTGTCTCCCAATTTATCGAAACACCAGCACATGAAATCAATCTCAAGGAATAAAAGTCCCAACATATTTAAATCAGGGTATAAAGTCAAAAGCGCAGACAAGTCCTAAAGTCTAAAGGTGAAGCTGGTAACAAGATGATTTATTTGGTAGAGCTCATATCATGGGCTATAATCATGGTGGAAAGTAACTGGCTTAATTGGTCTTGATGCTAAAATTATGAACACACGTTGCTGTGACTACTTTTTGATTTAATGGTTTATATATATATATATATATACCACTTTGAAAAGAAGATAAAGATGTCACACCAACAGACCTAGCTATGTGTTGTCGAGAGAGCTCACTTTGTGCAAACCTGTCTGCAAAGGAGACAAACTTTTCAGGCTCCAAGATTTGATTCTAATTGTCACTTTCTCCAGCAAAGTTCCCAGAATAACGATGCTTATACCAGATTATATCAAACCAGCAACTTTTCTCACTGCACCCTTCTTCATTTTCAAGACCTTAGAATCCAAATTCTGGACAACTTCTAGCTATCTTGGCCTGGTCTTTCAATTATCAAAATGCGTTCATATATGCACCATCCCTAGTGAAGGCTTATGTAGCATGGTTTCCACCTTAATTGCAAAATCTTTTTTTTTTCCTCTTCTAATTTCACTCTTGTTCTTGATTGCAGATGTTGGTTAGGTCAATTGACTTGGGCAGTGAGCATGTTCCCTTGCACTCAAGTTCAAATCTCCCTCCCCGTAGATTATCCTTGATTAAGAAAAACATCAAGATTGATGGTATTTAGTAAGTGATTTAGTATAAACTGGGGCAGCATAAAAATTTATATATATATATATTGTTATATTAGGAGGAAAGAAACCTTGAGATTTCGATCCTGAGTGCCAAGCAGGATAAGGGGGAGGGCCACAACCACTGTAGTAACCCGCTCAACTAATATGCTCAAATCCACCTCAGGATGTGGATGATAAGGTGGTTTTACCTTTCTTGCTCTAAGGAGTAGTGCCCTACCCTGCATATATATTTTAACATTTCGCCACCAAAATTAGAGTAATTATTGCGACTACTGGTCTATGAGATCATTATGTTGATACCATTCGGCCTATAAAAAATGGTGACACAAATGTTATTTTGATAAATTAAATGTGAAAATGGCCATACCCCGGTGGAATGTCATCATTTCGTTTCAATTATTCGCAGCTACAGTCTTCTCTAAACAATAACGTATAGCATAATTTAGGAAGAAAAAAAATTACGTATCCCAAGTATATATTTCACCTAATTAAGTTACCCCCACAATGTAATTTGAAGTTACCTAGAGAAAGTAAAAGCACTCATCAAATTGTCGGTACATTAAGGGGAAGTTTAACATTTTTACCGATCATGTGATTGATAGTGGTACTTCTACTGTGAGATGAGTAATTGAAAATACATGAACTTATTGCACAATTTTACTAGTAATAGTTTTTCTCTCACATTCTTTTTAAGCAAATAGTATTAGTCTATTTTGCTTTACTGAAAACCATTTTATTCGTGTTCATTTTTCACGCGAATATTAGTCCATTTTACTTTACTAATTGTGTGATTTGAGATGACATTTGATTTACACTCCCACATGGTTACGATTGACACACTACCATCTTGGATAATTATATTTCACCTGAATGTATGTCTTATTACTAATACACAAATTTAAGGCAAATTGTACTATTCCTTGTAAAAGTGGAATGTTCATTTTCAAGAAACTGATGAAGTTTTGAAGAATTTTATTTCAAGATTTCTCTGTCACTGGTCTAATCAAACCCATCAATTCTACAAGTAGAGTAACTTTCCCAGCTCACACCATGTGAAGAAGATCTAAGAAAGATCAACGAAAGATTAATTAGCATCAATGTGTCACCATCTTATATGTTATATTGTTAAATTAAATATCAATTTTGAGTTCATGCATCACCATCCTAAGAAATAAAATATTCCAATAAACAGCACCATCCACCATTGTAACCCAATGAACATGTCTTTGCTGTTACAAACTCGTACGGAACTCTGATTTTGGTCAATCCTTTGAATGAAATAAAAGAGGAGATACATTCAAAATTTCCACGGCTGATCAGTCAGTTCGCCAAGCAGCTCTAGCTCCTTAACATTATATCTAGTGTGAATGAAATAGGTTAAAGGTTTCGTTCCTCCAAAAAGTGATTGTAACTCAAGTGATTAAGAGAATTCGCTCTTAAATTCGAGTCATATGTTCAGTTCCTCTTCCCACCATACCAGTGGTGTTAAAATATAAAACCATAAAATGTTTCATCCCTCCAATATAACCAAAAACAATGAATAAAGAAATACAAATACATCGGTGAACCGCCACCCTAAGGTTAATTTTGGATCCGTATTCTGGGAATAAGAAGAAGCTATATAGGACTCAAGCATGTTATTGAAGGAGACCCGCAGATCCTTTTAAGATTATTGCAACTTGGAAAATCCTTCGTGCCTCCATCTCCATATGGTGTATTTCTAAGTTGCTACGTGACATTTTGATGTCTGATGTTGGGGTGCATTCAATTCAACATGTTTATCGAGAGGCGCAAGGGAAGGACCCATCTAAACTAATCCTCGTATGTGGTTTTTCTAATTGGCCTTCGAAAGTAGGACTTAAAGTTATATATGATCAAATAAATCTTGAAATCTCAAGATAATTCTCTTTTCAATCATGATAAGAACACACCCCAAATAGAGATTCTTGCATACAAATATCTGGACAAAATAAATCCAATAAGACGGTGAACTAAACATGACAAAATCAAACTCAGCTCAATTAGAGTTGAAAACTAGAAGATCAATAAGACTCATGGCAGCACCAGTGCTTCAAAGATCATGGAAAAAATAACATATTTTGCACGAACAGGGAACCAAAGGCACCAAAAGTGAAGGGGCCTAATTACCGCTCAACATTCACCTGGTAGAGAAGACCACAACACCTCCAACAACCCACATGATCCCGCAACACCCAATATAATGAAAGATTTACCTAGATTTGACAACTCCACCTCGCCAGTCCAAGAAGTACAAAATTGGGGAGAAACAAAATCCTGCCGAAAAATGTCTACGATATGACTAGGGAGATAGGTGCCCGATTTATTAGCCGAAGGGTTTAGTTTCAGGGACCCCGTGAACCAAAAGGGTTGCAGAGGAGGGGGGTCACGCTAGAGAAGAAGGGGTGAGAGAATAGAGAGAAAAGAGAGGTTATGTATAAGGTGATTCTATGGACACCCAATTATCTCTCGACACAGAACCTAAGATACAACTTAATTAGCTCCTCACAAGCAATTCTTGCATGTCCATAGAACCACCCTTATTTATAATGGTAATTTTACAAACATTAAGTCTTATATCCAAATTCTTACACAAACTCTTTCACATAATCTAGGATCCTTAAGATTATGAAATCATGTAAGACCCATATAGGGTCCATATACTACATGAGAGTTTGTGTAAGAGTTATGATAAAAACTTGGTGTATTTGTAAAGTTAGCAGACGTTCATATACCCACTTTACCAGGTAGTTTCAAGTAATCTCTGAAAAAACTTAAAAAGGGATTTGAAACCCTGAAATATCTGAAACTGAAATCTAGGAGACCTGCTTAGCCTATTGGGCTCATGAAATGGAGTTCCTGGGGCCTTGTCTTTCTATTAGTTTTCCCAGAAAACTAAAGCCCATAACTGTCGAGCAACTGAAAGACTCAAAGGGAAAATTGACATGTTACTAGAATTCTGGAAACAGGTGCTCAAAGATATGTATAAGTAACCATTTGGCCCGTAGCCATTTTCTGATAACAGGCAAAAAGATGAGGGAAACCAGGAGAGGGAAACAACAAAAACATCACTAACACTATCTCGTTCGGATATTATTTTGTATCCATCACCAAGCATTATTGGCAGTGGTGATGGCTTTCCTATAATACGAGACACTATCTCCTCACCAAAGCACCAAGGCTTCAGCTTGATGACACACGTGACACGTGGTAGGAGATTTGAGTTGATGGAATTGTGGTGAAGTATTATTGTTGAGCATTTAGAATATTATAGTCCTTAAACTTAAGTCGGTAATCATCATTATTTCTTTTAATATAACTATTATATAGTGGAAAATCTTTGAGGGTCAACCTGCTTATCTTAAATTCTGATTGGCTAGATGTGCCTACCCCTCCACCAACATAAGTCAAAAATCAAACTGTTAATCTATCTAGGAGACCAGATAAGACTGAGTTTAATTTCAGTCATTGAGTTTTTGTTTGTGTAGCATTTGGAGGAACCAATGAATTTGGAATCATCCCATAAATGAATAACCACAAAACGTAGTGGCAAGAAATTGAACTGAGGCAGTGCATGATCAGAAATTCTTGTGCATGACCATCGCCACCTATTATTAGACCTGTAAACGGTTCGGATTCGAATTAGATATATCTCAATTCAAATTTAAATTCATTTATAATCGGATTATTGAATTCTGATTCGTATTCGGACTCCTGGATTGCACCTATCGATCCATATCCGTAACGCATTCAAATTTGACTCAAATCGGATCAGATTATTATAGGATTTATTTTGAGATGTACAAAATATCAAAATTTCATTAGTAGCCTCGTTCTTTTATTGTATTTCTCTACTTTTTATATCATATTTTGATATTTTATCATAAATATTAGTTTTAAGTGTATTCTTAGTGCACCCGATTTTCGAATATTAATATAAAGCATAGAAAAATTAAATTAAATTTCATACTAAGTCGGATCAGATTATTATTGATAAACTATAATCCATATATGGATCCATTTATAATCAGATTACCGGATTCATATTGTAATCAGATTATCAAATTTAGAAGTCCAATCCATCTACTATTAATTACACTAGATTCGAATCAAAATCCGATCCATTGAAAGGTCTACCTATTATTACGAAGTCATACATATATATGACATGTATAATATATTATAACTTTATAAGATACCAAACATGTCGTTCACTAATATTATAATATATATGTGGTTATAAATTAATAACACCACATAACGGTATGACTAGTCAGGCCAAATTTCGGTAACTATCACAACCAAGAATTTTCCATCCACGACTAAAAATCAGAATGCTTGATTGATTTGAAGAGACTGCCACTAATTAGGTGAACATTGCAAATTTCCAAGGATACTTATACTTTTTTAATGGCAAATTTCAATTCAGATTGGGGCTTCCTGAATTGGTAACTAGAAGCTAAATCCAAAGCTAACTAGGGTTACTAAGCTCTGGTTACCTAGTCACCAGGTTTTGAACCACAGTACTAATTACGCTAATATACTCGATAATGATTGCTTTGATGATGGAAGCACAATAATAAAAATATGGAAAATAATAAAGTATTATTAACACTATCTAATAGTACCATTAAAGCAAGAAAATAATGTGAGAGAGGAAGAAAAAGAGGAGCTAAAGCACTTTCATTGGTCCCATACCATGTCTCCTCACTAGCTATCCTCGATGTGATCTTGTTCAATATTATTATTTCCTTTTCTTCTCTTCCACTGCAAATTTGTTTTCTTCTCCCTCAAATTCCTTTCCAACTTCTCTCCTACTCAAAGAAATACTAAAAAAAAAAAAACTAAAAAAAAATTATCACTGGCTATGATGTCTACCAACAAAGGGAAAGATGTAGCAGAAGGATCGTCGTCTGCTTCCCGCTGCTGCTGATCAGCAACAACTGAAGCAGGCGCCGGCTCAACTGAGCCGGTACGAGTCACAGAAGAGGAGAGATTGGAACACTTTTGGGCAGTACTTGAGGAACCAGAGGCCTCCAGTTGCTCTTTCACAGAGTAACTCAAACCATGTCCTGGATTTCCTTCGGTACTTGGACCAATTCGGAAAGACCAAGGTGCACTTACAAGGGTGCGTGTTTTTTGGGCAGCCAGAGCCTCCTGGCCCTTGCACTTGTCCACTTAGGCAAGCTTGGGGGAGCCTTGATGCACTGATCGGACGGCTGAGAGCTGCTTATGAAGAGAATGGTGGGTTGCCAGAAACAAACCCATTTGCAAGTGGAGCTATAAGAGTGTATCTGCGTGAAGTCAGGGATTCTCAAGCCAAGGCTCGGGGAATTCCGTACAAGAAGAAGAAAAAGAAGAGGAATCTATTGAAGGCCAATCTCGACCACAATCCCAACTTCACCATGCACCAATCTTGAATCTTGATCACCTGTCTCTCTCAACAAAATGGTAATTTCATACTATATATTTTTAGTCTTGTGTATAGATCGATGATGGGTTGCTTTAATCTCTTAGAGAAAGAGTAAAATTATATATTTTTAAGCAACTAGCTTAGCTAGATTCTGAGTTTTTGTTCAGAACTGATCAACTTTTCTGTCCTGAAGAAGAAAATTTCAGTCAATAAGAGGTAATTAAAGACAAAATCGGTATGCTAATGGGCATATACATGTTCAAATGGCAGCCATCTCATTCTGTACTTCCCTATAAAACCCTACGCCAAGTATATTTTAAACCCTAATTTGCATAGTCGCTAGCAAGTTGCTTTATGAGAAAAGACATAATAACAGTTCTTAGTAACTTTACCTTAATTAACTTCTTTTACCAACATTTGATACTAAGTTATGATTGGATCTCCCTCTCTCTCTCTCCCTCTCTCTCTCTCTCTCATGCAAATTAAATCATGGTATTTTTTGTGGGTTTCAAAAATATATATAATATTCTCATAAACATGTTTTTGCTTTTTTTGTATTCATAGCCCTTTTGGGATTCTGCACGATCTTGTGCCCGCCATGAATGGACATAAACAGCATCTCACTGTTGACATTCATGTACTCATATATATATATAAGGACAATGCTTGGCTCCTGATGTATCAGGAGTCATTCCTCCTCAACCATGACGTGGGCTTCTTAAAAAACCAACACGTGTCTCTCTCTTTATTTTATTTTTTTCTCTCTTTCCTCTTCCCCCAACCTCTTGGCTGGTTTTAAACCTCCCCAAAGCACCGTCACCCCTGTTCCGAATCCACCCTCATTACCAACCTCGCCCTCTCCAAAAACCTCTCACTTTATCTTTTTTTATTGTTCATCATCTCATATATGTGGGTTGTTGAATTTGATATTCATCTATCATGAGCAATATTCCAAGATCTCTAACCGACTCCGCCCTCACCCTCTTCAATCTTGCAGTCTCTCTTTTTCTGATCCTTGGCCTTTTTCTTCGTCTTCTTATAACCCATCAAGAAAATGCGAAGCCCTCTCTTTGACCAACCAAAAAGAATTTGTACCAAAAGTTTAGGGTCAAATTAGGAAGAAGAGTCAGCCTCACTTAAAGAAGGGCAATGAGAATGAAAAGAAGAACAGCAGCTATGAAAGAATACTTAACAGCAGCAACAAGTATAGCCAACGCGATGAACACCAGCTGCCATAGCACCTGTTCGCTTGCCCATGTCAGCAGCCCCGTCAATCCGACGGCCAAGATGTTGTTAGGATCTGGGTCCAGGAGCAGATCACCCCATCTGATGTTGCCGAATAACGGCCTTTGATTCTCTCTCAAATCATCATCACCACCGCCGAATCCAATTTCTTCTTCTTTGTCTTTCTCTTCTTCCCTCTCCTTGCCACTGGGGTTGTTTGCAAATACTACAAATTTTTTGGGTTTTCTTGGTATTTGGGTTTGGGGTTTGAGAAGTAAAGAAGAGGAATTGAGGAGGGTTTGTGAGGGAATTGATAGGGGGCTTGTGGTTGAAATCAAAGAAGATGATGGGATTGGTGGGGGTGTGAAAGCAGTGAGCCCTAACATATGTTTTCCTGGTCATCAAAATTTTGCAGGAAAATGAGGAATGGGGAAAAGGGTAAGATTCGAACTCGACTCATTTCGGCTTTTGCCTTTTCCCCATTCTAAATTCTATTGGTCTGCAGCATGTAATTCAATGGTAGAGATGGGCCAAGGGGCGGGTGGTTATGGCTTCATATTCTGGGTTTGGGTTGTAAGGACTCTTTTTACTTGCTAATTGCGTTTTGATGTTTGTTGGGTGATAAGGGTGGATTCGGAACAGGTGTGGCGGTGCCTTTGGGAGGTTGCAGTTAAAACTGGCCAAAAGGTTGGGGGAAGAGGACAGAGCGAAAAAAAAAAAAAAAAGAGACACGTGTTGGTTTTTTAAGAAGCCGACGTCATGGTTGAGGAGGAATGGCTCCTGATACATCAGGAGCCAAGCATTGTCCTATATATAATATAAACCCCCAATTATTTATATAATATTTTTGTCATAATCTTGATGCAATTTTATGATGAGAGATCTCGATGGGGGCAGTACGTAGGATTAGGAATAGGATAGACCAAATGCTCATCCAGCGGCCAAGCTGGTGTGCTGGTGTTAATGACACATTAGCCATTACTAAGATATCTCTCATGTAGCATTAACACTAAATCTTCACAATCTGTGCAAGCTTTGTCTTGATCTGATATTTAATAATTTACATTCCTTTTCTTCTTCCCTTTCTATATTCACCATGATGCGATGCCCCTTTTTGTTGTTGTTAATTATTCAATATACAATGAATTGACCATTGTACCTAAATCAGTTTGTCCTTTGTCTAAATCAGCCCGAATTGCTTAATTAGTTTTCGATAAAAACGTTGCAGTACGCGTTGTTTGGATTACTACTTATGATCAAGCATATTAATTAGTTTCAATAAATGTATATTACCATCTCCTAAAGCATATCCAAATGATGTCACACTACCCTATCAACACATATCCAAATTTACCAAATAATTCACATCATAGTTTATCATATTTTCCCTCTTATGTTTTGTAATTTGACAGTTTGATTCTAATTTCTCCAACCCGGATTCTAATTTCAGGCGCCAATTTGATTTCCAACCCAAATGCACCATGAAGGTTTGGAGCTGCACCAGTCTGTCGGTGGTGCAAACACTCAACTCCATGTCACCATTGATGGTCATTGTCTATTTTCTTTCGCACTTATATATTATTTTATCAGAAATTCGAACCACGAAGTAAGTGAAGACGAAGCTGAATCAAGATTATGAGTAAGTTCCCTCTACCACTTTCTTGTAGGTTAATCAGTACAATGTCTCATAGATAAATGGTTTAAGTATTACTACGTACCATAAACTATATCTCAAGTCTCTCTCTTTCCCTTTTTCTCTCTCTCTCTCTTCATGCAAGAGTATTGTGTTTCGGTTGTTCCTATAATTTTAGATAAATGCTGGTTGAGATTACATGTGTAATTATTGTGGGGCTCCATGAATATCTATATATACAAGCAGGCTACTTTATGATCATCCGAATTTGAGTGTTGAATGAAATTAAATTGAGCTTCTGGTTTTGTTGAGAAGATTGATTTCTTCTTAAACTCTCATATCTACATGTGTCATCAGATCAGATTCATTAAGTTAGAATGTCCTGTATTTTTCCACATAAGAAATCCATAGTCGATTAACTTACAAGTGTCAAGATACTATTTGCTAAGCTCATAGTTCATTGAGCCTTGTTTTTTTTTTTTTTTACCTTGCATGGGCACGGGGCTTTTTTCATAACAGTATCTATGCGCCCTCATGTGGTGATATGAAAATCATCAGAGCTTCATTTCCAATCATCCTCAACTCCCATAAATTTTTGGTACTCTCATTCCACTTGCCAACTCTCAAGTCCATGCTGAAATGACCATTTTGTTCATCAATTTCAATGTCATTAATTGTTTCAAAGAGTTTTTGTAGACATTGTTCTATTGTGTATGAATGAACTTGTGTTTTAGATCACGTTGTAATCTCTGCGTATGTTTTCTGATCAAGTCATTGCCATCTCAACATCTCGCAAGTCTTGTCATCATGGAGAATTAGTATAGCTTCAAAATTCGGTATACATCGTATCATATACATGACGATGATATGATTAGTAATAATTAAGAATCAATTAAAGCTCTGATACCAATTTGAGGTCGAAAAATTAATTGAGAGATGAGGAGACAAATCCACCGAAGGGTAAGAGCTAGCAATAAGTTGACTATTCTATGGAATCCACCCCAACGGAGATAGACAGAAGAACTCGTCACCTATTGGAATATATCCACATAATAATGGAGAATTAACAAAAAGTTGGTCTTATTCTTATCAAGTTAAGCACTAAACTTTCATTTTTATCACGACATGAAATGAGAAAAATATACGAATTCGATAGATAAATATTAGATTAGTTTTCACATGAAGATCTTAGAAGTCATAGAAAAAATTCAAAGAATGTCAAGATTAACAAATATCCAGACACTTATAAAGTTCGACGGAGGGGAAAAAAAAAGAAAACTACGTATACTTGAAAATACATAATTTCTTTTATTTTCCTTCTTTGGTTCCTTTCCATTTTTTAATGAACTTTAGTTATGTATTTTTAATTAGTTTATAGCCATTGACATTAGTGGCACATGACGAGATGGCTAACAACACAATTAGTACCTAATAGTTAACAGCCATGGTTATTCGTGCTCATACATATGGTATTAGGCGCTGTTATAGTCTTTATCCTCATTCTGTGTTACACAGACGACAATGACTATAACGTTGTTTTCTTATAGTGGTATGTTCACATCTAAGGCTACAATATATATGATCCTTAGGTTTTATTTTTCCTTTCTAACAAGTAACATGATTTGTTGGTAAAGGATGTGCATACATAACTCCACGCATTCATGCATAAACGCATATATCCGTCCCCCTCTGTAGAATCAGTGAAGGATCTAGATCATTGACACTTGTACATCACAAATATGGTCGAAGTCTTGAAGATGCTGAAAAATATAAAGTAAGATCGTGACCATGGAGTAAGTTGCTGCTGGCATCAATATCATCGAAATAGCATACCAAATGGGTAAACTTAATTGCACAAGAATTATGTACAGCATTCCCTGGCCCTGTTCAATCGATTTTAGTAAAGATGCTGCATTAAAAGTATAAATAAATTTTCTCAAAACCGATTTAGTAGATTCATATGGGCCCTACAAAATCATGGACACCGCAACTTGCTTGCACCAATGGAAATGTATGTATATATTTTGTGGGCCTCACTATTATTACCTTGAGTTTCGAAATTCAAATCTTTCGTGTGTCAAATATCGTTTGTGAAAAAAAAAAAAATTTTGAATTACTATTAGGTAGGTTTTCTAATTAAAATAACATCTCAAACTATATGACAAGAGAATATTTGTGCGTGTGTACACGTATGTATGTATTTCCTTCAGATTGGTAGTGATAGAAGTTGATAAGTATCTAGCATCTAGTTCAGCTTTAGGTATGGAAACTATTTAACATATAAATCACCAAACCTAAATAGTAGTGGGGAAACCACTCCCTTATCTATTTCTAGTTTAATACACCATTTGGAGCAAAATTCAATCTTAACCCATCTTAGCACCACGCAAAAATCATTATCTTCTATACCCTTGTATTTGGAATTGAAATGAAAACTCAGCTTATCATCAATAGTTCAAATTAACAATCTATCTAACCACCAAGGGTGGAGTCAGCATGGGACCAGTGTGATCTCAAGCCCCCACTCCATTTTTACCTCTTCTATTTGTGTTTTATATATGATATATAATATTATAATATGTTAAGTTAATTTCACGATATTTACTCTAAAATAAAATATTATATTATGTTATTTTGGTCTATAAATTAACCACAACATTTATTGATCTTTCTTCTACTCATCTCCTTAAATCTTCTAAGTTAGTTTATAATATTTGCACTAAAAATTCCTAAAGTTTTAACCTTTCTTTCTCTTTCTCTTCCTCTTTTATTTATTTATTTATTTTATTTTATTAAAGCTTTGTGAATTTTTTTTCCTCCAATTTTTTTATGTATGAGTTGGGTACCTTAATATTACACTTTATGAACTCTTTATTTTTCTATTTCTTTTTTCTATTGGAATATAAATGATTCATTTTTAAGTTTGTAATAGTGTAGAAGATGAAAATAGTATTTAACTAATTTAAAATATGAAATTCATGATAATTAAGAAGGGCCCCTCTAATGTGAAATTATGGCTCCGCCCGCTGCTAACAACATAATATATCAAAACCACAGAATTATTGAAGATTTGTACATGTGTACATACGTATACAAACTCAATTACGGTATTAGCCAGAAAACATATTTTAAAAAACCATTTGGAGCATAACCAAGTTGTACGTGAGAGTGTATTTGCATGCATGGATGTTTGTGGTTGCCCATTGCAAAGTCACCTAGTGTGTACGTAGGCAAAAATATAGCCCTATAGGCTGCAGGCTGAGGCCAGAGATTGTCACCTCATATCATATCCCCACGTAACCAAAGTGATCACAGAGAGTGGAAAATCTTTGAAGATCGCAGCCTCCCACTAAAGGAAGGCCATCCAATTGGGATGAAGTTGGGCCACAAGACCGACACCGTCTATTGTTTTTTTAAATATTTTTTCTAAAATTAAAAATATGTTCGTACAACATTATTGGCATGGTGATCTCAATATCAACTTGAAAATTCAATCCAATAATTCGAAATCCGATCCCATTAATTAATCATCCCAATAGGAAGATTAAGATAATCAGCGCCCCCCAAGTGGAAACATAACTAATTAATACAAGTGATTTAAGGATTTTATAGGCTAAAGGCGCCCAAGCGAGGGTTAGTATTTTATTGCTTTCAAAAGCAGAAATGTGGTATGCCGATGTTACAAATCCGAGACTGTATAAAATTCATGAGATGGACTAGCTAGCTCACCTGAGACATTAAAAAGCTAACACAAATGATTACATTTATAAACATAATATTTCATAATTTATATACTTGGCATCCCTATAATATCCCTATAAAGATCTAGTAACTTTTATAAGATGAAAGATGTTGCAGAAGAATTTGGTGTTCATATACTTCATAGATGCAAATCTAGAGAACTGATTAAGCATGCAACTTAGCTTAGAAACGTTATAATTAGAATTGATTAGCATAAATTTTGATTAGAAACACATGACTCTGCAATACCCCAAACAACAATATAAGTGAGAGCCCTCTAGGCCTCTAGCTATCATAAAAGGCAGGCACAAAGGATAGGTGTACAACAAGAACAGGTTCATTTATTCATCCCAGCTATCATTATTACAAAAATAATTGAATATGAGAAGTAAGCTCACCCTCAAGCATGTTGGGAACCTTAGAGCTCCTGTGAACCCTCAACTACATGAGGTAAAGAGCAATTGAGCATGATGCTTCCATAATTGGAAGTGAACTCTCAATCAAAAGCCAACTTGTCAAGCAAAATTGCTGTATTGTCTCACATTAAATTATATCACTAAACTACCAATTCCTCCGGTCGGTGTTTGTGTTTGTAGAAATGTATCATAATTCAAGCTTCTTGCAACTTCAAAGAAATGTCTAACGGATTCTTCAGGTGTCCGTACAAGAACACCATGCCCTAGATTGAGAATGTGTCCCCTTGGCCCTGCAGACCTCACCACCCTGAATATATTCTGTTAGTTTCAGAAATATAAACAATTGACAATTGAAAACAAAACACAGAAAAATGAAAACCACACAACCCTTTGTCAATCTATATAGAATAAAGTAGAAGTTGACACTCGTTTGAGTTTCAATTAATGAAATTGTTTACCAGTAAATGTTTGGGGTAAGGACTAATTTCTAACCAATCGTCAAGTGCTAAGCTAGGATTTCTTTTTCTTTTATCTTTGAGATGGGGCCAAGCTAATAACATTCACGTGTAGAATTCAAAGTGGAAATTTTGAACTATAAAGTGGGTTATGGACTCCCTGCCCGAGCATCCCCTCTTCTCTCTGGAATCTGGATAGCCAATTGTCCAGGCGTAATACTGTCCAACTTTTAGTTATAGGGTGAGAAGTCACAGAAGTCTAATCCAAAATAAACTTAGGCAATTTCCTACAACTGAATAAGCCAATGGTCCACACAAATGGAAGTTCATATTGCAGACCAAGTTTTGAATTAAATTAGTTGCAAGGAAGTTCAGAGATGTTCCGTAACAAACCTTTGAATTTCTTCAGTCAGGGATGGAAGAGGAGAAAATAGGTAAGCAGGGTCCACATTTCCCTGTACACTGATCTCACTACCCAATCGTTTTCTACCATCTGCCATGTCCACCGTCCAGTCAAGCCCAATCACATCTACTCCAGTTCCTTTCATACGCTCGAGAAGGCCACCATTCCCATTAATGTAGAGAACAAGTGGTGTTTTAGGGCATCTTTTCCTAACTGAACTCACGATCTGCAATTTAAGAACACTGTCTTGTGAACAGAAGGAAAAGGAAGAGACTGCAACCCATAAAGGAAAAAAACAGAATGTATTGGCATAACAACTGTTCTTGCAAGTTTATAAGGTCCAAGCAAGTGTAAGGTATAAAAAGGCATATACAGATAAATTATATGCTGAATTTATTACTAATCAATAAACAATGAGATGAAGCAAACTTTCAAACAATAAGATGGCAACAGAGCAAAGTCAGAAAACCATGACACAGAGTCTACAGAAGGAAAAAGCTACTTTGCCCAGATTAGCATACTAAATTCCTCAAACAGACACACACCATGAACCTGTGTAGGCAGTTATCTAGTGTATTTATTTCCATATGCACCTACGTGAAATGAATTCCATTTAGAGAAATATATATATGTGTCTTCCCACTCACCTCTTCAATATATGGCTTCGACCAGCTATCCCACATGCTTGGTGGTAGTTGCCCACCCCACGAATCAAATATTTGTATACAATGAGCCCCTGCTTCTACTTGGAAAACAATATAGTCAGATATTGCCTGTGTCAAATGAGAAAGAAGAGCCCTCAATACATGTGGTGCTGTATGGCACATGCTCTTTATTGTTGTATATGTGGAAGTTGAACCCCCTTCTACTATATATGTAGCAATCGTCCAAGGTGCCCCTACAAAACCCAAAACAGCAGCATGCCCGCCAACCTGAACAAAGAATAACTGAGAGAAGCAAGTATACAGGGATTGAAATAATATAACCAGACATGTAAATTTGGCAAAAAAATACAGTTTATCTTCTTTTTCAAGCATGTGAGTATCTAATACGTACCTCCTGCCGCAATATCTTTAAGGATTCCCCCACGAACTGAAGTTTATCCAAGTCAATTGGATGCAAAGTCTTCAAACCCTCTTCAGAAACAATTGGTGACTGAATAACAGGACCCCGAATGTCTTCTATGTCAAACGGCACACCAAATGCAGGTAGAGGGGTAAGTATGTCAGAGAAAATAATCACTCCGTCAGGACGGAAAGCTTCCCAAGGCTGCAAAGAAATTTCCACAATGAGATCAGTTGTCTCTGACCTCTCTCTGAATGATGGATATTTCTCTGCAAGCTTTCTGTAAATGGCCATATACCTTCCTGCTTGGCGCATCATCCATGCTGGAGGCCGACTTACAGGCTCTCCTCTCGCAGCCTTAACCAAGAGTGGATCTGGGAGTCGGGGGAAGGGGAGTTTAATATGAAAATTAAAATGCAATCTTTTTTTTAACAACAAAAACAATTTTTAAAGAGAAGTTACTGAGACTAAAACATCAAACTAGCGAAGTTCAAATATTATGACAGGGTTGAACATTATGCGTTGCAATACACACTAGCATTTTACAAGAGGCAATGCCTCAATATGTGTGAAGAGAAGGCTCATGGTCTTGGGTCAATTCAAACTATTAGCACACTAATATATATCTTTAATTGGTTAGACCTCGACTCATAGATCAACCTCAATACCAACTAACCCTGTTATCACCTGAGCCAAGCCAGATGGGAAACAACATATTCTCCACAACAGCAATGCCAACTCAACTAAAAGGTACGATGTGAGTAATGAAAAAACTTGATTAAGAGATCAGCACAGTTTCTCTCTATAGTTCATGGAACATAAAATAAAAAAAGAACTCCATTGATGCATTGTATTTCCAAACTATGTTTCTCCCAGGCACCTATAACTTTTCATTACATTTTAGTACTGTTTTCTCTCAAATGAAACATTGTATATGAAGTAGTCATTCACTCCGACCAAACAAATATTATGCCAAAGCCCTGCAGTGCTATAAACACATTACTCCTAAGACAGCTTTGACATCACAAAAGCTTGTCCCAAACTGTCTTTAACAACCTTTTTCTGGGTTTTCTCTTTCTCTCTGTCCATCTCTCTCTAAAAGAGTGCTCTTTCCCTTTCTAGCCTATCTGAGGGTCCTTGAGAAAGAGGTTAAATTTCTAGCATAGTCACTGAACATGCGAGGCACAATTCCAGAACATAGCCTCTTTGAGGCATTTAATTGAGCACATCGTGGGCATCAGCAGAGGGGCAAATTCCGGCCACTCTAAAGGGTTTTCCGGTGCTTAACAACCTTTTCTCTGATCCTTTTCTTCAACTGGTCCTAAATCAACCCTCTAGAGATTGCATTATTTTTAATTCCAGCTTCCTTTTTGGTATTATCACTCATTTATCACTTTGTGTTCACCACCTAAGCAAATAATTAGAATCTGGATAGTAGGAATTGCTCATTGATTCACAATATAATCAAAACCGAAGTATTATAACATAACCGTGAACTACAATGCAAGAAAGCAATATTGGAGAATAAACCAATTCAAGTTAACAGAAAATGAGCCACAAAAACCAAAAAAGTAAATACATTTCTTTAAAAAAAAGAACAAGGGGGAAAGAAAGCATACCAGAAGATGAAGAGGAAGAAGAGCAGGTTACAGAAACTTTCTTTTGGGGACATTTTCTTTTAGAAGAAGCAATGGAACGACGGAGAGTAGCACAAGTAGAACTTGCCCCCGACTGCACGAACAAGCTCGAAGACTTCCATCCCAGAGAGCTGTTCACACTGCAAATAACCAAATTTCAGTTTGATAGGAAATGGGATGCCCCAAGAAGGATGCAAATACCAAATTCAGAGAGAGAGAGAGAGAGAGAGAGAGAGAGAGCTGGCCTGGCTGGAGCAGATAAACCCATTTTGGATAGAGAGGGAGAAAGACAGGGACAACTGTATGTAGAGTTTGTATTTTGCAGCAATTTTCCATTTGCGGGAGAAATGCGGGACCATACTGGTAACCGTTGGATCTGAATTAATGAGTTTCAACGGCTGGTAGGATTTTAACTCGTTCTAGCAATTTTATTTATTTATTTTCTTTCAATTTCGGTACCGAGTTTTCCGTGTTGATTGAGAAAAACTAATAATGTCACGTAAAAGTGTTAACAAACAAGTCATATATTTATTAGTTAAGAATAACAAAATAGTATAATCCTTATTTTCTAAAGTTTTTCTCGTATTTATGGTATTTTTCTGTATATATAATATATAAAAAAGGGGACTATTTTTGCTGCTCCTTTTGCTAGCCCAGCCCAATTCAAACCAACACGCTAGCGGTTGATGGAGATTTTAGAATAAAAACTCAAGTGGCCCAAGCTGAAACTAAAGCTTTTAAATTAGCAAGGATGTCAGCGACATTTGTTCTTCTCCATAACTGTTGCGCAAATACTAATATAGCCGTCTCTAATTTGGTTTTTGAGGACATTATTTTTGACTATCTTCAGAACATCGCTATAATCTTAGACCAAGAGGATTGACCATCAAGACCGTGCCGAAGGCCACACCCCTCCAAAGTTAAGGTATCAAATGTGAGCTTCAAGAACATTAAGGGCACCACCGTGCGCACCCAAATATCGTTATTCTTGAGTATGGCAACGAAGTATTAAGGGCACCACCATGCACCCTAATTTAGTTTTGTCATATTCTTTGTGAATCCACTTTTGTTGAGAAAGTATGGTGCATGTATATTTAGTTAAAGATAAGTTTGAAAATATGCCTATTTCACCCACGAGTACCCAGAACATACAAAAATTACTCATATTTCACGCACCAAGTATTCACTAATTATGTCATACTCTCTCCGTCCCACACTACTCCAACCACCATTATAAAAAATTAAATTAGATCAATATCAAAATATGTGTGTAGTGACGCGAACAGAAACAATAGGGCAATTTTTATTCATAAAAAAAATAATAGGTACATTATTATATATGTAAGTGCATAAGAGTATTGACAAAAATTAGAATGCAAACTATTGTTGTAGGTATATTATAAATTACTAATAAAAAAATAACCAATAAACATTATAATATGAAATAAATTATCATTGATCATTTGCTCTACTAACACACCGTCTCTATTTTGTTTAAGTAGATTATGAGTTCAAATCTTGTAGACGATAGTTATTGAAACAATTTGTTGGAGGTGAACAAAACTTTTTCTTATTCATAGAATTTGCCCGAGGTCAACAAAATTTACCCCGTGAACGTAGTTTCTTGGAAGAAGCAAGACAGATGTTTCTTGTGTGAATAGTAGGAGCCTAAATTAGCAGAAATTATATATATACTAAAGCTGATCAAAAGTTTCACTGTTCCTAGACTGTTCATAGACTGTAGCTTAGGAATAGTGGATTGACGATTTTGCCCTTTATAAAAATTTCCCTTTTTGTTCCCTTTTTGCCCCCTCTCTTTTCGATGCTAACCACTTCGTCTCTCTCACAGAACATCCTCCGCTTTGAACCACTTAGTTTGGCTGGTTGGGGGCAGCCATGGAATGCACGGCTTCGGTCTTCGGGATTCGTTTGGGGCCATCGATTTCCATTTGGGCTAGCGCCTTGCGAATCTCGCCGTTCATTTGGTCTTCATCTCATCTGATCTCCTTATTCTTATCTCATCTGCTCATTCGTTGGTTCAGCTGTCTTCAATCTTCTGTCCAACGTTCTTCTGAGAGATTTTCGGTCTGCCACTTCTTCCATCGTTTTCTCTTCAGGTTTGCTGCTCTAATGGGTCATTAATTTGTTGGTGTGATGATAGGTTTAGATGTTTACAACTCCAACCTCTATATTGTATAAACCCTAATTTTACAGTCTATCAAACCTCTTTGGTATTCCCTCTATATTGTATAGTATCCCTACTTTTATTACAGGAAATGATTTTCCATTCTTTGTTTGACATGCAGGCTGGACCAGAAGATATTTTCACCCACAAATTGGTCTTCGCCTCTATATTCTGCACAATCAAACAGGTCTGCCCCTATATATGTGTTTAACTGAAAGAGGATTGTAATGTATGAGTGGCATGTGTTGAATCTGTTTTGCTAAGTGTGGCATCTGTTGAATCCGTTTTGGTGGTGTATCCTTAATTATATAGCTGTTTGGTTGCATTTGTGATACGTTTTTAAAATTTAAAGGCTATTCTCACATTTCAATGACTGAGTAAAAGTTCCATGGTAGATTTACAGTTGGAGCTTTAAATTTGCCTGTTCGGGTCATGGGTGCAATCACTTAGAAGCTGCCTTCTTTGAATCCTTCAAACACATTCCTCTCAATCCTGCTTTATGTCTAGGAGTGAGATGCTTCTGTCTTGTCCTCCCTGGCCTAAAAGAAGCATTCTTTTTTCCAACCCCCTCATTGGGTTGTAGCCAATTTTCAACATTCATAATTGAATGTGGTCCTAGAGGGAAAAAGATGTTATTTTCATCATTTGTACTCCATGAATGGCCATAGATCATTCAATCAAACACACGATTTTTTTATGACCTCTCCTTATATGAATTTTGAAAATGATACAGTATGAAGCCTGTGAAAAGAAAGAGTGATTGGCTCCGAGGGTGCTATATCCAGCTCAAGGGTACAAATTTAATCATGGAAAATCAATTAGAAGTACATTTGATGTTAGAGGTTTCATTTATTGTCTAAGTGGCAGATTCTTGCTTTATGCCCCATCTATTGCTTCAGGCTCATATTAGAGGTTTCATTTCTTCTGTTGGCCTAACGTTGTACTTACTTATAGTGCTTATGTATTCAGAAACATTTACCGGATTCTATGCAGTTTTAGAGTATTTTAGGTCCATGGTCAATAATTTTCTACAATAAGTTCTGAAATATATTAGCTGTAATGATTGTGCAGACACTCAAATAAATAAGAATTGAACATTCTGTTTTACATTGTATCATGGCCCATTGCTGTTTTTCATTGTCAAACAAGCATATTCAAATCATAATTATATCCTTTAAATCTGTTTTTTAGTTTAGAGAAATACATAGATACGTATTCATTTATAATCTGTTTTTTACACTAATTTTGTGTAGTATATATTGATTTGGTAATTTCATGTTAGAGATGTTAAAAACCTGAGGATGTTGATGACTGCTAGATAATTTTGTGCACATCTTTATAGTGATAAAAGCCTTTTTTTTTTTCAGATTCAAAACAGAATGAACATTGCTCCGATCCGTGATATCCAACCATTTCAATTCGGCATTACAATTAGAGTTCGTGTGTGCAGAACATGGAGACCAAAAGTCTTCAAATCGGATGATCAATTTTCTGGTTTACAATGCATCTTGGTAGACACAATGGTGAGGAAATCAGTCTCTTATACTATTTCAACTTAAACAGGTAACAGGACATACATCAATTCATATATTTGCTTGGACATTGATGTTGGCCTGTTAACGCAGGTTTTATTAAACAATTCTTTTTGTTGATTATGCTATCTAACTCCTACCATTTGTCATGACAAATTTTTATAATTTTACAATCTAATCCTTAACAAATTTGTTTAATTTTGGGCAACAATTTACATTTTAAATGTTATTGCTTTCAATTCAATGTACATCCGTAGTTAAACAACTCAATTCATTTGCAATAACTTTCTCATTAAATGTCAATGCTTTTAGTTTAGCAGATTGATGACTTGCTTATGTCGGTTTGTTATATATCATATTCTACTTTTAAAATTCACAAATAGATTGTCCCTTTGTGATCTATTTATCAGTAACTTTGTCCGTCTTTTTTCAATGATGCAGGGAGATGCGATTCAAGCAACAATCCGAGAGATTGATTATCACTTGGTGTCTCCAAGAATAAAGGTTGGGTGTGTTTATGACATCAGTCATTTTTATACCACAAAGAGCAAACCATCATTCCAAATCGTTCCGCATGCTGCATCATTGATCTTCAATGCAAGAACGGTTTTCAAAAAATTATTGAATGTTCAGCCAACAATTCCAACACATTGTTTCTACTTTCTTGATTACAACTATCTGCCCCTCTGGATAAATGATAATACAATTTTAACAGGTACAATCTGCATACACATACAATTTGTTTTTTTAAATGGCGTTTTGAATATCTAAGGTTTCACATATTCTAATAATTTTATAATGCTATTGTGTTAAATTGCAAGATGTTCTGGGCCGCATCACTGCCATACAAGATCTAGAAACCAAAATGGTAGACAATGTGAGGCTTGAAACAAAGTGTGAAATTCACATTGAGAATATAAGGTAAAACTTTAACAAAATATCCATAAATTGTCAACCTGTTAGCCTTCTTATTAAAATTCTTTTTTTTCCTCTGTTGCTGCAGGAGAGAGAAAATTAGAGTCACTTTGTGGGGTGACACAGCAAAAACTTTTGATGTGAAAGCTATACAACAGTTAGTACCGCCTACATTTGTGGTTTTTACAAGCCTTAAAGTTAAAGAATTTCAAGGTATACAATTTGTTTCTCATTCTTTCTATTAATCATTCTCAAATATCTTTACCAAAAGCAAATCTAATCTCTTATTTATTAATATGCAGGACAAACCTTCTTAAATAGCACCATTTCAACTTTGTTTTTCATCAACCCAGGATATACCAGAATTGCAAGCGTACAAAACATTGTATGATATTTCACACTTCTTTTCTAATATGGATGTACATATCTCTTTTGACATGAACTAATAAACTCTCTCATGTTAAATTAAACAAAAAACACGCACACACACAACCAATGCAGCTTCAGTCATTTTACAAACTCTATAAGAATGTTGGCATCTTCTGCGCCTCAACAATTAGGCAATTCTAAAAGACTCTCTGTGGCTGAATTGAATGTTCTTGATCCAGACATGTATAAGGTAAAAACATCAACGTCCTCCCTTTAGGTTTCCATTGCTTCCAATTCAATACACAACCTGACAATGATTAGAACCAAAACTTCTTTCGTTTTTTTTCCTATCATCTTTCATCTCATATTTTTTATTATTATAAAATTAACCAATTTCCTTAAATATGTTACAGAATACTTTTGTTACATGTAGAGCGGCCATTACGCGTTTTGATACGCGTGGTGGATGGTGGTATCAAGCGTGTCCATCTTGCTTCAAGCAGCTAAGGACCGATGCCCACAATAATCAACTGGTGTGTCCAAAACATATCACAAAAGCCCAAGTTCCTCTCCCTTGGTAATATAAATAACAGTAATTATTTATATATATTCTTTCCATGGAGTTTGACTGCAGCTATGCTTAATATTATAATATTCCATAAATTTGAAATCCAGGTTTAAAGTAGGATTGATTCTCGAAGATACAAGCGATGAGGCAAATGTCATGATCATTGGAAAAGCAGCAGAGCAATTGTTTGGAATTTCTTGCTATCAATTGGTGGTTGAGAAAGGTTTTACAAACCAAGAAGAATTTCCAGATGCAATTCTTCAAGTCAGAGGCCAGTACAAACTTTTTCAGCTGCGTTTTGGAGCCATTAAAAATGATTTGAACAGAAGTGATCTCTTGATTCAAGCGGTCTTTGATGACATTGAGCCGTTGCTCGAATCAAGCTCCAGCCCATCTCATCAAGAGTTAGTTCAATATGAAAAGAAAGACGCACCCGGCCAAATATTTCCATCCACTCCACCATCGCTCTTAAAAGAAACTTCCACACCACTTACTGCTTCATCCACCTCATCACCAAAAGAACCCATGTCCACCTCAAAGGAAAAGGCAAGAATTGCTGTCAGAAAAAGGCTTTTCACTTCCCTCATCCAAACACAAAAAAAATTCAAAACGTAAGAATTTATATGACAATTCACTTCTTTTTATCAATATTTACATATCAATTAATGTATATACTCATTCTTTTCTTTTTCCCTTTATTTTGCATGTATCCAAGTGATGATATAATTGAGGAGAAAACTGACACAGTTCATGCTACAAAAGCTCTAGACAGATGTATCAGATTTTGATGATGCCCCACTCATCTCTCTCAAAACCAAGATTGCATCAAGCAATGTGGGAATCACGACCCCAAAAAAGGAGTATGCATTAGTTCACCCAAATTTCCTTTATTTAACTCAAATTTAGAACATATCTATACTTTTCCCTTTTTCTTTTTTCTTTGTTTTCAAATTTTCATGTAAAATTTGATAGTTTGGTTATCTGTGTTTGTGTGCGTTGAGTTTACAACTTCATTTTTTGATTTCTCTAGCAAACACTTACGCTCATAACCTTTTCTAACAAAATCACTTTTTTTTTATATAAACAAGTTCTCCAGATAACACTCCTAGCACTTCCACACCAAATATTGTCATAAGCACTGTTAGAAAAGATGGTGCCTCATGTAGTTGTTTTTTCTTTTCTTTCAATTATGACATAAATTTGATAGCATTTCTAGTATGTGCACTTTTTTCCTATATGGTTGTTTATAGATTGTTACTGCTTCTATAGCTTGCTTATCCATTATATTATCTTAATTCTATAACAAATTTGCTCATTAGGCCATTAGGTTATGTTATTTCTGTTTATAGATCATCAGGTGTTTATACATTATTTAAATTTAGATGACAACAAAGTCAACACCCCTTGATTTGATTTTATTAAAGCTGAAGTGTTTTCGCTTAAATCTCTTATAGATGTTTAATAAATTGTCACAATTGTCCTCAATTTATTTTTAATTGATTCAATGGATTGAACTTATACTTTTGCCCCTCAAGTTAATACCATGCTTAATATATCTACAGTATTGTTTGTCATGTTTGATTCTTTAACTTAATTCTATCATATTAGTTATTGCCCTCATTCTAAATTTTTTCATTTATCAACATTAACACATGGCATTTTCTAACTTTATAAGAACAGAGTCAAAACCTCTGCGAGGAAAAGCAGCATAAGTCAGTTTTGCAACAAAGCCAGGCAACAGCTTGATCTCCTTTGAACAGACATCAGAAAGAAAAAATCCCATTCCACGAAGCAATGGTATATAGATATAAATAGTTGTACAGGCTATTTTGAACAATATAGGGCTCAAAACTTCTCATATTTTGATGTTTTTATAGCTGTTTGATCTATTAAAATATGCCCAATATTTTAAGATGTCAAACAACATATAAAACATGTTATTACTTTATCTTTTGTAACTAAAACTTGAAAAACTAACTGTAATGACACTATTTACATTTTCATGTATATATAAATAGAACGATATTCCCTGCTTATTTTCATCGCTTTATAAACATTTCACGTGATTTTAAGACCCGCAGCATCGCGCGGGCACCTTTTGCTAGTAACAACTAAAATTAGAGGAAATTGAATCCACATAAAGGAAAGTAAATAAATAAAAGACAGTCAGCACCTAAATAGGACTTAAGAGATTAGAAGTAGTCCACATACATTTTGGTTCACAATTTTGCGGTGGTGAGTTTCCTTTTTGACACTATAAAATGCACCCTTTGAGACCGATCTTGAATCCAACACTATTGAGATTGTCAGAGGCTAAAACTTGAATCCAATACAAGTCTAAAACATGGGTTCAGAATTTATTCATGGAATTACGTGGTTTTTTTTCTTGGTAGCGATATGTGCCATCAAAGCCAAAGCTATCAGTGTTAATGTCGTTAAATTTGGAGCCAAGGGTGATGGCAAAACAGATGATACCAAGGTAACAAACAACTAATTACTCTCGATCATGATATTAGAACTCAGATTTTCGCGTCATTTTTCATCGAACAATCAAATACTATCGCGTCATTCGGTGAATAAAATTTAGTGTGCTATGCTATGTGATGTTTCTCATCAAACTAATGTTTTCTTGTTACGTGATTAAATTTTCAGGCTTTCACACAAGCATGGACACAAGCCTGCAGCGAGAGGCAAAATAACAAATATGTGATACCAAAAGGAAAATATATAGTTGGTCCAGTTGATTTTGCAGGGCCCTGCAAAGCAAAAACTATTCACTTTCAGGTTGACGGAACAGTGCAGTCTTCAAAAAAGCAGTCGGTAACTGGAGGTGCGCACCGTAATGCGTGGATTAGTTTCACGCAGGTTAACAACTTGCTCATCTCAGGAGATGGCATTTTTGATGGCCAAGGATTTGAATACAATTGTGCTAAAGCTAAACAATGCGAACAACCGCCTCTAGTAAGCATCCCCATTCTCAATAATTTTGATTTTTGTTTGTTTGTTTATTCAACAACTATTCATCGTACATGAGTTTTGAACTCGCAACTTCTTCAAACAAAATGAAGACGGAAGTTATGATCTGTTCGATCGGGATTAATTAATGCTTCTTTGATTGAATGCAGAATTTAATTTTCTCTATGGTTATGGATTCACACATCCAAGGCATAACATCGAACAATAGTGTCGGCGGCCAGATTGGCATTTACCGTTCAAGAAACGTGACAGTGGATGATGTTTCCATCGGCACCCGAGGAGGGGAGGGAATCCTGATCGAAAAGTCAACAAACATTAACATCACCAATACAGACATCAAAATCCTTAGCGACAACTGTGTCACTATCCTAGATGGAAACACTGGGATCAACATCGAAAAAATGACCTGCTCACAAGGCAATGGCCTTGGTGTGAGTGTCCTAGGCAACACTGGCAAAGAGGAGCCGGTTAATGGAGTGACGGTGAGAAACTGTACCTTCTCACACACTGAGGGTGCAATTAGGATCCAGAGTTCGGCGGGTTCTACTGCTAATATAGCCATCTCTAATTTGGTTTTTGAGGACATTATTTTCGACTATCTTCAGAACATGGCTATAATCTTAGACCAGGAGCATTGCCCATCAAAACAGTGCCGAACGCCAAACCCCTCCAAAGTTAAGGTGTCAAATGTGAGCTTCAAGAACATTAAGGGCAACTCTGTGGACAATCGTATCGTTATTCTTGAGTGTGGCACTGCGCCCGGCGCATGTAAGGACATCAAGTTTAGTGACATGAGAGTTCTCGTCGTAGGGGATGACAGTTTGGAGACTAAATTTAGATGTAAAAACGTGAAGCCTGCTGTGTCTGGCAAAGTTGATCCTGCTGCTTGTAATACACAAGCCGTCGCCTGATATTAGTTCACGTACGCCATCTTGACATCCAAGATAGAGAAAGAGATAAAGAAAGATCAAAATGGTTTGTTAAATAGATATATAATATGGTATTCGCACTTAATTGAATGATGAATGGTGTGAATCACATCAGCAACAGAATATTGCTGCTTTTTGTAATAAATTTTGGCTTTAAATATCGTTTGTTCAGACTAATCATGTACTAGTATTCGTCGGGAACAAAAATTAGCTCAAGGTGATTATTATCTGGATTTTAATTGCATTTGCGTGTTTATATGAAACTTGAACATTAAATCAAGGTAATATAGCATGAAAAATTAGCACAAGCTGATCTGATCCGCTTTTCAGAAATCATTCCAATTCAAATTCAAACCAGAGTCACTTTTATTGCAGATACCTTAACTACAATCATTCCAATTCAAATCTGAATCCCCACAAAATGAAATTGAGTACATCATACTTACATATTTATTTGTGGTACCACCAAACAGGGAGATGCATGAATATGAATGAGCTAGACTTTGGTCATTGTTCTCAAGTAAATTGAAGACCAGAAATTCGAGCACCAAAAGGCCACACTCTGCTTACGCCAAAATCCAAATTAGACAATGATTTTTTGTAGTTTGAGCTGCTTATATTTCTGAAGTAACATAATTTGCCACCATCATATTCGTAGACTTGCTGTGTGCTCCCCAATCCACTCCCAACCAAATTGTTTTTCACAACCATATTGCCCTCAGCACTCTGCAGATTTGATTTCTGAGAGAGCTGTTTGAGAATCCCAAACCAGACTTCTTCTCAATAAATCCCAAGTCCACACTTGTAATCAATAAATAAGTTCCATTTCCTCGTTTTAAGAAGTCAGTGTACAAATAAATTGGAAATGTTTTGTGTGATGCCAGTGAGTGAACATAGGAGGATGGCGGCTTAATATGAACTGAGTCATTGAAAATGATCTTCTGGTTGACTACCTGCATATTACCATCTTGTGGCTCTCCCCAGTTTCAAAAGCTACTATGTTTCAGAAGCTTTCCTTCAGTTTTTGAGCTCTGTTTGTCCAACCAAGGATGCAAATTTGCATCAATGTACCAAACATTTGTAACATTAAACCCAAACTTGTGGCTCTCCCCATCTAATATATTCCCTAAAAATGGTGTAATTTCAATATCATAAGTCGGAAGATCGTATGAGCCAATTGCAGTAATGGGTCTCCACAAAAGAGGATTGATCCCTCCAGTGAAAATCACAGTAAAGGGCCAGACTGCACCAACAACCTCACCATCTAGACTGACCACAACCTCCCTAAAAGGCCCATTTCCAGGTGTACCGCTAAGGTTGTTTGCAGCTATGTACTCATTAGGAAGATTTGAATACCAAACTTCATCATTCTCATGAAATGAAGCATACACCTCCAACACAGCCCTATAAGCATTCTGTGGAATCTTGAACTCCTTCAACTCCGTATCAGTTGAATTCTGAACTTCAAACCACAACCCATCATTCAAAGGCAGATTTCTTGAAATGGGTAAAATCAAATCAGCCCAAGAACGGTACCCAGATGCCAAATTATCCAACTTTTGCTCAAAAGAACTCAATTTATCTTCAGCAGGGTAAAAATGAATGCTATTCACATGATAAAACCCCGTGTAGGTTTTATCTATCAAATTCCCAAGATAAACAGCAAGTGTTTGATTACTCTTAAGCAGTGAATAGTACCTTGTGATGTCCTTCTCGACAGTCCAAACAATCCCATCAGGCCTCCGTTCTGCTGTGCAGCTCCTGAGAATCTCAACCCCACCAAGCCAAACCCCGAAAATGCGGTCAAATTGCCTTCCTCTGCAGGTAGCTTTCCATTCAAGGACAATTGTGGAGAAAGTTTGAGATGGGCAATGGGAAGGAGGGGTGTAGTTTGCAAAGGCTGGAGCTTGGCCGTAGGTGTAGGCAAAGTCATGCGGGAGAATGAGATGGGAACAAGGCTTGGTTTTTGGTACTTCAATGGGTTTGGTTACTTCAAAAAATTAATGAGATCCGACGGCTGGTAGGATTTTAACACATTCTAGCAATTTTTTATTTTCTTTCAGTTTCGGTATTGAGTTTTCTGTGTTTATTGAGAAAAACTAATAATGTCACGTAGAAATGTTATCAAACATATCATATAATTATTAGTCAGGAGGAATAGTAAAATACTGATATATAATATATAAAAATGGGGCTATTTTTTTGGTTCCTTTTGCTAGCCCAGCCCAATTCAAACCAACACGCTAGCAGTTGATGGAGATTTTAGAATAAAAACTCAAGCCCCCGAGCTGAAATTGAAGCTTCTAAATTGGCAAGCATGTCAACAACATTTGTTCTCCATAACTGGTGTGCAAATACTGATATAGCCGTCTATAATTGGCAATGGGGGAAGCGCTAACTCTTTATAAACCCAGGTTTGGTCCCTTAACGTTTCAATATGGGATAAATACTCTCAACATGGCCCCGCACTTGTGGCGAACTTTCAAGCCTAACACATGGACAACACATACTATGTGACGTGGGAGCACGTGTGGCTGCCTGACCCAACACGTGAAGCCTTGCTCTGATACCATGTAAGATTTACGTTCACTCAAGAAAGTAGGTTTGGCTGAATGATCCATCAGTGTGATAGAGAGTTGTATTTATAAACAAATTACAAGAGCTCAATTACATAGATAAGATAGGACTCATTCTTGATAAGGCAATCCTTGTATCATAATCTAAAATAAAAATACAACATACTTTCAAACTTTCAAACGTACAAACAATATCATGAGTTTGAATTCTAATCAGAGGATAGCCTCTGACTAACATCCCCCCGCAAGCTTACAACACGAGACATAACTGGAAGCTTGGACACCAACAATTTGAAATGAGCAGAGGACAAGCCTTTAGGAAACAAGTTAGCCAACTAGTCTAGAGAACAAATAAAATTAACAGCAAGCTCACCTCGAATGACCTTTTCCCTAACATAATGATAGTCCACCTCAAGATGTTTGGTTCGAGAGTGAAACAAATGACTGGAAGCAAGAGCAATCGAGGAGATGTTATCGCACCAAATAGTGGGTCTGGATAAGGGCAACTGCAAATCACGAAAAAACAAGTGAAGCCATGACAATTCAGGAGGAGGTATACGCCAGTGACGGTACTGAGCCTCTGTGCTTGATCGGGATACTGTTCTTCTGCTTTTTAGAGCTCCATGACACCAAATTGGCACCAACATAAACACAATATCCACCAGTTGAGTGTCGAGAATCCGGATCACCAATGTAGTCTACATCCGAGAAAGCATTAACTTGGAAACTGCCGGGCTTGTAAACAATACCATAATCATAAGAGGATTTAAGATAACGCAGGATGTGCTTGACTGCTAGCCAATGAAGAGACTTCGGAGAATGCTTAAATTGGCAAACTTGGTTTACAACATCAGATAAATCTGGGCGAGTGATTGTTAGATACTGCAAGGCGCCCACAATGCTTCTGTAGGTCTCAAGATCAGTATGCGATTCACCAACATAAGCACTCAATTTTTGGCCACTGGAAATTGGTGTAGAAATTGGCTTTGCATCCATAAATTTAGTACGTTGAAGAAGATCAAGAGCATAGATGCATAGAGTCACCAGCTTAGGTAACTTCAATTCCCAAAAAATAGTGAGGTTTGGCCAAATCTTTCATAGAGAAAAGAGTACTCAAAAAACGAATGAGATAAGAAACTTGGACTGGATCATTGCTGGTGAGCAAAATATCATCAACGTAAATAAGTAAAATTAAATGGACACCTTGCTGGTTGTAATCACACTTAGACTCTTGAAAGCCAAGTTGTAAGAGATACTCAAAGAACGTATCAAACCAAGCCCGTGGTGCTTGCTTCAAACAATATGGAATTCTTTGCAATCGACATACATGATTAGGAAATTGCGAATCAACAAACCCAGTTGGTTGTTTCATGTAAACCTCCTCACTTAGATAACCATGCAAAAATGCATTGTGCACATCAAGTTGTCTGACTGGCCATTTATGAGTGACTGTAAGGCTAGAACCAAGCGGATAGTGCTATGCTTGACCACTGGACTAAATGTCTCACTATAGTCGACACCTTACTTCTGATGAAAACCATTGGCTACAAGTCTTGCTTAGAGAAGTTTGCCCAAATCTTTCATAGAGAAAAGAGTACTCAAATGACAAATGAGATGAGAAACTTGGACTGGATCATTGCCGGTGATCAAAATATCAACAATGTAAATAAGTAAAATTAAGTGGACACCTTGATGGTTGTAGACAAAAAGGGAATAATCACACTTAGACTCTTGAAAGCCAAGTTGTAAGAGATAATCAGAGAACATATCAAACCAAGCCCATGGTGCTTGCTTCAAACCATATAGACTTCTTTGCAATCGACATACATGATTAGGAAATTGCGGATCAACAAACCCAGCTGGTTGTTCCATGTAAACCTCCTCACTTAAATAACCATGCAAAAATACATTGTGCACATCAAGTTGTCTGATTGGCCATTTATTAGTGACTGCAAGATTGAGAACCAAGCGGATAGTGCTATGCTTGACCATAGGACTAAATGTCTCACTATAGTCGACTTACTTATGATGAAAACCATTGGCGACAAGTCTTGCTTTATAGCGTTCTATGGACCCATCTGCTCTCCTCTTAATTTTAAAAACACATTTATTTGGCAGCAGGTTCATATTGTATCGAAAAGGAACGAGTTGCCATGTGCCATTGCGCTGTAAGGCATTGAGTTCATGTGCCATTGCTTGTCTCCATTCCTCTTGCTTCACAGCCTGGCTATAACAAGTGGGTTCTAGAAATTTAGTATCAACAATAAAATTCAATGCACATTTAGGATTGAGTTTTTGAACTCCCAACCATGACCTAGTCACAATAGGATGTGTGGGAACATTGGACAACCTTGAAACTTCGGTGGAGGATACATCAGGTTCAGCCGGTGCATGATCAATGTGTTGCACTAATTCTTGTTATGTTGAAGGCAAGGACAAGATAGGCATATGATTTGGAGGAGGTTTGTGAAACAATTTTTCGAATGATGATAGATTGTGAAGTACTTTTGTAGGTAACCTGTTGATTAGATAGGTAGCTGTTTGACATGCTTCAAACCAATAAGAGGAAGGGATATGAGCATGAGAAAGCATGACAATGGCAGTTTCAACAAGATGGCGATGTTTTTGTTTTGCTAATCCATTTTGTTCAGGATGTTTAGGGTATGCCAAACATTGATGGATACCTTGATATTTGCCAAAAAATTTTGAAACTCAAGTTTGGTATATTCACCTCCTTCATCACATTGAAAAGTTTTGATCAAAGCATTTAACATATTCATAACTTGTTGCTTAAATTTAACAAACAAATCAAAAATCTCGAATTTGTGTTTCATAGGGAATATCTATGTGTAGTGGGAAAAATCATCAACAAAGAGCAAATAATATCAATAACCATTAACTGAAACAATATGTGAACTCCAAACATCGGAGTGTACAAGCTCCAATGGAGAAGAAGAAACCGAATTTGATTTTGAAAAAGGTAATTTTGTGCTTTTACCTGAAGGACAAGAATAACAAAATCCTACGTCAAAAGAGCCGGTAATCGACACTTTTTTATTAGAAACCAAATTCTTCATTATTGGACTAGCTGGATGGCCAAGACGAGAGTGCCATTTTTGAATTGTAACACGAGTTCCTACAAAAGCTTGAAAATGTTGATTGGAAAATCCACCGCCAGAATGAAATGGATACAATCCATTCTCACATCTCCTTTAGAAAAGCGTCTTCTGTGTCTTGAGGTCCTTAACAAAAAAGGAATAAGGAAAAATTAGGATGTAGCAATTGTTGTCGGAAGTGAAACGATGGATAGAAATTAAATTGGTGGGAGCAGAGGGACAATGTAAGACATCATTTAGGTGCTGGGAACAAGAATTAGTGTTAATAGTGCTTGACCCAAAATGAGAAATGGATAGTCCGGAATCATTACCTACACCTCCAACATTGTCATTACCAGTATATTCCTTAGGGTTGACAAGATTATGAAGTTCAGGAGTAACATGAGCATTTGCACCGATATCAAGAAGCCATGTGCATTATTCCTCGAGTCATGGAAGTAGGAGAGGTGGCCACGGCAGGTAAGACGTTTTGCTGGAATTCTACCTTCATACGCCAGGTTCATCCTTTGATAACAGTCCAAAGCCGAATGACTCGGCTTGCCACATATTTGATACACTAACCATGTGTTCATAGAGGAAGATGCTTCGCCAACTTGCTAATAGCTTCGCTGGTTGGTAAATGATCCACGAGCAGTACCACCTTGTGAATTTGGAACAGTCCCACGATTGGATGGAACACCACCACGTCCAGTTCCCGAGAACGGTCACCACCATGCCTTCGGTTAGCAGTAAATGTAGCTACGACATGAGCAGACTGAGTGAGAGAAGAAACATGATCAACCATTCTCCTTTCAGGAGTCAGCAGAAGAGACTCAAGTGTGGGATATGTAATGGGGGTATCACGGGCGTAAGCAGCACTCACCACCATTTCATACTCAGGGCCCGCACAAGTTGGTCATCAGGAACCTGTTGTCCAGCAAGCGCAAGGTTGTCAGCAATCATATTCATCTTGTCAAGATAATTCGAGACGGACAAGTCTCCTTTCATGGTGCGCATCAGCTCATTGCGAAAATGCAAAATCCTACTTTGTGATGTTGAGGCATATCGACGTTAGAGAGCCGGCTAAGTGGAGCAAGAAGTCTGATTCCATGAAACAATGGAGAGCACTGATTGGGATAAGGAGTTGTTGATCCAACTTAAGATAAGTTGGTCGTGCTGATTCCATGTTGTGTAGGCGGGATTGGCTGCTGTGCTACCAGGGAGATGCTTTAGAGGACATTCATGAGAGCCATCCACGAAGCCCATAATGTCTCGGCTTCTAAGAATGGGAAGAAATTATGCCAGCTAAAGAGAATAGTTGGTTCGATCCAACTTAATGGAGACAGCAGCAACCATGCCAGGAGTGAGGCTGTTCATGGAAGAAAGGGTAGGTGGAGCGGTGGTTGGGGTAGCAGAGGCATCAGGAAGCGTTATCCATGGGAAGGAAAATTTTGGGAGAGAAAAAAAAACTAAAGTTGTGTCGTAAGACAGGTGGCTCTTTCATGGTATCAGAGCAAGGCTTCACGTGTTGGGCCCAACGGCCACACGTACTCCCACGTCACCCAATATGTGTTGTTCACGTGTTAGGCTTGAAAGTTCGTCACACGTGTGGGGGCGTGTTGAGAGTATTTGTCCCACATTGAAACGTTAAGGGACCAAGCCTGGGTTTATAAGGAGTTGAGCTACTTCCCCCATTACCAATTGATTTTGGGGTGGAACCTCAACTTCCTTCACAAACAACAACGCACAACTATTCATTTACTTATCCTATTGTAATAACGCGTGTAAGAGGACTAAATATTAGGTCGTCTATTATGTAAATGATGAGTCCAAATCTTGTAGACAATAGTTATTGAAAGAAAGAAAGTAACATGACATACATAAAATTTGATGGAAATTTTACAACTGAACTTGAAGATCCACTTATGGTACGCATATCTATTCTTAATATAATTTTAGTTTTTTTTTGTTCGATCAGATTAATCCCTCTTTGATAGAAGGCTATAGAATGCAGAATTTAGCTTTTGCTATGGTTAAGGATGTACATATCCAAGGCATAACTTCGAAGCCCACATTGGCAATTACAAGAGCACGGGTGTGGCGGTGGACAACGTTGAGATCATGAGTTTGGTGGGGAGGGAATTATAATCCAAGAATCAACAAACGTTAACATCACCACTGTGTAACTATCCTAAATTGAAACACTGGGATCAACGTTGAAAAAATGACATGTGCTGCGCCGACGCCAATGGGTTTGCCAAGGGGGTGTCCTAGGCAAAACTGACATAGAGGGGCCGGTCATGGGAGTGACGGTGAGAAAATTTAGAGTACACAACTCTAATGTAGACTTGTTGGAGACAAAACAAGTAAACAATTTACTTGTATTAGACTCACAAAATAGTACAACAAGAAAACTCTCAAAGGAAAGACAAAATCTTACAAGCACTCTTTCTCACTTCACTCACACTTCTCACAAGGACTACTTAGATCTATAGCTTATTTCTCACTCTTCACTTCTTGATTGATTCAACAATGCATGGCTTCATGCCTATTTATAGTTGTTCTAGCCGACATAGCTCACCGCCTTGGCTATATAATATTAGCTACATAATTGTTTTACCTTCTAGACTATTCTTCTTCAAAATGGTTGCCGACTTTCTTTTATTCCAGTCCCATAATTGTGTTTTGCACTAGAAAACTCTACAATCTTCAACTGTTGTCTAATATCTCCCCTTTGTTAACCTACATTTCACTTCTAGAGTTGTGTAGAAATTTTTCCTTCAATACTTCTATGGGCTGGATACTTTATTTGGGCTGGGCTGGTGTTGATCTTTAACACACTGAGGTGCTATTATAGGATCCAGAGTTTGGTGGCTTCTAATGTTGATATAGTCGTCTATTATTTGATTTTTGCGGACATTGTTATGGACTATCTTGAGAACATCCCTATAATCTTAGTCCCAGAGCATTGCCAAGCAAAGCAGTGCCCCAAGCCAAATCCTCCTCCATAGTTAAGGTATCAAATGTGAGCTGCAAGAACATTAAGGGCACGTCCGTGCACCCTCATATCATTGTTCTTGAGTGCGGCACTGCGCTCGGAGCATGCAAGGACGCCAAGTTTATCCACGTGAAAATTACGGTTGAAGGATGACAGTTTCGAAGCTCAATTTACATGTAAAAACGTGAACCCTGCTGTGTCTGGCCAAGTCCTGCTCATTGCGTTTGCTTACTTCCCTTTTTTGGCTAAGAAAAACAAGGATAGCAAACAGCCACGCACAAGTACATATACATTAAGGCAGATGTGCTACACCACGGCATATATCTGTACTATCTTAAGAATATCAGATATTTGGTTTCTTGCTTCCCAAATTCAGTTTTGTCATATTCTTTGTGAAGCCACTTTTGTTGAGAAAGTATGGCGTATGGGTGCATGTATATTTAGTTAAACAAAAGTTTGAAAAGATGCTTATTTCACACTGTATCCGAAACATACAAAAATTACTCCTATTTCACACACCAAGTATTCACTAATTATGTTATACTCTTTCCATCCCACACTACTCCAACCACCATTTATAAACAATTAAATTAGATCAATATCAAAATATAAATAATAGGGCAATTTTTATTCATATAAAATAATAGGTACATTATTACATATGTAAGTGAATCAAGAGTATTGACAAAAATTAGAATGCAAACTATTGTTGTAGGTATATTATAAATAACTAATAAAAATATAACCAATAAACATTATAATATGAAATAAATTATCATTGATCATTTGTTTAAGTAGATCATGATAGTTCAAATCTTGTAGACGAAAGTTATTGAAACAATTTGTTGGAGGTGAACAAAACTTTTTCTTATTCCTAGAATTTGCTGGAGGTCAACAAAATTTACCCCGTGAACGTAGTTTCTTGAAAGAAGCAAGACAGATGTTTCTTGTGTGAATAGTAGGAGCCAAAATTAGCAGAAATAACAACTAAAATTAGAGGAAATTGAATCCACATAAAGGAAAGTAAATAAATAAAAGACAGTCAGCACCTAAATAGGACTTCAGAGATTAGAAGTAGTCCACATAAATTTTGGTTCACAATTTTGCGGTGGTGAGTTTCCTTTTTGACACTATAAAATGCACCCTTTGAGACCGATCTTGAATCCAACACTATTGAGATTGTCAGAGGCTAAAACTTGAATCCAATACAAGTCTAAAACATGGGTTCAGAATTTATTCATGGAATTACGTGGTTTTTGTTCTTGGTAGCGATATGTGCCATCAAAGCCAAAGCTATCAGTGTTAATGTCGTTAAATTTGGAGCCAAGGGTGATGGCAAGACAGATGATACCAAGGTAACAAACAACTAATTACTCTCGATCATGATATTAGAACTCAGATTTTTCTCTTACAAAATGAACTTTATCGCGTCATTTTTCATGGAACAATCAAATACTATCACATCATTCGGTGAATAAAATTTAGTGTGCTATGTGATGTTTCTCATCAAACTAATGTTTTCTTGTTACGTGATTAAATTTTCAGGCTTTCACACAAGCATGGACACAAGCCTGCAGTGAGAGGCAAAATAACAAATATGTGATACCAAAAGGAAAATATATAGTTGGTCCAGTTGATTTTGCAGGGCCCTGCAAAGCAAAAACTATTCACTTTCAGGTTGACGGAACAGTGCAGTCTTCAAAGAAGCAGTCGGTAACTGGAGGTGCGCACCGTAATGCGTGGATTAGTTTCATGCAGGTTAACAACTTACTCATCTCAGGAGATGGCATTTTTGATGGCCAAGGATTTGAATACAATTGTGCTAAAGCTAAACAATGCGAACAACCGCCTCTAGTAAGCATCCCCATTCTCAATAATTTTGATTTTTGTTTGTTTGTTTATTCAACAACTATTCATCGTACATGAGTTTTGAACTCGCAACTTCTTCAAACAAAATGAAGACGGAAGTTATGATCTGTTCGATCGGGATTAATTAATGCTTCTTTGATTGAATGCAGAATTTAATTTTCTCTATGGTTATGGATTCACACATCCAAGGCATAACATCGAACAATAGTGTCGGCGGCCAGATTGGCATTTACCGTTCAAGAAACGTGACAGTGGATGATGTTTCCATCGGCACCCGAGGAGGGGAGGGAATCCTGATCGAAAAGTCAACAAACATTAACATCACCAATACAGACATCAAAATCCTTAGCGACAACTGTGTCACTATCCTAGATGGAAACACTGGGATCAACATCGAAAAAATGACCTGCTCACAAGGCAATGGCCTTGGTGTGAGTGTCCTAGGCAACACTGGCAAAGAGGAGCCGGTTAATGGAGTGACGGTGAGAAACTGTACCTTCTCACACACTGAGGGTGCAATTAGGATCCAGAGTTCGGCGGGTTCTACTGCTAATATAGCCATCTCTAATTTGGTTTTTGAGGACATTATTTTCGACTATCTTCAGAACATGGCTATAATCTTAGACCAGGAGCATTGCCCATCAAAACAGTGCCGAACGCCAAACCCCTCCAAAGTTAAGGTGTCAAATGTGAGCTTCAAGAACATTAAGGGCAACTCTGTGGACAATCGTATCGTTATTCTTGAGTGTGGCACTGCGCCCGGCGCATGTAAGGACATCAAGTTTAGTGACATGAGAGTTCTCGTCGTAGGGGATGACAGTTTGGAGACTAAATTTAGATGTAAAAACGTGAAGCCTGCTGTGTCTGGCAAAGTTGATCCTGCTGCTTGTAATACACAAGCCGTCGCCTGATATTAGTTCACGTACGCCATCTTGACATCCAAGATAGAGAAAGAGATAAAGAAAGATCAAAATGGTTTGTTAAATAGATATATAATATGGTATTCGCACTTAATTGAATGATGAGTGGTGTGAATCACATCAGCAACAGAATATTGCTGCTTTTTGTAATAAATTTTGGCTTTAAATATCGTTTGTTCAGACTAATCATGTACTAGTATTCGTCGGGAACAAAAATTAGCTCAAGGTGATTATTATCTGGATTTTAATTGCATTTGCGTGTTTATATGAAACTTGAACATTAAATCAAGGTAATATAGCATGAAAAATTAGCACAAGCTGATCTGATCCGCTTTTCAGAAATCATTCCAATTCAAATTCAAACCAGAGTCACTTTTATTGCAGATACCTTAACTACAATCATTCCAATTCAAATCTGAATCCCCACAAAATGAAATTGAGTACATCATACTTACATATTTATTTGTGGTACCACCAAACAGGGAGATGCATGAATATGAATGAGCTAGACTTTGGTCATTGTTCTCAAGTAAATTGAAGACCAGAAATTCGAGCACCAAAAGGCCACACTCTGCTTACGCCAAAATCCAAATTAGACAATGATTTTTTGTAGTTTGAGCTGCTTATATTTCTGAAGTAACATAATTTGCCACCATCATATTCGTAGACTTGCTGTGTGCTCCCCAATCCACTCCCAACCAAATTGTTTTTCACAACCATATTGCCCTCAGCACTCTGCAGATTTGATTTCTGAGAGAGCTGTTTGAGAATCCCAAACCAGACTTCTTCTCAATAAATCCCAAGTCCACACTTGTAATCAATAAATAAGTTCCATTTCCTCGTTTTAAGAAGTCAGTGTACAAATAAAGTGGAAATGTTTTGTGTGATGCCAGTGAGTGAACATAGGAGGATGGCGGCTTAATATGAACTGAGTCATTGAAAATGATCTTCTGGTTGACTACCTGCATATTACCATCTTGTGGCTCTCCCCAGTTTCAAAAGCTACTATGTTTCAGAAGCTTTCCTTCAGTTTTTGAGCTCTGTTGGTCCAACCAAGGATGCAAATTTGCATCAATGTACCAAACATTTGTAACATTAAACCCAAACTTGTGGCTCTCCCCATCTAATATATTCCCTAAAAATGGTGTAATTTCAATATCATAAGTCGGAAGATCGTATGAGCCAATTGCAGTAATGGGTCTCCACAAAAGAGGATTGATCCCTCCAGTGAAAATCACAGTAAAGGGCCAGACTGCACCAACAACCTCACCATCTAGACTGACCACAACCTCCCTAAAAGGCCCATTTCCAGGTGTACCGCTAAGGTTGTTTGCAGCTATGTACTCATTAGGAAGATTTGAATACCAAACTTCATCATTCTCATGAAATGAAGCATACACCTCCAACACAGCCCTATAAGCATTCTGTGGAATCTTGAACTCCTTCAACTCCGTATCAGTTGAATTCTGAACTTCAAACCACAACCCATCATTCAAAGGCAGATTTCTTGAAATGGGTAAAATCAAATCAGCCCAAGAACGGTACCCAGATGCCAAATTATCCAACTTTTGCTCAAAAGAACTCAATTTATCTTCAGCAGGGTAAAAATGAATGCTATTCACATGATAAAACCCCGTGTAGGTTTTATCTATCAAATTCCCAAGATAAACAGCAAGTGTTTGATTACTCTTAAGCAGTGAATAGTACCTTGTGATGTCCTTCTCGACAGTCCAAACAATCCCATCAGGCCTCCGTTCTGCTGTGCAGCTCCTGAGAATCTCAACCCCACCAAGCCAAACCCCGAAAATGCGGTCAAATTGCCTTCCTCTGCAGGTAGCTTTCCATTCAAGGACAATTGTGGAGAAAGTTTGAGATGGGCAATGGGAAGGAGGGGTGTAGTTTGCAAAGGCTGGAGCTTGGCCGTAGGTGTAGGCAAAGTCATGCGGGAGAATGAGATGGGAACAAGGCTTGGTTTTTGGTACTTCAATGGGTTTGGTTACTTCAAAAAATTAATGAGATCCGACGGCTGGTAGGATTTTAACACATTCTAGCAATTTTTTATTTTCTTTCAGTTTCGGTATTGAGTTTTCTGTGTTTATTGAGAAAAACTAATAATGTCACGTAGAAATGTTATCAAACATGTCATATAATTATTAGTCAGGAGGAATAGTAAAATACTGATATATAATATATAAAAATGGGGCTATTTTTTTGGTTCCTTTTGCTAGCCCAGCCCAATTCAAACCAACACGCTAGCAGTTGATGGAGATTTTAGAATAAAAACTCAAGCCCCCGAGCTGAAATTGAAGCTTCTAAATTGGCAAGGATGTCAACAACATTTGTTCTCCATAACTGGTGTGCAAATACTGATATAGCCGTCTATAATTGGCAATGGGGGAAGCAGCTCAACTCTTTATAAACCCAGGTTTGGTCCCTTAACGTTTCAATATGGGATAAATACTCTCAACATGGCCCCGCACTTGTGGCGAACTTTCAAGCCTAACACATGGACAACACATACTATGTGACGTGGGAGCACGTGTGGCCCTGTCTGACCCAACACGTGAAGCCTTGCTCTGATACCATGTAAGATTTACGTTCACTCAAGAAAGTAGGTTTGGCTGAATGATCCATCAGTGTGATAGAGAGTTGTATTTATAAACAAATTACAAGAGCTCAATTACATAGATAAGATAGGACTCATTCTTGATAAGGCAATCCTTGTATCATAATCTAAAATAAAAATACAACATACTTTCAAACTTTCAAACGTACAAACAATATCATGAGTTTGAATTCTAATCAGAGGATAGCCTCTGACTAACATCCCCCCGCAAGCTTACAACACGAGACATAACTGGAAGCTTGGACACCAACAATTTGAAATGAGCAGAGGACAAGCCTTTAGGAAACAAGTTAGCCAACTAGTCTAGAGAACAAATAAAATTAACAGCAAGCTCACCTCGAATGACCTTTTCCCTAACATAATGATAGTCCACCTCAAGATGTTTGGTTCAGAGAGTGAAACAAATGACTGGAAGCAAGAGCAATCGAGGAGATGTTATCGCACCAAATAGTGGGTCTGGATAAGGGCAACTGCAAATCACGAAAAAACAAGTGAAGCCATGACAATTCAGCGCAGGTATACGCCATTGACGGTACTGAGCCTCTGTGCTTGATCGGGATCCTGTTCTCTGCTTTTTAGAGCTCCATGACACCAAATTGGCACCAACATAAACACAATATCCACCAGTTGAGTGTCGAGAATCCGGATCACCAATGTAGTCTACATCCGAGAAAGCATTAACTTGGAAACTGCCGGGCTTGTAAACAATACCATAATCATAAGAGGATTTAAGATAACGCAGGATGTGCTTGACTGCTAGCCAATGAAGAGACTTCGGAGAATGCTTAAATTGGCAAACTTGGTTTACAACATCAGATAAATCTGGGCGAGTGATTGTTAGATACTGCAAGGCGCCCACAATGCTTCTGTAGGTCTCAAGATCAGGTATGCGATTCACCAACATAAGCACTCAATTTTTGGCCACTGGAAATTGGTGTAGAAATTGGCTTTGCATCCATAAATTTAGTACGTTGAAGAAGATCAAGAGCATAGATGCATAGAGTCACCAGCTTAGGTAACTTCAATTCCCAAAAAATAGTGAGGTTTGGCCAAATCTTTCATAGAGAAAAGAGTACTCAAAAAACGAATGAGATAAGAAACTTGGACTGGATCATTGCTGGTGAGCAAAATATCATCAACGTAAATAAGTAAAATTAAATGGACACCTTGCTGGTTGTAATCACACTTAGACTCTTGAAAGCCAAGTTGTAAGAGATACTCAAAGAACGTATCAAACCAAGCCCGTGGTGCTTGCTTCAAACAATATGGAATTCTTTGCAATCGACATACATGATTAGGAAATTGCGAATCAACAAACCCAGTTGGTTGTTTCATGTAAACCTCCTCACTTAGATAACCATGCAAAAATGCATTGTGCACATCAAGTTGTCTGACTGGCCATTTATGAGTGACTGTAAGGGCTGAGAACCAAGCGGATAGTGCTATGCTTGACCACTGGACTAAATGTCTCACTATAGTCGACACCTTACTTCTGATGAAAACCATTGGCTACAAGTCTTGCTTAGAGAAGTTTGCCCAAATCTTTCATAGAGAAAAGAGTACTCAAATGACAAATGAGATGAGAAACTTGGACTGGATCATTGCCGGTGATCAAAATATCAACAATGTAAATAAGTAAAATTAAGTGGACACCTTGATGGTTGTAGACAAAAAGGGAATAATCACACTTAGACTCTTGAAAGCCAAGTTGTAAGAGATAATCAGAGAACATATCAAACCAAGCCCATGGTGCTTGCTTCAAACCATATAGACTTCTTTGCAATCGACATACATGATTAGGAAATTGCGGATCAACAAACCCAGCTGGTTGTTCCATGTAAACCTCCTCACTTAAATAACCATGCAAAAATACATTGTGCACATCAAGTTGTCTGATTGGCCATTTATTAGTGACTGCAAGATTGAGAACCAAGCGGATAGTGCTATGCTTGACCATAGGACTAAATGTCTCACTATAGTCGACTTACTTATGATGAAAACCATTGGCGACAAGTCTTGCTTTATAGCGTTCTATGGACCCATCTGCTCTCCTCTTAATTTTAAAAACACATTTATTTGGCAGCAGGTTCATATTGTATCGAAAAGGAACGAGTTGCCATGTGCCATTGCGCTGTAAGGCATTGAGTTCATGTGCCATTGCTTGTCTCCATTCCTCTTGCTTCACAGCCTGGCTATAACAAGTGGGTTCTAGAAATTTAGTATCAACAATAAAATTCAATGCACATTTAGGATTGAGTTTTTGAACTCCCAACCATGACCTAGTCACAATAGGATGTGTGGGAACATTGGACAACCTTGAAACTTCGGTGGAGGATACATCAGGTTCAGCCGGTGCATGATCAATGTGTTGCACTAATTCTTGTTATGTTGAAGGCAAGGACAAGATAGGCATATGATTTGGAGGAGGTTTGTGAAACAATTTTTCGAATGATGATAGATTGTGAAGTACTTTTGTAGGTAACCTGTTGATTAGATAGGTAGCTGTTTGACATGCTTCAAACCAATAAGAGGAAGGGATATGAGCATGAGAAAGCATGACAATGGCAGTTTCAACAAGATGGCGATGTTTTTGTTTTGCTAATCCATTTTGTTCAGGATGTTTAGGGTATGCCAAACATTGATGGATACCTTGATATTTGCCAAAAAATTTTGAAACTCAAGTTTGGTATATTCACCTCCTTCATCACATTGAAAAGTTTTGATCAAAGCATTTAACATATTCATAACTTGTTGCTTAAATTTAACAAACAAATCAAAAATCTCGAATTTGTGTTTCATAGGGAATATCTATGTGTAGTGGGAAAAATCATCAACAAAGAGCAAATAATATCAATAACCATTAACTGAAACAATATGTGAACTCCAAACATCGGAGTGTACAAGCTCCAATGGAGAAGAAGAAACCGAATTTGATTTTGAAAAAGGTAATTTTGTGCTTTTACCTGAAGGACAAGAATAACAAAATCCTACGTCAAAAGAGCCGGTAATCGACACTTTTTTATTAGAAACCAAATTCTTCATTATTGGACTAGCTGGATGGCCAAGACGAGAGTGCCATTTTTGAATTGTAACACGAGTTCCTACAAAAGCTTGAAAATGTTGATTGGAAAATCCACCGCCAGAATGAAATGGATACAATCCATTCTCACATCTCCTTTAGAAAAGCGTCTTTCTGTGTCTTGAGGTCCTTAACAAAAAAGGAATAAGGAAAAATTAGGATGTAGCAATTGTTGTCGGAAGTGAAACGATGGATAGAAATTAAATTGGTGGGAGCAGAGGGACAATGTAAGACATCATTTAGGTGCTGGGAACAAGAATTAGTGTTAATAGTGCTTGACCCAAAATGAGAAATGGATAGTCCGGAATCATTACCTACACCTCCAACATTGTCATTACCAGTATATTCCTTAGGGTTGACAAGATTATGAAGTTCAGGAGTAACATGAGCATTTGCACCGATATCAAGAAGCCATGTGCATTATTCTCTCGAGTCATGGAAGTAGGAGAGGTGGCCACGGCAGGTAAGACGTTTTGCTGGAATTCTACCTTCATACGCCAGGTTCATCCTTTGATAACAGTCCAAAGCCGAATGACTCGGCTTGCCACATATTTGATACACTAACCATGTGTTCATAGAGGAAGATGCTTCGCCAACTTGCTAATAGCTTCGCTGGTTGGTAAATGATCCACGAGCAGTACCACCTTGTGAATTTGGAACAGTCCCACGATTGGATGGAACACCACCACGTCCAGGTTCCCGAGAACGGTCACCACCATGCCTTCGGTTAGCAGTAAATGTAGCTACGACATGAGCAGACTCAGTGAGAGAAGAAACATGATCAACCATTCTCCTTTCAGGAGTCAGCAGAAGAGACTCAAGTGTGGGATATGTAATGGGGGTATCACGGGCGTAAGCAGCACTCACCACCATTTCATACTCAGGGCCCGCACAAGTTGGTCATCAGGAACCTGTTGTCCAGCAAGCGCAAGGTTGTCAGCAATCATATTCATCTTGTCAAGATAATTCGAGACGGACAAGTCTCCTTTCATGGTGCGCATCAGCTCATTGCGAAAATGCAAAATCCTACTTTGTGATGTTGAGGCATATCGACGTTAGAGAGCCGGCTAAGTGGAGCAAGAAGTCTGATTCCATGAAACAATGGAGAGCACTGATTGGGATAAGGAGTTGTTGATCCAACTTAAGATAAGTTGGTCGTGCTGATTCCATGTTGTGTAGGCGGGATTGGCTGCTGTGCTACCAGGGAGATGCTTTAGAGGACATTCATGAGAGCCATCCACGAAGCCCATAATGTCTCGGCTTCTGAGAATGGGAAGAAATTATGCCAGCTAAAGAGAATAGTTGGTTCGATCCAACTTAATGGAGACAGCAGCAACCATGCCAGGAGTGAGGCTGTTCATGGAAGAAAGGGTAGGTGGAGCGGTGGTTGGGGTAGCAGAGGCATCAGGAAGCGTTATCCATGGGAAGGAAAATTTTGGGAGAGAAAAAAAAACTAAAGTTGTGTCGTAAGACAGGTGGCTCTTTCATGGTATCAGAGCAAGGCTTCACGTGTTGGGCCCAACGGCCACACGTACTCCCACGTCACCCAATATGTGTTGTTCACGTGTTAGGCTTGAAAGTTCGTCACACGTGTGGGGGCGTGTTGAGAGTATTTGTCCCACATTGAAACGTTAAGGGACCAAGCCTGGGTTTATAAGGAGTTGAGCTACTTCCCCCATTACCAATTGATTTTGGGGTGGAACCTCAACTTCCTTCACAAACAACAACGCACAACTATTCATTTACTTATCCTATTGTAATAACGCGTGTAAGAGGACTAAATATTAGGTCGTCTATTATGTAAATGATGAGTCCAAATCTTGTAGACAATAGTTATTGAAAGAAAGAAAGTAACATGACATACATAAAATTTGATGGAAATTTTACAACTGACTAAGAAGATCCACTTATGGTACGCATATCTATTCTTAATATAATTTTAGTTTTTTTTTGTTCGATCCAGATTAATCCCTCTTTGATAGAAGGCTATAGAATGCAGAATTTAGCTTTTGCTATGGTTAAGGATGTACATATCCAAGGCATAACTTCGAAGCCCACATTGGCAATTACAAGAGCACGGGTGTGGCGGTGGACAACGTTGAGATCATGAGTTTGGTGGGGAGGGAATTATAATCCAAGAATCAACAAACGTTAACATCACCACTGTGTAACTATCCTAAATTGAAACACTGGGATCAACGTTGAAAAAATGACATGTGCTGCGCCGACGCCAATGGGTTTGCCAAGGGGGTGTCCTAGGCAAAACTGACATAGAGGGGCCGGTCATGGGAGTGACGGTGAGAAAATTTAGAGTACACAACTCTAATGTAGACTTGTTGGAGACAAAACAAGTAAACAATTTACTTGTATTAGACTCACAAAATAGTACAACAAGAAAACTCTCAAAGGAAAGACAAAATCTTACAAGCACTCTTTCTCACTTCACTCACACTTCTCACAAGGACTACTTAGATCTATAGCTTATTTCTCACTCTTCACTTCTTGATTGATTCAACAATGCATGGCTTCATGCCTATTTATAGTTGTTCTAGCCGACATAGCTCACCGCCTTGGCTATATAATATTAGCTACATAATTGTTTTACCTTCTAGACTATTCTTCTTCAAAATGGTTGCCGACTTTCTTTTATTCCAGTCCCATAATTGTGTTTTGCACTAGAAAACTCTACAATCTTCAACTGTTGTCTAATATCTCCCCTTTGTTAACCTACATTTCACTTCTAGAGTTGTGTAGAAATTTTTCCTTCAATACTTCTATGGGCTGGATACTTTATTTGGGCTGGGCTGGTGTTGATCTTTAACACACTGAGGTGCTATTATAGGATCCAGAGTTTGGTGGCTTCTAATGTTGATATAGTCGTCTATTATTTGATTTTTGCGGACATTGTTATGGACTATCTTGAGAACATCCCTATAATCTTAGTCCCAGAGCATTGCCAAGCAAAGCAGTGCCCCAAGCCAAATCCTCCTCCATAGTTAAGGTATCAAATGTGAGCTGCAAGAACATTAAGGGCACGTCCGTGCACCCTCATATCATTGTTCTTGAGTGCGGCACTGCGCTCGGAGCATGCAAGGACGCCAAGTTTATCCACGTGAAAATTACGGTTGAAGGATGACAGTTTCGAAGCTCAATTTACATGTAAAAACGTGAACCCTGCTGTGTCTGGCCAAGTCCTGCTCATTGCGTTTGCTTACTTCCCTTTTTTGGCTAAGAAAAACAAGGATAACAAACAGCCACGCACAAGTACATATACATTAAGGCAGATGTGCTACACCACGGCATATATCTGTACTATCTTAAGAATATCAGATATTTGGTTTCTTGCTTCCCAAATTCAGTTTTGTCATATTCTTTGTGAAGCCACTTTTGTTGAGAAAGTATGGCGTATGGGTGCATGTATATTTAGTTAAACAAAAGTTTGAAAAGATGCTTATTTCACACTGTATCCGAAACATACAAAAATTACTCCTATTTCACACACCAAGTATTCACTAATTATGTTATACTCTTTCCATCCCACACTACTCCAACCACCATTTATAAACAATTAAATTAGATCAATATCAAAATATAAATAATAGGGCAATTTTTATTCATATAAAATAATAGGTACATTATTACATATGTAAGTGAATCAAGAGTATTGACAAAAATTAGAATGCAAACTATTGTTGTAGGTATATTATAAATAACTAATAAAAATATAACCAATAAACATTATAATATGAAATAAATTATCATTGATCATTTGTTTAAGTAGATCATGATAGTTCAAATCTTGTAGACGAAAGTTATTGAAACAATTTGTTGGAGGTGAACAAAACTTTTTCTTATTCCTAGAATTTGCTGGAGGTCAACAAAATTTACCCCGTGAACGTAGTTTCTTGAAAGAAGCAAGACAGATGTTTCTTGTGTGAATAGTAGGAGCCAAAATTAGCAGAAATAACAACTAAAATTAGAGGAAATTGAATCCACATAAAGGAAAGTAAATAAATAAAAGACAGTCAGCACCTAAATAGGACTTCAGAGATTAGAAGTAGTCCACATAAATTTTGGTTCACAATTTTGCGGTGGTGAGTTTCCTTTTTGACACTATAAAATGCACCCTTTGAGACCGATCTTGAATCCAACACTATTGAGATTGTCAGAGGCTAAAACTTGAATCCAATACAAGTCTAAAACATGGGTTCAGAATTTATTCATGGAATTACGTGGTTTTTGTTCTTGGTAGCGATATGTGCCATCAAAGCCAAAGCTATCAGTGTTAATGTCGTTAAATTTGGAGCCAAGGGTGATGGCAAGACAGATGATACCAAGGTAACAAACAACTAATTACTCTCGATCATGATATTAGAACTCAGATTTTTCTCTTACAAAATGAACTTTATCGCGTCATTTTTCATTCGAACAATCAAATACTATCACATCATTCGGTGAATAAAATTTAGTGTGCTATGTGATGTTTCTCATCAAACTAATGTTTTCTTGTTACGTGATTAAATTTTCAGGCTTTCACACAAGCATGGACACAAGCCTGCAGTGAGAGGCAAAATAACAAATATGTGATACCAAAAGGAAAATATATAGTTGGTCCAGTTGATTTTGCAGGGCCCTGCAAAGCAAAAACTATTCACTTTCAGGTTGACGGAACAGTGCAGTCTTCAAAGAAGCAGTCGGTAACTGGAGGTGCGCACCGTAATGCGTGGATTAGTTTCATGCAGGTTAACAACTTACTCATCTCAGGAGATGGCATTTTTGATGGCCAAGGATTTGAATACAATTGTGCTAAAGCTAAACAATGCGAACAACCGCCTCTAGTAAGCATCCCCATTCTCAATAATTTTGATTTTTGTTTGTTTGTTTATTCAACAACTATTCATCGTACATGAGTTTTGAACTCGCAACTTCTTCAAACAAAATGAAGACGGAAGTTATGATCTGTTCGATCGGGATTAATTAATGCTTCTTTGATTGAATGCAGAATTTAATTTTCTCTATGGTTATGGATTCACACATCCAAGGCATAACATCGAACAATAGTGTCGGCGGCCAGATTGGCATTTACCGTTCAAGAAACGTGACAGTGGATGATGTTTCCATCGGCACCCGAGGAGGGGAGGGAATCCTGATCGAAAAGTCAACAAACATTAACATCACCAATACAGACATCAAAATCCTTAGCGACAACTGTGTCACTATCCTAGATGGAAACACTGGGATCAACATCGAAAAAATGACCTGCTCACAAGGCAATGGCCTTGGTGTGAGTGTCCTAGGCAACACTGGCAAAGAGGAGCCGGTTAATGGAGTGACGGTGAGAAACTGTACCTTCTCACACACTGAGGGTGCAATTAGGATCCAGAGTTCGGCGGGTTCTACTGCTAATATAGCCATCTCTAATTTGGTTTTTGAGGACATTATTTTCGACTATCTTCAGAACATGGCTATAATCTTAGACCAGGAGCATTGCCCATCAAAACAGTGCCGAACGCCAAACCCCTCCAAAGTTAAGGTGTCAAATGTGAGCTTCAAGAACATTAAGGGCAACTCTGTGGACAATCGTATCGTTATTCTTGAGTGTGGCACTGCGCCCGGCGCATGTAAGGACATCAAGTTTAGTGACATGAGAGTTCTCGTCGTAGGGGATGACAGTTTGGAGACTAAATTTAGATGTAAAAACGTGAAGCCTGCTGTGTCTGGCAAAGTTGATCCTGCTGCTTGTAATACACAAGCCGTCGCCTGATATTAGTTCACGTACGCCATCTTGACATCCAAGATAGAGAAAGAGATAAAGAAAGATCAAAATGGTTTGTTAAATAGATATATAATATGGTATTCGCACTTAATTGAATGATGAGTGGTGTGAATCACATCAGCAACAGAATATTGCTGCTTTTTGTAATAAATTTTGGCTTTAAATATCGTTTGTTCAGACTAATCATGTACTAGTATTCGTCGGGAACAAAAATTAGCTCAAGGTGATTATTATCTGGATTTTAATTGCATTTGCGTGTTTATATGAAACTTGAACATTAAATCAAGGTAATATAGCATGAAAAATTAGCACAAGCTGATCTGATCCGCTTTTCAGAAATCATTCCAATTCAAATTCAAACCAGAGTCACTTTTATTGCAGATACCTTAACTACAATCATTCCAATTCAAATCTGAACCCCCACAAAATGAAATTGAGTACATCATACTTACATATTTATTTGTGGTACCACCAAACAGGGAGATGCATGAATATGAATGAGCTAGACTTTGGTCATTGTTCTCAAGTAAATTGAAGACCAGAAATTCGAGCACCAAAAGGCCACACTCTGCTTACGCCAAAATCCAAATTAGACAATGATTTTTTGTAGTTTGAGCTGCTTATATTTCTGAAGTAACATAATTTGCCACCATCATATTCGTAGACTTGCTGTGTGCTCCCCAATCCACTCCCAACCAAATTGTTTTTCACAACCATATTGCCCTCAGCACTCTGCAGATTTGATTTCTGAGAGAGCTGTTTGAGAATCCCAAACCAGACTTCTTCTCAATAAATCCCAAGTCCACACTTGTAATCAATAAATAAGTTCCATTTCCTCGTTTTAAGAAGTCAGTGTACAAATAAAGTGGAAATGTTTTGTGTGATGCCAGTGAGTGAACATAGGAGGATGGCGGCTTAATATGAACTGAGTCATTGAAAATGATCTTCTGGTTGACTACCTGCATATTACCATCTTGTGGCTCTCCCCAGTTTCAAAAGCTACTATGTTTCAGAAGCTTTCCTTCAGTTTTTGAGCTCTGTTTGTCCAACCAAGGATGCAAATTTGCATCAATGTACCAAACATTTGTAACATTAAACCCAAACTTGTGGCTCTCCCCATCTAATATATTCCCTAAAAATGGTGTAATTTCAATATCATAAGTCGGAAGATCGTATGAGCCAATTGCAGTAATGGGTCTCCACAAAAGAGGATTGATCCCTCCAGTGAAAATCACAGTAAAGGGCCAGACTGCACCAACAACCTCACCATCTAGACTGACCACAACCTCCCTAAAAGGCCCATTTCCAGGTGTACCGCTAAGGTTGTTTGCAGCTATGTACTCATTAGGAAGATTTGAATACCAAACTTCATCATTCTCATGAAATGAAGCATACACCTCCAACACAGCCCTATAAGCATTCTGTGGAATCTTGAACTCCTTCAACTCCGTATCAGTTGAATTCTGAACTTCAAACCACAACCCATCATTCAAAGGCAGATTTCTTGAAATGGGTAAAATCAAATCAGCCCAAGAACGGTACCCAGATGCCAAATTATCCAACTTTTGCTCAAAAGAACTCAATTTATCTTCAGCAGGGTAAAAATGAATGCTATTCACATGATAAAACCCCGTGTAGGTTTTATCTATCAAATTCCCAAGATAAACAGCAAGTGTTTGATTACTCTTAAGCAGTGAATAGTACCTTGTGATGTCCTTCTCGACAGTCCAAACAATCCCATCAGGCCTCCGTTCTGCTGTGCAGCTCCTGAGAATCTCAACCCCACCAAGCCAAACCCCGAAAATGCGGTCAAATTGCCTTCCTCTGCAGGTAGCTTTCCATTCAAGGACAATTGTGGAGAAAGTTTGAGATGGGCAATGGGAAGGAGGGGTGTAGTTTGCAAAGGCTGGAGCTTGGCCGTAGGTGTAGGCAAAGTCATGCGGGAGAATGAGATGGGAACAAGGCTTGGTTTTTGGTACTTCAATGGGTTTGGTTACTTCAAAAAATTAATGAGATCCGACGGCTGGTAGGATTTTAACACATTCTAGCAATTTTTTATTTTCTTTCAGTTTCGGTATTGAGTTTTCTGTGTTTATTGAGAAAAACTAATAATGTCACGTAGAAATGTTATCAAACATGTCATATAATTATTAGTCAGGAGGAATAGTAAAATACTGATATATAATATATAAAAATGGGGCTATTTTTTTGGTTCCTTTTGCTAGCCCAGCCCAATTCAAACCAACACGCTAGCAGTTGATGGAGATTTTAGAATAAAAACTCAAGCCCCCGAGCTGAAATTGAAGCTTCTAAATTGGCAAGGATGTCAACAACATTTGTTCTCCATAACTGGTGTGCAAATACTGATATAGCCGTCTATAATTGGCAATGGGGGAAGCGCTCAACTCTTTATAAACCCAGGTTTGGTCCCTTAACGTTTCAATATGGGATAAATACTCTCAACATGGCCCCGCACTTGTGGCGAACTTTCAAGCCTAACACATGGACAACACATACTATGTGACGTGGGAGCACGTGTGGCGTCCTGACCCAACACGTGAAGCCTTGCCTCTGATACCATGTAAGATTTACGTTCACTCAAGAAAGTAGGTTTGGCTGAATGATCCATCAAGTGTGATAGAGAGTTGTATTTATAAACAAATTACAAGAGCTCAATTACATAGATAAGATAGGACTCATTCTTGATAAGGCAATCCTTGTATCATAATCTAAAATAAAAATACAACATACTTTCAAACTTTCAAACGTACAAACAATATCATGAGTTTGAATTCTAATCAGAGGATAGCCTCTGACTAACATCCCCCCGCAAGCTTACAACACGAGACATAACTGGAAGCTTGGACACCAACAATTTGAAATGAGCAGAGGACAAGCCTTTAGGAAACAAGTTAGCCAACTAGTCTAGAGAACAAATAAAATTAACAGCAAGCTCACCTCGAATGACCTTTTCCCTAACATAATGATAGTCCACCTCAAGATGTTTGGTTCGAGAGTGAAACAAATGACTGGAAGCAAGAGCAATCGAGGAGATGTTATCGCACCAAATAGTGGGTCTGGATAAGGGCAACTGCAAATCACGAAAAAACAAGTGAAGCCATGACAATTCAGCGGAGTATACGCCAGTTGACGGTACTGAGCCTCTGTGCTTGATCGGGATCCTGTTCTCTGCTTTTTAGAGCTCCATGACACCAAATTGGCACCAACATAAACACAATATCCACCAGTTGAGTGTCGAGAATCCGGATCACCAATGTAGTCTACATCAGAGAAAGCATTAACTTGGAAACTGCCGGGCTTGTAAACAATACCATAATCATAAGAGGATTTAAGATAACGCAGGATGTGCTTGACTGCTAGCCAATGAAGAGACTTCGGAGAATGCTTAAATTGGCAAACTTGGTTTACAACATCAGATAAATCTGGGCGAGTGATTGTTAGATACTGCAAGGCGCCCACAATGCTTCTGTAGGTCTCAAGATCAGATATGCGATTCACCAACATAAGCACTCAATTTTTGGCCACTGGAAATTGGTGTAGAAATTGGCTTTGCATCCATAAATTTAGTACGTTGAAGAAGATCAAGAGCATAGATGCATAGAGTCACCAGCTTAGGTAACTTCAATTCCCAAAAAATAGTGAGGTTTGGCCAAATCTTTCATAGAGAAAAGAGTACTCAAAAAACGAATGAGATAAGAAACTTGGACTGGATCATTGCTGGTGAGCAAAATATCATCAACGTAAATAAGTAAAATTAAATGGACACCTTGCTGGTTGTAATCACACTTAGACTCTTGAAAGCCAAGTTGTAAGAGATACTCAAAGAACGTATCAAACCAAGCCCGTGGTGCTTGCTTCAAACAATATGGAATTCTTTGCAATCGACATACATGATTAGGAAATTGCGAATCAACAAACCCAGTTGGTTGTTTCATGTAAACCTCCTCACTTAGATAACCATGCAAAAATGCATTGTGCACATCAAGTTGTCTGACTGGCCATTTATGAGTGACTGTAAGGCTGAGAACCAAGCGGATAGTGCTATGCTTGACCACTGGACTAAATGTCTCACTATAGTCGACACCTTACTTCTGATGAAAACCATTGGCTACAAGTCTTGCTTAGAGAAGTTTGCCCAAATCTTTCATAGAGAAAAGAGTACTCAAATGACAAATGAGATGAGAAACTTGGACTGGATCATTGCCGGTGATCAAAATATCAACAATGTAAATAAGTAAAATTAAGTGGACACCTTGATGGTTGTAGACAAAAAGGGAATAATCACACTTAGACTCTTGAAAGCCAAGTTGTAAGAGATAATCAGAGAACATATCAAACCAAGCCCATGGTGCTTGCTTCAAACCATATAGACTTCTTTGCAATCGACATACATGATTAGGAAATTGCGGATCAACAAACCCAGCTGGTTGTTCCATGTAAACCTCCTCACTTAAATAACCATGCAAAAATACATTGTGCACATCAAGTTGTCTGATTGGCCATTTATTAGTGACTGCAAGATTGAGAACCAAGCGGATAGTGCTATGCTTGACCATAGGACTAAATGTCTCACTATAGTCGACTTACTTATGATGAAAACCATTGGCGACAAGTCTTGCTTTATAGCGTTCTATGGACCCATCTGCTCTCCTCTTAATTTTAAAAACACATTTATTTGGCAGCAGGTTCATATTGTATCGAAAAGGAACGAGTTGCCATGTGCCATTGCGCTGTAAGGCATTGAGTTCATGTGCCATTGCTTGTCTCCATTCCTCTTGCTTCACAGCCTGGCTATAACAAGTGGGTTCTAGAAATTTAGTATCAACAATAAAATTCAATGCACATTTAGGATTGAGTTTTTGAACTCCCAACCATGACCTAGTCACAATAGGATGTGTGGGAACATTGGACAACCTTGAAACTTCGGTGGAGGATACATCAGGTTCAGCCGGTGCATGATCAATGTGTTGCACTAATTCTTGTTATGTTGAAGGCAAGGACAAGATAGGCATATGATTTGGAGGAGGTTTGTGAAACAATTTTTTCGAATGATGATAGATTGTGAAGTACTTTTGTAGGTAACCTGTTGATTAGATAGGTAGCTGTTTGACATGCTTCAAACCAATAAGAGGAAGGGATATGAGCATGAGAAAGCATGACAATGGCAGTTTCAACAAGATGGCGATGTTTTTGTTTTGCTAATCCATTTTGTTCAGGATGTTTAGGGTATGCCAAACATTGATGGATACCTTGATATTTGCCAAAAAATTTTGAAACTCAAGTTTGGTATATTCACCTCCTTCATCACATTGAAAAGTTTTGATCAAAGCATTTAACATATTCATAACTTGTTGCTTAAATTTAACAAACAAATCAAAAATCTCGAATTTGTGTTTCATAGGGAATATCTATGTGTAGTGGGAAAAATCATCAACAAAGAGCAAATAATATCAATAACCATTAACTGAAACAATATGTGAACTCCAAACATCGGAGTGTACAAGCTCCAATGGAGAAGAAGAAACCGAATTTGATTTTGAAAAAGGTAATTTTGTGCTTTTACCTGAAGGACAAGAATAACAAAATCCTACGTCAAAAGAGCCGGTAATCGACACTTTTTTATTAGAAACCAAATTCTTCATTATTGGACTAGCTGGATGGCCAAGACGAGAGTGCCATTTTTGAATTGTAACACGAGTTCCTACAAAAGCTTGAAAATGTTGATTGGAAAATCCACCGCCAGAATGAAATGGATACAATCCATTCTCACATCTCCTTTAGAAAAGCGTCTTCTGTGTCTTGAGGTCCTTAACAAAAAAGGAATAAGGAAAAATTAGGATGTAGCAATTGTTGTCGGAAGTGAAACGATGGATAGAAATTAAATTGGTGGGAGCAGAGGGACAATGTAAGACATCATTTAGGTGCTGGGAACAAGAATTAGTGTTAATAGTGCTTGACCCAAAATGAGAAATGGATAGTCCGGAATCATTACCTACACCTCCAACATTGTCATTACCAGTATATTCCTTAGGGTTGACAAGATTATGAAGTTCAGGAGTAACATGAGCATTTGCACCGATATCAAGAAGCCATGTGCATTATTCTGTCGAGTCATGGAAGTAGGAGAGGTGGCCACGGCAGTAAGACGTTTTGCTGGAATTCTACCTTCATACGCCAGGTTCATCCTTTGATAACAGTCCAAAGCCGAATGACTCGGCTTGCCACATATTTGATACACTAACCATGTGTTCATAGAGGAAGATGCTTCGCCAACTTGCTAATAGCTTCGCTGGTTGGTAAATGATCCACGAGCAGTACCACCTTGTGAATTTGGAACAGTCCCACGATTGGATGGAACACCACCACGTCCAGTTCCCGAGAACGGTCACCACCATGCCTTCGGTTAGCAGTAAATGTAGCTACGACATGAGCAGACTGAGTGAGAGAAGAAACATGATCAACCATTCTCCTTTCAGGAGTCAGCAGAAGAGACTCAAGTGTGGGATATGTAATGGGGGTATCACGGGCGTAAGCAGCACTCACCACCATTTCATACTCAGGGCCCGCACAAGTTGGTCATCAGGAACCTGTTGTCCAGCAAGCGCAAGGTTGTCAGCAATCATATTCATCTTGTCAAGATAATTCGAGACGGACAAGTCTCCTTTCATGGTGCGCATCAGCTCATTGCGAAAATGCAAAATCCTACTTTGTGATGTTGAGGCATATCGACGTTAGAGAGCCGGCTAAGTGGAGCAAGAAGTCTGATTCCATGAAACAATGGAGAGCACTGATTGGGATAAGGAGTTGTTGATCCAACTTAAGATAAGTTGGTCGTCCTGATTCCATGTTGTGTAGGCGGGATTGGCTGCTGTGCTACCAGGGAGATGCTTTAGAGGACATTCATGAGAGCCATCCACGAAGCCCATAATGTCTCGGCTTCTGAGAATGGGAAGAAATTATGCCAGCTAAAGAGAATAGTTGGTTCGATCCAACTTAATGGAGACAGCAGCAACCATGCCAGGAGTGAGGCTGTTCATGGAAGAAAGGGTAGGTGGAGCGGTGGTTGGGGTAGCAGAGGCATCAGTAAGCGTTATCCATGGGAAGGAAAATTTTGGGAGAGAAAAAAAAACTAAAGTTGTGTCGTAAGACAGGTGGCTCTTTCATGGTATCAGAGCAAGGCTTCACGTGTTGGGCCCAACGGCCACACGTACTCCCACGTCACCCAATATGTGTTGTTCACGTGTTAGGCTTGAAAGTTCGTCACACGTGTGGGGGCGTGTTGAGAGTATTTGTCCCACATTGAAACGTTAAGGGACCAAGCCTGGGTTTATAAGGAGTTGAGCTACTTCCCCCATTACCAATTGATTTTGGGGTGGAACCTCAACTTCCTTCACAAACAACAACGCACAACTATTCATTTACTTATCCTATTGTAATAACGCGTGTAAGAGGACTAAATATTAGGTCGTCTATTATGTAAATGATGAGTCCAAATCTTGTAGACAATAGTTATTGAAAGAAAGAAAGTAACATGACATACATAAAATTTGATGGAAATTTTACAATGAACCTTGAAGATCCACTTATGGTACGCATATCTATTCTTAATATAATTTTAGTTTTTTTTTGTTCGATCAGATTAATCCCTCTTTGATAGAAGGCTATAGAATGCAGAATTTAGCTTTTGCTATGGTTAAGGATGTACATATCCAAGGCATAACTTCGAAGCCCACATTGGCAATTACAAGAGCACGGGTGTGGCGGTGGACAACGTTGAGATCATGAGTTTGGTGGGGAGGGAATTATAATCCAAGAATCAACAAACGTTAACATCACCACTGTGTAACTATCCTAAATTGAAACACTGGGATCAACGTTGAAAAAATGACATGTGCTGCGCCGACGCCAATGGGTTTGCCAAGGGGGTGTCCTAGGCAAAACTGACATAGAGGGGCCGGTCATGGGAGTGACGGTGAGAAAATTTAGAGTACACAACTCTAATGTAGACTTGTTGGAGACAAAACAAGTAAACAATTTACTTGTATTAGACTCACAAAATAGTACAACAAGAAAACTCTCAAAGGAAAGACAAAATCTTACAAGCACTCTTTCTCACTTCACTCACACTTCTCACAAGGACTACTTAGATCTATAGCTTATTTCTCACTCTTCACTTCTTGATTGATTCAACAATGCATGGCTTCATGCCTATTTATAGTTGTTCTAGCCGACATAGCTCACCGCCTTGGCTATATAATATTAGCTACATAATTGTTTTACCTTCTAGACTATTCTTCTTCAAAATGGTTGCCGACTTTCTTTTATTCCAGTCCCATAATTGTGTTTTGCACTAGAAAACTCTACAATCTTCAACTGTTGTCTAATATCTCCCCTTTGTTAACCTACATTTCACTTCTAGAGTTGTGTAGAAATTTTTCCTTCAATACTTCTATGGGCTGGATACTTTATTTGGGCTGGGCTGGTGTTGATCTTTAACACACTGAGGTGCTATTATAGGATCCAGAGTTTGGTGGCTTCTAATGTTGATATAGTCGTCTATTATTTGATTTTTGCGGACATTGTTATGGACTATCTTGAGAACATCCCTATAATCTTAGTCCCAGAGCATTGCCAAGCAAAGCAGTGCCCCAAGCCAAATCCTCCTCCATAGTTAAGGTATCAAATGTGAGCTGCAAGAACATTAAGGGCACGTCCGTGCACCCTCATATCATTGTTCTTGAGTGCGGCACTGCGCTCGGAGCATGCAAGGACGCCAAGTTTATCCACGTGAAAATTACGGTTGAAGGATGACAGTTTCGAAGCTCAATTTACATGTAAAAACGTGAACCCTGCTGTGTCTGGCCAAGTCCTGCTCATTGCGTTTGCTTACTTCCCTTTTTTGGCTAAGAAAAACAAGGATAACAAACAGCCACGCACAAGTACATATACATTAAGGCAGATGTGCTACACCACGGCATATATCTGTACTATCTTAAGAATATCAGATATTTGGTTTCTTGCTTCCCAAATTCAGTTTTGTCATATTCTTTGTGAAGCCACTTTTGTTGAGAAAGTATGGCGTATGGGTGCATGTATATTTAGTTAAACAAAAGTTTGAAAAGATGCTTATTTCACACTGTATCCGAAACATACAAAAATTACTCCTATTTCACACACCAAGTATTCACTAATTATGTTATACTCTTTCCATCCCACACTACTCCAACCACCATTTATAAACAATTAAATTAGATCAATATCAAAATATAAATAATAGGGCAATTTTTATTCATATAAAATAATAGGTACATTATTACATATGTAAGTGAATCAAGAGTATTGACAAAAATTAGAATGCAAACTATTGTTGTAGGTATATTATAAATAACTAATAAAAATATAACCAATAAACATTATAATATGAAATAAATTATCATTGATCATTTGTTTAAGTAGATCATGATAGTTCAAATCTTGTAGACGAAAGTTATTGAAACAATTTGTTGGAGGTGAACAAAACTTTTTCTTATTCCTAGAATTTGCTGGAGGTCAACAAAATTTACCCCGTGAACGTAGTTTCTTGAAAGAAGCAAGACAGATGTTTCTTGTGTGAATAGTAGGAGCCAAAATTAGCAGAAATAACAACTAAAATTAGAGGAAATTGAATCCACATAAAGGAAAGTAAATAAATAAAAGACAGTCAGCACCTAAATAGGACTTCAGAGATTAGAAGTAGTCCACATAAATTTTGGTTCACAATTTTGCGGTGGTGAGTTTCCTTTTTGACACTATAAAATGCACCCTTTGAGACCGATCTTGAATCCAACACTATTGAGATTGTCAGAGGCTAAAACTTGAATCCAATACAAGTCTAAAACATGGGTTCAGAATTTATTCATGGAATTACGTGGTTTTTGTTCTTGGTAGCGATATGTGCCATCAAAGCCAAAGCTATCAGTGTTAATGTCGTTAAATTTGGAGCCAAGGGTGATGGCAAGACAGATGATACCAAGGTAACAAACAACTAATTACTCTCGATCATGATATTAGAACTCAGATTTTTCTCTTACAAAATGAACTTTATCGCGTCATTTTTCATCGAACAATCAAATACTATCACATCATTCGGTGAATAAAATTTAGTGTGCTATGTGATGTTTCTCATCAAACTAATGTTTTCTTGTTACGTGATTAAATTTTCAGGCTTTCACACAAGCATGGACACAAGCCTGCAGTGAGAGGCAAAATAACAAATATGTGATACCAAAAGGAAAATATATAGTTGGTCCAGTTGATTTTGCAGGGCCCTGCAAAGCAAAAACTATTCACTTTCAGGTTGACGGAACAGTGCAGTCTTCAAAGAAGCAGTCGGTAACTGGAGGTGCGCACCGTAATGCGTGGATTAGTTTCATGCAGGTTAACAACTTACTCATCTCAGGAGATGGCATTTTTGATGGCCAAGGATTTGAATACAATTGTGCTAAAGCTAAACAATGCGAACAACCGCCTCTAGTAAGCATCCCCATTCTCAATAATTTTGATTTTTGTTTGTTTGTTTATTCAACAACTATTCATCGTACATGAGTTTTGAACTCGCAACTTCTTCAAACAAAATGAAGACGGAAGTTATGATCTGTTCGATCGGGATTAATTAATGCTTCTTTGATTGAATGCAGAATTTAATTTTCTCTATGGTTATGGATTCACACATCCAAGGCATAACATCGAACAATAGTGTCGGCGGCCAGATTGGCATTTACCGTTCAAGAAACGTGACAGTGGATGATGTTTCCATCGGCACCCGAGGAGGGGAGGGAATCCTGATCGAAAAGTCAACAAACATTAACATCACCAATACAGACATCAAAATCCTTAGCGACAACTGTGTCACTATCCTAGATGGAAACACTGGGATCAACATCGAAAAAATGACCTGCTCACAAGGCAATGGCCTTGGTGTGAGTGTCCTAGGCAACACTGGCAAAGAGGAGCCGGTTAATGGAGTGACGGTGAGAAACTGTACCTTCTCACACACTGAGGGTGCAATTAGGATCCAGAGTTCGGCGGGTTCTACTGCTAATATAGCCATCTCTAATTTGGTTTTTGAGGACATTATTTTCGACTATCTTCAGAACATGGCTATAATCTTAGACCAGGAGCATTGCCCATCAAAACAGTGCCGAACGCCAAACCCCTCCAAAGTTAAGGTGTCAAATGTGAGCTTCAAGAACATTAAGGGCAACTCTGTGGACAATCGTATCGTTATTCTTGAGTGTGGCACTGCGCCCGGCGCATGTAAGGACATCAAGTTTAGTGACATGAGAGTTCTCGTCGTAGGGGATGACAGTTTGGAGACTAAATTTAGATGTAAAAACGTGAAGCCTGCTGTGTCTGGCAAAGTTGATCCTGCTGCTTGTAATACACAAGCCGTCGCCTGATATTAGTTCACGTACGCCATCTTGACATCCAAGATAGAGAAAGAGATAAAGAAAGATCAAAATGGTTTGTTAAATAGATATATAATATGGTATTCGCACTTAATTGAATGATGAGTGGTGTGAATCACATCAGCAACAGAATATTGCTGCTTTTTGTAATAAATTTTGGCTTTAAATATCGTTTGTTCAGACTAATCATGTACTAGTATTCGTCGGGAACAAAAATTAGCTCAAGGTGATTATTATCTGGATTTTAATTGCATTTGCGTGTTTATATGAAACTTGAACATTAAATCAAGGTAATATAGCATGAAAAATTAGCACAAGCTGATCTGATCCGCTTTTCAGAAATCATTCCAATTCAAATTCAAACCAGAGTCACTTTTATTGCAGATACCTTAACTACAATCATTCCAATTCAAATCTGAACCCCCACAAAATGAAATTGAGTACATCATACTTACATATTTATTTGTGGTACCACCAAACAGGGAGATGCATGAATATGAATGAGCTAGACTTTGGTCATTGTTCTCAAGTAAATTGAAGACCAGAAATTCGAGCACCAAAAGGCCACACTCTGCTTACGCCAAAATCCAAATTAGACAATGATTTTTTGTAGTTTGAGCTGCTTATATTTCTGAACTAACATAATTTGCCACCATCATATTCGTAGACTTGCTGTGTGCTCCCCAATCCACTCCCAACCAAATTGTTTTTCACAACCATATTGCCCTCAGCACTCTGCAGATTTGATTTCTGAGAGAGCTGTTTGAGAATCCCAAACCAGACTTCTTCTCAATAAATCCCAAGTCCACACTTGTAATCAATAAATAAGTTCCATTTCCTCGTTTTAAGAAGTCAGTGTACAAATAAAATGGAAATGTTTTGTGTGATGCCAGTGAGTGAACATAGGAGGATGGCGGCTTAATATGAACTGAGTCATTGAAAATGATCTTCTGGTTGACTACCTGCATATTACCATCTTGTGGCTCTCCCCAGTTTCAAAAGCTACTATGTTTCAGAAGCTTTCCTTCAGTTTTTGAGCTCTGTTTGTCCAACCAAGGATGCAAATTTGCATCAATGTACCAAACATTTGTAACATTAAACCCAAACTTGTGGCTCTCCCCATCTAATATCTTCCCTAAAAATGGTGTAATTTCAATATCATAAGTCGGAAGATCGTATGAGCCAATTGCAGTAATGGGTCTCCACAAAAGAGGATTGATCCCTCCAGTGAAAATCACAGTAAAGGGCCAGACTGCACCAACAACCTCACCATCTAGACTGACCACAACCTCCCTAAAAGGCCCATTTCCAGGTGTACCGCTAAGGTTGTTTGCAGCTATGTACTCATTAGGAAGATTTGAATACCAAACTTCATCATTCTCATGAAGTGAAGCATACACCTCCAACACAGCCCTATAAGCATTCTGTGGAATCTTGAACTCCTTCAACTCCGTATCAGTTGAATTCTGAACTTCAAACCACAACCCATCATTCAAAGGCAGATTTCTCGAAATGGGTAAAATCAAATCAGCCCAAGAATGGTACCCAGATGCCAAATTATCCAACTTTTGCTCAAAAGAACTCAATTTATCTTCAGCAGGGTAAAAATGAATGCTATTCACATGATAAATCCCAGTGTAGGTTTTATCTATCAAATTCCCAAGATAAACAGCAAGTGTTTGATTACTCTTAAGCAGTGAATAGTACCTTGTGATGTCCTTCTCGACAGTCCAAACAATCCCATCAGGCCTCCGTTCTGCTGTGCAGCTCCTGAGAATCTCAACCCCACCAAGCCAAACCCCGAAAATGCGGTCAAATTGCCTTCCTCTGCAGGTAGCTTTCCATTCAAGGACAATTGTGGAGAAAGTTTGAGATGGGCAATGGGAAGGAGGGGTGTAGTTTGCAAAGGCTGGAGCTTGGCCGTAGGTGTAGGCAAAGTCATGCTGGAGAATGAGCTGGGAACAAGGCTCGGTTTTTGGTGCTTCAATGGGTTTGGTTACTTCAAAAAAATTAATGAGATCCCACGGCTGGTAGGATTTTAACTCATTCTAGCAATTTTTTATTTTCTTTCAATTTCGGTATTGAGTTTTCTGTGTTCATTGAGAAAAACTAATAATGTCACGTAGAAGTATTATCAAACATGTCATATTATTATTAGTTAGGATGAATAGTAAAATAGTGTTATACTCGTTTCTTAAAATTTTTCTTGTGTTTATGGTATTTTTCTGTATATATAATATATAAAAATGGGGCTATTTTTGTTGTTCCTTTTGCTAGCCCAGCCCAATTCAAACCAACACGCTAGCAGTTGATGGAGATTTTAGAATAAAAACTCAAGATGCCCAAGCTGAAATTGAAGCTTTTAATTAGCAAGGATGTCAACGACATTTGTTCTCCATAACTGGTGCACAAATACTAATATAGCCGTATGTAATTGGCAATGGGGGAAGTAGCTCAACTCCTTATAAACCCAGGCTTGGTCCCTTAACGTTTCAATGTGGGACAAATACTCTCAACACGGCCCCGCACTTGTGGCGAACTTTCAAGCCTAACACATGGACAACACATCCTGGGTGACATGGGAGCATGTGTGGTTGTTTGGCCCAACACGTGAAGGCTTGCTCTGATACCATGTTAGATTTACGTTCATTCAAGATAGTAGGTTTGGTTGAAAGATCCATCAGTGTGATAGAGAGTTGTATTTATAAACAAATTACAAGAGCTTAGTTACATAGATAAGATAGGACTCCTTCTTGATAAGGCAATCCTTGTATCAGAATTTAAAATAAAAATACAACATACTTTCAAACTTTTAAACGTACAAACAATATCATGAGTTTGAATTCAAATCAGAGGATAGCCTTTGACTAACATCCCCCTGAGCTTACAGCATGAGACACAACTGGAAGCTTGGACACTAACAATTTGAAATGAGCAGAGGACAAGCTTTTAGGAAACAAGTTAGCCAACTAGTCTAGAGAACAAATAAAATTAACAGCAAGCTCACCTCGAATGACCTTTTCCCTAACATAATGATAGTCCACCTCAAGATGTTTGGTTCGATAGTGAAACACATGATTGGAAGCAAGAGCAATCGAGGACATGTTATCGCACCAAATAGTGGGTCTGGATAAGGGCAACTGCAAATCATGAAACAACGAGTGAAGCCATGACAATTTAGCAGGTATACGCCAGTGACGGTACTCAGCCTCTGTGCTTGATCGGGATACTGTTCTTCTGCCTTTTAGAGCTCCATGACACCAAATTGGCACCAACATAAACACAATATCCACCGGTTGAGTGTTGAGAATCCGGATCACCGACATAGTTTGCATCCGAGAAAGTATTAACTTGCAAACTGCCGGGCTTGTAAACAATACCATAATCATAAGAAGATTTAAGATAACGCAGGATGCGCTCGCTGCTAGCCAATGAAGAGACTTCGAAGAATGCATAAATTGGCAAACTTGGTTTACAACATAAGATAAATATGGGTGAGTGATTGTTAGATACTGCAAGGCACCCACAATGCTTCTATAGGTCTCAATGTCTCGGCTTCTGAGAATTGGAAGAAATTATGCATGCCAAAGAGAATAGTTGGTTCGATCCAACTTAGTGGAGACAGCAGCAACCATGGCAGGAGTGAGGCTGTTCATGGAAGAAAAGGTAGGTGGAGTGGTAGTTGTGGTAGTAGAGGCATCATTAGCGTTAGCCATGGGAAGGAAATTTTGGGAGAGAAAAAAAAACTAAAGTTGTGTCGTATGACAAGTGGCTCTTTCATGGTATTAGAGCAAGGCTTCACGTGTTAAGCCCAACGGCCACACCTGCTCCCACATCACCCAATATGTGTTGTTCACGTGTTAGGCTTGAAAGTTCGCCACACGTGTAGGGGTGTGTTGAGAGTATTTGTCCCACATTGAAACGTTAAGGGACCAAGCCTGGGTTTATAAGGAGTTGAGCTACTTCCCCCATTACCAATTGATTTTGGGGTGGAACCTCAACTTCCTTCACAAATTGTTGGAGTTGGCTCGACTAAACGAAGGAAAGAAGGAAGCAGCCCAGCATGCAGGCACTCGAGCGGCCGAAGGAAAATTCGATAGGTGCTCGAGCGGGTCGCGATTTCCTGTTTTAAAACGGGTCGGTTTTTTGGCCTATTTTTGGGAGATTTTTTAGTTTCCTATTCCTTGCATGATTGTGCTAAAGGCCTATACATATAAATAGGTACTTTAGACTAGGGTTGAGTAGAGATTTAAGATATACAAACCTAGGGTGAGAGAAAAAAAGATCTAGAGAGAGAGAGAGAGAGAGAGTGAGAGAGAGAGAGATCAAATGGAGTTCTTTATTGTAACCAAAGGAGGGGACATAGGCACGATGCCGAACCTCTATAAATTCTTGTGTGTGTTTACTCTTGTGGTTTCATGTGCAATTTATCTTTGCGTATCTTGTGTTGTGATTGTTGTGTAATCCATCAACGACAAGGTCTTCGAAGTGTTTTCCCACAACAAGTGATATCAGAGTCGCGGTTGCGGCGGGAGTTGGTTTATGCCCAAGTGCTTTGATAACTTTAAGAATGGCGGTGTGTTGAGGATGGCAGGCGACAAGGATGAAGAATGTTCCGGTACTAAGTCACAACGGGTATCAAGCACAAAGGTGGAGTTAAAGCCGCTCACCGGCAAGGAGAACTGCACGCTTTAGCAAAGAAGAATGAAGCATGTTATTAAGCAGCAGGGTCTCAGCAAAGTTTTGGAAGGCAAGGAAAAGAAACCGGTAGCCATTACAGATGCAGAGTGGGATGACCTAGACGAGCTTGCTAAAGGATCCATTGAACAACATCTAACCGATGAGGTGTTGTGTAATGTGATGGAAGACACCGCAAAGCAAACATGGGAAAAGCTAGAAGAGATGTTTGCATCAAAATCATTGTCCAACAAGTTTTTCTTGAAGGACGAGCTTCAATCTCTTAAGATGGAGGAGGGCGCAAGCATGATGGAGAACGTGAGCGCATTTAATATGTGTATTGCTGACTTGCAGAGAATGGATGAGGTTTATAAGTCGGAAGACAAGGCCGTGATTTTGTTGACATCTCTGCCACCGTTTTATAAACACTTTCGCACGACACTTATGTTTGGGAAGGGAACCTTGAAGAATGAAGAGGTAATGAAAGACATCATGATGCATGATAGAATGGTTCAACGTTCTAGTGGAGTCTCTCAAGGTGAAGGTCTTGTGGTCAAGTCCGGAGAGAGAGGTAGATCGAGCAAGCGTGAGGGCCAGAAGAGCAATAAGGGAAGGTCAAAATCTAATGTGAAAGATGGTTTTTTCGAGTGTGGGTCAAAGGATCATTGGAAGAAGAATTGCCCTACATGGCGAGAGAAGAGAAACAAAGGGAAGAAGCCGGATGAAGCCAGGGTCGCGGAAGAGAGGGACGATGAGCTTTTACTTACTAATAACATTGTTAATACTGATGCACTTGCTATTACTTCCAGGGTTTTTGCTTCTGATCCGATTTTGGATTCCGGGTACTCGTATCACATGTGTTCAAACAAGTCTTGGTTTGACACATATGAGACAGACAATGGCAACGAAGTTATGATGGGGGACGACTCAGTTTGTAGAGTCAAAGGAACAGGTACAATCAAGGTGAAGATGCATGACGACGTGGTTAGAACATTGGGTATGGTTAGGTACATACCTAAGCTGAAGAAGAATCTCATCTCCTTGGGTACTTTTGACAAGAATGGTTATTCATACAAGTGTATGGGAGGAAAACTCATAGTTTCGAAGGGTTCACTCGTGATTATGAAAGGGGAGATTCAACCTAAATGCCTGTATCAACTATGTGGTACAACAGTGACCGGTGGAGTAGTTATATCTACCAAGAACTCAGAAGATGATACTTAGCTTTGGAATTTGAGGCTAGGGCACATGAGTGAGCGAGCCATGCAAGAGTTGCACAAATGGAAGCTTCTAAATGGCGTGCACAATTGCAAACTTGAGTTTTGCAAGTATTGTACCATGGGGAAGCAGTCAAAAGTGACATTCAAGCTGCAAGACAAGGAAAAAGAGGAGCACGGGAGTGCTTGACTATATTCACTCGGATGTGTGAGGGCCCGCGCCAGTTAAGTTATTGGGTGGAGCTCGCTACTATGTTACTTTCTTGGATGATTTTTCTATGAAGGTTTGGGTCTATTTCATGAAGGAGAAATCTGAGGTCTTCACAAAATTCAAGGTGTGGAAGGCAGAAATAGAGAACCTGACATGAAGGAAGATCAAGGTTCTTATGAGTGACAATGGGGGGGAATATAAAGATAGCAAATTTTTGGAGTTTTGTAAAAACGAAGGTATCAAGAGGCATTTTACCGTGAAGAAGACGCCCAACAGAATGGAGTTGCAGAGAGGATGAACAGAACTCTCATGGAGCGTGAGAGGTGCATGAGGATTCATGTAGGCTTGCCCGAGGCATTTTGGGCGAAGGCGGTTAACCGCACTTTCTATTTGGTTAACTGGTCACCATCAAAGTATCTTGATTTCAAGTGTGCGGAAGAGGTATGGTTTAACAAGTCTATTGAGTATTCTATTTTGAAAGTATTTGGATGCAGTGCCTATGCTATTATACCTAGTAATGAGAGAACCAAGTTGAAGTCAAAGTCTCTTGAATGCATATTCCTTGGGTTTGAGAGTGGTGTGAAGGGTTTCAAGTTATGGGATCCAGTGAACCGGAAGAAGATACTCAGGAGAGACGTCGTCTTTGACGAGAAGACTATGCCTATGATTAAAGTCAAGAAACCAGAGGTGAAGGAGAATGTTGTTGGGAGAAACAACCGTTCCAGAATCATCTAGTAGAGTGTTCGTGGGTTCTCCGAGTTTGCAGCCAATTGGAGACGTCCATGAAGCAGTGGAGTCCGACACTAAGGAGGAGGAATTTGGGCACATACTCAAGATGAAGAAGAAGAAAATGCTCAAGATGAGGTGGAGTCGCCATCCATAGCAAGGTCCATGCCCAAGAGAACCATCAAACCTCCTCAACAGTTTGGGGGGAGACGGACGCAGTTCACTATGCTCTAAACATAAGTGAAGGAGACCCAACTACGTTCCAAGAAGCAGTTGAGAGTGCGGAGCGGGAAAGTTGGACGAGTGCTATGATGGATGAGATGGAATCTCTATACCGGAACTCCGTTTGGGAGTTGGTCCCTAAACCCAAAGACAGAAAGGTGATTGGCTGCAAGTGGGTGTTTAGGAAGAAGGAAGGAATATGTGAGAAGGAACCAACTAGATTCAAAGCTCTCGTCTAATGGCTAATGGATACTTACAAAAGGAAGGAATTGTTTATGATGAGATCTTTTCCCCAGTTGTAAAGCATACTTCTATACGGTTATTGCTCTCCATAGTGGCACAGTGGGACATAAAGGTGGAGCAAATGGATGTGAAGACAGCTTTTCTCCATGGAGACTTATAGGAAGATATCTACATGATTCAACCTCAAGGGTTTGTTGAAGCAAGTAATGGAAATCTGGTTTGCAGGTTGAAAAAGTCTTTGTATGTGTCTGCGCAAATCTCACAGCCTAGAGTTCCGTGCCGAAGGGATATGGGTAGTCCAATCGACATTTGGGATCGTGAAGCATGGTTGTGTGACCCCATGAATCCCGGTGAATCTTGGCCGCCGCCTGTTGCATTCCTAAAAGGACACCAATTAAAAATACCCGCAAGTGCACAAATCTAATGAAGTATAGATTATGTAAGTACATGTTCATCCCACGAAGAACTTGTCGGCTTCCTATAAGTTCTAGTTTGAGTATGTAAAGAACACTTAATTGACACACCACAAATGCACAAATACAAAATGGAAACTAAAAATAAGTAAAGAAGTGTAAAAAAAATGAAACAACACAAGAAAACTAAAGAAAAACACAAACAGCATTTTCGATCACCATTTTATCACTACTTTATCACCTGTGACAGTGCTAAAATAGTGCGTGAACAGTGTCTGGCGACCGGTCGTCAGGTAAACGCGACCGGTCGTTTTTGGGCAGAGTCGAAACTCAAATTTTGATGTGATGAGCGACCAGTCGTCAGGTAAAAGCGACCGGTCGTTTTCTCTTCTTTCAGTTTCGAACCTCTGTCCAGTTTTTGACCTATAACTTTCCAACTGTTTGTCCAAAATTCACGTTCTTTATATGGTTGGATTCAGCACAGAAAATTCAAGAACACAACTCAAACCAAAAGTCCAAAACAATTACGGAAACAAACAAAATTCAGTAAACAAGACACACAATGTGTCAAACACACAACTCACACACACATTGGGGGGGGGGGGGTTTGATTTGTTTCAAGTGACCTAATTCTATTGCATGAAAGTAAATGGACTTTGAATTTAAATGAGAATGGCAGAGATGAATTATCAAACTATGAAATTAAAATGTAACAAACACTAGGGTTTCGGAATCCACCCTAAACAATTCTACCCAAGTTCATGAATACTCAAGTGATGAACTCTAGACGTGTTGATGAAGATGTTCGCAATCAAGACCAGTATGAGTGGCTCAAGACGCATTGATTCTCTCTATATGTAAAGTGCAGTACTAGTACTACAATACTTGTGCCTTCCCTATAATCGAATCTAGGTGTGCTTAGTACTTTGATTCAATTACAAGAAAAACCCATTAAGTTCAAAGAGAATATGAACATCACAAGAATCCTAATAGCATGGTGTTTACATTAGGTATTCAAGAAACGAATTCACATGGATGATTCTTACTTCATCCATTTATTGCTTAGGATAACATGAAGATACACAATCCCAACAATCTCAAGAAGCATGCATTCAAAGATGATCAATCAAAGAAGAACACACATCAAGGATAGATTAATTTGGTAAATTGGAATTCATCAACAATATCTAGAAATTCATACACTCAAGCATCAAAACAATAAGGTGATCATGTTTAGGGCTTCAACCTAAGCCCTAGCTATGGAGTTTAGTTGCTCATACTTATTCCAAATACAAACTCAAAATAAAATTAGAAAGAGTTTACAGATTTTGAGAAAATGATGAAAGCTTCAAGGTCATTAATGGTGGAAGCTTTCTTCTCCACTCTGCTTGGTTGCACCTTGGCTTTCTCCTAGCTCCAAGCTCTCCAAAATCTGCTCCCAATGTGTAGAATGGTAGAATGAATTCATTTCCCACGTTCAAAACCGCTCCCACTTTAGATTGCAATTAACTTTTCATTGCCCATCAATTTCCAGCTCACAAATGTAATAAAAAAACTCATACTTTAGTTAAAGCCTTTGCCCTTGTCCCCTTTGCCATGATGAAGCCTTGTCTTCCTAAAGATGCCAATTGCTTCAGAAAATATCTCATTTACAAAGGTAATTTCTTGTTACCAAGAGTTATGGTAATAAGAAGAATCAAGATGATACAAAGGAGGTAAAAGCTGGCCAATTTCGGATTTCCAGAGCTGTGGTAACATGCTGGATTGGTTGGATAGGCAATACTTGTCCAATGGAGCTCAAATTTGGGTATGTTGTAGTTAACATCCATTGGAATAAGTCTCATGAAGATCTTCACCTCATCCGAGCACCAGAGCATGTTGATCCCAGGCCAAGAAGTTGACCTACGAAAATGAACAAAAACAGAATTTATAACCAATAATGCACTTTTAGCTCATTTTCATTCCAACTAAGGTAAAATCTAAGAAAACACAAAAAGGAAGTAAAAAGCTATAAAATGTCAAGAACTAACTCAAAATAGTGGGTGAATAACATGAAAAATCATGTGTAAAAATGAACCGAACACCGCCCTAATCGTGGGTTCTGCACTTCTGGCCGTGGAGACGCATTTATTGCTCTGATGGCTGTTCACCTAATCTCTCAAGCTGCAAAGAGCTTTGTGAGAACGTTGGCGTCTAATCACTCTGATCCATGTCGCCAAATCCTGACTTCAGTCACTTCCCACCTTCCCTCGTGCATTAAATGTTTATTCGTGGTCAGTGGGTTTGCTGCAATAAACAGAGGCATTGCTTCATTAAATGAAGCGTGGGACCCTGATATCACGTGATGATCTGACTTTAGCATTTTTGACCATGACTTTGCTCGGCCTCGGCCTCGGCCTATGATCGTGGTCGAGATGATCATGCCTTAGCATTTTTCCTTAGTTTTCAGGAAGGCTAAACATCTTGGCGAAACGCCGCGCTTTGGCTTCTCGAGAAAGTGACAAGGCCGAGACAAGAGGCTCCTTCGGCCAATCCGTGGCCGTGATTTATTAGGCACAAACAGTATGGGCTCAAGCAATCTCCAAGACAGTGGTACAAGCGCTTTGACACCTATATGCTGCAGATTAGGTATAGAAGATGTGAATCGGATTGCTGTGTGTATTCTCATGTGTTCAAGGATGGGAAGATCATTCTGTTACTACTTTATGTGGATGATATGCTGATTACGTGTCAAGATGTGTTAAAGGTTCAAGAGTTGAAGATCCAACTTGGGAAGGAGTTTGACATGAAGAATCTTGGACCCGCACAAAAGATCCTAAGAATGAAAATAAGGAGAGATCGAGATGAGGGCAAGTTGTGGCTGTCACAAAGCAAGTACATAGCTAAAGTACTTGAAAGATTCAATATGTTGGATTGCAAGCCCGTGTCTACTCCTTTGGCGGAGCACTTTAGGCTAAGTGTCCAAGAGAGTCTTTCTAGTGACAAAGAGAAGGATGAGATGAGTAAGGTTCCGTATGCAAGCACAGGAGGGTTTCTCATGTACGCAATGGTTTGCACACGCCCCGACTTGGCTCAAGCTATGAGTGTAGTTTTAAGATACATGGAAAATCCGGGCAAACAACACTGGAATGCGGTGAAGTGGATTTTCAGGTATTTGAAGGGCACCAAGAGGTTTGGGATTTTGTTTGAAGGACAACAAAGAAAGGCATATGTGTTGGGATATGTGGATCCAGATTATACGGGAGACTTAGACAAGAGAAGGTCCACCACATGGTATGTTTTCGTTTGTGGTGGAGGACAGATTAGCTGGAGAGCGGTGCTATAATCAGTCACTGCATTGTCTACTATTGAAGCGGAGTATATGATGCTAACGGAGGCTTCTAAGGAAGCATTATGGTTGCAAAGATTGGCACAAGAGTTCGGGATAGCTTAAGACCTGGTGGTGATTAAGTGTGACAGTTAGAGTGCTATATGTTTGGCCAAGAACCAAGTGTATCATGGAAGATCCAAACATATTCATGTATGGTACCACCGGATAAGGGATTGGGTGAACGATGGGGACATTGCGATAGAGAAGGTTTATATAGATGAGAACGCTTCAGATTGCTTGACCAAGAAAGTTACAACTGAGAAGTTCAGACATTGTTTGAGCTTGCTCAATCTTGTTACATGCTGAAGATTGAGGTGGAGCTATTGGGAGTTACTACAACGATTTCCAAGAGGTTTGAAGATGTTCTAGGGATCAATGGTTTTCACAAAGGTGTTTAGGCTCGCCAAGGTGGAGATTGTTGGAGTTGGCTCGACTAAACAAAGGAAAGAAGGAAGTAGCCCAGCATGCAAGCTCTCGAGTGGCAGAAGGAAAATTCGACAGGTGCTCAAGCGGGTCGCGATTTTCTGTTTTAAAACAGGTTCGTTTTTTGGCCTAGTTTTGGGAGGTTTTTTAGTTTCCTATTCCTTGTATGATTGTTCTAAAGGCCTATACATATATAAATAGGTACTTTAGACTAGGGTTGAGTAGAGATTCAAGATATACAAACCCAGGGTGAGAGAAAAAGAGATCTAGAGAGAGAGAGAGAGAGAGAGATAAAAGGGAGTTCTTTATTGTAACCAAAGGGATTTTTCTCATACTAGTGAATTTTCTCAGGGATCACCGGAGGGGAGGTAGGCATGACGCCGAACTTCTATAAATTCTTGTGTGTTCTTGTGCGTGTTTACTCTGGGGGTTTCGTGTGCAATTTATCCTTGCGTAGCTTGTGTTGTGATTGTTGCGTAGTCCATCAACGACAAGGTCTTGGAAGTGTTTTCGCACAACACAAACAACCACGCACAACTATTTATTTACTTATCATGTTGTAATAACACGTGTAAGAGGACTAAATATTAGGTCGTCTACTATGTAAATGATGAGTCCAAATCTTGTAGACAATAGTTATTGAAAGAAAGAAAGTAACATGACATACATAGAATTTGATGGAAATTTTACAACTGAACTTGAAGATCCACTTATGGTACGCATTTCTATTCTGAATATAATTTCAATTTTTTTTGTTCTATCCAAATTAATCCATCTTTGATAGAAGGCTATAGAATGCAGAATTTAGCTTTTGCTATGGTTAAGGATGTACATATCCAAGGCATAACTTCGAAGCCCACATTGGCAATTACAAGAGCACGGATGTGACGGTGGACGACGTTGAGATCATGAGTTTGGTGGGGAGGGAATTATAATCCAAGAATCAACAAACGTTAACGTCACCAATGTTGACATCATAGTCGTGTCGTGAACAACAACTGTGTAACTATCCTAAATTGAAACACCGGGATCAACGTTGAAAAAATGACATGTGTTGCGCTGCGGCAATGGGTTTGGCATGGGGTGTCCTAGGAAAAACTGACATAGAGGGGCCAGTCATGGGAGTGATGGTGAGAAACTGTATCTTCTCACACTGTGTTGAGAAAATTTAGAGTACACAACTCTAATGTAGACTTGTTGGAGACAAAACAAGTAAACAATTTACTTGTGTTAGACTCACTAAATAGTACAACAAGAAAACTCTCAAAGGAAAGATAAAATCTTACAAGCACTCTTTCTCACTTCACTCACACTTCTCACAAGGACTGCTTAGCTCTATAGCTTATTTCTCACTCTTCACTTCTTGATTGATTCAACAATGCATGGCTTCATGCATATTTATAGTTGTTCTAGCCGACATAGCTCACCGCCTTGGCTATATAATATTAGCTACATAATTGTTTTACCTTCTAGACTATTCTTCTTCAAAATGGTTGCCGACTTTCTTTTATTCCAGTCCCATAATTGTGTTTTGCACTAGAAAACTCTAATGTTTTGCACTATTCTTCTTCAAAATGGTTGCCGACTTTCAAAATGGTTGCCGACTTTCTTTGATTCCTCATGTTTACATCGCCTTACTGTTGTGCTGAGGATTAGTTTGGTCTCCTTAGCTAATTTGAGAATTATATATGTGCTGTGGTGAAAATGTGCAGGACATTTTAGTAATCAAATTAATTTGGATTCTGATTCATGAAAATTAGTAAACAATAACATTGGGAATCAACCCCATTCCTTTGCTAATTCCATATGTTTAGTAAACAGCTTAATGGGAATGATTCTTCCCATACCGATTCAGTAGTTCCCCCAATTCCTAAATTCTCTAATTCCTTACTTTCTCCATTACTGATACGTAAACATGCCCTACAATCTTCAACTGTCTAATATCTCCCTTTTGTTAACCTACATTTCACTTCTAGAGTTGTGTAGAAATTTTCCCTTCAATACTTCTATGGGCTGGATACTTTATTTGGGCTAGGCTGGTGTTGATCTTTAACACACTGAGCTGCTATTATAGGATCCAGAGTTTGGTGGCTTCTAATGTTGATATAGTCGTCTATTATTTGATTTTTGCGGACATTGTTATGGACTATCTTGAGAACATCCCTATAATCTTAGACCCAGAGCATTGCCAAGCAAAGCAGTGCCCCAAGCCAAATCCTCCTCCATAGTTAAGGTATCAAATGTGAGCTGCAAGAACATTAAGGGCACGTCCGTGCACCCTCATATCATCGTTCTTGAGTGCGGCACTGCGCTCGGAGCATGCAAGGACGCCAAGTTTATCCACATGAAAATTACTGTCGAAGGACGACAGTTTCGAAGCTCAATTTACATGTAAAAACGTGAACCCTGCTGTGTCTGGCCAAGTCCTGCTCCTTGTCCTGCTCATTGCATTTGCTTACTTCCCTTTTTTGGCTAAGAAAAACAAGGATAACAAACAGCCACGCACAAGTACATATACATTAAGAATATCAGATATTTGGTTTCTTGCTTCTCCCAAATTCAGTTTTGTCATATTCTTTGTGAAGCCACTTTTGTTGAGAAAGTATGGCGTATGGGTGCATGTATATTTAGTTAAACAAAAGTTTGAAAAGATGCTTATTTCACCCACGAGTATCCAAAACATACAAAAATTACTCCTATTTCACACACCAAGTATTCACTAATTATGTCATACTCTTTCCATCCCACACTACTCCAACCACCATTTATAAACAATTAAATTAGATCAATATCAAAATATGTGTGTAGTGACGCGAACAGAAATAATAGGGCAATTTTTATTCATATAAAATAATAGGTACATTATTGTATATGTAAGTGCATCAAGAGTATTGACAAAAATTAGAATGCAAACTATTGTTGTAGGTATATTATAAATAACTAATAAAAAAATAACCAATAAACATTATAATATGAAATAAATTATCATTGATCATTTGGTCTACTAACACACGGTCTCTATTTTGTTTAAGTAAATTATGAGTTTAAATCTTATAGATGATAGTTATTGAAACAATTTGTTGGAGGTGAACAAAACTTTTTCTTATTCATAGAATTTGCCGGAGGTCAACAAAATTTACCCCGTGAACGTAGTTTCTTGAAAGATGGAAGACAGATGTTTCTTGTGCGAATAGTAGGAGCCTAACTTAGCAGAAATAACAACTAAAATTAGAGGAAATTGAATCCACATAAAGGAAAGTAAATAAATAAAAGACAGTCAGCACCTAAATAGGACTTCAGAGATTAGAAGTAGTCCACATAAATTTTGGTTCACAATTTTGCGGTGGTGAGTTTCCTTTTTGACACTATAAAATGCACCCTTTGAGACCGATCTTGAATCCAACACTATTGAGATTGTCAGAGGCTAAAACTTGAATCCAATACAAGTCTAAAACATGGGTTCAGAATTTATTCATGGAATTACGTGGTTTTTGTTCTTGGTAGCGATATGTGCCATCAAAGCCAAAGCTATCAGTGTTAATGTCGTTAAATTTGGAGCCAAGGGTGATGGCAAGACAGATGATACCAAGGTAACAAACAACTAATTACTCTCGATCATGATATTAGAACTCAGATTTTTCTCTAAGAAAATGAACTTTATCGCGTCATTTTTCATCGAACAATCAAATACTATCGCATCATTTTCGGTGAATAAAATTTAGTGTGCTATGTGATGTTTCTCATCAAACTAATGTTTTCTTGTTACGTGATTAAATTTTCAGGCTTTCACACAAGCATGGACACAAGCCTGCAGTGAGAGGCAAAATAACAAATATGTGATACCAAAAGGAAAATATATAGTTGGTCCAGTTGATTTTGCAGGGCCCTGCAAAGCAAAAACTATTCACTTTCAGGTTGACGGAACAGTGCAGTCTTCAAAAAAGCAGTCGGTAACTGGAGGTGCGCACCGTAATGCGTGGATTAGTTTCACGCAGGTTAACAACTTGCTCATCTCAGGAGATGGCATTTTTTATGGCCAAGGATTTGAATACAATTGTGCTAAAGCTAAACAATGCGAACAACCGCCTCTAGTACGCATCCCCATTCTCAATAATTTTGATTTTTGTTTGTTTGTTTATTCAACAACTATTCATCGTACATGAGTTTTGAACTCGCAACTTCTTCAAACAAAATGAAGACGGAAGTTATGATCTGTTCGATCGGGATTAATTAATGCTTCTTTGATTGAATGCAGAATTTAATTTTCTCTATGGTTATGGATTCACACATCCAAGGCATAACATCGAACAATAGTGTCGGCGGCCAGATTGGCATTTACCGTTCAAGAAACGTGACAGTGGATGATGTTTCCATCGGCACCCGAGGGGGGAGGGAATCCTTATCGAAAAGTCAACAAACATTAACATCACCAATACAGACATCAAAATCCTTAGCGACAACTGTGTCACTATCCTAGATGGAAACACTGGGATCAACATCGAAAAAATGACCTGCTCACAAGGCAATGGCCTTGGTGTGAGTGTCCTAGGCAACACTGGCAAAGAGGAGCCGGTAATGGAGTGACGGTGAGAAACTGTACCTTCTCACACACTGAGGGTGCAATTAGGATCCAGAGTTCGGCGGGTTCTACTGCTAATATAGCCATCTCTAATTTGGTTTTTGAGGACATTATTTTCGACTATCTTCAGAACATGGCTATAATCTTAGACCAGGAGCATTGCCCATCAAGACAGTGCCGAACGCCAAACCCCTCCAAAGTTAAGGTGTCAAATGTGAGCTTCAAGAACATTAAGGGCAACTCCGTGGACAATCGTATCGTTATTCTTGAGTGTGGCACTGCGCCCGGCGCATGTAAGGACATCAATTTTAGTGACATGAGAGTTCTCGTCGTAGGGGATGACAGTTTGGAGACTCAATTTAGATGTAAAAACGTGAAGCCTGCTGTGTCTGGCAAAGTTGATCCTGCTGCTTGTAATACACAAGCCGTCGCCTGATATTAGTTCACGTACGCCATCTTGACATCCAAGATAGAGAAAGAGATATAGAAAGATCAGAATGGTTTGTTAAATAGATATATAATATGGTATTCGTACTTAATTGAATGATGAGTGGTGATGTACGTATCTATGAATCACATCAGCAACAGAATATTGCTGCTTTTTGTAATAAATTTTGGCTTTAAATATCGTTTGTTCACACTAATCATGTACTAGTATTCGTCGGGAACAAAAATTAGCTCAAGGAGTTTGTTTCAATGTGTTGATTATTATCTGGATTTTAATTGCATTTGCTTGTTTATATGAAACTTGAACATTAAATGAAGGTAATACAGCATGAAAAATTAGCACAAGCTGATCTGATCTGCTTTTCTGAAATCATTCCAATTCAAATTAAAACCAGAATCACTTTTAATGCAGATACCTTAACTACAATCTAGAACCCCCACAAAATGAAATTGAGTACATAATACTTACATATTTATTTGAGGTACCACCAAACAGGAAGATGCATGAATATGAATGAGCTAGACTTTGGTCATTGTTCTCACCGAAAGGCCAGAAATTCGAGCACCAAAAGGCCACACTCTGCTTACGCCAAAATCCAAATTAGACAATGATTTTTTGTTGCATTTGCTCCCCACCTTGTCATAGAGTATTGTGTAGTTTGAGCTGCTTATATTTCTGAAGTAACAGAATTTGCCACCATCATATGCGTAGACTTGCTGTGTGCTCCCCAATCCACTCACAACCAAATTGTTTTTCACAACCATATTGCCCTCAGCACTCTGCAGATTTCTGAGAGAGCTGTTTGAGAATCCCAAACCAGACTTCTTCTCAATAAATCCCAAGTCCACATTTGTAATCGATAAATAAGTTCCATTTCCTTGTTTTAAGAAGTCAGTGTACAAATAAAGTGGAAATGTTTTATGTGATGTCAGTGAGTGAACATAGGAGGATGGCAGCTCAATATGAACTGAGTCATTGAAAATGATCTTCTGGTTCACTATCTGCATATTACCATCTTTCCCCAGGACCATTGAATTATTGTAATAGAAGTCTTGAATTGAACGGGTTGTGATATTCCCATAGGAAGACTTCACCCATCCAGTTGATGACACGGACCTGCGTGTCCTTGTCAAAAATGTGCCATTTAAACCCTTGAAATCTGAAACCAGGGAAACAACAAAGGGCAAGCTACTATGTTTCAAAAGCTTTCCTTCAGTGTTTGTGCTCTGTTTGTCCAACCAAAGATGCAAATTTGCATCAATGTACCAAACATTTAAGGCATTTGTAACATTAAACCCAAACTTGTGGCTCTCCCCATCTAATATCTTCCCTAAAAATGGTGTAATTTCAATATCATAAGTCGGAAGATCGTATGAGCCAATTGCAGTAATGGGTCTCCACAAAAGAGGATTGACCCCTCCAGTGAAAATCACAGTAAAAGGCCAGACTGCACCAACAACCTCACCATCTAGACTGACCACAACCTCCCTAAAAGGCCCATTTCCAGGTGTACCGCTAAGGTTGTTTGCAGCTATGTACTCATTAGGAAGATTTGAATACCAAGATTCATCATTCTCATGAAATGAAACATACACCTCCAACACAGCCCTATAAGCATTCTGTGGAATCTTGAACTCCTTCAACTCCGTATCAGTTGAATTCTGAACTTCAAACCACAACCCATCATTCAAAGGCAGATTTCTCGAAATGGGTAAAATCAAATCAGCCCAAGAATGGTACCCAGATACCAAATTATCAAACTTTTGCTCAAAAGAATTCAATTTCTCTTCAGCAGGGTAAAAATGAATGCTTATATTAACATGATAAATCCCAGTGTAGGTTTTATCTATCAAATTGCCAAGATAAACAGCAAGTGTTTGATTACTCTTAAGCAGTGAATAGTACCTTGTGATGTCCTTCTCGACAATCCAAACAATCCCATTAGGCCTTGGTTCTGCTGTGCAGCTCCTGAGAATCTCAACCCCACCAAGCCAAACCCCGAAAATGCGGTCAAATTGCCTTCCTCTGCAGGTAGCTTTCCATTCAAGGACAATTGTGGAGAAAGTTTGAGATGGGCAATGGGAAGGAGGGGTGTAGTTTGCAAAGACTGGAGCTTGGCGATATGTGTAGGCAAAGTCATGCTGGAGAATGAGCTGGGAACAAGGCTTGGTTTTTGGTACTTCAATGGGTTTGGTTACTTCAAAAAATACAGTTGGTGGGGTGTCATTTAGAGGTGTGGGTTGGGAGAGAAGCTCAGATCGGAGGAGGTTGAGCTTGTGGACATTGGCTGTGGAAAACAGAGGTTGGTGGAGGAGTAGGAGGAAGAAGAGGGTCAACAGAGAGGCCATGAGTGACTGACCGGTGGTTGAGCCTTGGTGGTTTACTTTTGCTTTGGTGGTTTACTTTGTTTTAGATGCCTTGGTTTTGTGGTATTTTTCTGTTTTATTAGGTGTTTAGGAGTGCAAAACAATGGTGATTTTAACTATATCGTTTTTAAAAAAAATATCCACTTTTTGATTTGAAAATCTGTTGAAGTTATTGTTGCTTTTGTTACTGGCTCTCTACCTAAGCAAAGGAAATGATTGAATGTAGCCATTGATTGTTACTGTCAATCCCTGTGATGATGATGATGATGATGATAATGATTCCTTTTTAAAAAAATTTATTGAGTACAAGCGAAGCTATAGAGGGAGGGGGTTTACACACAAATAGTCTTGGATGTGTCAGGTTTCAAATCTCTACTCACACGGCAAATAGTCTTGGAAGCTATAAGGAAATTATTGAATGTAGCCACTGATATGATTGTTTTAGTTTTAGTTTTAACTAGCAAAGGAGCCCGCGCGATGCTGCGGGTTTTAAAATTGTGTGAAATGTGTCCAAAGTCGTTCAAATATGTAGGGAAAATGATACTATTTATATAGACATGGAGATCCAAATAGTTGCATCATGCTTTGTTTAGCAAGTTTAAGTTACAACAATGTAAACATATCCTAATCAGATCTCACTTCATATTCCAACGGCAGTAATTGAATGATCTATTCTGACCACACAGCATAAAAACATAATCAACAATCCGAATCAAGCACGTGGGCGAAGAGATCTCATAGTTCCTCAAAAAACAGCCATATACCACAACCTTACCAACTGAAAAAGACAATTGGCGCAGAGCCTCAATGAATGGCATGGATTCAATGTCACCTAACAATAAAGAAAATAGTTAGTTCTTGCATATAAACACAGAAAGAGAACAATGAGTCATATAACGTTTCTATGTTTTAACTATCGCTTACCCACAGTCCCACCCAACTCTATAACATAAACATCTGCAGGGCACTCTTTTCCATCGACAGGAATGAGAGAAACTGATTCAATCCAGGTCTTAATGGCATTGATGTGTGGAACAACCTAAATCGATTCAAACATGGCAGGAAGCCAGCCATCAGTACTCTATGCAAGTGAAAGAAAAAATAAATAAATAAATAAAGTTATGAATTCATTAACATTTGTAATTTTGTATTATCACCTGAATAGTCTTTCCAAGGTTATCGCCTACCCCTCCTTATCTAGCAGATATCCTAATTTCAAAAAATAAAAATGAGGCAACCCTTAAAAGAAAATATCAACATTTCATTAAGGGGATAGATGTTAGGAAAATATAAGCACACACAACTGATATATCTTCCCAGTGGTAATGTTGTTGTCCCTAGTAAGAGTCACATCTAGGAATCGTTCATAGTTGCCGCGGTCTAAATCAACCTATTACGATTAAAAGTTTAGACTCAGGCTAAGCAACAGCATAAACCATAAACATAGTATTTCAGGGGCAAGATGCTGTGTTGGCACTGGTTAAGTATGTATGTATGTATGTATGTATGTGTATATAAATATATATATATATATATATACATAAAGAGGAAAAGAAGTCCAAAGCGAAATACCTCTCCATGTTCAAATGGATCTGCAAATTGTTGAACCAAAATCAAATTAATAAAGAAGAAAATTGAAGCATTTAAAGTAGAGAGAGTAAGAAAAGAAGAAAAAAAAACTGATTTTGATTGAGGTGACACGAAGGCCACAGGCAAATCAATTAGGCAAAGACCAAAAGGGCGGTCCGATTTGCAACACACCGTCCCAAACGGAAATCAACAGCCCCAGATTCATCCTCAACGGCGTAGCCAGATCTTCCCACAAACGAAATTAATGGTCGAAAGAAAGACAGATCAAGCTTCAACAGTGAAGCTCTCATCGAGAAAAAGCCAGCCAAAAAAGATCTCCCATCCCCTAAGAATCCCAACCAAAGGCAAAACTGGTTAGATTTTTCTGACACGTCATGGATAAACAGATTATTAAGTTTTAAAAAAGTCTATCACAAAATTTAATCAACAAATCATAAACCCTAAATTCCAACAAATCAAATAATCATATATAGTCATCTATAATCCAACAAATCATTGTCCACACACATAATCATCAATATTCATCCAATCCAATAAATCATTATCCACAAACAAAATCATCAACATTCATCTAATAACTCATTATAAAAATTTCAACTAACTAAAAATATTAGGCATTATCATCAATTAGCGATTTAGAGTTTAAAAATTACTTGAATATGAGCTTTTCCAAACCAATAGATTAAAATCAATAGGGAGAGGGAGAGAATGAAAACCAGGATAAGTAAATCAAGCCCGCAAGCCAAATAAATGAGGCTCCAAATGCAGCTCCGAACCTTTTCTGCCATACACATGAACTAATCAAACCAAACAGTCATATCAATTAATCAACAATCATTTTTTTTATAAACAAATTTAATTAAGACAAATGAACAAACAGTGGGAGGAAAAGAAGTCCATCACAAAATTTAATCAACAAATCTTAAATCTTAAATTCCAACAAATCAAATAATCATATATAGTCACCTAATCCAACAAATCATTATCCACACACAAAATCATCAATATTAATCCAATCCAATAAATCATTATCCACAAACAAAATCATCAACATTCATCCAATAACTCATTATAAAAATTTCAACTAATTAAAAATATTAGACATTATCATCAATTAGGGATTTATGTTTAAAATGACTTGAATATGAGCAGTAAAACACTTAATCAAAACAATAAACTTATGTTTTGGAATAAGTCCATTGCATTAGGTCGTGTAATAGATGGTTTACTTGCAGCTTTACCATTAAGAGAAATATATCACACAAAAACAAATACCAAATTAAATAGAAGCAAACAAACAGAGAGTAAATAGGTTTCTACATATTTTATACAGTGTTAAATCAGATTTTTTGTTTGAACGATCTTATATTGAAGCAACCATCTTTACCTTCCAGCTGAAAGACTCGTTTTCTGAATATTTCAGCTAGTATAAAAAAAATGTGTTACACATAAAGTAAAATTACCAGAGCATTCATAGCACCGGCTTTGAAGTTATGGTGATACTGGGTCTTTTCTCGAGCCAAATACACCAAAGTTGGCAACCCACACCCTTCAACATCAGCTGCATTGGGGTCTCTCCCATCAATTGCTATCTGAGAAAAGAAAAAAAATTGATCAAACACCAGTTAAATATCAGTGAACCTGACTTGCAGTTTTATGTTAAACTATCATACTTGAAGAATGGTGTCATGGACACATCGCGATTTATATTCATCCCACTAAGAAAAGCCTTTATGTTTTGATCGTACTTCTTCTGAAATGTGGCCTAGCTTCACTGCATTTTCGATTTTATTCTCCATGTCCTTGTATAATTTCTACAGCAATAATTTCAGAAGGCCGATTAATAAATGTTTGTGATGGGCCTACCTAAATTTGAACCACAAAAATTTCTGAAAGTTAATTCAATTCTTGATATTAGTACCTTAATAACTACGAAATCTTTAGCCTGATTATCTTCAACTGCATCATTAGCAGGTCCTGAGACAAAATAGGTGGAGTTTCAAGCTTATGCTCTTTTAATTTGCTCATCTCAATGGCATCAATTGACAATTGGTTGGTGTCTAGGTACAAATATATATTAAGCTCCTAGGGTTCATTATCCACATGCTCAAATAGAGAGAGAGCAGAGAGAACTTGCCTGCTTAATAATTTTTTGTTTCAGATCCTTAGAGAGACCACGGGTCCCAGGTGTTTGATCATGCCATCGTCGGACGGCTGTCGTTGAATCTCAAGAGGAGGCGCGATCGGGAGATCCAACGGGTGAGACATCAAAATCGTCCGTCGGAGATGGTGGCGGAGAGTTGGTGCTTGTGATGATGACGGCGGCGGGAGAGAGAAAGGGAAAGAGACGGGGAGAGAGTTGGAGAAGACGACTATGAGTATGATCTCTGAGGCCTCTCTCTCACTTCTCTTCGATGAAGCGGCTTCGGTTTCTCCAAAAAGAAGCGATCAGGCAGAAGGGTTATGTCGCTGTGCATTAGGGCAAAAATGCCATTAAACCGTTCATAACTGAACATAATTAAGAGGGCAACCAATCAAGCAGGGGCACAAACGTCATTTAACTATTCCTAAGCTACAGTCTATGAACAGTCTAGGAACAGTGAGGCTTCTGGATTCGTTTTAGTATATATATAATTTTAGTAAGGAAAGTCAAATTTCAATTTCGTTTTCCAAATTAGCAAGTGCCTGTCAGCAAAAAATCAATTTACTTTTCCCCCTTGCTCTTCAGCTTTTAATTTATCTTTTAGTAATTCCAGCACGAATCAATTATGAAAAAAGTACCTGGCAGCAAAAAGTTGTGATAAAAGTAGCTACATTTCGCAATTTTTATTTTCTACAAGGGCAATTGGAATGTCTTTGGAAATATTGTTCATACTACTACTATTGTGAAAGTGAACAGTGACATTTCAAGTGAAACCAGAGAAGTCTATGAAGAATTGTATATAATTTGCACATAATTAAATTACCATAAAAAAAAAATTATTATAGCACCTGAAATTTAGCAACTCTAGTATGAAGACCACTAAATTAATCTTGTAATGTGAACTTTTGAGCAGTGTAAAACTGATCATATTGTTTGTAAGGCGCATGTCCTCTGGGTTATCTATAAGTGCTTTCTGTGTAAACATTGATGCTGTATTGCTAGAATTGATTTCATTCCATGAAAAATATCATAATTTCATTACACAATAAGATTTACACATCTCTGATATTTACACTCAATTAAGAGTTCGATTTAAAACTGATATTTGACCAGAGTCACCGTTCAACAAGAAAACCTCCAAAGGGACATAAGTAGAGGCTATTGATGATCCAAATCTGTAGGTAGGTTGCAGTAGTTTGCTTCCTTTGGCACACTGAAATGATCGAAGCCTTTGGTCCAGTTCTCATCTGCCAAATCTGCATGATATTGCCACATGAGCAAACGTATTTAAGTTGATTAAGTGAAACCATGCTTGATCTTAATCAACTATGGCAGTGGTTTAGCAAATGCACAGAGAAGGCCCCATCAGTCCAAAACTAAACAGAATTTTGTGATCGTACTTCAATTTGAACTATATGTTCTCTCTTTAATACACAATGATATCCATTCATTATACCCTCGGGCCGCCATCAAGCATTTTATGCATATATGGAACTCATTCACATCATTTAAGTTAAATGGGAGAAGAGTGGATCGCTGTCCCCATCATCTAATTTCGAACAAAACTTTCAAAAGCTTGCATAAAACTTTGAAATATGATTCTTAAGACAACTATGTATAGAATGCCTCTAAAAGAATCAACTATCAATTTTACATTCTGTTTCTCTAACATGTATACATGGACTGCTACAATACCTTCAAGATCCACAATCGTCCACATAAGACTCTTAATAATTAAGGTAGAAAATATATCTAGAGGAACTTATCACTTTATGGTCTATTCTTTGCAATTAAAAAATTTACTAAAGGGTTCCTGATACAAGTACCTTCAAGAAAACAGGAAAGATTTATTTGCTGTCTCATTAATATAGTATAAATAGTAAGCTAGCAAAACAATGTAACTAAGAGAATGCAAAGGATCTTTGACTGCTTTAATGTCAGAAAAAGGAGATAATTTCTGAGGACATAGTAAAAGAAACTACCTCAACAATTCCTTTCCGAGGGGCATGAATAGCCAAACACAGGCAGTAATCACTCTTCGTAGGTTCATAATAACTAGAACCGGAAGCTGCAGTATCTTTTTTTGCCAGCATCTCCATGAATAGGCAACTAGCATCCCGATATCCCTGCAAATCGATTCAAACCACCATTAGGAAACAAAAAAAAAAGGAAAAAAAAAAGTAAAAATAAATTCAAGGATTCTGGGATAAAACCTTCCAGAGCCGCACTATAACAAGTGCTTGAGTGTCTAAAAGCAATATACGACCAAGTGAATCTGTAATTGCAGCCAACGTGCCACTAGGTGATAAGGTAAGCTTCTCACCCTTTCTTGGGAAATCCTTCAAACATGTCAATGGAGAAGCTGTCACAAATCACACTGCAGGTCAGCCAAAATGCAGTTGATAAATGATCGTACGTAGAATTTGAAATCAAAGAAGAAAAAACCAATTATAATAGTACCACAAAAAAATTAGATTGGATTTCTTTTGAGCTTACACTTAAGCATATCATATCACTCTTGATTGAATGTCACATGCACAGAAAAACTAAGGAATGTACTTTTTGTTCCACTTAGCAGTCCAAAAGCATGTTCAAGCGTATATATAATTTCTTGTTAATTATGTTTCAATACAATTAGCACAGTTCCAAGAGCAAAGAAAGTAAGGAGAGCACAATAGTCATGCAAGTAGCAGACAGGACCACCAGAGATAAGGATGCATGATTCACCATTTCTCTGTTCTTTGTGCTTATATTTTTTACTTTATAAGATCATGTCACTGTTGTGCACTTTTACTCAACCCCTCAGCCAAAAGAGTACTTTTGATTTCTAATTCCATTTATTTCATGTCTTTTCGTCTGAGTCTATCGCTTTATTTGGTATTTGCATAATTTTATCATATTTTATTTCCTATAAATTTGAAACTATAGCCACAGATGCGTACATAAATGTAAAGATCTATATGTTTCCATAGATATCTGGAAAAAGAATAAGGTCTTTATACAGAGGCAATGAAGTCAATCATCAATATGATTCAATGATCTCCTCCTCCTTTCACCAATACATTCGGATGGAAAAACTACACAAATCAGTCAACAACATCATTAACTTTAAGTTAATATTATTCTCACCTCGTGCAAATGGTTGAGGTTTCTCATCTGATTTTCTAGGTGAAGTCTGGTCACTCCGCCAAATCATTTTTGACAATGAAGCTATTGTCGAAAATGTTGCAGGCACAACTTTAGACAAGATAGCTCCCACCAAAGACCTATTTTTGTCTTCTGAAAGTCTTTATATGAAAAAAATATATATCTAATCATTAAAAATACCAAAAGAACATAAGAAAGAGAGCACTTTGAATTTCAAAACATAAGAATAAATTTTCTAAGTGGGAAATTTTTGAATTGCATCATCTCATCACACTAACCTGAAGGCAGAAATCACGGCATCCTCTCCAACAGTGATTCCACAGTAATAATGTTCACTTGACTGCCCAACAATAAAAGCAGCTGAATTCAAATCCAAAATAACTTCAGAAGGCTTTCAATGATTTATAGGGAATTAACATCAGAAGCATTAGTGCCAGGGAAAAAAAAAATGGTGGACAAGCATGGCAATAAGAAAAAATTGTAAATGTTACGGAAATAAATTTCAGTACAATATATCCCCACTGTTTGACATCTTTTTATCTTTCAAGTCACTGGTGAACTCAACTGAACTTATTCTATCAAGGTGGATGCTGAAGAAAGCATCAGAATATGAAAATAAGAGGGGTAATTCTACCTGGATTTCCATCAGTGGTGGAGGCATAATGCCAGTAATTGCTGCATCAGCACAGGTACCATACTTGCTGACACTCCATAACTGGTAAGGTAATTTACCAAAAGAACGTCCAAAATCATCTGAGCTTCGCTTTCTGGGGTTTGGATCCCAAAACTGAGACTGTGTTTCTTGAAACCACTGGTGCAGCATATTCTACATTCCAAGCAAGTAAAGCATATTATTAGAACCCATACTGATTGCGCTCCTAAAGGGTAGAAGCAAACACAAAAATCAAACCAGAAAAGAAGGGGCAATCTGAACGTTTTCCAAGTCTCCAACAGTAAACATCCCATACCATCTTGTTAACTTATAACTAAAAATACTTTATCTTTGCATTTCATAAGGGGAAAGAGTGAAAAATTAAAGATAAACGCTAACATGATTTATGCTCAAAGATGACATTACAGCTAAAACTCTTCATTGCTAGCAAGGCAAAAACACAAAAGTTTCTCATACCTGAATATCAGAACCATCAAAACGGGCGACTATGCCTGGCATAACAACACAAACCTCCTCCGAGGATGTTTCATGGCTCAAATCTCTCTTCGTTCCACGCACTCTCAACCTTATAATCCGTGCAGGATATACCATCTGTAAGTACATAAATTAATCAAAGCTGCATGACCAACATAACTCAAGTTTTTCAACAACCAAAACCAGAAATGAATCACAATGCCATACAAAATCATCATATTTACAAACCCAATATGCAAAAACTTAACGAACGGAATGAAATTTGCAACATTGAATGATAAATGTTCATCGACCAAACCGAATGTGGCAGCTTTACCTCTTTATGAATTAAATGACCAGCCAAAGAGAAAAACAGGAGGGAGCCAGACGAAGTCCCCGCCACGACGACCCTTATCTCATCAAACACCAACCATTCTATAGCCGTGACGAACTCCGCCGAGATCGGGGACAATTCGGGTCGGATCTTGAGCCGGGTCGAGTCGGGCTCGGCCCACCCTAGAACCACAATAACGGAGCGGTTGGCGAGCGCGAGGGAGTGGGTGTCGAGGGCGCAGAGGAGGCTCGGGTTGTCGACGAGCCAGCCCTCCTTGCCCGAGCCGAGCTCGCCGAGCTCTTCGCAAGCTATGCTGCCCAGCTCTGTCGTATGAGCTCGCTTCGACATGGTTGAACGGATCGGGATCGAAGAAGAAGGAGCAAGACGAAGCAAGAGGAAAGAGATATCTATGGGTTCTGCTTTGCGTTTCGTAATAGTATACTAAAAACGTCGTCGTTCTCCATTCCAAAATAAAGTAGAAGTAAACGACACCGTTTTAACCATCGTTTTGGCCGTTAATGCATATTAAACTAAATTAAACTGTAACACAGTTTCGGTGGTCGTTCGAGAAATCAAAAATGTTGAGCCAAGACCCCTCGCTCGCTAAAACCCTAAACCCTTCTCTCTTTCTCCTCACTCCATTTGCCAACCCTCTCCGCAAAACCCTAACACTTCAACCCATCAGTACCGCTCCTAAACGCCTCTGCATCAATGCATTCTCCCAATTCCCTCAAAATTCCGACCCTAGTTTCACATTTTCCCACCAAATTCCCCAACTCCGGCGGGACATCCGTTCGTTAGCCGGCCGTAGCAAGAAGAAGCCTGGAGGTGGACCGTCCCCGGGCCGAATCGAAGGTAACGCGGAGTTTCGCAAGGAGGTGAAGCAAAATGCTCGCCGGAAAAGCAAGAAGCTTGCGGAGTCCATGTTCTACCGACTCAAGAACACTAGCCGGAAGTACGCCGATAACTTCACCGACGACGAGCTCCAGCAAATCGGGCTTGGGTACGACCGCATGGTCCGGTTCATGGAGAAAGACGACCCCAATTTGCGCCACCCCCATGATTGGTACAAGTACGGCGAATTTGGGCCTTACTCATGGCGTGGAGTGGTCGTCGGTGAACCGGTTCGGGGGAGGTTCACCGACGAGAGGGTAACGATGATTGGTGAAGTTAAGGACCAGGAGGAGTGGGAAAAGATTGAGCAATTTGAGATGGGTCAAGATTTTGGGAAGAGATTGACACAATTGGATAGGAGCAAAGGGTTTAAGTACTTTTGGGTGTTTGTGAGGCACCCAAGGTGGAGACTTTCGGATTTGCCGTGGCAGCAGTGGACTTTGGTCTGTGAGGTGGTTGTGGAAGGTGATAAACAGAGGTTGGATAAGTGGAACTTGATGGGTAGGCTTGGGAACTTGACTAGGTCCATGATAACAAAATGTGCAGCTTGGATGAGACCAGATATAATATACGTGAAGAGGCCGGTTTATCAGTGTAGGTTTGAGCCTCAGGGTGATTTTTTCAGGGTGTTGGCGCCTTTTCTTGATCCGAAAACAGAGGAGGATTACTTATTTGAGTTGGAGAGAGATGATGGGAGTGTTGAAATGTGCACATATTTTGGTGGGTTGTGTAAGATTGTGAAGGTGAATCAGAAGGCGTTTGTGGATGATGTGGTGAAGGGTTATGAGAAGTTGAGTGATGAAGAGAAGTCTAGGTGTTTGGGGTTTTTGCTGAAGAATCATCCGGTTCAGTTGTTGCATCCCTATACGAAGGAGTGGAAGGCTAAGTTGGAGGAGTGGGAGTTGGGTTGTGATGCTCCGGATGGTGATGATGATGTCCGTGGTATCAATGTGGCTGAGAAGGAGTATACGGATTGGATTGAGGTTGATGAGGATAATAATGAGGAAGAAGATGTTGTTATGGAAATGGAAGATGGCGGAGAGAATGAATTTGGGGATGATAATGAGAACTGCAATGATGACGAGGAGGAAGATGATGGAGACGATGAATTGGGAGTTGAAGAAGAAGAGTTAAGTGAACAAGAGGATGAGAAATATTGGGAGGAGGAGTTTCAAAAGGCGGTGAGTAGCTCTGATGCAATGGAAAAGCTAGCAAAACGAAGTGTAGAGGTAAATACTGAGTACTATAAGAAGCAATTGAGAGCAATGGAAAGGAACAAATATGGAAACTTGGAAGATGATGGTGATGAAACCGCCTTGAGGAGAAAACGACCGACTGTGAGCCCCGAAGAATGGAAGATTGCTGGGTATGGTCCATGGAGGAAAAGGATTAAAAAGAGTAAAATTCCCCCGCAACTGTTCTTGCGAGCAGCAGTTAGACCATTCAATTACAGAAATCTTGTGAAGGAGATTGTTTTGACTAGGCATGCAATTCTGGATGGTGAATTTGGTGCAAAGACTTGAAACAATATCATTTCACGTCTCTTGTTTGGATCGCTGTATCGGCTAGTTTAGAAAATTACAGGGAGCATATGTATTATGAATTGATGATACCAATGGATTTTATGTATGTAAAAGGAGCTGTATGAAGTTGAAGTTGAGACAGTTTATTGCAAGAGAAAGTTCTGCCATGGTAGTTTTTAAGCAACTTTTATTTCATATTTTCAGTATTTCTATGAATTATCTTAATTTGCTGTAAGTTAATAATTAAATAAATGGATTCTTGTAAAATTAATAAATAAAATAAATGAAGATAAAAATAATAATAATTTTTTTTTTTTCTTTGGAACTACAAAGCAGAGCAATCAGCTATAGTTCTTGCACTAAAAAATGGCGGGAAATCCCTAATCCCAAAAAGCCAAAAACCAGACTTCCAAATGCTGACCATCCCCAATTTCCATGCAACTGCCGGTAACTGTATCTTCACCCATCTAATTCCCTACCTCCCCAAAACCCCTAACTCCGTGCTACTCTCGCCGATTCTTTTCTTTCATTTCCACACCCCGAAACGGTTCGCTCGTATCCGCTTCTCCACGCGACCAATGTCGTCTTCTTCTTCGACCCAAGTATTGGCAGAGTACGCGAAATCGAAGAGGTCCTCCTGCAAGAAGTGCTCGAAAGCGATCGCCGCCAAGGCTCTGAGGCTGGGCTTGGTCAGCAGAGACGCGCGCGGTTTCGACGTGACCAAGTGGCACCACTTGGATTGCTTTAACTTCGGCTCCGAGTCGCTTGCTTCGGTCGAGAAAATTAAAGGGTTTCAGTCTTTGGAGGTTTGGCCATTTCCAGTTTTGGGTTTTGCTTTGTATGGTCAGTGAAAATTAACTATGGCTTCTGTTTTTAGGAAAACAAAGAAAAATGAAGTAGAAGTTTTGGGTGTTTTCTAGTTCTCGCCTTTGTTTCGAGAATAATCAAGCAGCTAAATGAAAAATGAACTCTTTTTCTTATTTTTTAAAAAAAACTGAAAGGAGGAACATTTTGAAGTAATTTAGATTGTTTCTTTTTGGGTAAGAACCAGGGTTGCATGTGTAAAGGATTGAAGTTTTGGTTTTCAAAATATCAATTAAAGATTGAGCTTTATATTCCCTTTTGGTTTCTGAATTTTCTCTGCAATCAAACAGGACCTTTGAGTGTAATAGTGTTAATTAGTTTAGCAGACATGGTTTCAAGTTTCATCTCTATTTGATTATTGTCCCACTTGTTTGTACTTTCAGAGTAGTGATCAGGAATCTTTGAAGAAATTGGTGGCTGCCTCGGATAAATCTCAAGGGGAGGTATGCCTTGATTTCCTGCTATTTCCTGCTGTAGATTGTGAATGAAGAAAAACAAAGGAAAAAAGGAATAATATAAACTTACATGAGGGGGGCTTACAAGCCTGAAAGTCAGTGTGCGTGGTAACGAAGTATTATTAATCCTGAAAGTCAGTGTTGTGCTACAATAATGCGACTCAAATTTTTTTCTTAATTTTATTTGGGCTCCTGCATCATTGAGGCCAAATTGAAGCTTGCAGAAAGTAAGATGATTGATGACAGAAAGAAGCCAGAACAGCCTAGATACTAAAGGTATATGAGTTTCACATTTCAGAAAAAGAGGTATCAGGCACCCAAAGCCTGGCCTCAACATCGAAATTTTATTGTAAGGGGCTAAAATACTTCACTCACAATTATTCATAACATAATATGTACAGCTTATCTACACTCCATCCTGTGAATGGTGAAATTGCAAACTTGAGGGACCAAATAAACTTGAAAGAAAACAACAACTTACAAAGATGAACCAAAACCAACAAATAATGTCCTAAAATAAATTACACACATATTCTAGCCTGACCAATTAACTCACAAAACAATACAAAAAAGACCAATATTCCCTTGGCTTGATTACCAGCAGATTCCATCTTTACTCAAATCCATTAGCATTTGTTATTATAGTATATTAACAAGGGAAATGCCCAAGTCAATTCCAGCCTTTTATTTTTTCACAATTCTTGGTGAAGTGAACCCTTTGGTCTATTTGTTTGATTTCTGCTCTTCATCTTCTCACTGAATCTGCTAGGTTATTAATGTCTTATTTGAAATACCTTTTTTTCTTTTTGGTAAAAAATAATATTGAATCTTACAGGATTCAAATGAAAGTACACACGAGGGAAAGGAAAGTTCTGAAGGAAAAAGAGTAAACATACCCTATTTTTGGCTTCCTTATAACATGATTTGCCAAAGGAAATTCCTGTGGTGATTTTTTATGTTTTCCAAATATAGGTTCATGAAGTAGATGAAAATGAAAATGAAGAAGAGGAAAGGAGCCTGAAGAAAGCGAAGGTATGCAGAAGCCATTTTAGAGTAGCTAAACATATCTTTATTTGTATATATATCTCTTGGATTTGATTTGTTCATCTTAGATTTCTTCTACTTTACTCAGTGCGCTCTGAGATACTGTCTGAAAATTTGCAGTCACACTACTCTCATTGAACATCTTTTCTCAACATCATGCTTCCCTACACATTCCTTCTTAAAATTTCAGGGATTGCATGCGAAATACCTTAGTGTGGTTCTTCTTATTTACTGCCTATTCCAAGCTTTTTATTCAGTTTTTGTAGACTCTTATTAAGTTTTCTGTTTGCTTCAGAATTGTTGTCCTATACTATTTCTTTTCATGTTTTTCCAGATTGCAATTCCTTGCTTCCTGAGTTTTGCTGTGTCTTTTTGTTTCTGTTTCTAAGTAGATTACAAATATATCACATGGACTGAATGCATGTTACTCGTACTATTCCTTCTTTTATTCCTGCATCAACTTCTAGGTACAACTGCGACTCATAATTACTCAGGAAGTCATTATATGTTTTATGCAGATTTGCTCATTTGTAATAATGAATTATGTTTAATAGGAGTTAAGCTATACGTTGTTTCTTGTCCTTGATCTAACTTCCTATCATCAATCATTATTTGTTTTTTGTTTACAGTCATCTAAATGTGATGGACAAGCTAAGCTGGATATATCCTTTTCAATTTCTGATGTGAAAGACAAGTACAAGGTCTGATCCATCTCCTCACCTTTAATGTGCATCTGTACATTTTGTGGAATTGAAGAAACTTTTTGTGCGTCCTCAAAAATGTACCTTTCACCTTTGTTTTCTTTCATTGGAAATGTTTACTGGTGCAGGATGCAACTCTTTCACCTAAATGGAAAGCATTCCAAACAATCATATTTCTTGAACGGGTGAGACATTTATCTTTATTTGTAAAGGTTCTTTTAAAAAGCTTGTTTGATTTTTGTTTGATAATGAAAATCAATATAAGGGCTGATTTTATGCATACGTTGACGTGTTTGTCTATTACTCAGGCTACTTTGTTCCACTAATAGTTTTATGAACAAAGTATTTTTATGCTGAATTTCTCTTTATTTTTTTCATTAATTGCTTTTATCTGTTTTTCTTGCTTCCAACATGAATTGGTGCATATATATGTTCACTAAACACGACTTTTTATGATCTATAATTCTCAATTGTTCGCATGCAGTCATATATATGTTCACTAATCACGACTTTTTAGCAGAGGTAGTTTAATGTTGTTCACGTGTTCGTTGTGTGCTTTGCTTTTTTACAGGATGATGGACTGCATGATTCAAGTAAAATTGCTGCTTTTGATTTTGATGGATGTCTTGCAAATACTAATGTAAAGAGGTAGTGGATATTACTATTTTTAAATTGGCATGAATAATATATGTACACATATATTATTCATGCCAACGTAATATAGTCCTCTTCTATTAAGAGATCCCTCAAATAAGAATATCATATCATAGGCTTTGATTTCTCATGTCCCATCAATCAAGTGAGAATTTGTACTTCAGTGGGTTTGAAATTTTTCTTCTTTATGTTAACTGACTTCATCAATCTTGATTAAAAGGAAATCCTATGGGAATTATAAGTATATACTTTATAGGCCCATGAGAAAGTCTGTCATAAATATCTCTTTTGAATGGTTTCAAGCAATGTAAATGTATAAGTGAGTTTCATTTGTACAAAAGAAAAAAGTTCTCATTTGGCCTAGACCCCAGAACTGTGGACAATAATTTTTGTTGACAACCTAATATGCTGGTCTAATCTCAGGGTATGTGCTGATGCTTGGTCCCTTATGCATCCTTCAATTCCTGATAAGCTACAAAGCCTGTACGAGGATGGCTACAAGCTGGTTTGTATTTTTTTGTTATCATATAAGCTATTGAAATTTGTACAGAAGTCTTGTGATTTTTGGACAGTTTGACATTCTAGTTTGTTTAGTTGTTTGGGGCTGCACTAATTGAAAATTTGACCACATTAGGTAATTTTTACAAATGAGTCCAACATTGAGCGCTGGAAGAACAAGAGACAAGTAGCTGTGGACTCAAAAATTGGTCGGCTCAACAACTTTATTAAGAAAGTGAAAGTCCCAATTCAGGTAATTCTTTCTGACTGACTTACATTGCCTACCTCACATGGTTGCAAGATCCAACCATGCAATGGTCCATTTCTGATGCAACTGATAAATTCATCTTAAATTCTTAATCAGGAAGTCTGTTCACCCTTTGTGATAAGAGTCATTTGGTTGAACTACCCATATTTTCGAAAAGGGACATTCAGCCTTGGCAATAAGGAGAAAATAGTTTAGTTTTTTTTTATTTTTAAAGTTAGTACCTTCAGCTTCTGACATGTAGAAAAAATTCAATATTGCATAAGAGTGTAGAATCTTATGATGAGAACAATTATGTAGAGAACTATTGAATGACACATTTTTTCCTTAAGAAGAAAAAAATGCAAGTATTGAAGTTGTCGCTGTCCAGGTTTTCATAGCTTGTGGCCTTGGAAAATCCGGTGGTCAAGCAGAAGACCCCTTTCGCAAACCCAACCCGGGGATGTGGCATATATTGGAACAACACTTCAACTCTGGCATTTCCATTGACATGGATCAGTAAGCTCTTTTCTTTTCTTGTTTGGTTACCATACACTATTCTGCACATAGGAAGAGAGACATAGAATTGCTACCTTATTAATCAGTGTAGTTTTGTTCGTTTCAATAGCAATTATTATCGAAAGGACAGGATCAATGAGATTATAAAAGCTTTTTCTGTCTGCATTGTAGATCCTTTTATGTTGGTGATGCAGCTGGGAGAAAAAATTATCACAGTGATGCTGATATTAAATTTGCGGAGGTACTAACATCCTACATTATGATTTTAAATTGTGACATTTGTGGTTTAAAGTTTTTTGCCCCAGTGGAATACTTAGGTGTTTATGGTTGGTTTTTTTTTTTTCTTTTGCAGGCCGTTGGTTTAAAATTTTATGTCCCAGAGGAATACTTTGGTGTTTGAGCAAGGGACGTTGACGTCGAAATTATGTTGCCCCTCAGCCCCCAAATTTAGAAAAAGAAATCTATATCATGTAATTATTATGTAGTTGGCCTTTATCGGAAGTTACTGAAACTTTTGTTTTGCTTAGAAGTGGTATTTTTTTTTCCTTGCTAGGAGGTTCTGTTAGCTTATGTTATGACTGAATGTTGCTGTAGCTTAACATCCAAAATTACATCTGCCGGAAAGCAAAAATTTCTATGCAGATTCTGTTGTAACATTGTAACATGCAGTTTGATAGTTCAGTTCTCCTTAGTGATAGATAGATGTTCTCCTTTTTAATGACGTTAATCTAATTTCAAAAACAAAAACAATGATGGCCTTTCTGGTTTATGAGGGAATTATTATTATTATTATTATTAAATATTTACGTATTTTTAAAATAAAAAAGAAAAGGATCAATCAAAATGCAATTTGATGGATGAAGATGGGTCCGACGAAAGTGAGGAGTTAAGTTCTTTTCAAAGATATTCACAGATCATGGCGAGTTGAGGAGCTTTTATGTCAATAATTACGAAGGTGGGGAATTTTACTGCTTGGTTTGTGGTGGGGTAGGGAAGAAGGTATGGAAGAGGTTTAAAGGTTGTGCGGCGCTTCTTCAGCACTCCATTACAATATTAAAGACTAAGAAGGTGGCTCATAGGGCTTATGCCCAGGTTATTTGTAAGGTCCTTGGTTGGGATATTGGTCAGCCTCCAACAATTGGGTCTAAAGATAAACCTCTTGATGATGGACCTTTGGCAAAGTCAGACAATTTTCTGGTAATTATTGCATGTGTGATGTTTATATAGAGTTGTTCCTGAATTCTATAAGTTTGCTTTCATTGAACGTTGCAGGGTGAACTGGAAGAAAATGCTGATGATCACATGGATAATGTTGTTGTTCCGAAGGAAAACTTGGACTCTGTGAGTGATCATAATGGTGAAACAGTTTCAAAGCCGGAATCCGATGTTGTTCAGAGTACTGGAACATGAAAGACATGTGAGTTGCAGGTGAGTTCCATCTCCATTGTTCACTCCCCAACAATGTCATATACTGAGTCACAGATTATTATGTCATACGTAATATGTGTAATACATCATAGAAGCACAGTTATTTGTTCCTGAATTCTGTAAGTTGCCTATGATTGAACACTGCAGGGTGAAGTGGAGGAAAATGCTGATGATCACAAGGATATCGCTGCTGTTTCAAAGGAAAACTTGGACTCTGAGCGATCACCATGGTGAAATAGTTTCAAAAGAGGAATCTGATGTTGTCCGGAGTAATGGAGCATCAAAGACATGCGAGCTGCGGGTGAGTTTCACTCAGTTGTTCACTCAACAAAGTCGTGCTGAGTCACAGGTCATTATTTATGCGTAATGTGTATATACATCATAGATTCATAGTTCGTAGCAGGTGAGTTCCATCTCCGTTGTTCACTCCTCAACAGTCATGTACTGAGTCACATTATTATGTCATATGCATATTTAGAATATTTTGTTCCTGAATTCTGTAAGTTTCCTTTCATTGAACACTGCAGGGTGAAGTGGAGAAAGGGGAGTACCCCTTCCTTCATACTTAATTGAATGATGAGTGGTGATGTACGTATCTATGAATCACATCAGCAGCAGAATATTGCTGCTTTTTGTAATAACTTTTGGCTTTAAATATTGTTTCTTCAGACTAATCATGTACTAGTATTCGTCGGGAACAAAAATTAGCTCAAGGAGTTTGTTTCAATGTGGTGATTATTATTTGGATTTTAATTGCATTTGCGTGTTTACATGAAACTTGAACATTAAATCAAGGTAATATAGCATGAATTAATAGGCTCTGTTTTACGGGGTTTGTTGGAGGTCAATGAGTTCTTCCACAGACGCAGATTAAGCAAACACACGACTGAAAATTGGAGGGTAAATTGACTCAAACCAGAAGAAATTAAAAGAAATCAAGGAAGTCAGGATGACCTCTGCAGAGACAAGTCCACAAAAAAATCGGTTTATAATTTCCTGCATAAACTTCGATTATATTGAGATAGCACAAGCTGATCTGATCCACTTTTCAGAAATCATTCCAATTCCAAGTAAAACCAGAATCACTTTTAGTGCAGATACCTTAACTACAATCTAGAACCCCCACAAAATGAAATTGAGTACATAATACTTACATATTTATTTGTGGTCCCACCAAAAAGGAAGATGCATGAATATGAATGAGCTAGACTTTGGTCATTTTTCTCAAGTAAATTGAAGACCAGAAATTCGAGCACCAAAAGGCCACACTCTGCTTACGCCAAAATCCAAATTAGGTGATGATTTTTTGTTGCATTTGCTCTCCACCTTGTCATAGAGTATTGTGTAGTTTGAGCTGCTTATATTTCTGAAGTAACAGAATTTTCCACCATCATATGCGTAGACTTGCTGTGTGCTCCCCAATCCACTCACAACCAAATTGTTTTTCACAACCATATTGCCCTCAGCACTCTGCAGATTTCTGAGAGAGCTGTTCGAGAATCCCAAACCAGACTTCTTCTCAATAAATCCCAAGTCCACATTTGTAATCGATAAATAAGTTCCATTTCCTTGTTCTAAGTAGTCAGTGTACATATAAAATGGAAATGTTTTGTGTGATGTCAGTGAGTGAACATAGGAGGATGGCAGCTTAATATGAACTGAGTCATTGAAAATGATCTTCTGGTTGACTACCTGCATATTACCATCATTCCCCAGGACCATTGAATTACTGTAATAGAAGTCTTGAATTGAACGGGTTGTGATATTCCCATAGGAGGACTTCACCCATCCAGTCGATGACACGGACCTGCTTGTCCTTGTCAAAAATGTGCCATTTAAACCTTTGAAATCTGAAACCAGGGAAACAACGAGGGGCAAGCTACTATGTTTCAAAAGCTTTCCTTCAGTTTTTGAGCTCTGTTTGTCCAACCAAAGATGCAAATTTGCATCAATGTACCAAACATTTAAGGCATTTGTAACATTAAACCCAAACTTGTGGCTCTCCCCATCTAATATCTTCCCTAAAAATGGTGTAATTTCAATATCATAAGTCGGAAGATCGAATGAGCCAATTGCAGTAATGGGTCTCCACAAAAGAGGATTGATCCCTCCAGTGAAAATCACAGTAAAAGGCCAGACTGCACCAACAACCTCACCATCTAGACTGACCTCAACCTCCCTAAAAGGTCCATTTCCAGGTGTACCGCTAAGGTTGTTTGCAGCTATGTACTCATTAGCAAGATTTGAATACCAAAATTCATCATTCTCATGAAATGAAACATACACCTCCAACACAGCCCTATAAGCATTTTGTGGAATCTTGAACTCCTTCAACTCCGTATCAGTTGAATTCTGAACTTCAAACCACAACCCATCATTCAAAGGCAGATTTCTCGAAATGGGTAAAATCAAATCAGCCCAAGAATGGTACCCAGATGCCAAATTATCAAACTTTTGCTCAAAAGAATTCAATTTCTCTTCAGCAGGGTAAAAATGAATGCTTATATTCACATGATAAATCCCAGTGTAGGTTTTATATATCAAATTGCCAAGATAAACAGCAAGTGTTTGATTACTCTTAAGCAGTGAATAGTACCTTGTGATGTCCTTCTCGACAGTCCAAACAATCCCATTAGACGTTGGTTCTGCTGTGCAGCTCCTGAGAATCTCAACCCCACCAAGCCAAACCCCGAAAATGCGGTCAAATTGCCTTCCTCTGCAGGTAGCTTTCCATTCAAGGACAATTGTGGAGAAAGTTTGAGATGGGCAATGGGAAGGAGGGGTGTAGTTTGCAAAGACTGGAGCTTGGCCATATGTGTAGGCAAAGTCATGCTGGAGAATGAGCTGGGAACAAGGCTTGGTTTTTGGTACTTCAATGGGTTTGGTTACTTCAAAAAATACAGTTGGTGGGGTGTCATTTAGAGGTGTGGGTTGGGAGAGAAGCTCAGATCGGAGGAGGTTGAGCTTGTGGACATTGGCTGTGGAAAACAGAGGTTGGTGGAGTAGGAGGAAGAAGAGGGGCAACAGAGAGGCCATGAGTGACTGACTGTTGGTTGAGCCTTGGTGGTTTACTTTTGCTTTGTTGGTTTACTTTGTTTTAGATGCCTTGGTTTGGTGGTATTTTTCTGTTTTATTAGGTGTCTAGGAGTGAAAAACAATGGTGATTTTAACTATATCGTTTATTTTTAAAATCCACTTTTTGATTAGAAATTCTGTTGAAGTTATTGTTGCTTTTGTTACGGGCTCTCTACCTAAGCAAAGGAAATGATTGAATGTAGCCATTGATTGTTATTGTCAATCTCTGTGATGATGATGATAATGATTCTTTTCTAAAAAAATTTCTTGAGTACAAGGGAAGCTATAGGCGGAGGGGGCTTACACACAAATAGTTTGGGTGTGTCGGGTTTCAAACATCTACTCACACGGCTTGAAAACAATTATGTAGAGAACTATGAAATGACACATTTTTTCCTTAAAGAAAAAAAATGCGAGTTTTGAAGTTGTTGCTGTCCAGGTTTTCATAGCTTGTGGCCTTGGAAAATCCGGTGGTCAAGCTGAAGACCCCTTTCGCAAACCCAAGCCGGGGGATGTGGCATATATTGGAACAACACTTCAACTCAGGCATTTCCATTGACATGGATCAGTAAGCTCTTTTCTTTTCTTGTTTGATTACCATATCACTATTCTGCACATAGGAAGAGAAGAGAGACATAGAATTGCTACCATATCACTATTCTGCACAGTGATGCTGATATTAAATTTGCGGAGGTACTAACATCCTACATTATTATATTAAATTATGACATGCGTGGTTTAAAATTTTATGTCCCAGAGGAATACTTTGGTGTTTGAGCAAGGGACGTTGACGTCGAAATTATGTTGCCCCTCAGCCCCCAATTTTATAAAAAGAAATCTATATCATGTAATTATTATGTAGTTGGCCTTTCTCGGAAGTTACTGGAACTTTTGTTTTGCTTAGAATAAGTATTTTTAGTTCCTTGCTAGGAGGTTCTGTTAGCTTATGTTATGACTGGATGTTGCTGTAGCTTAACATCCAAAATTACATCTGCCGAAAAGCAAAAATTTCTCTGCAGATTCTGTTGTAACATTGTAACATGCAGTTCGATAGTTCAGTTCTCCTTAGAGCAACTCCAGCGCTCTTGTTTTGCCTGGGCAGGAGGGGGCCTAGGCCCAGCAATTGGCTCCAGCACGCAACAGCAAGACCAGGCAGTTGGTGTGGGCTCCACAAGCCTGGGCAGACCCAAAGGCAAATTTTACCTGGGAATGATGTCAGCAACAAAAAAGAAAGAAGAAAAAAATATTAAAAAAATACCAAAAATCTCAGAAGTTTTTTTATATAATAAATACCTAGTCATATTCTTCATTTTCCACACCAAAATTAATGATTTAAGTATAAAAAATAGAAAATAAATTAAAGTGAATAGTGTTCCCCTTGCCCTTGGGGTGGAACCAAAAAGGACAAAGCCTACTATTCACATAAATAGTATCAAATTTTACCTTACCTTTGACATTAATCTAATTTCAAAAACAAAAACAATGATGGCTTTTCTAATTTATGACGGAATTATCTGATAAAAAATTAGAGCCAATTTCCTTTTGGCCAACCAAAATGCTTAATTTAATTGCATGTGGTTTGAGTGTGGTGTGTCAATTAGGCCTGGGGCCTCGGTTAATTTGGATCGATTCTAGGTAAAATTAGAAGTGGAAACTGGACCTGTTCATCGGGTTCAGTTTGGTCACTTTAACAAAAACTCATAAACAAAACCGACTCAATCCAAACCTAGGGTTCTGGCTCGCTTCCAATTTTGAAGCTTCAAAACAGAAAATAACACAAAATAATAAAATCAAAGAAAAAAAGACCACAAAAACAAAAGAAAATATATTATCTTCAAAAATCATATACCTCGTTTTCACAATAACAACTTCAAAAGAATCCCCAGATCTACAAGATCTTAATCAAAATATACAAACTTAACAAGAATCTCCAGATCTACAAGATCTTAATCAAAATATACAAGAACTTAACACATATGTACACTGCATAGAAAGTAGAAACCAAAAACAAACAGAAAGAGGAAGAAGAAGAAAAAGAAGAAAGAGAAAGAAGGATGAGAGAAAAAAAAAATCAGAACCACCATAAGGGGGATGAAGAAGAAGAAAAAAAAATCAGAGTAATAGAAAATTAGAAGAAAGAGAGGAAAAAAAAGAAAATAAAGACGAAATGAGAGGAGAAAGAATTAGGGGTGGGCACGGTACGGGATGGAGGTCATCCAGTGTTAATCCCGAATAGGAGAATCGGGACGGTATGACACGGGATGGGAGATTTTTAAAACACGTTCAAACCATACCGGCTCTAATCGGGATCGGGATGGTTGAATATCAAAAACTGATACCGTTCACCTTAGGCTAAAATTTGAATTTTTTTTTCTTCAGCTTTTGCAGCTGCCAAATACTTCTGGATTCGAATCCACTAGAGTTGGTGATGACGGAGTTGAGGACGAAGATGCATCTGATTGCATTCACAGGTAAGAAGAAGTCTTCCAAAAAGAAAGATAATAGTGTTATTACTGCATTTGGAGTGAAGAAACTAAGGTTGGGGCTGAAAAATACAGATGTAGTTGAACCAGAACAACCAAGTAAGGAAACTAGTAAAATTGAAGCTGACGATGCTAAAGTTAACAAGAGTAAAGAGGTTCCAGAAACTTCAAAAAGTAAGAAAAAGAAGAAGAAAAGTGGAAGGACTGCTGAGGAAGAGGATGATTTGGATATGATTCTTGCTGAGCTAGGTGAGGGGTCTTTTGCATCGAAACCCTGCCGCTCCCATGCAAGAGGAGAAAGTTGAGGTTCAACCTGATATAGTCGCCCCGGTTGATGGTTCGGGTGAAAAGGAAGGTGAAGAAGAGACTGTGGAGTCTGCGGGAGTGAAGAAGAAGAAAAAGAAGAAAGAGAGAGATGGGGCAGACGGAGAGAGAAGAAAAAAAAGAAGAAGAGAGGAAGAAGGAAAAAGAATAAAGAAAGAGAGAGAGAGAGAGAGAGAGAGAGAGAGGAAAAAAGAATTAAAAAAGAGAAAGACGAGAAAATAAGAAAAGAGAGGGAGGGGGAAATAATATTTTAATATTTATTATTTAATATTAATTAGTTCCTACGGTACGGTATGACACAAACGGGATCACATATTTGATACCGGTGTCGTGCAAAACAGTAACGGGATGACACGGTTTCATCCCGTTTAAGCATCAACACCAAACGGGATGGCACGAAATTGACACGATTTGGCACGGTTTCGGGATGACTTCGGTATTTCGGTTTTGATGCTCACCCCTAGAAAGAATAAGAGAGAAGAAAGAAATAATAAGAGGGAAAGAAGAAAAAAGAACTGAGAGGAAAAGAAAGAACGAACAAAAAGATATTGAAGAACCGAGAGGAAAAGAGGTGGAAGAGAAAACAAAGAAAGAAAAAGAGAGTTAAAAAAAAATCTGAGAGGAAAAGAGAGAGAGGGCGTGAGATTTGATGGAAGAGAGAGAGAGGGTGTGAGATTTGATAGAAGAGAGTTAAAAAAAGTTCAAAAAATCTGACAGGAAAAGAGAGAGAGGGCGTGAGATTTGATAGAAGAGAGTTAAAAAAATCTGAGAGAGAGTGAAGTGAGATTTGATAGGATTAAGATATTAAAATATGGCTTATTGGACTTGAAAATTTTGGCTTTTTGTTGGTATAATGAAATAGTTGGGTTTGGGCCTAAAAGAATTTGATATTTTAAATATAAATATATAATATGTAAATATATAAAATTAATTCTATTGGACCGGTTCGGATTGAACCGATTCCTTAGAGAGGAAAACTGAAACTGAAATCGGTCTGAACCGGTTCGGTTTGGATTTGTTCCGGTTTTTGACTTTTTCAGTCAACACGATTTTTTTCGATTTTTTTGGGATTGGTTTCGTTCGGTTTTGCGGTTTTGCGGTTCCAATGCCCACCCCTAGTCAATTGTCAACTTCAACAGCTTGAGAGCCTTGAGCAAAACGTGGCAGCATCCCAGAAATCTTAAATCCCATGCAATACGATGTTGTCAGATGGAACTGGAAGCAAGCGACTAATGAAGAAGAAGACGAATCAGCAAGAACTGGAACTGAGTGTTTTTTTTTGGAGACGTTGAGAGAGACTTTGAGAGTTTGTTTATGGTTGAATTCAATTGCTGCATTTTCACAAACACCACCAAGGCAACAACCAGCTTCAAATAATCAACCCTAACCAGAGCAATGGATCCTTCCTTCGAACAGAGACTCAGAGATGAAGTCATCTACCTCCACTCTCTCTGGCACCAAGGGCCCCCCACCTCCTCTAACCCTAACACTAACCCTACAATCAACAACCCAAACCCCAATTCACATCCCAATCCCACCAACACCTCATACAGGAAGAGAAACAGAAAGGCAAGAAATGAAAGAGAAAGACCCAACAAGAAGAAGCCCTCCCAACCCGACCCGCCTCCACATTCGGGCCCTCCTTGGCCCTGCCTGACCCCGACCCATGACTCCACTCCCGGTGCATCATTACCGTGGCCCGCGAAGCCCAATTCTGCCCCGGCAACCCACCGTCCATCGCCAGAAGAACAAGCGAAACTCGCCGCGCTGAAACTACAACACAATGCCTTGGACGCTTGCCGTGGATTGTTTTTGGGCAATGCCGGGTCGGATAGCGAGGAATCCGAATCCGAATCTGAGGAGGACAAGAGTGGAGATGGAGATGACTATTGGGTTGAGGGTGGTGAGAGTGAAGTGTACAAGGTGTTGTTGAATGTGTTTGTGGAGAAGAGTGAGCTGAGGAGTTACTATGAGGTGAATTATGAGAAAGGGGAGTTCTATTGCTTGGTGTGTGGTGGGTTGGGAAAGAACAAGTGGGTGAAGGGCTGTGCTGGCCTTGTTCAGCATTCGATTTCGATATCCAACACGAAGAAGAAGCGGGCTCATAGGGCTTTTGCGCAGGTGGTTTGTAGGGTTTTGGGTTGGGATTTTAACCGGCTGCCCACAATTGTGCTCAAAGGTGAAAGGCTTGGTCTTTCGTTGGAAAAGCTCATCCAAGAACGAGTAAGCTTTGTCTTTTTTTGCTTGATGTTGGTTTGTGGTGGTTGTTCTTAATGTTTTATATGAATTTGGTTGAGTTGTGAATGTTGCAGGGGGAAACTGGGGTAAATGCTGGTTCCTCTGAGGGTGTTTCGGTTGTTGTTGAAGACAATGTGGCAGCTGAAAATGATGCTAATGCTGAATACGGTGAAAAAGAGACATTTGATGATCATCAGAATAAGGGTAAACAACTAATGATTTGTGAGGTTAGTTATGTCTAGCACTTTTTAACTTAGTTTTTGGTTCTTGAGTTTTACATGAGTATCAGAGACAGTGTACTTTTTAATTTGATTTGGGATATGTTGTTTCAGAACTCTCTGAAATATGATGATACAAATGAAAGCACAGAAAGGACTGAAAAGGGAATCCCAGAAGTGGAAGCAAACAAAGAAGCAGCAGATACTTGGGTAAGATAATTGCGTTTAAAATGAACTGAATTCATAACTTCATTTACAAATGAACTGGTTTTCTTTTATTATATTTATTTTTTAATTTTCCATAATGCGGGATGTGTTCTTTCAGAATTCTTTCAAAGATAATGGTACAAATAAAAGCTCAGAAAGCATTGATAAGGGAATATCAGAAACCGGAACAAACAAAGAAGCAGTGGATACTTCTGTAAGATATTGCTATTCAAATGAACTGCATTGATAACTTCAATTACAACTGAGATGATATTTTCTCTTCTTTTTTGTTTAGGGTTTAGTGAATGATGGCACACTCATTGTACTTTTGGCTAAAACTATATGTTATCCAAAACTTTGAATTTTTTTTTAAAATGCGAGGCCTTAAATCTCATTTTCTGGAGCCTACAAATGTTTTTTTTTACTCACTTTTAAAGAAAAAATATATATATAATGTAGGGAATTGATCAATCACTGGTCTCAAAGACTGAATGGCCATGTAAAGAGTCCAGTGTTTCCTCGTCAACAGTGTTAGGTTGGCCGACCTTTAGTTCTCACTTGGCTTCTGCAACATGTTCCATTCCAGAGGAAGAACAAGCAAGGTCTGCTACATTGTTGTTACAGCAGAAGGCCTTAAAAGAATGCCAGGATTTCTTTGCTGGCTACAGTGGTGAAGACATCAGCGAAGATGAGGATGAAGGCGATTTGATGGATGAAGATGGGTCTGACGAAAGTGAGGAATTAAAGTTCTTTTCAAAGATATTTACAGATCATGGCGAGTTAAGGAGTTTTTATGTCAATAATTACAACGGTGGGGAATTTTACTGCTTGGTTTGTGGTGGGGTAGGGAAGAAGGTATGGAAGAGGTTTAAAGGTTGTGTGGCGCTTCTTCAGCACTCCATTACAATATTAAAGACTAAGAAGGTGGCTCATAGGGCTTATGGCCAGGTTATTTTTAAGGTCCTTGGTTGGGATATTGGTCAGCCTCCAACCATTGGGTCTAAAGATATACCTCTTGATGATGGACCTTTGGCAAAGTCAGACAATTTGCAGGTAATTATTGCATGTGTGATATGTTTATATAGAGTTGTTCCTGAATTCTATAAGCGCTTTCATTGAACGTTGCAGGGTGAACTGGAGGAAAATGCTGATGATCACGAGGATAATGTTGTTGTTCCAAAGGAAAACTTGGACTCTGTGAGCGATCATATTGGTGAAACAGTTTCAAAGCAGAAATCTGATGTTGTTCAGAGTACTGGAACATCAAAGACATGTGAGTTGCAGGTGAGTTCCATCTCCATTGTTCACTCCTCAACAATGTCATATACTGAGTCACATATTATTATGTCATACATAATATGTGTACGTACATCACAGAAGCATAGTTTTTTGTTCCTGGGTTCTGTAAGTTGCCTTTGATTGAAACCTTTGATGGAACACTGCAGGGTGAAGTGGAGGAAAATGCTGATGATCACAAGGATATTGCTGCTGTTTCGGAAGGAAAAATTGGACTCTGTGAGTAATCATAGTGGTGAAATAATTTCAAAGGAGGAATCTGATGTTGTCCAGAGTAATGGAGCATCAAAGACATGCGAGCTGCAGGTGAGTTTCACTCAGTTGTTCACACAACAAAGTTGTGCTGAGTCACAGATCATTATTTTAAGCGTAATATGTTATATACATTATAGATTCATAGTTTGTTGCAGGTGAGTTCCATCTCCGTTCACTCCTCAACAATGTCATGTACTGAGTCACATTATTATGTCATGCATAATTAGAATCATTTGTTCCTGAATTCTGTAAGTAAGTTGCCTTTCATTGAACACTACAGGGTGAAGTGGAGGAAAATCCTGATGACCACAAGGATATTGCTGCTGTTTCGATGGAAAACTTAGACTCTATGAGTGGTCATAGTGGTGAAATAGTTTCAAAGGAGGAATCTGATGCTGTCCAGAGTAATGGAGCATCAAAGACGTGCAAGCTGCAGGTGAGTTTCACTCAGTTGTTATCTCAACAAAGTCATGCTGAGTCGCAGGTTTTTTTTTATCCGTAATATGTGCATATACATCACAGATTCATAATTAGTTGTTCCTGGATTCCATAAGTTGGTTTCATTATACATTGCAGGGTGAATTGGAGGAAAATGGTGATGATCACAAGGCTAATGCTGTTGTTTCGAAGGACAGTTTGGGCTCTATGAGTGGTCATAATGGTGAAATAGTTTCAACAGAGGAATCCGATGTTGTTCAGAGTGATGGAACATCAAAGACAAGTGAGTTACAGGTGAGTTTCAACTGAAGTTGTTCTCCTCAGCAAAGTCATGCTATGTCACAGATTATTATTTCATTCATAATATGCGCATATGCATCATAGATTCGTAGTCACACCTGCGTGTTATAACATGGTTATAATTGAATATTTGCAGGGTAAGACTCAGACAAAAGCAGGTGGTCCCAACGAAGATTTGAACGTCATTTATGGAGAATTTAGACCCTTTGTGAACAGTGATAATATCGACCGAGTTTCAGGTGACTATTTCATGTTTGTGATATGTACTTTGCGTCATAGTATTACATTGATTTTATGGAACCTTGCAGGACAAGCCTGAGAGAGCTGAGCATGGTCACAATCAAGATTCAAGTATGTCATGGAAGATTGAGACTCAAATTTTGTTAGTGTTTGACACATTCTGTTATCCTTCAGAATGATGAAAACATAAGCGGTCTCTGCGGTTGTGCAAGACTAAATTCTTAGTTCTTCGTGAAGAAAGGAAGGGAATGTAAAGTCATACTTTAAGTTGCAATAAGTACTGTATAAATAGAGTTCTACTCTCTTACAGAAGGACAAGCATCATTGAAAACAGTAAAATCTATAATGAAATTTTACCTTGGCACTGATGTGTTCGCTATATATTTTCCCAAGAGTATTGTTACTATTAAGAATAAATTAATATTGTAGTTTCTTTTTGGTCAAGCATTAGCTAGGTGACTCTTCAATTCATAACTTGAATATGCACCGCCGGTAGCATTTGTAAAAGAGAGACTGAAATATTGGACCAATTTGGTTTGTCTATTAGTTAGTACCGCCCCAACACTCGAGAATACCGAATTGAGCTCAAAGTTGGTTTTTATTTCTCAGCTGAGAACTTACCAAAAGATTCAGTTCTTCATTCTCGTTTCATTTTCGTTTCGAATTTTGATCAGTAAGTCGTAGTGCCCTTCATTAAAGGTCCCTCCAAAGGATTGATATACGTCCAACCTGGTTCTAAGCCCTAACCAGAAGAGTGGAAAACAGAATCTTCCATGTTATTTTTTCCAAAGCCATTCAAATATGTGACGTGACCGCAAAACTATGACACCAACCTTCAAAACCACATCCTTCCAATTATTTTGAAAATTTACATAAAATTATGGACCACCGAAGATTTCAACAGCAACCCATGACATAATCATACAAAAGCAACATTTACAATATAAGCATCCTCCGATCGAAACATAACCATTGAATTCCCTTTATGTAGAGTGGAGCGCTTAAATGGAAACATCCAAAGGCACCAGCACCAGCTTCTTAAATAAAAGATAAAAGAAACAAAAGAAATTATCTTACTCACAAGCCAGTTTTGTGCCAAAGCTGGTAAGGCAAATAGCAAATGCCTGGAAGGCTGACAAGGGCTGCCTATAATCCATCGTAAACGTATCATCACCCACTTTTCCAAACTGAAGAACCGTTTCCTCATCTCCTTTCCCCCCTGGCTGGCTTGGGTCCACTGTCGCAACCAGTTGAAAGTTCTTCACTGATGCTACTGTGACCCGACCATGGAAATTCAAACACCAGCACTGCAACTGATCATGCCATCTTGGAGCTTTATTCCTCAAGACGGTGTAGCCAGAACTGGTAGATTCTGGTTTCTTCATCTCGGATTTTTCCAAAGGTTTACCAATTGCAGTTTCACCTGATGCTGGGCAATTAAGTGGGCAGACCATCCTCCTTGGACCTCTTGATTTTAGAAGGTTGAACTTGTAAGAGACCTGCCCAACTTCAAAGTTGCCTGCTGGAACTTGGGGGCTTATTTGCTTGCTTGCAAAACGGCGGGTAGACCGGCTGCTTGCAGGCTTTGCACCAGTATGCGGCGGCTGGCTGTCATAGATTGTAAAATTGGTGCCTAGAAAATCCGAGCTGCAAAAGGGTTTGGCATTAAATAAGAATGCAGACGACAAATGGGTTAACATTGAAATTTGTTCTTGTAATTCAATAGATCTTGAAATATGACTGGTTGGGGGTTTAAAAGAACACAAATTTTGAGACCATAAAATTTTGGTTTCATCATGAAGTCAATTGACCTTTACAGTCCAATTTCTCTGAAATGCAAACTAATGAAAACCCAGTGTCAAACTGGTTCAAAATTGAAATCATATCAACCTAACTTGGTACTGGACTGAAACCTCTTATAGGTAGTTTGAAATATAGTTCTCAACATATGAAGGTCCTTAAACCAGAAGACATTATATGTTACTACCCACTAAAAACGATCAGAAGGAACTACATCACATAATCAATCACCTTAACTCTCTTAAGAAGAATGCCTTACCTTAGTTTTCCCACATAAGCATTGCTTCCTTGGGATATGTCATCGGCATCAAGCGATATAATATACTCTGTGTGAGAGCCACGCCTATATCTTCGTGCTGCTAAAAGAAACTTTCCCTTATCTGTGAATGCTGGGAAGGAGAGAGAAAAAGAAATATCACAGAGAACAAAAAAGAAAAATAACCATTAGCATGTCACAAACCACTCCCAAAGTGCCAAATAAAACAAAAGATCAACTGTGATACATACAATACGAGAATTAATAAGGAAGCAACATTTATCTATAGCCTCAATTTATGCACAACCAACATACTACCATAACAATAATTTGTTTATGTCAGTAATCTAAAATCAGAGAAATTTCTAAGACAAAAAGAAAACACAGTAACTTAACTTCACAAACTTATAAGTGTATTTAATGGGTATCTTTCAGCATTGACTAATGCCGCTCAATAATTTCTTCAGGCAAGCAATACCCGTTTAAAACTTATAGATTACATTAAAGGTTTGAATTAAATCGATATCTGACATTCAGGTCAAAATCATGTAAGACCAGGAAACTAAAGTTTTGTTCAACAAGTCTTAGATTGCACGGATCTTGCTGAGTCAAGTCAACTTAGGAATTTAATCACCAGCAAAAAGTCTCCATTTTGTAGTTAATGAAAAGTCAACTTAAAGATTCAGACCAAGAAAATTGCCCCTTTTGAGTATGCCTTCAGTGACTTGAAGGTCAAAATTTGAATTAGTAAGAGTAAAACAGCTTCTGAAGACATATAGGAGGAAGTCATTCCAGAAGTTGTTCTCATGTACATACTCACATGGGGTAAATGCAAGGTAAAGGTAAAATGTTGAGGTCTTCTTGTTTCGTTTTATTAGACATTGATGGGGAGAATCGCATGGTCCTGGCTGCAAGAATCACAAAGAAATAAGACAGCCAATTGCAAATCAGTTATTACAAACCACTAAATTCAATGAATCACTGAACACATCAATATTGTCAATGACAAACCAGAAGCAACTTTGTTTAAAAACTTCAATCTCTCTTCAAGAAATGCCTGAAAACACAGCTAACCAAATAATCTTCATAGTTCATTCTCTTTTATGTGTAAGGAATATGATTAAGCTTCGTTCATTATCTAAGAGTAACAATAACAATAATCTGCCAGAAAATCCATAATTTCTGCAATCACAAAATCAAGAGGAGGTTATATTTTGTTTTGCACAACACAAACATAATTTATTTATAGGGAAACCCATAAAAGTATTGTTTTTACGACGCACACAAAACAATGAAATCAAATTTTACCAACTTCTTTGAACTCTGTGGCCAGTGCATATAGTGCTTTTAAATTCCAAATTTTCATTTAACGGTCATAAACTAATTCGAAAGGGGAAACCAAAACAGCTCCAAAATGGGGTAGAACGTTGAAATTCGGTGTGTTTTTATAGCGTGCAACTTCTTCAAAACTTACTCAAAAACTTCTGAGTTATGCAAATTCACTCCAATCACAGATGAGCCCCATTATGAATTTGCGACCCTTTAAGGTTTTAAACCATTTCCAACTCTTGATTTTGCCATCATCCAAGAAAAGTTGATCATCATTTCAGATTCTAATAGAGAAATTGCAGAAAGCAAAATCCATCCTCCACTAAATTAGCAAACTTTCAGACAATCCTGATCGATCTCCTAAGGAGACTATTCAAATCGCAAACTAAAAAAACCTAAATACTATTTAAAAGAATAATTCTATCAATTGAAAATGATATTGCCAAGGGAATACCTGTTTAAGGCAAGAAGGGAAGGTAATTTTGCCACTGTAGGAAGGCGAATGCACGATCTGCTTGGTAATATCCCTCCACCGCTTGCAGACACAGGCGCAAGCGACGACGTTTTGGCGGTTAGGCCACTTGTCCTCGCTGTTCTCCACTCTTTGTATGATCTCGCCGAGGAGCTCCGGGAGCATAGTCGACCACGAGGACGATGACGACGAGTCAGCACAGTCCGCGACTCGGTCCAATTCGGCCGAGTCGCCGCGCGCGACTCGGCGGTCTCCACCACGCGCCTGATCATCGTCTCGAAATTTCAATTCTCTAAACGATTTGGAGAATTTCCGAGAGAGCAAGGTTTTCCTCAGAGACATGGCTTGGGATTGGGCTTTAGGGTCAGGGTTTTGATCTCGTAGACATTGGTAAAGAGAGACAGTTTTTTTCTTATGGAGAGAGGAGGAGCGAGGGAGCGAGAGTGGTAGAGGTCGATGATGAATATGAGAAAATAAAAAAATGATTTGTAGTAAAGTCACGGGCTGTGACGGGTGAGAGTTGGAGGCCCAATAAGGGAGTGAGGATGCGACACGTGGAAGTTGTAGAGACGGATGTAAATTGGTGTTGGATGACGGGACTGTGAGATTAGAGGTGTAATGAAAGTGTGGTGGGAGTTTGACTGGGTCAATTCAACATAATAGCTGAAGCCGCAAGCGGCAAAGGACTGTAACCAACCAGACCGCGTCTCCAATTCATTTTTTATTTTTTTATTTTTTTATTTTTTAACCCCCTGATATTTTTTTAACAAAATTAATAAAAAATTATTGGAAGATTCACTGTTATACTCAATATAAAGTCCAAATTATATAAAAGCCCTGTATGAAATGGACTTTAGTACCACACCCAAAGTACCCATTTACAATATAACAAAGAGGCTTCGAACTTTTTATAAATTACAAAACTCCATCAATTTCTTAAAACAAGCCCAATTCTAAAATCTCATTAAAAAAAACCCGAAACACTCAATAGGTCATTAAAATAATTTAATAATTAAAATTAAATTCAATAGAGTTAGCTGTCATTTTTTGGGTGTTTTTTTGTTTGTTTATAGAAATTAAATGGTGTACGGTTTATTTATATTACTAGTGCTAAGAATAGGTGTATCACTAAATATCTCAAAACTATTTTAGTTATTTCTAGTTGACCAACAAAATCAATGTTAATTTTTATACAATTTAATTTAGGGCTTTTTTGAACTTTTAGCCAGATTGATATTAATTAAAATTATTTTTTTGTATGACAAAATCCACTTTTTTCTCATTTGTAATTTTGCCGCCAACATGTAAAGAAGTATCTGAACAATACATTAATAAAATTAAACAATTACCGATCAAATTCATAACGGTACACATAAGCAAAATGGTCAATATCACTTGCCTATCAAATCTCACTCCTCACACCGCCACTCATACCAACCAGAATGAATATCCAACTCCACATGGACAAGTAATCCTAAACTCCATAATAATAGATGGAATACAAGCTAAAAAGTGCCGAATCTATAATTAATTTGGCTTTCTCCAATATCTCACTTAACTAAAATCGTCTCAATACTTAACTAAAATCGTCTCAATATAGCGGATTTGCTCTTCACTCCGCACCCAAATTAGCGAATTTGCTCTTCACTTCACACCCAAATTCGAATCCACATTCCCGTCCCAAGATAATTGATCAGACTTCTAATTCTCCCATTTTCAACTTAACGAAAGCTAGAATCATGATCACCTTTCCTTTATCCATTTCACGAAGAACGAATGCATATTTCATTGGTGAGAGAGAGAGAGAGAGAGAGAGAGAGAGAGAGAGAGAGAGAGAGAGAGAGAGAGAGAGAGAATGGTAAGAGAGTAAAAATGAGAAAAAGACAGACAAGGTGAAACCTTTTGCTCAAAACAAAGTTGAATTAAGATCTCTCCATCCCGTAGTTAAAGAAAATAAGTTGGAATATTTTCTTGTGAAAAAGAACAAAATTGATTATTTATTTTTGAGGTGAAATCATGGTTCTTGTTATTGAGAGGCAGTGCAGGGAGTGCCCTCAGCACGACACGTCATCCATGCAAAAAATACAAGTGTCCGCATGCATGGCCTAGGACGCTCATACGGAGACACGTCGAAATACATATCTTTAACTGCCATCAACTTTGCCCTTTGACGAAGCTTTTTGTCTCCTTTGTTTCATTTGCATCTTGTTTCCTTGAACGAATCATTCAATTAACACAGATCCAACGGTGAATCCAGTACGAGTCTTTTATTAACCAACGGTGCTGATGGATGATACGAAACACAACAATATCTCCATATTGTTAAACAAAAGGTAACATTTAAAACAACCTGCATAGTGCAGGCTGCAAACAAATTTAAGTACAAACGCATACCCAATTGACATCAGCCAACGAACAATAGCCACCGTCCGATCACAATCACGACGATCAGAAAAATCAGACATTCTCACGTTGACGGTCCTGATTCATTCCCCAACCGCGGACCCCAAACTGCAACTCAGCAGCAGCAATCAAAAACTCCACAGCCTGCTGTGGTGTCAACAACTCCACCACCTTCCTCACCGTTCTCAGCCTCAGATCATCAGCCTTCTTCAACACGCTCACCAGCCGACCCATCTTCATATCCAGATTCGTGCATGAACCCATCAGCTCACTCGCCCCCTCTTGCCACTCCGACAACTCCTCCGATATCGCATTCTCCTCTTTCACCTAGAAAATAAAGCAATTAATTAAATGAATTACAAAAAAGATCGCGCTGATTAGTACAAATAAAGTTTTTGGAAGAAGAAGTTCAACACATGACATGCAGAACACAGAAGATGCAGAGTTAAATGCTCTTAACCATTTGAACGTTGGTTAATGTTGGTGGTTAATTCATAGGGTGTACTTACAGTTTCACATTGGAGTTCGCTGACGCAGCGGAACTGGGAAGGGGAGAGGTCCCCAAGGTCTCCGGTGCGAAAACCGCGGAGGATGTCGACGATGTGAGCCTCGAAGTGGATGGAGGACTCGGAGTAGACGAGGTGGAAGGCGGTGGTGGGGCGCCAGCCGGCGATCCAGTGGAGGGAGCGCTCGAGGGTGGTGGCCCACGGGGCGACGAAGACGGCGAGAGCGTCGCGCTCGGCGGCGAGGGCCTTGAAGCGGTAGTACTCGGCGTAGTGGGATATGACTTTCTGGACGACGTGGAGGAGGTGGTGATGGTGGTCGGGGATGGTGGGGGGTCTGGGACACGTGGAGAGCTGGTGGACAAGGTGGTGGAGCTGCTCGAACCACGTCTCGTAGAAGCTGGTGAAGCTGGTGAAGCTGCTGCTCATTGTTGGGACTTTTGGGTGGTGGTTGATTTCGACCGTTGGATGGAAAATTGGGTTGAGAGAGGGTTTGAAGGGTTTTTTGGGGGTTTGGTTTTGATGCCAATTTTGGATGCGTGTAGTGTATTGGGGCGTGGGGTTTTGTTATTGGTGTTGGAGTGACACGGAGGCACGTACTTGGCTACGTGGAAGAAGATGGTGCAATGTTTTCAGTTTGATAGACATGGGGGTCTCTGTAATTTCTAATGCCAAGTTGACTAGTTGCCAAATGAACTTTTATTTGAATCAAAACGTAAAAGTTCTGTGGTTGGCTGGCTGTAGTTGGCTACTTGTCGTGGCTATACGTTTGTTTTGCTTTTTCTGTGAGGCAATTTTGCAGTAGGGTTTAGGTTGGTTGGTTTGCTTCTACGTGAGGAAAAAGATACAACCTATTCTTAAAAGGATAGATAACCACCAACAGATAAGCCGCCGAAGAAGGAAATTAAGGTAGAAATTCATATATATCCAAAGTACATATGCTACTAGGCACACACACCAAATTTAGGTACTAAATTCAAGTGATAAATGATGAGTTACTATACATGTTGATACCTTATTTGTCACTCTCAGTAATATTTAAAGTCAAATCACATTTGAGTCACATTTGAATTAATCAAATAACGCTGTATTATTTTGTAAATAAAATTTACTTAATAGATTTGTTATGCGCTCTACGTACTCTGATTATGTTCACGAATATATTCTCTTAATCAGTTCGATTATGTTTTTTTGCCACCAAGATCGGGAGTCATACAAATAAGAGCATGGAAATAGGTTCCACAGCAATACGGTGGCAATAAAGACTCCCCAATATCACCAATTGTAGCCATTATCCAATCTCTAAATCTCAGTTTACTGTTGATGGATTGTGACTATCTACCTTCCAGGAAGTTTCTTGTCAATCTTTGCATGAAAGGGCAGCTCGGAAAATTGTTAGCCAACAAATTTGTGTGGCTCGATCGGGATTGTATGTGAACTCGTTCACTTGCCTTTGCGGCGCGGTTTGTCTCATTGATGACGTCAACAGGCAAAACTGTAACATTCTAATGCCGAACATATCGCACCTGCTCTGGTCAACTGCTTTTGTTTGTTTTGTTTTTTTTCAAACATCTGACCTCAATTTTTTCCCTTGCACATGGCAAGACATTAATTATTTGCTCACCCACTGTTGTGTTCATATAAATGTAGGGGTGAGCATAAAAACCGATAAATCGATCAAACCAACCGAATCAACTCAAACCGAACCGAAAAAGAGTATTTTTTGACCAACCCGAAAAAGTCAAACCTGGACCTGAACTGAATCGAAAGTCAACGGTTCGGCTCTCGGTTCTAATTTTTTCAGAACCGGTGGACCTGAACCGAACCGATTAATATTTAAATATATATATGATTTACACGTGGCCTCATGTGATTGGCCAAAAAAAGAAGAATTGTGTGAGTGTTTGCACACCAGATCCCTTACGCAATATTTTTTTTTTGCTGTAACCCTCACAGAGTCACACACACGCTAGGCTCTCTCTTTTTCTCTCTCTCTCTCACTCTTCTCTTGGTTTTTTTATTTTCGTTTTTGACCTAAACCAAGCGGCGCCTCACTCTCTCTCTCTCTCGAGCTCGATCAGCCTCAGATCTCTCTCTCTCTCGAGCTCGACCCGCCTCAGCTCTCTCTCTCTCGACCCGCCTCAGCCTCAACTCTCTCTCACTCAGTCTTCCTCTTCTCTTCGTTCTAATTTTTCTTTTCGTTTGTTTTGACCTAACACTAAGCGGCGCCTCACCTCTCTCTCTCTCGACCCGCCTCCTTCCTTAGATCTTCAAGCCTCGCATAGCACCAGCACCACTACTCTCTCAGTCTCTCTCTCTCTCACGATCCTCTCACGATCTTCAAGCCTCGCACAGCCACCGTGCCTCCTTCAGCCGATCAGCCATCGCGCCTCCTCCTCCCGGGATTTCAGCCACCGCGCCTCTCTCTGTCACGATCCTCTCTCTCTCACGATCCTCTCACTCTCTCCGACAACATCTATTCCTCTCCTCCGATTTCTTCTGTGGGTTTTCTCTCAAATCCGTCAAAGGTGAGAGCATCATCATCTTCCTTTGAATTTAGGGTTTATTCTAAATTAAATTTATGGTTTATTTTCTTTTAAATTAGGATTGTCGATTTGGTGGTTGAAGTTGATGTGATGATATATTTTTTCTGTTAAGGTTTTAGGGTTGTCATGTCATTGATCTTCCTGCTAATGTCATTGATTTTCTTTTAAACCTGTGGCCTTTTATAATGTTGAATATTGTAGAATTTAAACCAAACTCTTGTTGATCATGTCATTGATCTTCCTGCTGGTAATCAAAATTTTCTGTGCTCTGTATGTTTTTTGATAGAGTAAGGAAGAATAGATAAAAACAGAGAAAAAATGGGAGTTTGATTTTGAGTATTAATTAGCTAATGTTTTGCCTATATCAGATGGATTTATGCTCTGAACTTGAGAATAATTTTTGCATTTTTTTGAACAATTCTTCCATTCAATCTGTCTGTGCTGTGTGTTTTTTGATAGAGTAAGGAAGAATAGAGAAAAACAGACAAAAAAAGGTCGTTGTTTACAGTTGTAATTAGCTAATGTTTTGTTTACGGTTATAATTCAAATGAAATGTGGCATTCTTGGAAATTCCAGTTTGAAAGGTCGTTTTATTATAGTCATGTTCGTCAGTCACCCTCCTGCTGAGATTGAATTGTTTCATTCTGTTTACTGAATCAGAACGGAGGATAATAGTAAAGTTGCTGAAGAATTGAAGCGAGCTGATGCAATTGTGCTTACGTATGCGTGTGATCAGCCTCAGACTCTTGATCGACTGATTTGAGAGATGAGAACCAACAGGTGAGCCTGGAACAAGTGATGTCACCAATAATGCAACAGTTTCGGGAGATTGAGACTTGCATTGAGTGTTCAGCGTTTAAACATATTCAGGTATGTACTAATGGCTCCTTTATTTTCAAGTTCTGCTGCGTCTTAGTATGTCACTGTTTTGTGAAAACATGCACCATCTGATGTGTTGCATTTCTTCATACCTTATTATGTGTGTTTGGGTTGGCTCCTAATGATTGGGGACTTGTTTATTGTATTTCACACATTTATATGAACTACTTGTGTGTTACATTCGCTAAAGTTTTATTTAATGGCTACCAAGGATCTAGTTTCCATCGATGGCTTTATGTTGCAAGTATTTTTTGTTATTTTGGCATTGACACTGTAATTCTCTGACTCTATACTATCGAACGCTTTGTATTTTCAGATTCCTGAGGTCTTTTACTATGCACAAAAAGCTGTTCTTCATCCAACAGGCCCATTATTCGATTCTGTAATGGGTTATGTGATTCTTTTCTGTTTCTGGTATCAACTTTGATCAAAATCAGGCTTTTAATTTTATTTGAATTTTTTGTTGTTGTCATCAGTTGATATAAGCCATAAGGCCACTCCTCATGACAACCTGGATCAATATAAAACATTTTCGTCCAAGACTTTTCTTCACCACAATCTTTCATTACCCACACATTCAGAGGATATATAAAAGCAACTTCACATACACACCTGTATTGTTCATTAATTAATTTACTCATTCTTTCATTTTGGATGAATCTAGTTTGCTTTGGAACAGAGCTTATAAGATGTTTTGAATGATAACTAATTGAGAAGTGTTTTGATCTGTGTATTTGAGTCGATCGAGGTGCTATAACTTGTTTTGATCAGTTTAAATGATTTCAGACAGAAACTGCAAACACTTTTTTTTTTGTGAAATTAACTATCGAGTTGGAGTATGATTCTGGTTGTTTGTGAGTGATTTTAAACTGATACAAGTGTATTTTTTTTGCAGCTCCCTTAACTGATACAATCATAGAGTGAATCTGTTTGGTATTTAAAATTTAATTTGGTGTTTTACTTGTATTTTTTGTCATGGGTTGTATAATATAATTTGGTACTTTACTTGTATTTTTTGTCATGGGATGTAAGAAACAACTAATTTGATAGTTGGATGATGCTTGTGATTGTGATTTAGTTTAGAAACTTAAAAAAAAAAACATGTTATAATTGAGTTGAATTTACAGGATTTGGTTTAATGGATGGCCTGTTTGAAAAATTGGCTTTGTGGAAAAAACTTGGGCTTTTGAATAAATAAGCCAATTAGGTTTTGGCAATTTGACCCAAAAAATAAATATTTTGGCCCAAAAAAGTGATTTGGGCTTAAAAATAACTAGTAGTGGGCTAAAGCCCAAAACCGATCAAAAAGCCTGAACCGAACAGGAGCCTATCGGGTCGACCGGTTCCACCCATTTTCGGCTTTCAATTTGGAACCAATTTGATCCGAGAATGGATATCTTACTCGGTCGGCTCATGGATCACTCAAAATTCAAACCGACCCGAACCGCGCCCAGGCCTATATAAATGTATGTGGTTGGAACTTGGAGGTTTTCCAGAGAATTGTCGAGGGTTTTACATTCAATATGCTAACCCCCAATCTCTAATTTGAAGATATTTTCCCTGTGCTGGCCTAAAAAAGAAGGTAACGTTATTTAAAATAATTTAAAATATGTTATGTTGTTAAACTTTCAATCTTGACCACCTATTTAGATATGCTTCTTCCCGATCAAGGTGATTAATAGTTCGACAAACGAATATTTCTAAGCAAAAACAAACATAAAAGCTTGAGCTCCAAAAGTCTTCACACACTCTCCCTTGCCGGTTCCTTTGAAGGTGAGGGAATGCCATCTGATGATGACATGGTTGATTTTGACGAATTCCAAAATCTTCAGCTATTGAGTTTGGCTGATTCTAGCTTCACTGGTCAAATACCTTTATAGTTATCAAAGCTCAAGAATCTAGAGATCTTGGCTTTGGGTAATAATCAAATCACAAGACCAATTCCAAGTTAGTTGGGGACTCTTCAAACTCTTTGTCTAGACTTATCATACAACCGAATTTCAAGTGAATTACCAAAGCAACTTTGTAGACTATCAAGGTTGGTTTATGAACCTAATATTGCATCTCAAGTAGACAACACTAGTTACAAATCCAAGTTTTCAATCGAGGAAATTGTCTTTCTTTGGAGCATCGATAGACCTATCTAATAATAACATAGATGGTGATATACCTACTAAGATCGGCCAATAGGAGCTTCTTCGCCAGTTGATTCTTCACTCCAACAACTTCTCCGATGTCATTCCCGACCAAATGTCTAACCTTAAGAACTTAGAGAATTTGGATATCTCCATGAATCATTTGTCTGGAAAAATCTCATCCTCATTGGCGAGCCTTAATTTCTTGAGTGTATTTAATGTCTCGTACAATAATCTCCAAGGACCAATACCAACAAGCACTCAAATCCAAAGCTTCAACACTTCAGCCTTTGAGGGGAGCCTAAAACTTTGTGGTGCTCCACTTCCAAGTAAGTGTGGACCAAATAAGGGCATTGATGAAGATGACAGGAACAACATGGACAATGGGCATCATCAACTTCCATGATTTTATATTTTCACTACGTTGGGGTTTATAGTAGGATTTCGGGGAGTATGTGGTTTTTTAATTATTAACAAGACTTGGAGATATGCATTTTTTCGATTCATAGATAATGTACAACATAAGCTCTATGTGATGATATTAGTGCGCATCAACATGATAAAAAGAAGGCTTAGAGGCTAGATTGGTTTTTCTTTTTCTTTTTTTCTTTTGTGTTCTTGATGTCATAAGGCAGTGCTTGTTCTTATAACTATGTCTTCTTTTGTCGGTGTGATTTGTTCTTATAATTATGTCTTCTTATTTGTGTCTACTCTTCTCACATATTAGTAAATTTGTGACATTTGATTTTAATAATAATAAAGTTTGTCATAATTATCATGCCAATAATAAAGTTGAATTTGGTTTTTCTTGTGTATATTCTTGCACAAATACCAGAATTGAAGACTGTACGGCCCCAACTCTGTTATTGGTGGTGGAAGAGCTAATATTTGTCATATATAATCTCCATATAATCTCCTTGTCAATCTATTTTTCTTTTCACTTTCCAATTTTTGTACAGCTTGTCTTACGTTTTTCTTGCTTGAATGGTTGTTTTGGTTAATTTCATAAAGGAACAAAGATTCCTCTGTCAAAAGAATCAATCCATCTTGAAAATGCTTGACAGGAAGCTTATTGGGGCTCTGACAATGTTAAATCTACGTGTTTCTATAGGATCTAGATATTAATTTTAGGACACTGCTTCCCTCCATTATTGGAAGGAGGCATTCTTATTTTTTTTACAAATCACAGTTTGACACTTATGCAAAAATAATTCATAAAAAATACAAAACATCTCTACACATATCAAACTGTAATTAGTAGGAAATGAGTTTCTACTTCCTGGAAATAAGGTAAGTATTTTCCTTAATTGAAGATGGGTTGACACAGGAATCTTTGTTCCTTTTAACATTGTCACAGTTTGATACGGGTGTAGAGATATTTTGTGTTTTTGACGAATTATTTTTGCTTAAGTGTTAAACTGTGATTTGTAAAAAGTAGGAATGCCTCCTAAGGATGGAGGGAAGCAGTGTCCTAAAATTTAACATTGTCAGGGCCCAGTAAGCTTCCTGTCAAGCATTTTCAAGATGGATTGATTCTTTTGACACGAATCTTTGTTCTTTTGCATCAGAATGTTTTACAGTTGCCTGGTGGCTGGCTGCATCAATGAGACAGAACGCCGCAAAGGCAAGTGAACGAGTTCTCATACAAATCTTCCCATGTTTTACAAGCTTCCTGTCAAGCATTTTGAAGATGGATTGACAGAGGAATCTTTGTTCCTTTTATCACTACCCTTTGTCACTACCCTTAGGGTACCGAGTATAGCCGCTATACTCGTAAAAAAAATTAAAATTAAAAACGAATAATAGCCGCGCGGCTATACGAGCAAAAACATTTAAAAACTGAGTATAGCCGCGCGGCTATATTATTTATTAATTACAAGAATAAAAAATTGGTAAAAAAATTTAAAACCAAGTATAGCCGCTCGGCTATACTATTTATAAATTAAAAAAGAGGTAAAAGATCGGCTATACTATTTCTCTAAAAAACTAAAACCCGAGTATAGCCGGTCGGCTATACTAGTAAATTTTTTTTTTTTTCTTTTAAAACCGACTCCTTTAAGGAAAAAGAAAAACCTCAGTAACAAATATCCTTTGTTCCGAATTTGAATCTCACATATTATACATGCTTCATCTCAACATATTAATTACGTACATGGGAAGATTGTATAAGAACTCGTTCACTTGCCTGCGTTTTGTCTCATTGATGCAGCCAGCCACCAGGCAAAAATGTAAAACGTTCTGATGCCCAGCCTCGCACATGCTCTGGTCAATTGTTTGTTTTTCCAAACATGGCAATCGTCTGACCTCGATTTATCTCTTGCACGTGGCAAAGTCAAAGACATTATTTGCACACCCGCTGTTGTATTCATATATATGGTTGGAGGTTTTCCAGAGAATTTGTTGAGGGTTGACCCTAATCTCTGGTTTAAAGAGATGTTCCCTGTGCTGATCTAAAAGCCATGAAACGTTCTTTAAAATAGTTTGAAATGTCAAACTTTAAATCCTGACCACATATTCAGATATGATTCTGCGCAATCAATAACCTTTATTGATATAGACAAAAGAATGTATCAAGGCGAAAACAAAGATTAAAGCTTCAGCTCCAAAAGTCCCTCAAGGCTTTCAAATGAAAAACTGCATCCAGCCATCCAGCCACAACAGATAACTATATGTACCAAACAGACTGTCAGACTCAAACAATCACTATTGACAGAACTATCTCAAAGCAGTTGTAGACATCCCCTAATTTTTACAAACTTCGTTATCATGAAACTCATTTTGACAGATTTATTTAAAAACTGTGTGAAAACTTTGAAGAAAACTAGCATTACATATCACCCGCATTATGTGAAGGTTGCTGAACTCAGTGAAGTGATAGCCTGATGGTTTAGGCTACATTATGTGAAGTTAGAAGTTAGAACCTCCAATTGATTATGCATAAGCATCCGAGGATAGTTGAAAGGGAGCATGCTGCAAAATCCATGACATAACAGTAGAAAACTACCGAACTCTCACCACCCTACAAATCACTTACATATATCCTATTGTCATACTGGCACTAAGTTCCAATTTCATTAATAACTTAAAAAACATGCTTGTTTATATACTTGAAGATGGTTTAACATAGCATCTACACAAATACAAGGTCCACTAACATATAATTACAATCTTCAAGAGTAAGTTGTTCTGATAACTAGTGCAATGCATGACTATCCAAAGTGAATAAATAGAAGCATGCATGCTATGGTATTTCTATGGGGAACCCCAAGCCACCTTATGCCAAAGCATCTTAGATAAAGACTGCCTGAACTCTTACCTAGCATTATTCACCGATGACAAACTCGCCTCGATTTGGATTAGAATCCACAGCTTCAATAGACATACATATTCTAAGATGAGAAAGCTCTTCGGTACTCACAATAGCACCCCCCAGTGCCCACTGTGCGCACGCGCACACACACACACCCCAATAATCTCACCTTCTTACTCAATATCAATAATCTCGCTATTTGAGTCATCCTCAAGAATGGTGTATATTGCCCGAATCAAACTATAAACTAGAGAGAAAATGTCACAAAAGAAGCACAAATGTATACAAAATCGAAATGTTGACAATCCCCATTACCATTCAAATTTGTACACTGAATACTCAGATTAGCAATTTGATCAAACTCAAAATGAAGCCAAAGCAATTTGCAGTATTTCGTATATTCAAACAGATTGAAAGACATGAATTCTTGCACCATTTTCCACACAATTTAACAACCAAACTACCAAAGCTCAGTCTAACACGAGTTCAGCTGGAGCAGCACATACAAACTCAAAATTAAGCCAAAGATTAAGCTCACTTGCAAAATTCCATGATAAAAATTGAAAATTTGCCTTAAAACAACAGCAAGATTTTCAAATAAAACACCTGGAGATCACTCAAGGGCATTTGCGGCATTTTCAGGGAGCTGTTGCTGCTGCTGCTGCTGTTGTAAAATGGACTTGCGCTGAAGCTCACGCCATTTGTTGATTCCAACAGTGCAAATAACTACCCAGAATTTAAAATCAGCCAACGATTTAAAAAGGGAGAAGAAGAAGAAGAAGACTTAAAATTGAAATGAAAATTCATGACTTACAGCCAGCGCCGACAAAATAAAGCAGACGGAGGAGCTTCGGAGCTGGGGGGCCCGCTAATTCTTCTCCACCCATTGCTCTTCTCTTCTTCCTCTTACAGACTCTTCTGTTTGAGAATGAGAAGTTGAGAACTGAGAACGACGACGACGACCCGTCTTAGTCCGAAATTGAAATGGGTCGGATAATATCGAACTCGGGTGTTTATTTATGCATGTACAGCCTGTGCCTCGAAGGCCCGAATACAATACGTTTACATTACAAATGTTGGGCCAGACCCGACCCAGTTTTGGCCCAAGATAGCAGAAAAGCCTTCTCTTTTGAGACTTTGAATTAGAATTTGCAGAAAATTAGAGACTTTGATTCCATAGCTTGGCTTTAACATATTCACCCGATACATGAAAGTTATTATATCTAGTGTAATATGAATTAATAGAAAAGATTTTTATAACATAAATTTCTTCGGTTTCCGATGCGATTTCTTCATGCTATAGTTTGCAAGCAACATGAATAGGCAGGTCCGTTACACAAGAATGTGGTCATTTAGCACTTTAACATGAATAAAGCATCAACTTATGTTTACATATTAGGCTTGAGTACTGTTATCAATTTCTATACAATGAAACTCACATTTATTAGAAAGATGACAATGTGTTCTTCCTAGCACTTCATGTGGAGCAAAGAACCTGGAAAAATCATCAACAAAACAACTTGGAACTTGGACTTTGATTCGCAACTTGGAAAGATGTGCTGGTATCACATATCAGCTGCCTTCAAAATAAAAAATTAAATTTCAGTCAATCTTACTCTTTAAGATCTTCATTTTCAAATATGGAATCACTTCTTGAAAGTGAAAGTCTGCAACGCAGGCTCTAATAGACTAAAACTAAAGACTTTAAAATAACAAGGTCTTCGCTATTTAATGACGATTTGCCAATTTTTCTGTTTGCTATTTAATGATTATTTGCCTTCTATCTAACAAAGATATTATTTTCAACAAAATGGATGAACATGGTGCTTCAAGAAAAGACTTAAATAACAAACATCTAATTGAGTGGTCAAACAATTTCAGATTCAAGTGATGTTTTGCACAAATGATCTTTTAGGAAGTATCTCCATGCTTGATTTACCTTGTCTGGATCACAAGAGAAATCTTATTTTCTCCTTGATTGTCTGAGCTTTTCTTGAGATGGACTGCTTCTTAAGGAATATTGCTTGCTTGCTTTTGGTTGTTGCAAGATCATATGATCTTTGATTTCTTTGATCAGTTTGAACTGATTGTTTGGATTGAGTTTTTGCTTGATTGGTTAGTTGGTTGGATGTCCGTTCTCCAGTCCAGGCACTCTTGTACTTATAGAAGAAAATGTGATAATGAAGACTCTTGGATATTTTCAGCTTTGGACTAACCCTCATCAATGCACAAGTGGTAAAAGATTGTCAGCCAGTTACTTTGATTATTTTTGGCTCATTGTCCATTAGTGCGCTTGAATGCCTCATGATCGTTCCTTTTGCAAATGCTGAACTGAAGTGAACCAAAATACCCAGATTCTTCCAATGTTAGCTCCATAAACATCATGTTGTAGCAATAATTCAGCGATCTTGCAATAAATAATCGTGATTTTCAACTAAAGCAAGCCTGACTTCGCCTTTCCACCTTTTAACGTTCTCAATTTGATTTGGAGTTTAGTCACCAACAATGAGGATTCATTTTGACATACCTTAAATTGTGAATTGGGTCTAATTAATTCAATTAATTTGATTCTTGGATTAAATCACCATTGGTGGTAAATTGTTTCCCAATTATCAAAATAACATGAATAATTTAATTAATTTAGTCCCCTCTTGTTGAATAGTATGGGTTTGTTCACCATTTTTCTTAAACAAAGCCCAATACCCTTTGTAAAATAAACCCAACACTCAATTGGACTGGTGTGCAGAATTTTTGGTCCAACCAGTTTCAAAGAATGCAGGTTTTTCAGTGAATAAGCCCCAATATTAGCAAATTTGTATATAGCTGAAACAATTTTTTACCATATTAGTCTAAACATTTTGGAGATATTAATGTTGGCAAGTCCTTATTTAGTTAGGATTTTGGTTTCTTATTTAGTTAGAATTTTGGTTACTTACTATTTATTTAGTCCTATTATAAATGAGATTTATTTCCTATTGTAATTTAGATATATTTCCTATTTTATTTAGGGTTAACACATCTTTGTACTTGTATAAATACCTCCGTATTGGAGAAAAAATAATTATATGAGCATAACTGAATATATGCCCTACTTTGTTTGACTTGGTATCAAGAGCCAGGTTTTGTTTTCTTGTGACTTGTGCTTGCGTTCTCCTTGAAATTAAAGTACTCTCCTCCCAGGGGAGGAGGGTAAGTGAAAAATATATGTTTATTTTTCTCATGGAGATATTGCCTCTTTCTTGACTTTGACAACCCATTCTCTTCAGGAGGAGAGGAGGATTGAAGAGAAGTTATGTATGCATGAATGAGCTAAAGTTGATATGAAAGAATTTGTCGTTGTTGTTTTATGTTGTTGTTGCTATTACCGTTGCCGCTACTACCGTCGTTAACGTTGCCTTTGCTTGCTTCGCTTTCAGTTGATGGGGTCATTGTCGTTTCTGTTGATGTGGTCGTGCCCTTTGCCTTTATTTGCCCTTGCTTTGCTTTTGTCTTACCTTACCCTATTTTTAGGAAACCTTGCCTTTGCCGTGCTCACAGGGTATTTGTGTTCTGCCTTATCTACTTCCGTGCTCACATGGTTTTTGTGTTCTGTTTTATCTATTGCCGTACTCACAAGGTTTCTGTATTCTGCCTTACCTACTGCCATGCTCACAGAGTTTCTGTGTTCTGCTTTTATGTGTTCTTCTATGTGCCCTATTTGTTAGGGTTTTTATGACAAGGCATTCTCAATAGTTGTTCGATTGGTCAATGTCGAGTATGATGTTCTATGACTAGCTTGTCAAGTTGGGCATGAGAAATATCTTTGCCCAAACTTGAGGGGGAGTGTTGGCAAATCCTTATTTAGTTAGGATTTTGGTTTCTTATTTAGTTAGAATTTTGGTTACTTACCATTTATTTAGTCCTATTATAAATGAGATTTATTTCATATTGTAATTTAGATATATTTCCTATTTTATTTAGGGTTAACACATCTTTGTACTTGTATAAATATCTCCATATTAGAGAAGAATAATAATATGAGCATATCTGAATATTAGCCCTACTTTGTTTGACTATTAAAGCTTGTCTTCATGTGCAGTTAAGTCATATTGGGATTCTTATGTGTTTGTCAGTTAGAGGGTTGCCTTTTAGCATATCCATCAATTTACTGAGTGTGTGGCTCTTGGTGAAAGGATTTCTAAATTAGTTATGTTTAATGCCTTCCGTCTTTTGCTTCGTATATGTGTTCGTCAGTTAGGGGGTTGACAGATGCTAGTTGTGAATGAAGAGAGACAAGATTTGCCACCAAGGTTCTGCTTCTCCTGCCGTTAACATAAATGGGATGTCAATGTAATGTTGAGATGAGGCTTGACTGGCACTGTCACTATCAGGGCCATGTTTGGCTAGAAAAATAACACCATTTATCTTCCAAATTTTCATGAAGAATTATCAACACGGCAACAATTATGAGTAATTTGGCGTTGTAGACTTTAAATTAAGTGGGTCAAGCCCCTTCTTAAGACCCAATGAGGTCATCTCTTTGGGTTTTAATAGCAATAATTTGCATTGTGTGGTGGTTGTTTGTCGACGTCTCTATTTGCAGTGATGTTTGCCAATAACAGCATATATATATATATACACGAAGCAACATGCTAGTGCAAGCTTATAGCCCAATGGCTCATGGCTTCCATCTCTTTCTCTTATTCTCTTACATTATATCCACAAATATTTATGCATGCAAACACACTGAACGTAGCTCTCTCATGTCCTTTGCCTCCACTCTATCTTCCCCTCCTTTAAATTGGACATCCGTTGATTGCTGTCGTTGGAAGGGCATCACTTGTAATCAAGATGGTTGGGTCACCCATTTGCTCTTACCTTCCGAAGGTCTCAAAGGAGGTATCTCCTTATCTTCAATTGTAAACCTCACACATCTCACCCACTTGAACCTTTCTCACAATTCACTTCTTGGTTCACTTGAAACCAAACTCTTCTTGTCTTTGAATCGCCTTGAGATCCTTGATTTGAGCTATAACCTTCTTTCTGGAGAGCTACCGCTTTCTCTACCATCCCACAATATTTGGATAGTGGATTTGTCCAGCAATCAGTTCCGTGGTGCAATTCCACCTTCATTCTTCCAACAAGCTAGAAACTTGACTAGTTTCAACGTCAGCAACAATACCTTCACAGGGTATGTCCCATCCTCTATTTGTCTCCAATCGTCTCCCTTCGTTAGGCTTTTGGATTTTTCCGCCAATGAATTCAGTGGCAACCTTTCTCCAGGACTAGGGGAGTGTTCCAAACTGCAGGTTTTTCGTGCTGGTCACAATAACATCTTAGGATTACTTCCAGAAGATATCTATAATGCTACCAAACTTGAAGAAATTGCATTACCTCAGAATTCACTACATGGAGCCATTAGTGATAAAATTGTCAACCTCACTAACCTTGCCATCCTTGACCTCTTTTTAAATCATTTTGGTGGTGAGCTTCCTCTCAATTTGGGGAAGCTCTCGAAGTTGAAGTTTGTGACCCTTGATTTCAACAATTTAGAAGGTGCTTTGCCCTCATCTTTGATGAATTGCACAAACCTTGTAGAACTACGTTTGGCATCTAACAACTTGGAAGGAGATATCTCCATGCTTGATTTCTCCAGACTTGGTCAACTTACTAAACTTGACCTAAGGATCAATAACTTCACTGGTACGATTCCAATAAGCCTTTACTCATGTAGGTCCCTAAAAGCCATTGGATTGTGTGGAAATAATCTAGAGGGACAAATACAAGCTGAGATTCTTTCATTGAAATCCTTGTCCTTCATGTCGTTTGGTTTCAACCGATTCACAAACCTCACAGGGGCAATGAAGATATTGATGAGCTCCAAAAGTCTTTGCACACTCATGCTTGAGGGTTCCTTTAAAGGTGAGAGAGTGCCATCTGATGATGACATGGTTGATTTTGACGGATTCCAAAATCTTCGATTATTGAGTTTGGGTGGTTGTAACTTCAATGGTCAAATACCTATATGGTTATCGAAGCTTAAGAATCTAGAAATATTGTTTTTTGGTGGTAATCAAATCACAGGGCCAATTCCAAGTTGGTTGGGGACTCTTCCTAGATTGTTTTACATCAACTTGTCAGACAACCGAATTTCAGGTGAATTTCCCAAACAGCTTTGTAGACTACCAAGGTTGCTTCATGAACCTAATATTGCATCTCATGTAGACCAATATGAATTTGAATTGCATGTCTTCGACAGTGGCATGACCGCAAATCAAACTTTTGAATGGGCTAAATTGAATTTTTTTCCAGCAACGATAGACTTGTCTAAAAATAACATTGTTGGTGATATACCCACTGACATCGGCCACTTGGTCCTCCTCCGCTCGTTGCGTCTTAGCTCCAACAACTTCTCAGGCGTCATTCCAAACCAAATTTCAAACCTAAAGTTTTTAGAGGTTTTGGATCTGTGCATGAATCATTTGTCTGGAAAAATCCCATTGTCATTGGCGAGCCTTAATTTCTTGAAAGATTTTAATGTCTCATATAATAATCTCCAAGGACCAATACCAACAGGCACCCAACTCCAAAGCTTCAATGAATCTGCCTTTGAGGGGAATCCAAAACTTTGTCTTGCCCCTCTTCCACATAAGTGTGGACGAAATAAGGGCATTGATGCAGACAATAAGAACAACAACGATGTGGTGGACAATGGGCTTCATCAACTTCCATGGTTTCATATTTTCACTGCGTTGGGGTTCATAGTGGGATTTTGGGGAGTATGTGGTTCTTTAGTTATAAACAAGACATGGAGATTTGTGTATTTTCGATTCATAGACAATCTGCAAAATAGGCTCGATGTGATGATAACAGTCTGCATCAACGCGATGAGAAGAATGCTTAGAGGCTAGATACATATTATTAATATTGTACTTTTTAATTTTCATATTCCGTTTGCTTTTCCCTTTTTTTTTCTTTCTCTATTGTTCCTCATGTAATAAAGCGCAGTTTGTTCTTATAGCTATTTCTTATGTTTCGGATGCTTTTTTCTTCGTGCTACCATTTGCAAGCAACAAATACAACTTCATGCTTCAGTATATTACGCTTTCTATTGGCGAAAACGACTGATTTGGCCATCCAAAATCATGAATACTATATCAACTGAATACAAAAAATGTTTAAAAAGATTAGGATTTTTCACATATAATCCCATTTTTTCACATAGTTCAATGCTATGTTATTTTTAATTTCTTTTTGGTTGTGATGTTATTTCAATGTTTTTCTTGCCCACTTATATACAATGGGACTCACATTTATTAGATGACAACGTGTTCTTCCTAGCACTTCATGTGGGGCAAAGTAATGTCTTCAAAATAAAAAATTAAATTCAGTTAAGATCTTCATCATTTTTCAAATACGGAATCACTTCTTGAGAGTGAAAGCCTGCAACGCATGATCTAATAGACTAATACTATAGACTTTAAAATAACAAGGTCTTCACTATTTAATGGTGATTTGCCAATTTTTCTGTTTGCTATTTAATGATGATGTGCCTTCTATCTGACAAAGATATTATTTTCAACAAAATAGATGAACACGGCTAGAGCTATCCTCTTATGTGCCCTCAATTGAAGCTCATATCTTCCTTCTATCCTCTTATTTGAGGGGTATATATACCGGTGATTAATGCAAATACAATATCAAGTTATGCTTAGTTGGGATTTTTTAGCTTCCCTTGACAACTTTGTAATTACACATGCAATCAATCAAGCTCAAAGTTTTTAGCTTCCCTTATGCCGAAGCATCTTAGATAAAGACTGCCTGAGCTCTTGCCTAGCATTATTCAGTAGATGAAAAATTCGACTGAATTTGGATTAGAATCTACAGCTTTATCTTCCTTAAAAGGTTGATCAACAAATGCTTTTGGTTTCTAGGGCTCTTTAATTATTTTGAGAAACCTATTTATTAAATTTGGTATCTTTTTAACAGATTGAAAGACATGAATTCTTGCACATTTGGCTATTTAATTTAACAACCAAACGACCAAAGCTCAGTCTAACACAAGTTCAGCTGGAGCACCGCATGACAAAAATTGAAAATTTGCCTTAAAACAACAGCAAGATTTTCATAGTACATCAGTGAAACTTGAAATCATTACATTCATCATTATTGTCACCAGCAAGACTTTCAAATCAAAAACTCCGCATTTGTCTCCAATCGTCTCCCTTCGTTAGGCTTTTGGATTTTTCCACCAATGAATTAAGTGGCAACCTTTCTCCAGGACTAGGGGAGTGTTCCAAACTGCAGGTTTTTAGTGCTGGTCGCAATAACATCTCAAGATTACTTCCAGAAGATATCTATAATGCTACCAAACTTGAAGAAATTGCATTACCTCAGAATTCACTACATGGAGCCATTAGTGATAAAATTGTCAACCTCACTAACCTTGCCATCCTTGACCTCCAATTTAATCATTTTGGTGGTGAGCTTCCTCTCAATTTGGGGAAGCTCTCCAAGTTGAAGTTTGTGACCCTTGATTTCAACAATTTAAAAGGTTCTTTGCCACCATCTTTGATGAAATGCACAAATCTTGTAGAACTACGTTTGGTATCTAACAACTTGGAAGGAGATATCTCCATGCTTGATTTCTCAAGACTTCGTCAACTTACTAAACTTGACCTAAGGATCAATAATTTCTGGGTACGGTTCCAGTAAGCCTTTACTCATGTAGGTCCCTAAAAGCCATTGAATTGAGTGGAAATCATCTAGAGGGACAAATACAAGCTGAGATTCTTTCATTGAAATCCTTGTCCTTCCTCTCGCTTGGTTACAACCGATTCACCAACCTCACAGGGTCAATGAAGATATTGATGAGTTGTAAAAGTCTTCATGCACTCTCACTTGCTGGTTCCTTTGAAGGTGAAGTAATGCCATCTGATGATGACATGGTTGATTTTGACGGATTCGAAAATCTTCGGGTATTGAGTTTGGCTAATTCTCGCTTCACTGGTCAAATACCTTTATGGTTATCAACGCTCAAGAATATAGAGAACTTGGCTCTGGGTAATAATCAAATCACAGGACCAATTCCAAATTGGTTGGGGACTCTTCCTAGACTTCTTTCTCTAAACTTGGCAAGTAACCGAATTTCAGGTGAAATTCCAAAGCAACTTTGTAGACTACCAAGGTTAGTAGTATATGAACCTATTGCATCTCAAGTAGACCAATATGAATTTGAATTGCCTGCCATCAACGTAGCCACAAATCACATTCTTCCAATGCAGAAATTGTCTTTTTTATCCAGCAAGGATAGACTTATCTAACAATAACATTGTTGGTAATTTACCTACTGAGATCGGCCAATTGCACCTTCTCCGCCAGTTGGATCTTCACTCCAACAAATTCTCTGGCGTCATTCCAGACCAAATATCTAACCTAAAATTTTTAGAGGTTTTGGATCTCTCCATGAATCATTTGTTTGGAAATATTCCATCGTCATTGGCGATCTTTAATTTCTTGAAAGAATTTAATGTCTCGTACAATAATCTTGAGGGACCAATACCAATAAGCACTCAAATCCAAACCTTCAATACTTCTGCCTTTGAGGGGAATCTAAAACTTTGTGGTGCCCCACTTCCAAATAAGTGCGGATCAAATAAGGACATTGATGAAGATAACAAAAACAACAAAGACATGGACAAAGGGCTTCATCAACTTCCATGGTTATATATTTTCACTGCGTTGGGGTTCATAGGGGGATTTTGGGGAGTATGTGGCTTTTTAGTTGTTAACAAGACATGGAGATATGCATATTTCCGATTCGTCGGCAATGTACAAGATAGGTTGTATGTGATGGTAGCAATGTGCATCAACACGATGAAAAGAAACACGATGAAAAGAAGGTGTAGAGGCTAGACATATTATTGTAGTTTTTATTTTTGCTTTTCTTTTTTTCTTTTTTTCTTTTGTGTTACTCATGTAATAAGGCATAGTTTGTCCTTATAATTATGTCTTCTTTCTTGGATGGGATTTCTTGACGAAAGGTCTGCAACCACGCATGGTATACTTGACTAATATTATATGCAATCCCATCACATTGACTTTGGACGCCCAATCACTAGAGTCTATAGACTTCAAAATAACAAGGTCTTTGCTTTGTGTTGTGGGGTTATGGTTGTTTGCCAATTTCTCAGTTTGCAAGTGATGTTTGGCCCTTTAATGTTGCGTCAATAATCTCAAGCCAATGGGCTACCACCACAGTGGCAGTGGCTTCCCCCTTCTCGCTTAAAATCCCGTTGTCCATTTCAAGAATAACCCCAAACCTCTAGAGCTAAAAAGTCGTTTGCCCATACTTTTATATTACAAATGTTGGGCTATACTGGAACCAGTTTTGGCCCAATACGGCAGAAAAAAGCTTATCCTTTGAGACTTTGAATTAGAATGAGCAAAGAATTGGAGGAGAGCTGGAAATGCCAAAGAAAGGAAGCTCAAAGAAACGAAAGAAATTATGCCTTTATTTGCTCATATCATATATAGCTATCCAGACCTGTGGGCAATGTCAACACACGAAAGAACTTGCTAGTACTGCAGCAGCCTTAACCCAATGGCATATGGCTTCCTTCTCTTCTTATTTTCCTCTTCCATTATTATGTCCACACATAGTCGTGCATGCAACCAAACTGATCGCAGCTCTCTCCTGTCCTTTACCCTAACTTTATCTTCTCTTCCTTTAAATTGGACCTCTGATAATTGTTTTCATTAGAAGGGCAACACTTGTAATCAAGATGGTTGGGTCAACCATTTTCTCTTGTGCCTTCCAAAGGGCTCAAAGGAGGTATCTCTCATTCTCCACTTGGAAATCTCACACATCTTATCCATTTGAACCTTTGCCACAATTCACTATATGGTTCACTTGAGACCCAATTCTTGTTGTCTTTATTGAATCGTCTTGAGATCCTTGACTTGAGCTATAACCGTCTTTCTGGAGAGCTACCATCCAACAATATCCGGACATTGGACTTGTCCAGCAATCACTTCCATGGAGCAATTCCATCTTCATTCTTCTAGAAAGCTAGCAAATTGACTAGTTTCAATGTTAGCCACAATACCATTACAGGGTATGTCCCATCCTCTATTTGTCTCCATTCTTCTCCCTTCCTTCGGCTATTGGATTTTTCATCCAATGTATTCAATGGCAACCTTGCTCTTGGGCTAGGGAAGTGTTTTTAACTGCAGGTTTTTTGTGCCGATCACAATAACCTCTCATGATTACTTTTAGAAGATATCTACAATGCTACCGAACTTGAAGAAATTGCATTACCTCTCAATTCACTACATGGAGCCATTAGTGATAAAATTGTTAACCTCGCCAAGCTTTCCATCCTTGATCTCTCCTTTAATCATTTTGGTGGCGAGCTTCCTCTCCATTCGGGGAAGCTATCCAAGTTGAAGTTTGTGATCCTTGATTTCAACAATTTAGAAGGTTCTTTGCCCTCATCTTTGATGAAATGCACAAACCTCGTAGAACTACGTTTGGTATCCAACAATTTGGAAGGAGATATCTCCATGCTTGATTTCTCCAAACTTAGTCAACTTACTAAATTTGACCTGAGGATCAATGGCTTCACTGGTACGGTTCCAGTTCGCCTTTACACATGTAGGTCCCTAAAAGCCATTGGATTGAGTAGAAATCATCTAGAGGGACAAATACAAGCTGAGATTCTTTCATTGAAATCCTTATCCTTCCTCTCGCTTGGTTACAACCGATTCACCAACCTCATAAGCGCAACGAAGATATTGATGCGTTGCAAAAGTCTTAGCACACTCATGCTTGGTGGTTCCTTTAAAGGTGAGGGAATGCCATAAGATGATGACATGGTTGATTTTGACTGATTCCAAAATTTTCGGGCATTGAGTTTGTCTAATTCTAACCTCATTGGTGAAATATATCTATGGTTATCAAAGCTCAAGAATTTAGAGATCTTGCTTCTGGATTCTAATCAAATCACAGGGCTAATTCCAAGTGGGGTTGGACTCTTCCTAGACTGTTTCATATAAGCTTGGGAGACAACCGAATTTCAGGTGAATTTCCAAACAAACTTTGTAGACTACCAAGGTTGCTTTATGAACTTATTGCATCTCAAGTAGACCAATATGAATTTGAATTGTCTGTCTTCAGCGGAGTAACTGTAAATCAAACTTTTCGAACTGTATAAATTTTCTATTTCCAGTAATGATAGACTTATCTAACAATAACATTGTTGGTGATATATCTACTGAGATCGGCCAATTGCACCTTCTCCGCCAATTGGCTCTTTACTCCAACAATTTCTCCGTTGTCATTCCAGACCAAATATCTTACCTAAAAAATTTAGAGGTTTTGGATCCCTCCATGATCATTTGTCTCCATGAAATTACATGGTTATATATCTATACATATTGAAAGAGACATATTTGATGGCATTGATAATGAAGCCATTATATATTCTACGATTTAAGAACATGAAAACGCGTCGAAGAAGATTGTAATGTATTTCATGTAAAACATTATGGATTAAATATATAAACTTTGTCTTAGGTATGTTATGTTCCATGCCTTTTTGTCTTGTGGTTCATACACCATTGTTGTACTAGAAATCAACTACAGTTGATCTATTTGGTCCGTGACTTGTGGATATGAAGTCAATGTAATGTTGAGATCAGGCTTGACTAGCAATGTAAAGTTCCAAATTTTCAAGACAAATTATCAATAATTTGCTCAAGTCCTTTGAATTAAGAAGCTCAAGTCCTCTTGTGGTGGCCCCCTCTTAAGACCCGATGAGGTCTTCTCTTTGAATATATAATTTGCATCATGCGGTTGTTGTTTTGCCGACTTCTCAATTTGATTCCATATCTTAGCTTTGACATATTCATCCGATGCGTCTTGTTCATCTTTTTAGTGTTTTTTGCTGTGATTTCTCACTGATTATTTTTGGGAAGTCGAAATTTATGACCCTTGATTTCTTAATACATGAAAGTTATTATATCTAGTCTAATATGAGTTAATAGAAAAGATTTTTATAACATGAATAGGGCATCAACGTATGGCTTGACTGTTATCAATTTCAACATTTTGCTATTCACAGCTCAATGCTCTGTTATTTTTTATGGTGTTAATGAATATGGGCAAAGTGAGACAGAGAATTGAGTTTCATGGGATAAAGTGTGACAAATTGAGTTTCATGGCAAAGTGAGATTTATGGCGAAGTGAGATTCAAATTGAGTTTCCAAGGCCATATCAATAATTAAGCCTTTTAAATTTTATGTTCTGCTATTTGTGTAGAAAGGGCTTCTTTATGAATGACTGATGCTTGTCTGATACGTGATATTTTTAATGTAGCTGTCTTCATATGTGGGGCAAACAACTTGGAAAGAATGACTATCCTCCAAATTTTCTTAGAAAAATCGTCAACAAGAAAACAACTTGGAACTTGGACTTTGGGTGATTGAGATGGAAGATGCGCTGGTATCACATATCAGCTGCCTTAAAAATCAAAAATGAAATTTCAGTATAAGAAGATCTTCGCTTGAGGACGAAACTACTTTGGAGTCAATCTCTCTTTGACGTACCAAGGTTCTGCTTCTCCTGTAGTTTAACATGAATAGGACGTCAATGTAATGCTTGGATCAGGCTTGACTGACACTGTCACTCTCAGGCCATATCCATATGGCAAGAAAAATAACACCATATATCCTCCAAATTCCATGAAAAATTACCACCACATGTGACAACAAAAATTTTGAGTACTTTGAAGGCGTTGTGGACTTTAACTTTGCATCGTTTTCAAGCATGGTTGCTCTTATATATATAAATACCTGATTTCTCGTGAGCAAAGACACATACACAAAGCAACATGCTAGTGCAAGCTTATAACCTAATGGCTCGTGGCTTCCTTCTCTTCCTCTTATTCCCTTACATTATATCCACAAATATTCATGCCTGCAAACAAACTGAACGCACCTCCCTCCTGTCCCTTGCCTCCTCTCTATCTTCTCCTCCTTTAAATTGGACATCCATGGATTGCTGTCATTGGAAGGGCATCACTTGTAATCAAAATGGTTGGGTCATCCATTTGCTCTTGCCTTCCAAAGGGCTCAAAGGTGGCATCTCTCCCACTTCACTTGGAAATCTCACACATCTCACCCACTTGAACCTTTCCCACAATTCACTATATGGTTCACTTCGAACTCAGTTCTTCTTGTCTTTAAAACGACTCAAGATCCTTGATTTGAGCTATAACCTTCTTTCTGAAGAGCTACCGCTTTCTCTGCCGTCCAACAATATCCAAAAACTGGATTTGTCTAGCAATCACTTCTATGGTGCAATTCCATCTTCATTCTTCCACCAAGCTAGCAACTTGATTAGTTTCAATGTCAGCAACAATACCTTCACAGGGTATGTCCCATCCTCTATTTGTCTCCATGCTTCTCCCTTCCTTAGGATATTGGATTTTTCTTCTAATGAATTTAGTGGCAACCTTGCTCTTGGGTTGGGGGAGTGTTCCGAACTGCAAATTTTTCATGTTGGTCATAATAACCTCTCAGGGTTACTTCCAGAAGATATCTATAATGCTACCAAACTTGAAGAAATTTCATTACCTCTCAATTCACTACATGGAGCTGTTAGTGATAAAATTGTCAACCTCACTGACCTTGCCATCCTTGACCTCGACTTTAATAATTTTGGCGGCAAGCTTCCGCTCAAAATGGGGAAGCTCTCCAAGTTGAAGGTTGTGACCCTTGATTTCAACAACTTTGAAGGAGCTTTGCCCTCATCTTTGATGAATTGCACAGACCTTGTAGAGCTGCATTTGGGATCCAACAACTTGGAAGGAGATATCTCCAAGCTTGATTTCTCCAGACTTAGTCAACTTACTAAACTTGACCTGTGGTACAATAACTTCACTTGGTACGGTTCCAGTAAGCCTTTACTCATGTCGGTCCCTAAAAGCCATTCGATTGACAAGAAATCATCGAGAGGGACAAATACAAGCGGAGATTCTTTCATTGAAATCCTTGTCCTTCCTGTCGCTTGGTTACAACCGATTCACCAACCTCACAGGGGCGATGAAGATATTAATGAGCTGCAAAAGTCTCCATGTACTCTTGCTTACTGGTTCCTTTAAAGGTGAGGGAATGCCAACTGATGATGACATGGTTGATTTGGATGGATTCCAAAATCTTCTGTTTTTGAGTTTGGCTCGTTCTGACCTCATTGGTCAAATACCTGTATGGTTATCAAAGCTCAAGAATCTAGAGGTCTTGCAACTGGGTTTTAATCAAATCACAGGGCCAATTCCAAGTTGGTTAGGGACTCTTCCTAGACTGTTTTATATAAGCTTGCCCAACAACCGAATTTCAGGTGAATTTCCAAAGCAACTTTGTAGACTACCAAGGTTTCTTTATGAGTCTATTGCATCTCAAGCAGAGCAATATGAAATTGAGTTGCCTGTCTACGGCCACATTGAAACCACAAGAACCTTTCCATCGCAAAAATTGGCTTTTTATCGAGCATGGATAGACATAGCTAACAATAACATTGTTGGAGATATACCTACTGAAATCGACCAATTGCACCTTCTCCAAGGGTTGGTTCTTAGCTCCAACAACTTCTTCGGCGTCATTCCAGACCAAATATCTAACTTAAAATATTTAGAGATTTTGGACCTCTCCACGAATCAATTGTCTGGAATAATCCCATCGTCATTGACAAGCCTTAATTTCTTGAAATATTTTAATGCCTCATATAATAATCTTGAAGGACCAATACCAATAGGCACCCAGCTCCAAAGCTTCAATGCTTCTGCCTTTGAGGGGAATCCAAAACTTTGTGGTGCCCCACTTCCAAAAAAATGAAGACAAAATAAGAGCATTGGTGCAGATAACAAGAACAACAAAGACATGGACAATGGGCTTCATCAACTTCCGTGGTTTTATATTTTTGCTGCGTTGGGATTCATATTGGGATTTTGGGGAGTCTGCGGTTCTTTTATTATTAACAAGACATGGAGATATGCATATTTTCAATTCACAGACAATCTACAAGATAGGCTCTGTATGATGGTAACAGTGCGCATCAACACGATGAAAAGAAGGCTTAGAAGCTATATATATATTATTAATATTGACATATTGTACTTTTTATTTTGCATTTTCAGTTTGCTTTTCCTTTTCTCCCTTTCGTGTACACCTAATGTAATAAGGCACAGTTTGTTCTTATAATTACGTCTTCTATTCCGGATGTGATTTCTGCACGCTACCTTTTCAAGTAACAACTTCAGCTACATATCAGCGGCCAAGAATGATGTACATATCAGCTGGGCAGAGTTCAGTTTTCCAAAGAGTACTTGGTAACAAGTAATCTGTTTTTCTAACCTCTAATCCATAACAACCAGTAGCATCGATTTGTTCAATATGGGAACTGAGTACAAAAATGTGTATAAAAAGTTCAATGTAGCACCAATTGATCTTCTTTATCTCTGTTAGTAAATTATTGCTTCCATTGTGTGCCTTCTGTTTTTATTTTTGGTCGAAAATATGCATTTTGTTCCATGAAAACAACTTTGATTCACGTTAAGATCCTTGATTTGAGCTATGACATCCTTTGATTCACATGAAAACAACTTTGAACTTGGACTTTTTTTCACATCAAAATAACAAGGTCTCGCTTTGGTTTCATACTAGACAAGTCGTTCTATGGTGAGGATGCCATATATGGACCATAAATGTGACCTTCATATTAACCACATGATTCATTTGAATAGTAACTTCACTTAAATTTAATAAAATAATTCTCGGCTAATATGAAGGTTCATTTAAGGGTCCATATATGACCCTCAATATAGAATTTTGCTATACTGCAAATCTCTCTTGGACGTACATAGGGCTTTGGATAATTTGTGTTGTGTGGTTAGGCCATCCCCACCATGAGGCTCTTAAATTGTAAAGCCCAATGACATACATTTTGGGCTCTTAAATTGTAAAGCCGGTCGGAGCAATCTCTATATCTATGGACCTGGATAGAGCCCCTTGAGCCCGAGCAGACAACACCCATATAAAAGCCGATGCCCGCAGCCCGCTTCTGGTTCTGATCCCACTCGCCCAACGCATCTATTCTTTCTTGTTGACGGAATACCGTATGATATCAATATGGATTTAGCCAAAATCATGAATATAAACTGCCATGAACCTCTTTTTGGTCCGGACTGACATTACTTCGATACAAGAAATAAATGTAAGATATATTTTGCATCACCAAATCTAATCTATAATTTGAAGAGATTTTGCCTATGGATGGTCTAAAAGCCAAGAAACGTTCTCTAAAAAGTAGTTTGAAATGTTATGTGGCCAAACTTTCATCCTGACTACGTATTGATATGATCTGCCAAACCAATAACCTTGATTGATAGTCCGACAAAAGAATGCTTCTATGAAAAAACGAACATAAAAGCTTCAGCTCAATAAGTTCTTCAAGGCTTTCGAAGGAAAAACTGCATCGAGCCGCAGCAGATAACTGTATGTAACAGACTGTCAGACTCAAACAATTGACAAAACTATCTCAAAGCAGTTGTAGACATCCCCCTGATTTTTGCGAACCCCATTACCGGAAAACTCATTTTGACAGATTTGTTTAGAAAACGAGTGAAAATTTGAAGAAAACTACCATTACATATCACCTGCATTATGTGAAGGTTGCAGTGCAGAACTCAGTGAACCGATTGCCTCGTGGTTTTGGCTACATTATTTGAAGTTAGAAGTTAGAAGCTCCAAGAGATCATGCATAAGCATCCGAGGATAGTTGAAAGGGAGCATGTTGCAAAATCCATGACATAACAGTAGAAAACTATCAAACTCACGCCACTACAAATCACACGCATATCGCCTATTGCCCTACTAGCACTAGGTTTCAATTTCATTAACAACTTCAGAGCATGCTTGTTTACATACTTGAAGATGGTTTAACATTTAGTCCATCAAGCATCTACACAAATACGTGCACTGACATAAATAAAAATCTTCAAGAGCAAGTTGTTTCCCTAACCAACAAATAAAATAGTGCAATGTATGAATGTCCAAAGTATATAAATAGAAGCATGCATGCTATGGTATTCCAATGGGGAACCACAAGCCACCTTATGCCGAAGCATCTTTGATAAAGACTGCCTGAACTGTTTCCTAGCACTATTCACAAGTGACAAATTCACCTCGATTTGGATTAGAATCCACAGCTTTATCTTCCTTAAAAGGTTGATCAACAAGTTCAATAGACATAATATATTCTAAGATGAAAATCTTCCCAGTACTCACAATAGGCCCCCCTACACACACACCTTCTTACTCATAATCATCCTCAAGAAGGCTGCATAGTGCATGAATCACACTATAAAGTTGAGAGAAAATGTCACAAAAGAAGCACAAATGCATAGACAATCGAAATTCCTCCACAATCCCCATTACCAGTGATTAAAATTTTGCACACGGAGCACATCAAACCCACAGAGAGCCTAATCTCAAGATGATTTTTATTTTAATTTTTTTGAGAAAGTTATTTTACTAAATTTGGTATATTGAAATCGATTGAAAGACATGAATTCTTGCACCATTTTCTATACAATTTAACAGCCATACAAACTCAAAAAGAAGCCAAAGCTCAATCTTACTTGCCAAATTCCATGATAAAAATTGAAAATTCGCCTTAAAACAACAGGAAGATGTCATAGCACATCAGTGAAACTTGAAATCATTACATTTATCATTATTGTCACCAACAAGACTTTCAAATCAAAAACCTGGAGATCACTCAAGGGCATTTGCGGCATTTTCAGGGAGCTGTTGCTGCTGCTGCTGTAAAATTGACTTGTTCTGAAGCTCACGCCATTTATTGATTCCAACAGTGCAAATAACTACCCAGAAAGAAAAAAAAAAAATCAGCCAAACATTTGAAAAGGAAAAAGAAGATGAAGAAGAATACTCTCTCTCTCTCTCTCTCTCTCTCTCTCTCTCTCTCTCTCTCTCTCAAAAACCAAAGACTTGAAATTGAAATGAAATTTGATGACTTACAGCCAGCGCCGACAAAACAAAGCAGACGGAGGAGCTTTGGGGCTGGGGGGCCCGCTAATTCTTCTCCACTCATTGCTCTTCTCTTCTCTTCTTCAGACTCTTCTGTGCGAGAAGTTGACAAATGAGAGAGACTGCGTCCTGTTTTGGTGCGAAACTTAAATGGGTCGGATCATATCGAACTCGGCCCGAACCCAATACTTTTATATTACAAATGTTGGGCCAGACCCGACTCCGTTTTGGGCCAAGGTAGCAGAAAAAACTTATCTTTTAAGACTTCGAGTAGGAATTTGCAGAGAATTGCAGACTTTGATTCCATATCTTGGCTTTAACACATTCATCCGATGTGTCTTGTGCATTTTTTAGTGTTTTTTGCTGTGATTTCTCACTGATTATTTTTGGGAAGCTCTCCAAGTTGAAATTTGTGACCCTTGATTTCAACAATTTAGAAGGTTCTTTGCCCCCATCTCTGATGAATTTCACAAACATTGTAGAACTACACTTGGGATCCAATCCAACAACTTAGAAGGAGATATCTGCATGCTTTATTTTTCCAGACTTTGTCAACGAACTAAACTTGACCTGAGGGTTAATAACTTTACCTGGATGTATCCAATAAGTCTTTACTCATGTAGGTCCCTGAAAGCAATTCGATTGAATTTAAAATTTAAATCATCTAGAGGACAAATACAACCTGAGATTCTTTTATTAAAATCCTTGTCCTCCCTCTCAATTGGTGGCAATAGATTGACCAATGTCACAGATGCGTTGCAGAAGTCTACGCACACTTTTCCTTTCAGAATCCTTTATAACTGCATCATTTTCAAGCTAGCTAAAGAAAATCAATAAATTATGGATGCCTTTAGGTGCTCCTTTATATATACAAACAAATTAGATGCAACCCGAATCTGCAACTTTCACAGAACTGCCTTTTAGCTTGCAGCTTGCTCGAATTGCAGCTCAATACAATTCAAACGCAACACCGTCTCCTAGAATCATTCTCCACAGCTCAATACAATTCACTTGTTCCTGGTTGGGGGTTATTTTATTGCTATCAATATATTTAGCAAGTAGTTGTTAAGTTGGGTAATCTTGTCAAGCTTAATAAAATTATTGATGGGTTATACATGATGACAGCTTATTGTTCTACCAAGAAACGCTACCAAGAAATACTTCTAGATGGGATATTTTTTTTATGGGTTATACATGATGACGGCTTATTTGTCATCCTAAGTATTTTAGTCTTACATCCTCGTATAAATTATCAACACGACAAAGTCGTCGTGGACTGTAAATTAATTAGCAAAGTCTTGTATTTGAATATCAATAATTTGCATCATACGGTTGTTGTTTGCCGACTTCTCAATTTGCAATCGTTTCCAAGCATCTTTGCTCTTATATATACAAACCTGTGAGTGTGAGCAACGGCACATACACAAAACAGCATTATAACTTAATGGATCATGGCTTCCTTCTCTTCCTCTTATTCTCTTACATTATATCTACAAATATTCATGCCTGCAAACAAGCTGAAAGAAGCTCCCTCCTGTCCTTTGCCTCCACTCTATCTTCTCCTCCTTTAAATTGGACATCCATTGATTGCTGTCCTTGGAAGGGCATCACTTGTAATAAAGATGGTTGGGTCACCCATTTGCTCTTACCTTCCAAAGGGCTCAAAGGAGGTCTCTTGCCTTCTTCACTTGCAAATCTCACACATATCACCCACTTGAATCTTTCCCATAATTCACTATATGGTTCACTTGAAACTCAGTTCTTCTTGTCTTTGAATCGACTCCAGATCCTTGATTTGAGCTATAACCTTCTTTTAGGAGAGCTACCACTTTCTCTACCATCCGGCAATATCCAGACACTGGATTTGTCCAGCAATCACTTTCATGGTGCAATTCCATCTTCATTCTTCCAACAAGCAAGCAACTTGACAAGTTTCAATGTCAGCAACAATATCTTCGAAGGGTATGTCCCATCCTTTATTTGTCTCCATTCTTCTCCCTTCCTTAGGCTATTAGATTTTTCTTCCAATGAATTTAGTGGCAACCTTGCTCCTGGGCGGGGGGCGTGTTCTGAATTGCAGATTTTTCGAGCCGGTCACAATAACCTCTCAGGATTACTTCCAGAAGATATCTATAATGCTACCAAACTTGAAGAAATTGCATTACCTCTCAATTCACTACATGGAGCCATTAGTGATAAAATTGTCAACATCACCAACCTTGCAATCCTTGACCTCTACTTTAATCAATTCAGCGGCAAGCTTCCTTTCAATTTGGGGAAACTCTCCGAGTTGAAGTTTGTGACTCTTGATTTCAACAATTTAAAAGGTGATTTACCTCCATCTTTGATGAATTGCACAAACCTTGTAGAATTGCATTTGGGATCCAACAATTTAGAAGGAGATATCTCCATGCTTGATTTCTCCAGACTTAGTCAACTCACTAAACTTGACCTGAGGCTCAATAACTTCACCGGTATGTTTCCAGTAAGCCTTTACTCATGTAGGTCCCTAAAAGCCATTCGATTGAGTGGAAATCATCTAGAGGGAGAAATACAAACTGAGATTATTTCATTGAAATCCTTGTCCTTCCTGTCGCTTGGTTACAACCGATTCACCAACCTCACAGGCACAATGAAGATATTGATGAGTTGCAAAAGTCTTCACGCACTCATGCTTACTGGTTCCTTTAAAGGTGAGGGAATGCCATATGATGATGACATGGTTGAATTTGACGGATTCCAAAATCTTCGGGTATTGGCTTTGGTTGATTCTAACCTCACTGGTCAAATACCTGTATGGTTATCAAAGCTCAAGAATCTAGAGATCTTGGGTCTGGGTTTAAATCAAATGACAGGGCCAATTCCGAGTTGGTTGGGGACTCTTCCTAGACTATTTTATATAAGCTTGGGAGACAACCGTTTTTCAGGAGAATTTCCAAAGCAACTTTGTAGACTACCAAGGTTGCTTTATGAACCTATTGCATCTCAAGTAGACCAATTTGAATTTGACTTGCCTATCATCGGCGGCGTAAACGAAAATCACATTTTTCCACCATATAAATTGTCTTTCATTGCGGCTACTATAGACTTATCTAACAATAATATTATTGGTGATATACCTATTGAGATCGGCCAATTGCAGCTTCTCCGCTGGCTATTTTTGAACTCCAACAACTTCTCCGGTGTCATTCCAGACCAAATATCAAACCTAAAAAATTTAGAGGTTTTGGATCTCTCCACGAATCATTTATCTGGAAAAATCTCATTGTCATTGGCAAGCCTTAATTTCTTGAAAGATTTTAATGTCTCATACAATAATCTCCAAGGACCAATACCAACTGGCACCCAGCTCCAAAGCTTCAATGCTTTTGCCTTTGAGGGGAATCCAAGACTTTGTGGTGCCCCACTTCCAAATAAGTGCGGACTAAATAAGGGCATTGATGTAGATAACAAGAACAACAAAGACGTTGACAATGGGCTTCATCAACTTCCGTGGTTTTATATTTTCACTGCATTGGGGTTTATAGTGGGATTTTGGGGAGTTTGTAGTTCTTTAATTATTAACAAGACATAGAGATATGAGTATTTTCGATTCATAGACAATCTATAAGATAGGCTCCATGTGATCATAACAGTCTGCATCAACACGATGAATAGAAGGCTTAGAGGCTAGATATATATATTATTAATATTAATATTGTACTTTTTATTTTGTATTTTCAGTTTGCTTTTCCTTTTTTTTTCTTTTCTTTTGTGTTCCAGATGTGCGGTACAATTTGTTCTTGCAGCGTGTTTGTAAAAAGATTAGAGCATTTCACATATAAACCTGTTTTCTCTATGCTTTAAAGAAAAACCCCTCGAGTCCAATACTTTAGAAAAGTTCCATGCTATATTTATAAATAAAAAAATGGAAATATACTAAGAACCAATCTGAAAATATACTTTTAATTTTCATTAAATCTCCTTGATTGATCCAATCTCTCCATTTAAGAGAGAGAATAATTCCCTTCCATATGTGAATTATTCTCTGAAAAACCTTAGAAGACCAAGTTTTTGACTCCGTTGCCGGGATTCCTGAATTAATTTAGGTTTTGAATTCCTAATTTAGGTCTAATTGAGTTTGTTTTTTCAGTTTTCTTTTCTTTATTATTATTATTATTTTTCTCTCTTAAAGTTATTTTGGTTTCAGGTTGCACAAGATTCAAAGAAAAAGAAGGAAAACAATTTTCCTTTGGCAAGTGTTACACGCCACTTTCCAGCTTTATTAAATAAAATAGAAATAAAAGCAAATCAAAAGGAAACATACAACAGCCAATAGAAGCCAAAGGGAAGGAGAGTGAAGCGCGCTACTTGACAAAAAAGGTAACAAGGAAAACTCCATCTTTCTTCACAGCCGCTACACCAAGCTCGCATTCCAGGAAATCAAAGAAAAGGGACGCACGCATCCAAGAAGAGACGAAAATATTTCGCTGACTTTCTGCTGTCAACTAGAAAGTTTCCTTTTTCAAATTGGAATCTTTTGTTCCAATTCCAATTGAAGCAAAAGAGGAGGGGCTGTCGACAAAACCAAAACGGAGAACCCCATTCATACAGCCGCTTCTCCCAACACAACGCGCAGCCAAAATTTATCATTCTTCTACATGTGAAGATGATGACACATATAAAGATGCTTCTACATGTGATAGTGGGAACTCCCCTTTTCACATTGATACATTTAATCAAGATAGTGATCTTATGTCTTTAGCAGGCATCAAAACCTGAGAAATTGGTTAGAACCCACAGAGAAATTTGTTAGAACCCACAAATTTTCCAAATCCTTAAATAATGCTGTCTTGTGAATAAAGTATAATAGTGTGGCCTGCTGTGAACAATCTAAACCTAACATGCACGGTAGTGTAGCCTTCAAATAACCCAATGGCTCTTGTCTTCTTCCTCGTCCTCCTATTCTCTTCCATTATATCTCCAAAAGTTCATGCATGCAGCCAAACTGAACGCAGCTCTCTCCTGGCCTCCTTCACCCACACTCTCTCGTCTCCACCATTTAATTGGAGTTCTTCCATTAACTGCTGCCATTGGAGCGGCATCAGTTGTAATCAGGATGGTTGGGTCACCCATTTGATCCTGCCCACCAAAGGGATCAAGGGAGGTTTTAAGCTCGCATCACTTGCAAATCTCACACATCTTACCCACATCAATCTGTCCCACAACTCACTTTATGGCTCACTTGTTCAAACTGAACTCTTCTTGTCCTTGAAAAATCTTGAGGTCCTCGATTTGAGCCACAACCTTCTTTCTGGAAAGCTACCATCTTCTTTACCTTCCAGCAACACCCTGACAGTGGATTTGTCTAGCAATCACTTGCATGGTGCAATTCCTCCAACATTCTTCCATGGAGCTTGGCATTTGACTAGTTTCAATGCTAGCAATAATTCCTTCTCAGGGTCTATCCCATCCTCTATTTGTCTCCAACATTCTTCTCCTTTAATAAGGCATTTGGATGTTTCCTCCAATAATTTTAATGGTACCATTTTTCCAGGATTAGGGGACTGTTCTAAACTGCAGGTTTTTCGTGCTCATCACAATAACATCACAGGATTACTTCCGGAAGATATCTACAATGCTACCGAACTTGAAGAAATTGCATTACATTTCAACTCATTATATGGAGCAATAAGTGACAGAATTGTCAACCTCACCAACTTGGGAATCCTTGACCTCTCCTTTAATCATTTGAGTGGTGTGCTCCCTCTCCAGTTAGGGAAGCTGTCCAAGTTGAGCCACGTAATCCTTGATTTCAACTATCTCCGAGGTTCTTTGCCCCCATCTTTGATGAACTGCACAAATCTTATAGAAGTACGTATGGGAGCCAACAACTTGGGAGGGGATATCTCCACTCTTAATTTCTCCACACTCAGTCGATTAAGAAAACTTGACCTATTTAGGAATAATTTCATTGGTAACTTGCCAACAAGCCTTTACTCATGTCGGTCCCTACAAGCAATTCGATTAAGTGTCAATAATCTACAAGGACAGATACATCCTGAGATTCTTTCATTGAAATCCTTGTCCTTCCTCTCGCTTGGTGAAATCAGATTGACCAATTTAGCTGGGGCAATCAAGATATTAATGCGTTGCAAAACTCTTCGAACTCTCTGCCTTTCGGGTTCCTTTATCAGTGGGGCAAACCTAGATGATAATGGCATGGTTGATCATGATGGATTCCAAAATCTTCGAGCTTTGAGTTTGAGTTGGTGTGAGATCACCGGTCCAATACCTATATGGTTATCAAAGCTCAAGAATCTCCAGAGCTTGACTTTGGACCATAACAGAATCACAGGTTCAATTCCTAGTTGGTTGGGGACTCTTCCAAGACTCTTTCATATGAGATTGCATGACAACCTTATTTCAGGTGAATATCCCAAGCAACTCTGCAAGCTACCAAGTTTGCTATATCAACTTCCTGAATCTCAGGTAGACGACGATCATTATGAATTTGAATTGCCTGTCATCTTTGGATCAAAAGAAAATCCATCTTGTTTACAGCACGTAGTGTCTTTCCTTCCACCAATGATAGATGTATCTAACAATAACATGAATGGTAGTATACCTACTGAGATCGGCCAATTGATGCTTCTTCACACGTTGAATCTTAGCGGCAACAACTTCTCTGGAAACATTCCAACCCAAATATCCAACCTAAAAAACTTAGAAGCTTTGGATCTGTCTAGGAATGCTTTGTCTGGAAACATCCCATCCTCATTGGCTAGCCTGCATTTCTTGCATGCCCTTAATGTCTCGTACAATGATCTCGGAGGACCAATACCAACAAGCACTCAGCTCCAAAGCCTCAATGCTTCTGCATTTGAGGGGAATCTGAAACTTTGTGGAGCCCCAATTCCGGATGAGTGCGAGCCGATCAAGGGCATTGATGCAGCAGATAAGAAGAACAACCACGATGTGGACAGTGGTCACCAACTTCCATGGTTTTATATTTTTGTTGTGCTAGGCTTCATTGTAGGATTTTGGGGAGTGTGTGGTTCTTTAATTATTAAGAGAACGTGGAGACATGCATATTTTCGATTCACAGACAATGTACTAGATTGGGTCTATATGATGATGATAGTGTCCATGAACAGGATGAAGAGAAAGCTCAGAGGCTAGATATTATTGTACTTTATTTGATTTCACGTCTTCAGTTTTTTTTTTCTTTTCTTCTGTGTTCCTGTCCTGATGTAATAATGCACAGTTTGTTCTTATAATAACGTCTTCCTTTTGCAAGCAACAAAATACAACTCGAAAAACTGATCATCTGGTTTTGGCCATAGAGCCTGTTCGGAAACAAGAACAAAAGAAAACAGAGTAATACCCCAATGCCATTCCCCTCGTAAGGTCCGTCGAGGTTTTCTCTAAAATACCCCTATTCTTCCTGCAATTAGAAGAAGCGCCCACAAAATAAAGCAGACGAAGGAGCTTTGGGGCTGGGTGAGCCCGCTAATTCTTCTCCACTCATTGCTCTGTTTTGAATATTTTAATTTAAATTGTAAAATTTTAAAAAAAATTGGTCACGTATCAAGCATGTGACGTTGTGACAAATTGGACGGAATTCGAAAAATTTAACGACAATGACGAAATTGGATATTTATAATGAGTTTGAGGAATAAATTGACGGACAAAATAATTCAAGGAATTAAGTTGAAAATCCATATTTTTTTGCTTAGATACGTTGAAGAGAGGTTCCAACTAATGTTGCCAAATTGTAGACCACATTAAGTCTAAAGAGGGGTCCACGATGAGAGCATCAGACCTCCTTATTTCAAAGTTTGTGACGACTCCAAGCACTTGACCTCAGTGCCTCAGTGGAATGCATGCTAAAATATGAATACGAGTTTGAATATGTTCAGATAATTTATTCTTCTCCATAAGGATGTATATATAAGAGTTTACAAGAGTGCTATACAAGGAATTAGATACAGGAAAGAATTAGGAAAGTATCTCCTAATTATACAAAGATTTATCAATTATATAAAATAGGAAAGTAAATCCCTTAATTAATCAAGGAAATAAATTTCCTTCATTAATTAGGAGACTCACGTCAACACTCCTCCTCAAGTTGGTGCATATAAATCACCAATGCCCAACTTGATAAGTGAGTTATGAAATACTCTTCCACAAACAGCTTTGGTTAAGATATCTGCCAATTGATTTTCTGATTTTACGAATGGTAGGTGAATGATCTTCTTCTCAATTTTTTCCTTGATAAAATGTCTATCCACCTCAACATGTTTAGTTCAATCATGTTGAACTGGATTATGGGCAATATCGATGGCTGACTTGTTATCACAATGTAACTCCATTGGTTTTTCTGGTTTGAAACCCAATTCTGTCAACAATCTTCTGATCCATAGTAATTCACGAACTCCGTGAGCCATTCCTGAATATTCCTGCTTCAGCACTAGACCGAGAAACCACATTTTGTTTCTTACTCCGCCAAGTGACTAGGTTACCTCCCACAAACGTGAAGTAACCTGAAGTAGAGCGTCTATCAGTAATAGAGTTAGCCCAATCAGCATCTCTATATCCCACAACTTCGAGATCTCTATTTTTTGAGAACATTAATCCTTTCCTAAGTGCTGAGTATCTTAAGATCCGATCAACTGCATTCCTATGTGACACACTGGGTGAATGTATAAACTGAATAACCACACTCACAGCATATGCAATATCTGGTCTTGTGTGGGATAAATATATCAACCTTCCAACAAGGCGTTGGTCCTGTTCCTTATTGGTTGTTTCTTGATTCATGTCTTCACATAACTTGTGATTCATCTCGATGGGTGTATCAGCAGGTTTGCATCCAAGCATTCCTGTTTCAGTGAGTATATCTAATACATACTTCTTTGAGACAGACATATACCAGTTGTGGATCTGGCTACTTCAATTCCTAGAAAATACTTCAGATCACCTAAATCCTTCATCTCAAATTCCTGAGACAAATACTTCAGCAGTTTTATTTGCTCTCCTGTGTCATTTCCAGTTACGACTATATCATCCACATACACAATTAATGCAGTAAGGTTTCTTCCATCACGCTTCAAGAATAAGGTGTGATCAGCATTACTCCTGTATATATCCAAAATTCTTCATGGATTTAGTGAATCTGCCAAACCATGCTCTGGGGATTGCTTCAACCCATCCAGTGACTTTCTGAGTTTGCAAACTTGATTCTCCTTGTCACGAGCTAAGTTACATCCTGGTGGTAAGTCCATATACACTTCCTCTTCCAAGTCTCCATGTAAGAATGCATTTTTTACATCAAACTGATGTAATGGCCAATCGAGATTTGCTGCTAGAGAGAGAAGGACTCTGATAGTTTTGATCTTGGCTACTAGGGCAAAGGTCTCTTGGTAGTCTATCCCATATCTCTGTGTGTATCCCTTCGCCACCAATCTAGCTTTATATCTTTCAATGGATCAATCTGCTTTGAGTTTCACAATATAAATCCACCGGCATCTCACCGTCTTCTTTCCATGGGGTAATAGCACGAGTTCCCATGTGCCATTCTTCTGGAGTGCTCGCATTTCTTCATTCATGGCTTCTTTCCATTTTTGGTCTTCTAGTGCTTCAGTTACACTGTTGGGGCACAGGTATTTCGGCTAACTGCTTCACAAAGTGTACCCGAAACTTTGATAATCTGTTGAGAGATACATAATTGTTGATGGGATATTTCCACTTTGCATTAAGATCGCTTTTGATCAGTGAACTGGAGGTTTACCACGATTCTTCCTTTTTGGATCTCCTTCGTAGTGATCTACTTCAGGTTCTGTGCCTTCTTGAAATGCAATCATCAAGAAATATTCCATTACTGGTATCAGTTTCAGGTGGAGAGTTACCTGAATGACGTCCTCAGGCAGGTGATTGGTGTGGTCCTGGAGCTGAAGAATTTTCTAGGAGCGGGCACAAACTCTTCAATTTTCTCCTCCTGAGTGTGATGGCAAGGAGATGACTGAAGCTGAACAATTTCGGGAAAAATTTGGGGGGCGACCGGTCGTTTCAGGCATAGGCGTGGGCGACCGGTCGGCTGGAACATGCGACCGGTCACTTTCAGGCAGAGTCGTTGGCGACCGGTCGTGTGCGTCTGGGTCGCTGAGAGGCGGCGACCGGTCGTTTGGAGTCTGGAATGAATCTGGAAAAACGGCTGAAGGGAAAAATTCTGAAATTGGAGAAATGTCCTCCTGTGCATCTGAAAAATAGATCTCGTGTTCCGGAACACAACATTCATCGAAGTATAAACCTTCTGAACTAGGAGGATGATAACACCTGTAACCTTTTTGATGAGGTGCATAACCAATGAAAACACACTTGTCGGCGCGGGATCCAATTTGCTGCGTTGGTGATCATGTAAGTGGACAAACACCACACAACCAAAAATGCGGGGTTCCAGGTTTTGGGTTGGAGGTATTTGGGTATGGTGGTGGAGTGTTTGAAGGGGGGTTTTGAACTGGAGGATACTGGAGGGAATCCAATTTATAAGGTATGCTGAGAGAGGACGGCCTCTCCCCAAAAGGACTGAGGCATATTTGCACCAAAGTGTAAGGCACGAAGTACTTCCAATAAGTGTCTATTTTTTCGTTCTGCCACACCATTCTGTTGAGGAGTGTAAGGACATGAGCATTGATGTATGATGCCATGATCTTGAAAGAACTGATTCAGATCATGGTTGAGAAATTCTCCGTCATTATCGAAACGAAGAATTTGAATTCGAGTATGAAATTGAGTCTCTACTATGTGATAGAACTGTTGAAATTTAGAACTGACTTTCTGATCGGTGCATATTTATATATTATTTTGTACCATTCTAGCTTATGATTTGGTTATGTTTTTGAGTTAAACTTGTGCTTTTAATCCTTTTTGTGTTTATGTTTCAGTTCATTGAGCTTTAGGTAACAATGATGACTTTGGATAGGAAATGATGCAATCCATGCATGTTAAGGCCTTATTTGGGTGAATGGAAGAAGAGCTTAAAGACAAACTCATTTTGGCTACAACTCCTTGCCAGCCCAGTTTCGTAGGTCAACTTCTTGGCCTTGGATGAGCATGCTATGGGGCTCGAATGAGGTGATGCTCTTCATGAAACTTGTTCCAATGGGTGTCTAGTACAACATATCCAAATTTCAGCCCAATTGGACATATGTGGAGTGCTTAGCCCGTCCAACACTCAACCTTGCTCAGCAGGATTTGCAGCTGCCAGCGTTTTTGCCATGTGCCTTACCCTAGCTATAACTGACTTTGTATCCAACATAATGAGTGAAGTAGGGAGGCATTTCAGATATGAAATTCTAAAGGAGCAAGTTGGTACATGATGGAGCTATTAAAGAGAAAGCGTGTGCATGCATGTGAAGCAAAAGAATGAAATGAAATGAAATGAAGTCAATTCCAGTCCATGTTTCGGCAGTCAACTTGCAGTGGCCAAAACATACACTTCTACTGCTCCAATGGGAATACTTTCTTCATAGAAGTTGTTCCAATGGGTGTCTAGTATAACATATCCAAATTTCAGCAAGCAAAGGTGAAGAAAACCCATATGGGTTGGCAGCAAATGGCAGCCACAATTGAACAACTTTGAAGTCCCATGTGAAGAAAGCTTGAGTTGCAGCAAAAGAAGTATGGGATGCATTTGATTCAAACCACATTAACATAGACAAGATCAAATGGGAGTTATGTGTTGTATTAAAGGAGGAATGGCGGTGTTGAATTTCATCATGATGTTCCTCCCTCTTAGCCCTATAAATAGAGAAGTCTTCAAATTTCATAAATCACATCCCAATGGGGGAGCTCTCAAACAATTCTCTAGAGCTCCCCTCCCTTCTCTCCCTCAAATTCTCTTAGTTTCTCTTTCTAGTTTTCAATTGTTGTAATGAAATATTTGTGCTGAAATTCTTCTTAAATTTTTCTTAGTTCCACTTTACTTTTCATTGTTATGTAAATTCTTTTCTTTATTTTCAAGTTTAATTAGTTTCCAAGTTTCAATTATGGTTTTTATTCTTATTCATTATGCTTATAAGTTATTGTGCTAGTTTGAATGATTGATCACCATTTAGGTTTGCATGTTAGCTATCTTGGTTTGAATTAAGAGTAGACACCATGCTTTAATTCGAATTGAACTATGAATAAGAAGAGTATGTATGGACATTCGACAAGAGGGATTAGATACATGCTTGGTTGTTTAAATTGTTCTTCTATGCTTAATGGGTTCCTAATGCTTAATTTTAGGTTAGACAACAAATGATCAAATTAGGGAATTAGGAACACAAGGTTATGACCAAACACCATGGCTTAATCATACTTTAGCTAGAATCAATCCGTTAATCTAATTGAACTTGAGAACTTATTTGCTTGAGTTATTTCTTTTTTTTCTTGTTTTATTTATTTTCTTTTTCATTTTTGTTTTGTGTAGGGGAAATGAATTGGATCATTCAATCACCAATCCTCGTGGGATCAACCTCGCACTTACATATGCTATATTACCAAATGGCTCGTGCACTTGCGAGTATCACAAGTTGAGGATGCAGCTGAATCCATTTTGGTGCAGCTGAATCGAAGCAACAACTTCCGCTTTGGTTTGGAGAAGGGAAACCCATGTCATACGTGTGCAATCATCGATAAACGTGACAAACCATCGAGCGCCCCCTGGAGTGGGAATTCTAGCCGGGCCCCAAACATCAGAATGAACAAGAGAAAAGGGAACCAGACTTTTAGCTAAGCGTAAGGGAAAAGGAACACGATGGCTCTTGGCCAGTTCACAGATGTCACACTGAAAATTGGAAATATCTAACTTTGAAAATAAGGAAGGAAATAGCTTCTGAAGTATCCAAACGAAGCATGTCCAAGACGGCAATGCCATAACCATACTTTGGAAGTGTGCTTGTCAACACTCGCACCCCCAATTTTGTAGGCTTGACTGAGGCTGACTTCACTGCGAGAAGCCAAGTCCAGATAGTAGAGTTTGCCCCTCCTAGTAACACAACCAATCGTCTTGCTGCTGAGAATGTCCTGAAAAACACAATGAGTAGGCCAAAAAGTTATAGTACAATTCAAAGCCGTAGTAATTTGGGCAACAGACAAGAGATTATGATGTAAGGATGGAACAATCAACACAGAATCTAAAGTGAGGGAGTAGAGAGAGAGAGAGAGGGAACCCTCCCCAATTACTGGGGAGGGGGTACCATTGGCATTAGACACCACCGATTGAGAAGACGATGTATGAGAGTAAATTTGTCCAGGATCAAAGGTCATGTGATCAGTGGCTCGGTGGCAATGACCCATGTGTGTTTCTTTGAAGAACTATGCAAAACATAACCTGGGGAACCAGTGGTGGCAATTGTGGAGGATGAGATGATATCCATTGCAGCGGAATGATTGAAGAATATGAGGAAAAAATGTTTAGGGTTTCGAGGTTGTGTTTAGGGTTTCGGGGTTGTGTTTAGGGTTTCGGGGTTGTCTTTAGGGTTTCGGGATTAAGGATACGAGGATACGGGTTCGTGTTTCAAGGAATTCGATACGAGGGATTTGGGTTTCAAGAAATTCGATACGAGGGTTTAGAGACAACCTAGGATCGATTGCTCTGATACCATGCTAAAATATGAATACGAGTTTGAATATATTCAGATAATTTATTCTTCTCCATATGGAGGTATATATAAGAGTTTACAAGAGTGCTATACAAGGAATTAGATATAGGAAAGAATTAGGAAAGTATCTCCTAATTATACAAAGATTTATCAATTATATAAAATAGGAAAGTAAATCCCTTAATTAATCAAGGAAATAAATCTCCTTGATTAATTAGGAGACTCACATCAACAATGCAACCACTACATTCAAAAATCTTGGAAGATTGTCATAGGTTAATTAAAGAAGATAATTTTATTGTCCTCCTTTGAAATTAATTCATTTTACTCAAATATTTGCATCCATAAACATTTGCACTGACCTGGATAGCCAAATCATCTGTAGATGAAGTTGTATTTGTTGCTAGTTTCGCTTCGTTAAGGTAGACTTGAAATCCTTCCTTCTTTTTTTTTGCGGTAGACGATCATTTTCTTGCCCCCTTTTGTCCCCCTTCCCCCAACACTCTGCATAAACCCTATTTTGCTGTCTCTTGGTATCTTTTGGCAAACTTACTGCATGCATTATTCAAGGGCACCAAAGTATTGAAATTGAGACACAAAAGGACCAATTCTGAGGCAGTTTGATGCGACCAATAACCAATTCTTGGCTGGTGACGAGTTCCAAATTAAAATTTTTTAAAGTTAGGTTAACTTTCTTTTTTCTTTTTTCTTTTTTAAATTATGTTTTCTATAATTATTTATAATTATAGTGATGGAGGAAAATGCACTTACATTTAACGGAAATTTTTTATAGAGATAGACGTAAGTAGTGGATTGCAACACTCTACAAAGTTCATGTGGTTAAAAATTAAAATGAACTAATTACGTATATGCCTCAAAGTTCAGGTGGGTATTTATGCAAATTTCCCTTCCTTATATATATGTGTGTGTATATAATGCGTTTCCTTATATATATATATATATATAATGTGTTTCCGTGTATATATATGCTCATGCATTACATGTAATAGTTGTTTTTCTTGAGTTTTCTTAAGCAATTTTTTTATGGAGTTTCATATATATATATATATATATATATATATATATATATATATATAGACACACATACAGGCCTTCAAGGTAATAGTTGTTTTATTGAGTTTTTTAAAGCAATATTTATGGAGTTTTATCTCAATATACTCAAGTGTGAGTATACCTGTCGTGGAGGTGTGAGTTTTTTTTTTTTTTTTTTTTTGTAACCTTTGTAATTTTTTATACTTTAATTATGAGTTTAAACATCTTCTTCTACAACAATGGGATCCTCAACATGCACAATCACTTGTTTTTCTTCAATCTCTTCCTGCATCTTATGGGCTATTGGATCAACAAGTAATTCAACCTCCATTACAATTTCTTCATGTTTAACTTTTTCCTTCATCTTTTCTTGGCTCACCGTAATTTTGAATCGATCAATCTTGTAATCATAGGAAAGAATTGTTTCACAAGAAGTCTCTTTATCCTACACACGGAAATGATAGGATTTTTATATCTTGTAACAATTCCTTAACAAATATAGATTGAAGTTATTACCCTTTATATAAATAATTTTCTCATAATTATCACCCTCTTCATATTACCTTTTTTTTCAATTTTTTTTTTCAATCTACCCCTAATATTCTTATTTTACTTTCATTTATTATATTAAGTTCTATTTTCTCCATGGTTTACAACTCTTATTTAAGTATATTGTCTTTTTATATAACATTTGTCAATAAGCATGTCACGCGCGTTCAATAATTTTTGTTATGTCTTTGTCTTTTTCTCATTTAAGGACGAGTAATGCCCTTGTTTCTAAGATTGATTCAACAGCCTTCGATTTCACATGCAATCCAATGGTTTTGAAGCCGTGTACGTACCGATACACGGGAGGACTGACGAATCTTCCATTTTAGGGCAAAGAGTTGCAATCCTACGCCAAGGGCAGAGTAGGCTGCCGCCTACTCCAATTTCCAAATAAATAATTACTCATATACAATCATGTGAGGCTCACTTCAGAAGTACATTGCTGCCTACTCTATTCTTAAGTACAATCATGTGAGCCCCAAAAGTACAATTATGTGGCTCCTAAACTAAACAAGTGGGAAAGAGAAAAAATAAAGAGAAGAAAAACATACCCCCCAAGGTTTATACCTATTATTATGTATGACCTTTTGCTTTTGTTGAAGGTACAAAAACCTAATTTCTGAAAATTGTATACGGATGAAGATGATGACACATATAAAGATGCTTCCACATTTGATAGTGGGAACTCCCCTTTTCACATTGACACATTTAATCAAGATAGTGATCTCATGTCTTTAGCAGCAAAACCACACTGGAAACACCAAAGAGAAACATCATTGCAAGCTGAGAAATTTGTTAGAACCCACAAATTTTCCAAATCCTTAACTAATGCTGCCTTGCAAATAAAGTATGAAGATAGTTAAAGGAACCAATTTCTCAGTTTGCAATGATGATTTGTCCATTCATATTCATGAAGGAACATTTCTTGCGTTCGCTTCTAACTCTTTAATTTAACTTCTCCCCTATAAATATTCAAACCTGCTGTTAACAATCTAAACCTAACATGGTAGTGTAGCCTTCTAATAACCCAATGGATCAACAAGTAATTCAGCCTCCATTACAATTTCTCCATTAGAAGTAATTCACCATAATTTTGGATTGATAAATCTTGTAACAATTCCTTAACAAATATAAATCATATTCAATAGGAAAGAATTGTTTCACAAGAAGTCTCTTCATCCTATCCAAGGAAGCGATAGTTGGGTCATCCATTTCATATTTGTAACATGGGAGAGGGGGTGATATGCCTTATATGTACATGTCCACATCCATCTAGCACAAGGCCTTTTGTGAGCTCTGGGAAGTTGCTCGTGAGCTCCCAAAAACAAAATTATAAGGGCAGAGAGGGGGGCCCAAAGCGGACAGTATCATCACACGGCGGAGCCGATCCCAGGATGTGATAATATTACTTTTTTTTTCTTTTCAATCTACTTCACCCCTAATATTCTTCTTTTACTTTCATTTATTATATTAAGTTCTATTCTCTCCATGGTTTAGAATTCTTATTTAAGTATATTGTCTTTCTATATAACATTTGTCAATAAGCATGTCACGGGCTCAATAATTTTCGTTATGTCTGTCTTTTTCTCATTTTAGGATGACTTTGCTTTTCTCATTTAGACACCAGCCTTGCTTTCTAAGATTGATTCAAAGCAGCCTTCGATTTCACATGCAATCCAATGGTTTTGAAGCCGTGTACGTACTGATACACGGGAGGACAGTACTGACGAATCTTTCATTTTAGGGCAAAGAGTTTTAAGCCAGCAAAACCACGCGAAACTCCAAATTTTCCAAATCCTTAAATAATGCCATCTTGCTCTATTACTGGAAAAAACGTATGAAGTATGAGTAATGTTTTCTTATAGCTTTGCCTCTAACTCTGTAATTTAATTTCTCCTTTATAAATATTCAAACCTGCTAGTGCGAACAATCTAAATCTAACATGGCATTGCAGAGTTCTAATAACCCAATGGCTCTTGTCTTCCTTTTCATCCTCTTATTCTCTTCCATTATATCTCCAAATATTCATGCATGCAATGAAACCGAACGCAGCTCTCTCCTGGCTTTCTTCGCCGACACTCTCTCTTCTCCTCCATTTAATTGGAGTTCTTCCATTAACTGCTGCCATTGGAGCGGCATCAGTTGTAATCAGGATGGTTGGGTCACCCATTTGATCCTGCCCTCCAAAGGGATCAAAGGAGCTTTTAAGCCCTCATCACTTGCAAATCTCACACATCTTACCCACATCAATATGTCCCACAACTCACTTTATGGCTCACTTGTTCAAACTGAACTCTTCTTGTCCTTGAAAAGTCTTGAGGTCCTCGATTTGAGCCACAACCTTCTTTCCGGAGAGCTACCATCTTCTTTATCTTCCAGCAACATCCTGAGAGTGGATTTGTCCAGCAATCACCTGCATGGTGCAATTCCTCCTACATTCTTCCATGGAGCTTGGCATTTGACTAGTTTCAATGCTAGCAATAATGCCTTCTCAGGGTCTATCCCATCCTCTATTTGTCCCCAACATTCTTCTCCTTTAATAAGGCATTTGGATGTTTCCTCCAATAATTTTAGTGGCATCATTTTGCCAGGATTAGGGGAGTGTTCTAAACTGCAGGTTTTTCGTGCTCATCACAATAACATCACAGGACTACTTCCGGAAGATATCTACAATGCTACTGAACTTGAAGAAATAGCATTACATTTCAACTCATTATATGGAGCAATAAGTGACAGAATTGCCAACCTCACCGACTTGGCAATCCTCGACCTCTCCTTTAATCAATTGAGTGGTGTGCTCCCTTTCCAGTTCGGGAAGCTGTCCAAGTTGAGCCACGTAATCCTTGATTTCAACAATCTCCAAGGTTCTTTGCCCCCATCTTTGATGAACTGCACAAATCTTATAGAATTACGTCTGGGAAACAACACCTTGGATGGAGATATCTCCAAGCTTAATTTCTCCAAACTCAGTCGATTAAGTAAGCTTGACCTAGATACAAATAACTTCACTGGCAACTTGCCCACTAGCCTTTACTCATGTCGGTTCCTACAAGCAATTCGATTGAGCGGCAATAATCTACAAGGACAGATACAACCTGAGATTCTTTCATTGAAATCCTTGTCTTTCCTCTCCCTTGTTGAAATCAGATTGACCAATTTAACTGGGGCAATCAAGATATTAATGCGTTGCAAAACTCTTCGAACGCTCTTCCTTTCGTTTTCCTTTGTCGGTGAGGGAAACCTAGATGATGATGGCATGGTTGATCATGATGGGTTCCAAAATCTTCGAGTTTTGGGTTTGAGTGGGTGTGAGATCACAGGTCCAATACCTATATGGTTATCAAAGCTAAAGAATCTCCAGAGCTTGACTTTGGACCGTAACAGAATCACAGGGTCAATTCCTAGTTGGTTGGGGACTCTTCCAAGACTCTTTCATATGAGATTGCATGACAACTTTATTTCAGGTGAATTTCCCAAGCAACTCTGCAGGCTACCGAAGTTGGTATCTCAATCTCTGGTAGACGAAAATTATGAATTTGAATTGCCCACAATCTCCAGCTTTAGAGAAAATCCATGGCCTACCTTTTTACCGCACGTGGTGTCATTCCTTCCACCAATGATAGACTTATCTAACAATAACATGAATGGTAGTATACCTCCTGAGATCGGCCAATTGCAGCTTCTTCACACGTTGAGTCTTAGCGGCAACAACTTCTCTGGAAACATTCCAACCCAAATATCCAACCTAAAAAACTTAGAAGCTTTGGATCTGTCCAGGAATGCTTTGTCTGGAAACATCCCATCCTCATTGTCTAGCCTGCATTTCTTGCATGCCCTTAATGTCTCGTACAATGATCTCGGAGGACCAATACCAACAAGCACTCAGCTCCAAAGCCTCAATGCTTCTGCATTTGAGGGGAATCCGAAACTTTGTGGAGCCCCAGTTCCGAACGAGTGCGGGATCAAGGGCATTGATGCAGCAGATAAGAAGAACAACCACGATGTGGACAGTGGTCACCAACTTCCATGGTTTTATATTTCTGTTGTGCTAGGCTTCATTGTAGGATTTTGGGGAGTGTGTGGTTCTTTAATTTTTAAGAGAACGTGGAGACATGCATATTTTCGATTCACAGACAATGTACAAGATAGGGTCTATGTGATGATGACAGTATCCATGAACAGGATGAAGAGAAAGCTCAGAGGCTAGATATTATTGTACTTTATTTGGTTTCTCATCTTCAGTGTTTTTTTTCGTTTCTTTTGTGTTCCTGTCCTGATGTAATAATGCACAGTTTTTTATTATAATAATGTCTTCCTTTTGCTAGCAACAAATACAACTCGAAAAACTGATCATCTGGTTTTGGCCATAGAGCCTGTAAGGAAAACAAGAACAAAAGAAAACAGAGTAATACCCCAATGCCATTCCCCTCGTACGGTCAGTCGAGGGTCTCTCTAAAATACCCCTATTCTTCCTCCAATTAGAAGAAGCGCCCACAAAATAAAGCAGACGAAGGAGATTTGGGGCTGGGGGGCCCGCTAATTCTTCTCCACTCATTGCTCTGCTATTCTTCCTCTTACAGACTCTTTTGCGTGAGAACTCAGAGAAGACGACGACCTGTTTTGGTCCGAAACTGAAATGGGTTGGCTCATATCGACCTCGGGCGTTTATGTATGCATGTAAAGCCTGTGGCCCGAAGGCCCGAACAAAATACTTTTATCGCATATATTTCAAATGTTGGGCCAGACCCGACCCAGTTTTGGCCCAAGATAGCAGAAAAAACTTCTCTTTTGAGATTTTGAATTATAATTTGCAGAGAATTGGAGGAGAGCTGAAAATGGCGAAGAAAGGAAGCTCAACGTTGAATGTTGCTATTATTCATCCTGATTTGGGCATAGTTAATTTCTTTTTTTTTTTTTTTTTTTTTTTTTTTCTGTTATGGTACACGAGGTGGTAAGCAATGTGATATGCCTAGATTACACTTGCTCTACTCTCTACTCTCTGAGTGGACTCTACTTACAACTACTAATTATTATGCCCAACAATGACTGTCTACCCTCTCTTTTGATTATTATTTTTTGGTCGAAACCCTCTCTTTTGATTTGTTTACAACTTTTTTATTTATTATTTATTATAATTTAAATTGTAAAATTTTAAAAAAATTGGTCACGTGTCAAGCATGTGAAGTTGTGACAGATCAGACGTTATTGAAAAATTTAATGACAATGACGGAATTGGATATTTATATTGAGTTTGAGGATGGCGGGCAAAATAATTCAATGAATTAAGTTGGAATTCTTGGGTAAAACAGTTGAAAATCCCTGTTTTTTTTCTTAGATAAGTTGAAGAGAGGTTCCAACCAATGTTCCCAAATTGTAGACGATATTAAGTCTAAAGAGGGGTCCACGATGAGAGCATCAGACCTCCTTATTTCAAAGCCTGCAACGACTCCAAGCACATTGCCCCAGTGGAAGGCAACCACTAGATTGAAAAACTTGGAAGATTGTCATAGGTTACCGTCCTGTTCTTCTTCCCGAAGCGTTGATTCATACCATCAAGTGTTTCTAGATTTTCTTCAGCGTTCTTGTTCTACTTAGATATTAGTGTGTTTGGGTAGTCTTATTTGCGTATTCCCTCTGCACACCAGTTCCCTTTGCACACCATAGACGCTGACAATTTATATCCTACAAGTTATGCACTTGTACCAATAAAATATGATATGATATGATATCACATTCACATTAAAATCAACAATAGTATAGGTTCTCTCATTTTACTTTGAGAAAGGATTTAATAGCCTGAACACTGTTCTGAAATTTTTGTTTAAGAAAGACATCTGTAGTGGTAAAATTCTATGGAACAAAACCTGCATTCGGATGGAACCTTGCCGAAAGTTTAATTTCAGAGACAATTAAAGATAATTGTATTATCCTCCTTTGAAATTAATTCATTTCACTCAAATATTTGCATCCATAAACATTTGCACTGACCTGGACAGCCAAATCTGTAGTTGAACGTGTATTTGTTGCTTGTTTTGCTTTCACATGTATGTGCTGCATTAAATTTTGAATACCCATTTTTGTATTCGTTTGATATAATATTCATGACTTTGGACAGCCAAAATCTGTCTTTATTGTTGCATGCAAAAGGTAGCGTGAAAGAAACTGCATCCGAAAAGAAGACATAATTATAAGGACAAACTGTGCCGTATTACATCAGGAACGTAAAAGAAAAGAAGAAAAAAAAGAAACGCAAATAAAAAGTACAATATTAGCCTCTAAGGGTTTCTCTTTATCATGTTTATGCGTACTGTTATCATCACATAGAGCCTATCTTGTACATTGTATATGAATCGAAAATATGCGTATTTCCATGTCTTGTTAATAATTAAAGAACCACATACTACCCAAAATCCCACTATAAACCCTAGCACAACAGAAGAAATATAAAACCACGGAATTTGATGAAGCCCATTGTCCATGTCTTTGTTGTTCTTCTTGTTATCTTCGTCAATGCCTTTATTTGGTCGACTGCACTTATTGGTAAGTGGGGCACCACAAAGTTTTGGATTCCCCTCAAAGGCAGAAGCGTTGAAGCTTTGGAGCTGAGTGCCTGTTGGTATTGGTCCCTGGAGATTATTGTACGAGACATTAAATTCTTTCAAGAAAGTGAGCCTCGCCAATGACGATGGGATTATTCCAGACAAGTGGTTCATGGAGAGGTTCAAAAGCTCTAAATTTTGTAGGTTAGATATTTGGTCTGGAATGACGCCGGAAAAGTTGTTGGAGTTAAGATTCAACTTGCGGAGAAGCTGCAATTGGCCGACCTCAGTAGGTATATCACCACTAATGTTATTGTTAGATAAGTCAATCGCTGGAAAAAACAAAAATAATTTGTGTGGTTCAAAACGTGGATTTGTGATTACACTACCGCCGAAGATAGGCAATTCAAATTCATAATTGTCCACTTCAGATGCAGTAGGTTCATAAACCAACCTTGGTAGTCTACAAAGTTGCTTTGGAATTCCACATGATATTCGGTTACTTGCCAAGTTTAGAGAAAAAAGTCTAGGAAGAGTCCCCAACCAACTCGGAATTGGTCCTGTGATTTGATTTTTATATAGAGCTAAGATCTCTAGATTCTTGAGCTTTGATAACCATAAAGGTATTTGACCATTTAAGTCAGAATCAGCCAAACTCAATAACCGAAGATTTTCAAATCCGTCAAAATCAACCATGTCATCATCAAATGGCATTCCCTCACCTTTAAAGGCACCGGCAAGCGAGAGTGTGTGAAGACTTTTGCAACTCATCAATATCTTCATTGCCCCTGTGACATTGGTGAATCGGTTGTAACCAAGCGAGAGGAAGGACAAGGATTTCAATGAAAGAATCTCAGCTTGTATTTGTCCCTCCATATGATTTCCACTCAATCCAATAGCTTTTAGGGACCTGCACGAGTAAAGCCTTACTGGAATTGTACCAGTGAAGTTATTAACCCTCAGGTCAAGTTTAGTAAGTTGACTAAGTCTGGAGAAATCAAGCATGGAGATATCTCCTTCCAAGTTGTTGGATCCCAAATGTAGTTCTAAAAGGTTTGTGCAATTCATCAGAGAGATGGGCAAAGAACCTTCTAAATTGTTGAAATCAAGGATCACAAACTTCAACTTCGAGAGCCTCCCCAAATTGACAGGAAGCTCACCACTCAATTGATTAAAGTAGAGGTCAAGGATTGCAAGGTTGGTGAGGTTGACAATTTTATCACTAATGGCTCCATATAGTGAATTTAGAGGTAATGCAATTTCTTCAAGTTTAGTAGCATTATAGATATCTTCTGGAAGTAATCCTGAGAGGTTATTATGACCGGCCTGAAAAACCTTCAATTCGGAACAGTACCCTAGTCCAAGAGCAAGGTTGCCACTAAATTCATTGGAAGAAAAATCCAATATCCTAATGAAGGGAGAAGAATGGAGACAAATAGAGGATGGGACATACCCTGTGAAGGTATTGTTGCTGACATTGAAACTAATCAAGTTGCTAGCTTGGTGGAAGAATGATGATGGAATAGCACCATAGAAGTGATTGCTAGACAAATCCAGTTTCCGGATATTGTTGGATGGTAGAGAAAGTGGTAGCTCTCCAGAAAGAATGTTATAACTCAAATCAAGGATCTGAAGACGATTCAAGGAAACAAAGAATTGAGTTTCAAGGGGACCATAAAGTGAATTGTGGGAGAGATTCAAGTGAGTGAGATGTGTGAGATTTGCAAGTGATGAGGGAAACATACCTCCTTTGAGCCCTTTGGAGGGTAAGAGCAAATGGGTGACCCTACCATCTTGATCACAAGTTATGCCCTTCCAATGACAACAATTATCAGAGGTCCAATTTAAAGGAAGAGAAGATAAAGTTAGGGTAAAGGACAGGAGAGAGCTGCGATCAGTTTGGTTGCATGCATGAGTATGTGTGGACATAATGGAAGAGAAAAATAGGAAGAGAAGGAAGCAATATGCCATTGGGTTATAAGGCCGCTGCAGTACTAGCAAAGTTCTACGTGTATTTACATTGCCTGCAGGTGTGGATATATATAGGAGCAAATAAAGGCATAATTTATTTCTTTTCTTTTATATAGCTTGAGATTATTGACGCAGCATTAAATGGAAAAACATCACTTGCAAACTGAGAAATTGGCAAACAACCATAACCACACAACACAAAGCGAAGACTTTTTATTTTGAAATCTATAGACTATAGTGATTGGGATTTGGGACTCCAAAGTCAATGTGATCGGATTTGGGACTCCAAAAGTCAATGTGATGGGACTCCAAAGATTATAGACTTTCATGAAGCGATTCCATATTTGTAAAATGAAGAAGATTGGCTGAAATTTCATCTTTGATTTTGAAGGCATATTCGGAATTTCTTTACCTTGAAAACAATTTATCATTAAAGGCAAAACATCGCTGCAAACTGAGAAATTGGCAAACAACCATAACCATAAAATACAAATTCTTCAAATCCCCTCTATATCTATACATCGAAGAGAGATTATAAAAGGAAAGAAAGACTTCGTCCCTACTCTCAGATAATGAAATCACCAAATGATGCTCCACACTAAGCGCGAGGTTTATTCTAAATAAGTTTTTTTTTCTTGTTCGCAAAACTCAGAATACGAATTTGATCTAGAACCACAATGTCATCATTGTATGGCTTTCAACTAATGTAGCCAAATTGTAGACCACATTAGGCCACGATGAGAGGACCAGACCTCCTTATTTCATATTCAAAATATCTAAGGAAAACAAAATATCTGAGGATGTCAAGTGTTTTACATATTCCAAACACTATTCTCAGATTGAAAAAAAGAAAGAGAAGACAGATTATGAGAACAAACTGTGCCTTACATATGGAAAACAACAAAAACAGACAACAGAGCAAACACAAATGAAACTGTAAAATGTAAAGTACAATCTACCCTCTAAAACTAATTTCTAGATCATCTTGAGCGTTCTAGTTCAGTTGTGCAAAATGCAGAATTTATTGCTTCATTGTATTCACAGGTCTTATTTGCATATTGATTTTGCACGCCGGTTATGAGGGATCGCTAACTTTCTTTTCATATAGCCATAGCCGCAGACACTTTTTTATATCCTACAAGTTATGCAATTGTACCAAGACACTATGATATGACATCACATTCACTTTATAATTACTAATAGTATAGCTGCTCTCATTTTACTTTGAGACAAGATTTAATATCTCAAAATATTGAGTCTGAACTTTTCTGAAATTTTTGTTTAAGAAAGTCATCTGTAGTTGTGCCAAAATTCTGTGGAATACAAAAACCACTACAAGACAAACAGTTATTACCGGCCAGCTACTTGGTCACAAAAACTACCAATTTTGGTCACGGAATACAATTAGTGTCCAAACATTAGTGGTCATTGGGTGGTCACTAGAAGTTCGTGACAAATTCTATTTAGTGGCCAATGTCAAGCATTGGTCACTACAACCCAAAGAATTAGTGACTTCCTCTGTGTGGTCATAAAAACGCTATTAGTAACTGCAACTTTAGTCACTAAATGGCTACAATTTGGTCACCAAAACATGCATTTTAGTCACTGGAAGTGGGTCATGTGCCCACATTGTGACCTACTTGCTCAAGTTTTTCATGCCAGTCACAATAACCTCTCATGATTACTTCTAGAAGATATCTATAATGCTACCAAACTTGAAGAAATCTCGCTACCTCTCAATTGACTACATGGAGCCATTAGTGATAAAATTTTCAACCTCACCAACCTTGCAATCCTTAACCTCTACATTAATCAATTGAGCGGCGAGCTAATTCCTCTCAATTTGGGGAATTTTTCCAAGCTGAAGTTTGTGACCTTTGATTTCAACAATTTTGAAAGTGCTTTGCCCCATCTTTCATGAATTGCACAAACCTTGTAGAACTACGTTTGGGATTGGAAGGAAATATCTCCATGGTTGATTTCTCTAGACTTAACCAACTTACTAAACTTGACCTAAGGGTCAACAACTTTACTGGTACGTTTCCAGTAAGCCTTTAGTCATGTAGGTCCCTAAAAGCCATTCGGTTGACTAGACCTCTACGAAACTCTTTTGATTGTAAGGGATGTTCAAAATCGTTGTGAGGCGACTGAAGCCGGAGCATATAGATCCACCGGATCAATAAACATTTGAACCGAACTCGTAAGGCCATCTCCAGCCATGGGCTATATCCCAAATATAGCCCTAAAATAATGCAAAACTCATCTCCAGCCATGAGCTAAATAAAATTTTGGCCAAATTTGGAGGGCCGCATTTGACTCTTTAGCCCTCCAACCAGGCCACATATAGCCCACCTTTAGTCTAGGCAAAATTTTTGTGGGTCCATGCATTTGCTTTTTAAAAACCAAAAGTAAAGTAAGTTGATGTCATAGGTGGATATATATATATATAATAATAAAATATGAATGATCCTAAAATATAGCCCTGTATGGCTGGAGATGAAAAAATTTAGCCCTGAACTATTCTTTAAAAAATTAATATTTTGGAGGGCCCCTAGACTACATTTAACCCTATAACTGGAAATGGCCTAACTTTCCCAACACTACAAGAAAAAACATTTTCAGCGACGAATTTTTAGCGACCAACCCAATTTTGGTCGCTCAAAAATGAAATTAGCGACAAACCTGTTGCAGTTGGTCGCCAAAGGTTTCGTGATATGAAGGCATCGTCCAAGACATGAACCAAATGAATTGCTACCAAATTCTTCTGAAGGGCGACGAAATTTTTTCGTGTCTATGGTTGTAAGTGGCGACCAAAAATAATTTTGGTTGCCATTCATTGAATAGAGTGCGCGCGAAATTGAAAAAAATTTAGGCGACAAAAGAGTTGTGTCGCTATGTTTGCCAGCGTCGTCATAAAGCAAAAGTTCGCGCTAAAAAATTTCGGGGTATTTGGCGACCATTGCTTTTGGTCGCAGATTAGTGTGTGCTAAGAATTAAACCCATCAAAATGACGTCGTTTTCAGTATGTTGGTATTTTGGCGACCAAATTATTTTGGGGCTAATTTGAGACTATAAAAATAAAAATTCCCCTTCACCAACACGCGTGTTATTTCCCTCACTCAGTTTCGCATACCCACTCCCTTCATCTCGCATGCCCTAACCTGCTCGACGCCGACAAAGCAATCTGCCACCGACGTCGGCCAAGCACTCGTATGGACATACCCACTCTCTTCCCCCAAGATTTCTGATGGCCTGAGTTATTTTCCATTGTCTCTGCCCCAGACCATCTACCCTTCAGTTCTCCAGAATTTTCAGAATCTCTCCAGCCACAACCAAGCAGTGATTCAAAGGTATTTTCTTCTTTTATTTATTCAACAATTGTTCTATAGTTATTTGATTTTGATTCTTTCAAAATAAAATCTGTTTTTTTTTTTACTTAATAACAAGGTCGTTGCAACCCCTCAACCATTGAATTGACGAAGTCCTCCTCTCACGAGTTCCTTCATATGGTGCCTTTCTGTTAGGTATGAAGACCATTTGCTCTGAGTGATGTGTGTTTTGAGTTTTGGAACATGGAAATATTTATTTGGTCATCTATGATTTACTGAAAACTACTTCATACCATGTGGATTGGTTCTTAACGATAATGTTGAATGAAAGAAGGTTAAACAATTAAGGACTGACAAGTAACAAACTAGTACATGAGTGATTCTCCCAAGTATAGTAGACTTTTGAATTATTTAGAATCAGTTACGAGCCCTTGTGTAAGTGTCTTTAATTTATTGGATGAGTTTGTAGTCAAACCTAATTGGATTTGCATATAATTGAAGTATAAAAATTGGAAGTTGGAAGTGGGTCATGTGGGTGTGTATTTGTTTCAAGGTTTCTTTGCTTGTCTGTGAGATTATGCTTTATTTTAGTTTTTATTATTGTTTTTTTTTTGGGTCAAAGGAGCTTATGCTTTTATTGTTTGGGAGAATTAAACTAGGAAAAATAATGTTGTTGTTTTTGGATGATTAGTGAAACTTAAAGGGCGAAGTCATAGACTATTTTGAGTTTGCAGACTAATTTGGTCTCAAGCTCTCCCAAAATATCGTGTCTAACAAATTTTGTTATTTTTTGCAGTAGCCTATTTGAAACACTTTCTGTGATGAATAATTCATCTATATCAAGCACCTTTGTGATGAGAGTCGGTGTCATAAAAGTTGAATGCTTTAATTTTTTTCTTGTCTTTTTTGTTTTGTTTTCAGGGAATGATATATTAGTATGTTGCTCTGTTTGAGGTTTTGAGCCTTCTCTCTCGTTTTTGTGCTTTGTAAAGGTGCAGGATGATACTTAAGAGGGCTGTTAGCTTAAGCAATAATAATAGGCCACATATCAGCATGTGTCTCATTTCTGAGGTGGTTATTTCTTTCACCCATGTAATCAAATCTTCAGAGCCTTTTTTCTCAGTTTTCTTTTCGTCGTTTCTAGGCAATTCGTACACTTTACGGGTCTGGCTTTCAATCCTCCCTATTGTCTTGATTTGTTCTCTAGCTGCAATTGATGAGGTGTCATTCAATTTCCAAGGCCTGTGGGGTGCTTTGATTAGCAATCTTGGGTTTGTGTTGAGGAACATTTACTCAAAATGCAGTTTCCAGAACTTCAAGGAAGTAGATGGGTTGAATTTGTATGGTTGGATCACTTTAGTTTCACTCCTCTATCTATTTCTTGTGGCTATTTGTATGGTTGGGAAATGCTTGTATATCCTGACAATGGTTTTTTATCCTGAAAACTCAGTTTTTTTTTTTTTTATATCCTGAAAGGCCTTAATTTTCCACTGAATTGGTTGGGTACATAGATGTGGAATGGAATCACGTTTTGACAACCTCTCTCTCGCTCTCTCTCTGATTTTGTAGTAGCGTTTTCCTCTGTTTTCCCTTTATTTAATTGGTTGTGCTTTGTAATTCAATTTTGCACTGTGGTCTTGTACGTTTCTTCAATGATATATCAAATTGTCCATTTTTTTTATAGACACTTTGTATTTCTTTTAGAGTTTTGTTGTTTAGTGCAGCCCAGTCTGTTTTGGATTTTGTTTTTGACATGCTTCCTTAACTTCGAATGCCATGAAATTTTGATGTGATGAAGTTTTATGTATCTAGTTCTGATCTGGAAAGTTTCGCACTATTTCGACTCACACTGATTTTTTAGTGAATTTCCCAAGTTGAAGTGTTCCTGCCCAAATTGTTTAACAAAATATGTATTTGGTCATCTATGATTTAATGCAAACTACTTCATACCCTTTTTGTTGAATTGTCTTTTTGCTTATCAATGTTTGAAGACCAAATTGAAGTGCCTAGAAAATTAGGAATGTCGGGCTATGTGCTTAAGCAAACTCTGTGTCTTGGGCTTGAAAATATGTTAAAGAAATATCTTCAAGACTTCTAGTTTTTCACTAGGATCATCCTCTGTTAGCTTGTGTTTTCACTTTTAAAGAATTTTTCATGTTATTTTATCTCAATTCAATCCTCTTTTGCTATATTTAGATCTCTTTTTATTTCAATTCTTCATTGTATTCTAGTGGAAACTGAAAAAGTTGTTCGTTCAGTGTTTCTATTTGCTTTGAAAACATTAAAAACAATTAGTGATTGCCTTATTTGGGTTTGTGGTTCTCTTTATCTCATAATGTGTTTAGAACAATGTCATTTAGGAGTCTAACTTTACTGAGGTAATATCCTGTTTTTGCATGTCAGATTATTTGATGAGGTGGAAGGATTTGGTTTGTGGTTTTGGAAGGATTTGGTTTGTGGTTTTACACTCAGTTCCATTTGTTTTCTTATTAACAGCTATAGTGGTTGTCAATGTGGTTGTGGTGGTGTTTGTTTAAAGTATTAAAATGACATACGTGTTTTGTATTGTGTTGAGAAGTTATGCAACCCATGTTGGTTAAGGTGTGGATTATACTTTGGATTTTATGATTTATGTTTTCTAATGGGTTTGTGCTATGCATGATATAAGTCTTTACATTGGTTTTTTGGAATTGTTTTCCTTCTTCATTTGTGGTATTTGTTATTATCACAAAGGTATGCTTTAGACAGTTGATATTGAGAGGTATGAAAAATGAATTCAAATTTTATTAAGTTTGTTCAAATACCATTCTCAAACATTCTTAAATATTGATGACCAGTGATCATTTTTCTTGTGTAGATCCAAACTCTTTTTAATGGCGTATTTAGTTAAGATTGTGAATTTCAGCTTTTGGGCAAGATTTCTTGTAATTGTTTGTTTTTGGTCTATATATATATTTAAATTTTCTTGGTTTTGGCATCTTCTTGACCATTGGCATTTCCTTGTTTTGTTTCTTTTGTAAAGGAAGATGATTGATAAGTTTGAGCAGATCAAGCAACAATTGGCAGAGTGTTTGGGAATTCCATGATATTAGATCACAGTCCCTATCCCACAGGTGTTAAAGATCATGACTACAAAACTTGGAATTACAAAAGACAAATACATGCATTTTTTTCAGTCTTAGAGTGGGGAAATAATTACTACAGAACTAGGGCAAGAATATATGGAGCTTGGCCTCCAGTCTTTGAGTGAAGAGTTCTTCACTCGTTTATATATACTATTTTTGGATATGTTACATGTACTTGAATAATTAGTATGCTCTTGTGTACTTTTGAATGAGAGAAACTTTTATTCATGTCATTTTCTATTGATATATTTACCTTAATTTATTGTTTTTCAAAATTACAATATGTTAATGAACAAAAGGTTAATATTATCACAAAACAGAATATAAATCAAATAATTAAAAACACTTCAAATATACAAATTTTAACGACGAACTAAGTAAGCTTTAGCGACCAAATCAGGTAGTCACCAAAACCTATCGCGACGAACTAATCTATTTGGTCGCCCAATCCTTCTTCAGTTCGCGGCAAATTTTGGTATTTTCCCGGGAACGCATCTTCACAGGCGACCAACTAATTACTTAAAGGCGACGAAAACAATTGGTCGCGTGAAGTTTTTAGCGACGAAAATTTGTTTTCGTCGCCTTTTGTGGACTGGACTTTCAGCCACGAGCATTAGGCGACCAAGTTAGCGACGAAATTATTTCGTTGCTAAATATTTTTGGCGACGAATAACAGCTTTTAGCGACCAAACGTGGTGGTCGCCAAAAGGGTTTTTCCTTGTAGTGCAAGTTGGACAAATTAGACTCAAACAAACTCATGCCAATGGAAATAAGTGGTAGATTATGGAAGTGATGGGTTATGCAAGCAAAAAGTAAATTCTTTTCATTTTCTCGCTTCTCAATTTAGAAGCTCCTAGGAGTTCTTTCTCGCTTCTCAGATTTTAGGAGCTCCTAGAGGTCTTCCTATTTTAGGAAGTGGATAGGGAGCATGGTTGAAGTTCTATTTTTCCAATTCCTCCCTAAAATTTGTCTAAGGAGGTAGTTTAGGGAGCCCATTATGGATGCTCTAACAATAAAATAATTAAAGGTTAATTACATAAAACCCCCCAAACTATAAGGCACTTTTGATCCTAATTGCTTGACCTTGACTTAAAGAAAATTGAAGTCTCTCTTAAGTAAATGACAGAAAATCAGATAAATGGTAATTAAAAAATTTCCCTGACGATAAAAGTGATCGTCCGCTAAGTTACATTCTTTCTTTTAATACCACTAAATTTTTTTTGCCAAATTTTAATCCCACTAAACTAAATTAATAAAAGATACCATCAATTTTATTTGGTGATTGACTAAGGACTTGTTTAGGAGTGATTCTTAATAGAACAAAAAGCACTTTTATAGAGAAGTAATCATTTTAAGTGGTTAAGTAATTTTATCGAGAAGTACATGGAATGTGTTTCTCTCTAGTATCACTTAAAGTATATAAAAAAGTACATAAAAAGTGCTTCTCTCCAAAAGTAATTTTGGCATATCCAAAATCACTGGCTCAAGTCCTCATCCAAAGTAAATGGACTGAAAAGATGTCTCATCTAATCCGACTGGCCCTATTGTCTATCTAATTTCTAATCATTTCTGTTATATTTGTATCAAGTGTGCCAAAATTAAATAAGACAATAAACAACAAAAGAGACAAGCAAGTGTTGTCGGTATCATGGATTGCGATTGGCTTGGAAAAAAGATTATAAAGCTATTGAGAGGTGGAAAAGTGACTCTAATAAGTCTACTGGTAATTAACCCTTTCTTCAATTCGCTTGAGAATTCCAAGAATTTTCTGCAAAAAGATTGGAGCTGCAACATCTCTCATGTTTATCGAGAAATGAATGGTGCTGCTGACTAACTTGCTTCCCCTGGATTTTCTTCTTCTTTAGTTCATCATATTTTTGAAGTTGCTACGATGCCCTTGTTGTGTATTTTATTATAGAGTTATTTATACTGATAATAATATTCTCTGAGATTTTTTATATTTTTACAAAATCTTTTGAGACTCTCAGAAATTACATGGACACCACTTGAGGTTTTAACTTTTTTTCACAAAACCCCTGTACATTGATTTTTTCATCCAAAGTTTAATGATTTTATATATTTTTTTAAAAAAATTGAGTTATATACACTATAACACCCCCATAGGCCTTTGGTTTTTTCACTAAATCGCCTGAAGTTTTAGAAATTACATAAACACCCTCTGAAGTTTTAAATTGTTTCCACAAAACCCCTTTTCGTTGATTTTTCATCCAAAGATTGATTATTTTATAAAATTTAAAAAAAAAATCTCCAAATGACTTAGCCTTTGAGATTAGATTGCACATACATTTATTGAAGATAATTTTTTCATTTGCACACGTTTTAAAATGAAATCATCAAGTTTTGGACGAACAATCAACGAAAAGGGGTTTTGTGAAAACAATTTAAACCCTAAGGGAGTGTTCATGTAATTACACAAACCTCATGGAGTTTTGTAAAAAAGTCAAAAACTTGAGGGGTGTTAGTTTGAATAACTCTAAAAAAATTTCTCCAAATGACAAAGTTAACCTTTGATATTAGATTGCACAGACATTTATTCAGGTTAATTTTGTCATCTGCAAAGTTGGCCTAAATGAAAAATCAATGAAAAGGGGTTCTTTTTAAACAAATTAAAACTTTAGGTAGTGTTCGTGTAGGTGTTGAAACCTCAAGGAATTTTGTGAAAACATTAAAAACCTCAGGAAGGACTGTTAGCGTAAATAATTGATAATCTACTTAAAAGAAGGATTTAAAGAAGTCACTTTGATGAAACATACTTAGTTGGAATGACCACTAGTGCTTTTTTATGGTTATGGAATTTAAACTCCAAAACATAACCAACTAGAATCCTCAAACCTAAGGCCACTTTTCTTTACTTTTTTTTTTGGTTGATACAAGCGATAATAAGGAATTGGGATATTATGCTCTTAACCACCTGATCTACAAGCTCCTTGCACATAAGACAATTTTTTACTTTTGATAAAGCAATATTCTAAACTACTCCAATGGGCGAAGAGCATGATCAAACTCTAATGCAAGAGGGAGGGCATATTATCTTAGCCACTTTGCCTAACCCATATAGTCTCTTCATTTGACATACAAGTGAATATAATTGTAATGACAATAAAAATATGGGCAAGTGGTTGACCTTGACTTGAAGAAAGTAAAGGATATAGTCTTAATAAAGATCAAACACAACACGATACGACCTATAATGGTCCTGGTTATGGATTCCATACTTCGAATAAGTTATTCCACGAGCTGGATAATTAACTCCGGTGCAACTTATCATATGACGTTTGATCCTGATGATTTTTTGAATACTACCCAACCTTGGCGAACTTGTATTGCTAATGCCAATGCAGTTACTTATTCTGTGGTTCGGGGCTGGCACTGTTGCACTCTCATCCTTTCTCTCACTGTCTAATACTTACTTGTTCCATATTTATCCAATAAATTGATGTCAGTTAGTCAGCTCCTGAACAATTGAATTGTTGTGTACTCATTTACTCGAGTTTTGTTTGCTTCAGGATATTCACACTAAGGAGATTCTTGGTCATGGTACTAAAGGAGGGACGCTATATTATGTGGATGACTTCAGTCCCGGCATGACTAATAGTGTGACGCATCCCTCTGATAGCAAACAAAAGCAAATCTGGTTGTGGCAATGTCGGTTGGGACATCCTTCTTTTAGTTATATGAATAATCATATACCAGATTTATTCTCAAGTTTCAAGGACTTTGACTTCATATGTGGTTCTTGTATTTTGGCCAAGAGTCACCGTGTGCCCTATCCGTTGAGTACAAACAAGTGCACTACTCCGTTTACGTTAATTCACTCCGATGTCTAGGGACCTTCATCTATCACTGCTCCTTCTGGCGTTCAGTGGTTTGTCACATTCATAGATGATTGTACACGGATGACATGACTTTATTTGCTGAAGAATAAAAACGAAGTGTTTTCCCGTTTTCAGTTCTTCCACAAAGAGATGAAACTCAGTTCCATGCTAAAATACAAATTCTTTGCTCAGACAATGGTGGAGAATTTATCAATCATGACTTTCAAGCTTACTTCCAACAACATGGAATTATCCATGAGACGACTTGTCTTCAGACACCACAACAAAATGGTGTTGCTGAACGAAAGAATCGACATCTTCTTGAAACCGGCCGAGCACTTCTGATTGGCCCTCATGTTCCACGCTATCACTGGGATGATGCTATATTGGCACTGCAGTTCATCTTATCAACCATATGCCTTATGGTGTATTGACTTTTAAAACTCCCTTACAAGTGCTTGCGCAACACAGACCCCTGCCCTCTGTTTTGGTAATCACACCTCGAATCTTTGAATGTGTGGCTTTCGTTCATCTCCATAAAAATCAACGTAGCAAACTTGATCCCTGTGCACTTCGTTGTGTTTTTGTGGGTTATGCCACTCATTAGAAAGGCTATTGCTGTTATCACCCTCCAATCCGACGTACCTATGTCATTTTGGATGAGACCTTTTTGGAATCTAAGATGTTCTTCCATGACCCATCATCCAATTTTATGCTTCATGGGGAGATACGAAGTGAAGAGCAGAATTGGAGCAACTTGAAAAATGAAGAAATTCGCTTCTTTATAGAAATGATCGATCGTCCCATTTACAGCGATTAATCGCTTGACTCGCCTGATCCTTGCGAAGATGTTTCTGATTCAAGTCCTATACCTCCAGACAATACAGAACAACGAGATGAAAACCCCCCTCTAACTCAACAGGTACCAACGAACCAATCTCCTGAGAATATCCTTGAGGTAACTACTCCTACCAAACTTGTGAATTTAGAGGATAAATCTATTGGATACCAATTACCTTTCAGGCAGAATCGTGAAAAGCCACCAAATCGTTATTCACCCGATATTGGCAATACAACAAAGTATCCAATTGCCAATCATGTATCCACTGTAGAAGCGTCTGAACCACTCAAGGCGTTTATGCATCAGTTGTCTGCTATTCATATCCCAACCAAAGTTGCTAAAGCATTTAAAAATCACAAGTGGGCTTAAGCTATAAAGGAAGAGATGAAAGCTCTTGAGAAGAATCAGACTTAGACATTGGAAACTTTACCACGAGGAAAAAAGACTATCGGATGTAGATGGGTGTTTACCATAAAATACAACGTTGATGGATCTATCGAGCGATACAAGGCAAGACTTGTGGCAAAAGGGTGTAGGGGTCTTTTTTGGCTACGACGGGCTTAATGCGGACTTGGGCCGTCGTAAAGAGCTAATTGTGATGCCCCTTTGCCTTAGTTCGGAACCAGGCCCAAAACACTCCGAGAAAATGTAAATTTTCAGGGAATGCTCTGTTTCTTCCCACCAAGAAAGTGATGACTGTGATAAAAGAATTAGAAAGTTATGCTTGGCTTGAAAGGGTCGTGATGCGGGAGATAAGTTTCCACAAGTTTAGCGAGAGAGAGAGAGACTGACAGATTGCAGCTTGGGTTGGTATCCAAGACCTTGCTGGAATATGGGATAATATTTGAGGCTTTCGGGGGGTAAGATCATAGGAGAAGGTTAAGTTTGGTATAGATTTCTGGGTTTCTAGGTGTTTTTCCGTTGCGTTCTCCGTTGTGTTCTGGGTTGTTTCTCTTGACCTTTTATACACCTCGCGGGCTTACTTCCCCACACGCATGCACTCCGGTATCAAGGTGGTCCGGCTTGCTCTCCGGCTTCGAGGTGGTCCGGCTTGCTCTCTGGCTTCGAGGTGGTCGTTTCCTTTTGGTCGTTTTGCCTCCCAGCTGAGATGACATGACCTCTTCATTCTATGTAGGTGCCAATGAGTTATTCTAGGTGCTGGGTAGTTGGTTTTGCTGCCGTATGCTTTGTTTTGCTCTGGACCACTGTTTTGCCAGCTGGGCCTTTGTTTTGCTGCTGGGTCTCTGTTTTGCCGCTGGACCTCTGTTTTGCTGCTGGGTCTTTGTTTTGCCGCTGGGTTTTCTGTTTTGGAATTTCGATTCTGCGCAAAAGAGACCGGTAGCCCAGAATGTGATGGTGTTGGGCTTTTTCTCTCTCTCTCTTACCTATTTAATGACTCAAGAAAATGGGCTTGGCTTTGGTGCCCAGCCCAAAGCCTCCATTTTTGAGCCACCAATGGCCTTGTGTAACTTGTAACCATCCACACCACAAACCAATCAGCAAGCCCCATGCGTATAATTAAGTGGCTTGGGCCCACTTAGGCTTGTTGAGAGATTTGACACAATAGGGAGTTGCTTGGCATTGCACGTTATCGTGTGCTTATGCTTGGGCTATATCGTATTGCAGTGGCTTGGGCTATGTCGTATTGCAGTGGCTCAGGCTTTGCGTTAGATAATGCTTGTCAGTGCAGTGGGCTAAGTGGGCTTGGGCCTACGAAATCTCGTAATTCTTTCAAGTTTGCATGTGAAAGTGGTAAACTCACACCACTGCCTCCCCACGTGCCAAATTGTAGCCTTGCTTGGCATGACATGTGTGCATCAGCTAGGCCATTTTTATAGCATGATAGCGATTGGGCTTTAAAATATGCATGGGCCTGTCCTATGATTTTTTGGGCCTCAACATTAGCCCCCTTGATTATTGGGGCCATGAAGTAGCGGAGAGATGGGCCAAATAATCAATTCCAGCCCTAAAAATAGAAAGCCTTTAAGACTGAGGATGGTTCAGATAACCCAAGTGTCTTATCTTTTGATGGTATGCATGAGACAGGTAATGCACGTCGAGTAGCGTCTTATTTTTTGATGGTATGCATGAGACAGGTAATGATACAAAATTTTGAAGTGTTCGTTGTGGAAATTGGCTAACCCAAGAGATAAAGGAAAGATTGCATTTGATAAACAGATAGTTGGGATTTGCACAATCGAACGCAATTGACAGACAGAAATTTGGAAATTGCAAAACTAAATGCAATTGACAAGCAGATAGTGAGAAATTCCAAAACCGAATGCAATTGATGAGCAGAAAGTGGGAAATTGCAAAATGGAGTGCAATTGACAAACAGACTTGGAAATTGACAAGGTGTGATGACAAGTATAATCAGAGTATTGTAAAAATGATTATAATAATAACATAACCGTATGATTATAATGTGGAAAAAGTTTGTAAGGGAATCAAAACTCAATGGCTCTGAAAGGAAGTGCTGAGGAAAAGCCACACTTAACTTCTCATAAGTGGAGTGCCTTTTGTTTGTTTACTTAAAAGTTAATAATTTTCCCAATAAAACGCTAGAAAGACTTATAATATTAAAAGGTTGGGTCAGGGCTTACTTCGTTCAGCAATTTGAGAACTTTCCCTTGCTTTTCATTATTTCAGCATGTGCTGCCGTGCTTCTTCATTTCTCTCCTTCTCCTTCTCCTTCAGCTCTCTCTTCTCTTCTTCAAGACCCAAACCCGTGGCTACTGTTCATCAAAACAGAAGTCATATTTCTGATGCTCAGATCGAAACATTTACTTGATGAAAGTCGTTCATCTGCTCGACTACTATAGCCTGTAAAAATTTGGGAATTTTTGGAATTTTTCTGACGCCACAAAGCTGGTCTGCAATATTGCTGGTGAGTGCTTGTAGATTCTGTTTCTGCACTTGTTTTTAATATCTGCTGCTCTGATGATTATGCTTGCTTCATGAAATTTTCTTGAAACTGTGTTGTTTACAATAGATTGATGTTGATAGATTGATAGATTGATGTTGAAACTGTGTAGTGTTCCCTGCCCTTATTTTTCTGAAGTGTGTTCATAGATTGATGTTGATGCCATTGCTGCATGCTTGTTTTCTTGAAGCTTGAGTTCCTTTGTATTTCTCAAAACTTTGCGAATTAGGCACTGAATTCTGAGGTTGAGCTTGTGATTTAGGGTTTTAGCTTGGTGATGAACAAAACCTACACAAGCTTTCCTAATTAATGCATGCTAAGTGTTTGTGAAAAAGTCCCAAAGTACCCCGTGGATGTTCTCTGGCCTTTCGAAACTTTGTCACTTGAACATGATCTGGAGATTTTGACACATGAAAGTGGACTTCTCAATGGTTGTGTTGGAATTGGTTTCGTGACTTTTGAAGCAAAAATGAATTTGTGGTGCAATTTCAAAGTAAGGGCTAAAGCTGCTGGAATTGTGCAGTTTCTGCTGCATGACCTGTTTTAGAATTTTGTTTGGCCTGCTTCCCTAACTCGGAATTCAACGAAATTTTGGGAAAATGAGGTTTGACATGTCTAGTTCTAATCTGGAAGGTTTGGGATTTGTTGGTTGTAAACTTAATTTCTAGTGATTTTCTGAATGTGGGATGTTCTAGCTGGAGCAGTTGGAAAGCTTGTGCATAAGTTTTGCTTGGCATGTTGATTTTGTTTGAGAATTCAGCATGTCCTTCCTCTCGAATGAATCTTACCATTATTTATTGTCTTGCTTGTAGGAATTCACAAGGTGTATTTTAATGGGTTCCCGCGTTTCACCTAGGTTACCACCAGTGATGAAGGATAACTTGTTTTCCCTGGATGATGGCTTAAGGAAGGGACGGCCCCCTCCGTCGTCCAAGAATCTTTGCGAAGGTCCACTTATAGATGAAGAGCCAGCAGCAGAGGCAGCTCCTATTATAGATCCCACATCTATCTCCAGATGTTGCATAGAAGGAGGCTTATTTCCGGCGGTCCCTGTATTCTTTCAATATCCCTGTGGCATTACTTGCGGAAAGCTGCGGTGTTAGATGCCATTTTTGTATTCGAACGATGTGAGATTCACTTGTAAGTGCAGCTACTTCATCATGTAATCAGGAGATGGAGCTCGGAAACACATACTTTCATATGTTCGTGGGGGGAATTCACTCCTACACTTGAAGATGTGGTAAATATTCTTCATCTTCCCATTGTGGGTAATCAAGACCCTTTCAACATTATACTGGATGCCAAGGACAAAGAAAGGCTTGAGATTCTTAAAAAGGGTGCCATGAGTAGGCAATCTCTTCGATTCAGGAGCTGGGTGAAACATTTTGGTGATAAAGACAAAGGGCATTCATGTAGTCTTCATGCACTTGTGTCCTTATGGCTTGGAAAGTTTGTGTTTTGTGATTTCTCTTCGGATTATATGCATGAGAGAGTGTTTCCTTTAGCACTGGCAATCGGACGAGGTGATGTGATTCCGTTAGCCCCCATGTTCTTGGGGTACTTGTATCGCTTGCTAGATCAGGTACATCTTCTTGAGAAAGGTGCGCGCCGAACAATGGCAGTGGAGAGTTTCCTGAATTCAAGCTTTTTGCAGGTGTTTCTATGGGAGCACATTAATGGTTTGGATGTGTGCCCACTGCCCTACTCACAAGCTGGACTGCTTGTTCATGCTAGTGATGTTTCATACACGCCAAATATGCCTCCTTTGATTTCTCGGTGGTTCAGGAGAAAGCAAAGGAAAGGCCAAAACTTCCTTGAGCTATTGGATGATATTCAACATTTTGTGTTTCGCCCTTATACGAAGGTACCCAGAGGGTTTGGACAGGTGTCATTTTATGCGGAAGTTGGAGAAACTTCCATTATAATACCAAGGGGTGAGCAATCAAGAAAAGATGCATATCTGAATATGGCAGGCCTCCCACTGTTTACGTTTGGTGATGATCATTCGAGACATCCATTCATTACTCGACTCATCGGGTTAGACGACAATTTGGGCTTGATCAAGGTGTCCAGGTAAGACCCGACTTTTGCCATCCACTTGAAATGCACAAGGTATTTTGGAGTAGAGTGAGGGTACCATATGATGGTAGACAATTTGCCCTTGCTTTGACTAGCAGGGAAAGGGTTGGTGACTGTTCAAAAGGTCACCGTGTTTATTGGAATCGTTGCTTTGCTTATTTTACTCGGTTTCATGCAAGTTCTCCGCGAAGACTGCTCCCTTCCATTGATCATCACCGAAGACTGATATCGGAAAAGAAAGCTATTGCGCTCAGTGAGAAGCGAAACTTGGCATTTACTTCCAAGGATGGCAAAATAGTTGGAAGGTTCCTGGAGTCTGTAAAAAGAAGTACTGTGCTACAAAAACCAATAGCCAAGCAAGGCGTAAGCGAAAAACGTTCCTCTAGAGAGAAAAAGAAATTCAAACCCAAAGTGGCCGTGATTGGTCCTCCCAGGAAGAAACTTTCTCCTTCCAGCGGCCCTAGCAGGCTATGGCTCCAACCGCTTCAGTCCCAAGTTAGCGCGAAACCTCCAGCACCTACAACTTTCTTACAGTAGTACAAATGCATATATATATATATATATATGTATATACTTAATTCGTTTGTTACCATGCAGGCGCTTCTTTGAGGAAGAGGAAACGTCGGGGTTCCCACCTGGGAGATATAAGTACCTCAAGTACTTCCGAGCTCGATGGTGAAGATGATGAGGCTGATTTTGCATATATGGAAAGGAGTGAGGAATCCATTAGCGACATACCGGCTGATCATGCATGCGATCGAGGTGATGAGGGTGAAGTTGGTGATGGCGGTTTAGCTGACTTAGATCATCCTTTGGAGGAACCGCTCTGCTTAGACTCCCCCCTTGAATTTGTCCATGACGCCACAACCTCCACGCCACATAATGTTGATTTGGTATACTTTATTTTTTGTATTTATCTTAATGTTGTGCATGCTATACTTTTTCCCGATTGATCCATATTTTCTTTTTTATCTTGCAGGTGGACAATTTGATAGACATGTCGGGGTATGACCCTTCTTGTTATGAGTTGGAAGATGCATTTAGTGCCTTTATGGTTTTCTTCGACAGTGACACAAGAATACTTAGATCCTCCGACGAGCTTCTTCCATTGTGCTACGAATTCCAGGGTTATGAGACATTCCGAGGAGCGCAAGTATTCCGGAGACAGTGAAATCTTTAAGTAAGTTCTTTGATAGCTATGAGGCTCGTATCGAGAGTGCTCGCAATCTATCCTTTTCTTTGAAGAATCTGGCCTTTCGTGGTCTTGGTCTATCTTTATACGGCATGGATGTCACGTCATATTCGGAGATCTCTGACCATAAACTTCTTTGTTGGAGAGATACAATCCGTGACGCTATCTCATATGGGCTTCAAGTAGGTTTCCTGCTTGACATATTGAAGATGAGGCTAGCTCGTGCTGTTTTTGAGACACGGGCTGCTTGCGGTGCAGCGATATCTACTCAATTCCTCAAAGTAGGGGCAACAACTCAAGCTTTGAAACTCAAACATCAGGAATTTGACAGTGAATGTCACAAGTTGCGTGAGCTCTTACTTGAAAAGGGGATTTCTTCCAATAATGTTGGCTACGTATTGGAGGCTGCGAAAGGGTCACCTTGCAATGCCTCATCCATATTGTATGATACACACTAGTTGAGGTTTGCATTTTGCTTCATTTTCTATATACATTTTTCTTTTTGAAGTGCAGGGGCTTTATTCCCCTTCCATTCGTTTTGGTAACACTTTATCATACTTTTGCAGGCTTGTTATAGCTTGATCTCCTGAAGTGTATATGTCGAGACGCATTCAGGTGCTGAGGTGCTGCATATGGCACCAAGAAGCGATTTAGGCGATTTGCACTAGCCTGCAGCTGTTTGGGAGGTTTGCACTGGCCCGGCAGCTATTTTGGTGATTGGTACCCGGCAGCTATTTTGGTGATTTGTACTGGCCGCGACGTTTTAGTAGTAGCCCGGCAGCAATTTAGGCGATGTGCATTGGCCTGGCGTGATTTAGTAGTAACCCGGAGCGATTTTAGGCGCTGCATTGGCCCGGAGTGATTTAGGCGCTGTGCATTGGCCCGGCGGTGATTTGGGTGCGCACCCGGGCAGTGAATGTGCACCCGGAGGCAATTTAGCAAATACAAACAACCATTTGTATCACCCTTCTGTCACCCTTTTATCACCCTAGCAGCCATTTATATCACCCTTTTATCACCTTAGCAGCCATTTCTATCACCCTTTTATCACCTATGTATCACTTATTTATCACCGATAAATAGAACGCAAGTGACAACCGTTTTTTGTTTTTGTTTTTTTGTTTATAAAGCAGATTGTATAGTACTACTTGTGCATGATGCTTAGTAATAGCTTGGGATCCCATCAAAGTGACTCTGCTTGATACTTACTGCTAATTCATCTTGCTTGTTTGTTGTGGCAAAAGTTTGCTAAATGGCAAGCAAAACCCCTTTTTTTAGAAAAAACATTCCTTCATTGTCCGTTAAAAGAGTAGCTTTCACCTTCAAATGCTCCCATGATGGAGCATTTCACAAAATTTTATGAAAATTGGTGAGAGCTTACAGAAGGAACTCTTTGACTAAAAGAGGAAACGAAACCATGACTAAAGATAAATGCAGGAATGACTTAACAGTAGTATGGCTTGAGCCACTTTCCGTTGATGAGATCCGTTAATGTGCCTTCTTTGACTGAGATGAGGCAATAGTAGCCACTACCATAAGCCTCCTTGACTGTAAATGGACCTTCCCACGGTGGTGCAAACTTGGAGGGTCCCGATACTTGCCTCCTTACATGATCAGAAACTCGAAGCACTAAATCACCATGTTTGAAGCTCCGTGGCTTGACCGTTCTGTTGTATGCTTGGGCAACTGTCTTGTGGTACAACATCATTTTCTTCTCAGCTTCTGCTCTTTTTTCTTCCAAAGATTCCAAGTCTATCCAGCGCCAGTTCGAGCATGATTTTGCATCCCACTCAATGTCGTTGACGGGCAGAACCCTGGCTGTGGGGCAGTGATCTCAACAGGGGAGATCGCATCAGATCCATATACAAGTGAAAAAGGGGAGAAGCCTGGCGCTTCTTGGAGAGGTACGGTGAGCCCAGAGCATCTGGCAAGTGAACGCTCCACCCCCCTTCGTATTCATATACCATTTTGCTCAGAATTCTCAAGAGAGTTTTGTTGGTAGCTTCAGCTTGACCATTTCCTTGTGGGTAATATGGTGTGGAACAGCGGTGCTTGATGCCGTATCCGTTGAGTGTTGACGTCACTTGCTTGTTTACAAAAGGTGTGCCGTTGTCGGTGACGATCTTGTACGAAATTCCAAACCTGCATACAATGTGTTCTCTTATGAAGTTTGATCCTGCAGCTCCAGTGGCTTTTCGAAGGGAACTGCCTCCACCCATTTTGTGAAATATTCAGATGGCAGGTGAGGATCCATATGTAACCATCTGAAGGCGGGTGAATGGTTCCAATCAAATCAAGCCCCCAGGTGTGGAAGGGCCAAGGAGTGCGCATGTCTTGTAGCAATGTTGGGGGCTTGTTACTCAGGTTCCCATGAACTTGGCATGCATGACATTTTTTGACAAAGGCATGTGCGTCGTTCTTCATCGTGGGCCAGTAATAACCTAAGCTCGCAGGAGCTGCTGGTGAAGCCTCTTTCTTCCCTGGTGTTCCCCACATTCTCCGGCATGTATTTCCTTCAAAACTTGCTGTGCCTCTGATTCCCCTAAGCACTTCAGTGGCTCCCCATTGAACCCCTTGCGAGATAGAGACATTCCATCCATGAAGTACCTTTTAGTAGTGTTCTTTAGCTTGTTTGCATCCCTGGGATTAGTTGGCAGTGATCCCTCAATGAAAAATGCTATGTACGGAGCTCTCCAATCTTCTGTGAACGAGGTTGTAAGTGTTTTCTCCATCGTGGTCATTGTGGAACACTTGGGACAGTTGGCTTGAGTTTCGGCAGCGTGCTTCTTCATTTCTGGCCAGTAGTAGCCTTTGCGCTAGGCGCCGGTACAAGCTAACCACCTGATCCAATCCGCAAGAAGCGTCATGTACCTCCTGGAGTCTTCCTCGTGCCTCTTCTTCCCCTATGCAACGTGCCAAGACACCGCCAGGGAGGCGCTTGTATAGTTCTCCAAAGATAACCGCATACTCTTTCAGGCTCTTAATGTTGCTCCCATCTTTTAGCAGAGCAAGTTCATTTTGAATAGGGATTCTCCAATCGTCTTCTTCCAGCGGCTCGTTTGTAGAGATGGCTTTGATTATGGGCATATCCCTCCTTATTACCGAAATGTTAGGCTGTTCTTTGATGAATGAGAGCCTTGATCCCAAAGTGGCAAGAGCATCAGCGTACCTATTAGTACTTCCAGGGATGTGTTCCATCACAACCTGTTCAAAAGTCCTGATAAGTTTTTCAGCAGTTGTGCGATATGGTGCCAGAACGGGTTCCTTTCCTGCAAAACTGCCCTGCAGCTGACTTAGCACCAAGTTTGAATCTCCAATGACTTTGATCTTCTTTATGCCCATCTTTTTTGCCGTGGACAGACCTATAAGAAAAGCTTCGTATTCAGCTACATTATTTGTGCAGGGAAAATTGAGTTTGAATGAGAGAGCCGTGGCATGTCCTTCAGGGTTAATGACCACCACCCCTGCTCCTCCTTCGTTAGCAGGAGAAGAGCCATCAAAATCCAGGGTCCAAGCTTCCTCCCTGCAGCTCCTGCTACTACTTCCGGCAGCTTTCCTGGAATATCCTCAATAAGAGTAGATTCTTCAATTTCAGGAATCAAGGCTAGCATGTCAATCACAGCCTGCCCCTTGATTGCCTTGGGGGTTATGCATGTGATGTCAAACTCAGATAATTGTAAGAGCCAGCGCGCTAGTCGTCCAGACAATACAGGTCTTGTGAGTAAGTATCTTACCGGATCGCATTTCACCATGAGTTGCAACTTGTGAGCGAGGAAGTAGTGACGTATACGCTGTGAAGCATAAACAAGAGCGAGACACAAGCACTCAGTCTTTGGATAGCGCATCTCAGCTCCCCTTAATTGCCTGTTAACATAATAAATAGGGTTCTCACTACCGTCACTACTATCTTGAGCTAGCAGAGCACCTACGGCAGTACTTGTTGAAGCCAAATAAAGCTTGAGCGGCACCCCTGGGGTAGGCGCCGTCATAGTAGGCAGCCTTGTGATCAGTTGCTGCACATGTTGATATGCTTCCTCACATTCTTTGCCCCACACAAATTTCTTTCCCTTCTTGAGCAAGGGAGTGAAAGCACCCATTACAGCTGCTAGACCAGGAATGAAGCGCCGTATGTATGATAACCTTCCCATGAAGCTTTTTAGCTCTTTTGGGTTGGCCGGCGGCATGAGGGAACTTATGGCCTTAGTCTTGTCAGGATCAACATCGATGCCTCGCTGGTGTACTAAGAAACCCAAAAATTTGCCTGCTGAAACACCAAACGCACATTTCTTGGGGTTCATCTTTAAGCCATATAATCGACATCTTTCCAGTACCTTTCTTAGAACTTCCAGTGGCCTTCTCTTGTTTTGGACTTTACAACTAAGTCATCCACATAATCTTCCACTTCTCTTCCCATCATATCATGGAACACTGCCGTCATGGCCCGCTGATAAGTGGCTCCAGGTATTTTTGAGACCAAACGGCATAACCGTGTAGTAAAAATTCCCATACGGCGTCCGAAAAGCTGTTTTCTCTGCATCTCGAGGTGACATTTTTATCTGGTTATACCCACTGAATCCATCCATGAAAGATAACAGACCCTCCCAGAAGTTGAGTCAATCAAAATGTCCATGTTGGGGAGTGAGAACTCATCTTTGGGGCATGCCTTGTTGAGATCTCTGAAATCAACGCATATCCTTATCAGACCATCCTTTTTCTTTACAGCGACTATGTTTGCCAGCCAAGTAGGATGCTTGATAGGTTTGATGAACCCAGCAGCGATGAGTTTTTCTATTTCCGCCTTGATTTGCACTTCTCCAGCAGGGTGGAAATTTCTCCTTGGTTGCACCACTGGTTTCGTGCCTGCTTCAACGTTTAAAGTGTGGCATACCAGGCTGGGATCCAAGCCCGGCATCTCTTCGTAACTCCAAGCAAAAACATTATTGAATTCTTTCAATAGGCTTACAAGTTTTTCCTTTTCTTTGGTTGTCAAATGAATGCTGATGGAAATGGGCTTCTGGATAGAGGGATCTTCACTCAAGTTGATTATCTCTAGTTGCTCCTGCCACGGCCGTGGAGCCATCTTGCATACATTTAGGTGCCGGCATGGGTTCTTGAAAAGTAGAAGGGGCAGGCATCTCCTTGATTCGTTCATTGCACACTTGCTTGGGAACTCCTCCGGACTCGAGGCCCTCCCACAAGACGTGGTCTGGCCTCCAAACCCGTCATAAACGGTAAACGATGCGCCCGTCAGGTAATGTAACTTTTGAGCATTGCGGCGGGGCATAGGTATGATGATTGACTTCAGGGTGCCTTGTCCTTTCTCGATCCACAATAATCATAAGCTCTGAGTCACCAAGATCACGGATTTCGGCCCACTCAGGTAAGTGTGTCCCGAAAGCTTTGGATGGATTGCTTCCGGCGCCTGTGCATTCATTGTAGAATTCTACTTCGGAGTAATGGGCCTCATTTTGACTAAAAGGTGACTGATTTCCTGGTATGCGGATTGGTCTTAAACCAACTCTTCCTTTCACACACTGGTGATATGTGGAGACCACAAGCTTATGCTTGTTAAGCCAGGGTCTTCCGAGCAAAGCATGATATGCTACCTCTATATCCAGCACATGAAACTTAGTCAAAGATCGGATAGGCCCCACTTTTAAGTCTATCTGTATATATCCGAGTGACACCTCGCTTTTATATCCGAGCAAAGCATGTTTATCTGGTTCTTGACTATCCTTGACAGAGGAATGTCAGCCGCCGTGAGTACGGATAGAGGCATGATATTGATGGAAGAACCGGTGTCCACCAAGGCTCTCCTAATGAACACATTATTGATTTGCCCTTCAAGATAAAGCGGCCTCCTGTGGTCGGGGTATGGGACCTCCATATCTTCATCAGTGAAGATAATAGCATTGTCATTCTCCAAGAATGCTCTCTGTGGTTGAGTGGCAAAGGAATGAGATCCATATTCTTCGGAGACACGCATTAGAGCCTGGCAGGCTGCTTCCCTAGCCTGCGGCCCGTAACCAAGCTGATCAAAGAGCGACTTGAATTTTGGGTTCCGTTGAAGGGCTTGTGCTGCCGTTGGCCCCTGCTTTAGACTTTGGTAGCATTCCACTACAGTTATCTCAATCTCCGTAAGATTATGAAGTGTTACGGCAGTGGTTTCTTGATTTGTTTGTTGGCCAAACAAAGTTCGGTGGTGCTTCTCCAGCATGTCTAGCGTGAGTTCCTCATTACTAGGTCCAGCTTCCCATCCGTCGGAGAATGGCCATGGAGCATCATAACTTGGGGGCTTTGAGTACTTGCACCAACAGGCTTCCTCCATGTTCCCATGTGATTCCCAGGTTGCGTCGGCGGCTTAGGATCATTGCTCCATAATCCATCATCACTCATCGAATCATCAGAACACATGATTACAGCAGCTATCTCTTTCCCTCTTCGCTTGGGTAAGGGATCATCATCAATGGGCTTGCTTCTTGGAAGGTAACTCAAGAGTTCCATCGTGTACCTTGGCATGCAAGATCTTTCGGAGAGTCTCGCGGGCGGTGGTTGGGTGTCCCACATATTGATGGTAGCGGCAGTATCGCGGATCGTTCTTTTCTTTCTCTGGTAGGGACCTTTTGTGGTCTTGGTGGTTTGATGACCCCCTCTGCAAACATCGTATCCAAGATAGCATGGAGTTCCTCATCTCTCACGGCAGCGGAGGGTACGTCTCCCTTTCTCTTCGTTTGCGTAGGTTGAAATCGCTTGAGGATTTTTCATCTACAAACAGAGTTTGTTGAGGTTCCTTCCTTTCATTCCTCCATGTTCTTTGCCCGGCGGCTGGTCTGGCAGACATGCTTGTTTTCCTTCCTGCTTCTAGGAGTCTAGAGAACTGGTTGATTCCAATGTTCTCCTAGATATACCCTGGATTCTGGTACAATGTTACTTATGCAAATCTCAACGAGCGCCTCTTCATCTTTTTCATCATAACAATCAAGAGCTAAGTCACGAAATCGACGGACAAAGTCCACAGGGGTTTCTCTCGGGCTTCTGGCGAGTGTTATTGAGCTGGGTCGTGGTTACTCGTTCCTCATGCTGGAAATATTTTCTCCAGAACCTACTTGCCAAGTCTTCCCATGAGCGAATAGAGCCCGGCGCCAAAGTAGTATACCAAGTGTAGGCGCGGTCTGTGAGACTCTTCGAAAATTCTCGAACACGTAAGTTGTAATCACCAGCATGGGGTCCCAAAGCATCAACGAAGCGACTGATGTGCTCTTTCGGACTTCCTTTCCTCCCATCAAAGAGGATAAAGCTTGGAGTTTCATAGCCTTTAGGATAGGGCTGCTCGAGTAGGCTGGCTGGATACGGCGGTTGAGGGACGTATTTCCAATCTTCATGGCTTCGCTTCAACTCTTTTTCCAGCATGGCAATTACATCTTCATGGGTGACAAAAGATGTTTCCTTTTGCTCCGATCCTTTTTCGGCAGCAGCTGATTTTTTCTAACGGTGTCTTTTCGCGTTGCTCTTCATCTTTGTCATTATGGTTGGAAACAGAGTTCTTCAACTCTTTGATTGTTTCAATCATTTCTCTCTGGGATTTACCCATGGCATGGATGGCTTCGATTAGCTCTGGAGCGTATAGTCCTCCCCATTTGTTTGTCTCTCCTCTTCACGGGAGCTGTTGCCTCTTGACGTCGAGTCACCGTGGTGTAACTCTTCCTGGGAGGCCACAGTGTTGCTTCCTGGCATTTCTTTTTGGAGGCATTGGTGAGAATGGCAGCCTGAGTCCCCAGCAGAGTCGCCAATTTATGTAGGGGTCTTTTTTGGCTACGACAGCTTAATGCGGACTTGGGCCGTCGTAAAGAGCTAATTGTGATGCCCTTTTGCCTGAGTTCGAAACCAAGCCCAAAACACTCCGAGAAAATGTAAATTTTCAGGGAATGCTCTGTTTCTTCCCACCAAGAAAGTGATGACTGTGATAAAAGAATTAGAAAGTTATGCTTGGCTTGAAAGGGTTGTGATGCGGGAGCTAAGTTTCCACAAGTTTAGCGAGAGAGAGAGAGAGACTGACAGATTGCAGCTTGGGTTGGTATCCAAGACCTTGCTGGAATATGAGATGATATTTGAGGCTTTCGGGGGGTAAGATCATATGAGAAGGTTAAGTTTGGTATAGATTTCTGGGTTTCTAGGTGTTTTTCCATTGCGTTCTCCGTTGTGTTCTGGGTTGTTTCTCTTGACCTTTTATACACCTCGCCGGCTACTTCCCCACACGCATGCACTCCGGTATCAAGGTGGTCCGGCTTGCTCTCCGGCTTCGAGGTGGTCGTTTCCTTTTGGTCGTTTTGCCTCCCAACTGAGATAACATGACCTCTTCATTCTATGTAGGTGCCAATGAGTTATTCTAGGTGCTGGGTAGTTGGTTTTGCTTCCGTATGCTTTGTTTTGCTGCTGGACCACTGTTTTGCCGCTGGGCCTTTGTTTTGCTGCTAGGTCTCTGTTTTGCCGCTGGACCTCTGTTTTGCTGATGGGTCTTTGTTTTGCCGCTGGGTCTCTGTTTTGGAATTTCGATTCTCGCAAAAGAGACCGGTCGCCCAGTCCTGGAGACCGGTCGCCAGAACGTGATGGTGTCCAGCCCAAAGCTTACCTATTTAATGACTCAAGAAAATGGGCTTGGCTTTGGTGCCCAGCCCAAAGCCTCCATTTTTGAGCCACCAATGGCCTTGTGTAACTTGTAACCATCCACACCACAAACCAATCAGCAAGCCCCATGCGTATAATTAAGTGGCTTGGGCCCACTTAGGCTTGTTGCGAGATTTGACACAATAGGGAGTTGCTTGGCATTGCACGTTATCGTGTGCTTATGCTTGGGCTATATCGTATTGCAGTGGCTCGGGCTATGTCGTATTGCAGTGGCTCAGGCTTTGCGTTAGATAATGTTTGTCAGTGCAGTGGGCTAAGTGGGCTTGGGCCTACGAAATCTCGTAATTCTTTCAAGTTTGCATGTGAAAGTGGTAAACTCACACCACTGCCTCCCCACGTGCCAAATTGTAGCCTTGCTTGGCATGACATGTGTGCATCAGCTAGGCCAGTTTTTATAGCATGATAGCGATTGGGCTTTAAAATATGCATGGGCCTGTCCTATGATTTTTTGGGCCTCAACAAAGGGTACACACAGACTTATGGTGTAGATTATGAAGAAACTTTTGTAGCAGTTGCAAAATTGATCAGAGTCTTATTGTCCCTCGCAGCTAATTTGGAGGGACCATTACACTAGTTTAATGTAAAGAATGTTTTCCTACATGGAGAACTCATGAAGGAGGTGTATATGAAGATTCCTCATGGATATAATACTACTCAGATTGGAACAATATGCAAATTACGAAAGGTGTTGTATGGACTGAAACGGTCACCACGTGCATGGTTTGGGTGGTTCACCATGGCAATGAAGAACAATGGTTTCAGAGCAGAGTATATTGACGACATAACTCAGATTATACTCTGTTATTGAAACATCAGAAAGGGAATGTAACAGCTTTAATAATCTATGTTGACGACATAATTATTCCTGGGAATGATAAACATGAAATATCTGGCTCCTGAATTTGAGATGAAGAATCTAGGTGGACTCAAATATTTCTTGGGGATTGAGGTGGCTCGATCACAACAACGCATATTTCTCTCTCAAAGGAAATATGTCTTGGACTTGTTGACATACACAGGAATGCTAGATTGCAAACTTGTAGACACTCCTATTTTTCAGAATCATCATCTTGGAGAATACTCGGATCAAGTTCCAACTAACAAAGAACGATACCAAAGGTTAGTAGGAAGATTGATCTACTTGTCTCATACTCGGCCAGACATTGCTTATGCGGTGAGCGTCGTCAAGTCAATTTATGCATACTCTGAGTGAAGACCACATGAATGCAGTTCTTCGGATACTTAGATATATGAAGTCTGCACTCGAAAAAGGACTTATGTTCTCAAAACATGGTCATCTGAATATTGATGGTTACACAGATGCATATTAGGTAGGAAGCATAACGAATAGGAAATCCACATCCGGTAACTTCACATTCGTGGGAGGTAATTTGGTTACATGGAGGAGTAAGAAACAGAAGATGGTTGCCTTATCGAGTATAGAAGTCAAGTTCAAAGGTATGACTAAAGGAATTTGTGAACTCATTTGGTTAAAGAGTTTGCTTACTGAACTTGGGTATAGACCTACATCTGTAATGAATCTCTTTTGTGACAACAAGGCTGCAATAGTTATTGCACAGAATCCAGTTAACATGAAAGCACCAAATACGTTGAGGTAGATCGACACAATATCAAACAGAAGCTCGAAGCTAAAGTGATTCAGTTTCCTTTCATAGAGTCCGAGGATCAATTGGCGGATATTTTGACAAAGGCAATTTCCAGGTAGAGCGTTCCACAATTCACTCGACTAGTTGGGCATTGACAACATCCATGCACCAACGTGAGGGGGAGTGTTGACATGACTTGTGGACCATTGATTTTCTTTCCTTACACACCAACGATTCCTATTATATTTATATTTGATTTACTTTAATTCCTGATTTCCTACTGTAAATAGAAATAAAAATTTATTATTTACTTGGCCACTAAGGCTCCGTTGTCTTATAAATATGACCTCCTACAAGGAGATGAATACACAGAAAATTCTCACAAACAAATATTCTCTCGTAGTTCTCATATTTTAACAAAAACTTAAAAACCAAAGTTTCATAATTCAATTTACAAGAACACCAATCTCTTTCTCGATGAAGGACTCATGCTTTTGTTTTTCAATTTATAATTTTTCTTTGCTAAAGTTAGAAAAGTATTGGGTGGACTCTGCACGCATAGGTATCAGGGTGGACATCAATAATGTTGAGATGCAACTTGCCGTATGCAACATGCCGTATGCCAGAGTCGACCCCCTCTTTAGACTATAATATGTGGTCTACAATTATAGTGGTCTACAATTAATGAGGTCTGATCCCCTCTTTAGACCATAAGACCACAATTAATGAGGTCTGATCCCCTCTTTATAGTGGGTTTGGAGAATTTTTTTAGTCTTGAAAGTGATATTTTGCCGCTTTAATGACACATTGTTTTCAAGGTAAAAAGCAAGATCAACAAATTACCTTTTAATTCATTCACTATATGATTTTTAGATAAAACCCCACACATCATGGCACAAAAAAGAAGATAAAAACCCCACACATGAATAGGTTCATTGGGGTTTATACCCAAAAAAAAGAAGAGGTTCATTGGGGACGAGTTTTTCTATTCCAAGTCGCTCAAAAGCGACTGCGATCGATCAGAGGCGCTCTCCAGAGCCATCCACGTGTCCTGTGGAATTTCCAAGAATTTTCGAATACAAGTCTTCTCGTCTTCACTAAATCCCACCTAACACATTAATAAACCAATAAACAATCCCACCTAGCATTGTTATTCTATGCAGATCCTTTCTTTTGCCTATAAAGAGCAGTTGGGCACACACTTGATATAGCCTATAGCAAACGGTCATATTGGTTTGGAGCTACATATAGCCTATAGCAAACAAAGTAAGATGACCAGAGACTTTATCAAAGTTGAAATCATTCAGAGGCAAACAGTCAAACCATCATTCCCAACTCCTCATCCCTTGAGAATCCTACAGCTCTCTGTTTTCGATCAGATGATTCCTAGTGAAGATTACCCCCCAACGCTTTTCTTCTATGCTACCAACAATAATGTTACTGGTTCAGAAGGTGGTGCTCCTACTACAGACATGGCGGACATGAGGATGAAGGAGAGAGATTATTGTCAGCATCTAATTCAGTCATTAGCCAAAACTCTCACTCACTTCTACCCGTTAGCAGGAAGATTGAGTAAGGGCCATGACATGATCCAATGCACTGATGATGGAGCTGAGTTCGTGACGGCCCGAGTAAGATGTTCCTTGTCGCAGATTTTTGAACACCCAGATCCCGAGATGCTAACAGGGCTCGTCCCAGCAATTGGTCAACCTGACGGTGATGATGACGGTGATGGTGATGCCACGAGGCTCCCGTTGCTTGCTGTGCAAAGCAACTTGTTTGAGTGTGGAGGAATGGCAATTGGGTTGAAAATGTCACATAAGATTGTTGATGGCACCACATGTGGCGCCTTCATCAGTTGCTGGGCCAAAACAGCCCTTAATGATGGTGACAATGATCAGGTACCCTCCCTGATCCCAAAATTTGATGCTGCGTCTTATTTTCCACCCCTAGATTTCTCAAACTCATCACAGCCATCATCAGCCAAGCTGGTGGGCATCAGTAAACACAAGTACATAACAAAGAGATTTGTGTTTGATGCCTCAAAAATTGCCACCCTCGAATCATATTTGGCCAGCCCTTCACCAGCTCATGCGCCTACACGTGTCCTCGCAGTTTTAGCACTCATTTGGAAATGTGCAATGGAAGCATCATCCAAATCATCAAACATAGCACTGGGGTCAAGACCGTCTTCGTTAAGACTAACTATGGACTTGCGTAGAAGGTTTGAGCCACCCTTGCAACAAAACTTGGCTGGGAACGCTGTTAGTAATTTAATAGTCATCGCTACAGCATCGTTATTAAAAGGTCAAGAAGAGAGTGATGATGAGACGATAGATCTAAAAGACTTGGTTGCCAAACTCAGGAAAGGGTTTGAGCAACAGAAAGAAACTTATTCTATAAAAAAACCATTTGATTCTAATAAGGCATGGCAAAGAGTTCAAGAATATAGAATGTTGAGAAGGAATGTTGACATGGACCATTTAAGCTGTGCAAGTTGGTGCAGGTTTGCTTTTTATGAAGCTGATTTCGGATGGGGAAAACCGGCATGGGTGAGCATTCCTAGTATTCCACTAAAGGATGTGGTTATTTTGATTGATAAAAGAGATGGCAAGGGAATAGAAGCATTATTGACTGTGAGTGAAGAAATCATGGAGCATTTTGAAAGCAACCCGGAGCTGCTTAAATATGCTTCTGTAAATCCAAGGGTCATGTAGCAGTATGTGGAAAAAGTAATAACTTTGAATTCTGTTGTGAGAATAATCACTTTCAATTCTGTTAGCGAATAATCTTATGGTCTGTTTGGATGAAGTATTCAAAAATCTAAGTATTAGTTTAGTTTAATTAGTATTGTTGTAATGTGAGAATAATCATTTTCACTGTGATGTGAAAAAAAAAATTAAATAAAAATGATCTCCTCCTCTACCTTTGCCTTCCCCAAGACCGAAACCCTATCTCCAGAAACCCAAGATGAGCCTCTTTTATTCTATTCCTCCGATTTTATTATTGCCACTATGCTCCCCCATCTTCATCATCCTCCCCAATCACAGCATCCCCACCCTATGGAAGCCCACACCCCATCGATTTGCCCCAACTCAAACCAACGCCAGCCTTTTACAGCCACTTGCAACCGCAGTGATCTCTCTCAACTCGAAACCCCAATAATGACCCCTCATTTCAGCTCCACATATTTGTTGGAATTAATGCACTTCCTTAATTCTCTAGAATATTTCTATTTATTACAGCAGATGTAGTTTTTTTTTTTTTTTTGGACGAAATTACAGCAGATGTAGTTGTACTTAATTAACTTGGTAGAGTTCCTATGCAATGTCTTTTAGCTCTCTAGGAAAAATTCTCTATAGTATATTGTTCTCTTTAAAAAGCCTATGAGTTTATCATTGTAACAACACCAACACAAGCTAAGTGAATCAGAATTACAAAAGAGCTCTGTTGAAGTAACTCATATTTCTAGCACCTCAAACTTGTCTCATTGTATAATTTCCAACACCTCATATTCCATTACAAAACCAACAATTGATATCAGAGCAACATTCCTCCATGTGTGGTCGTTAAAATCAACTCTAGAAGTTGCCATCAGGACTGAATGAAGGTCCATTAGTTTCCTACACTATTCTCCCAATCTTTGGAGGAGAAAATTATGATTTCTGAAAGGTAAAGATGAGAACTATATTATTGTCAGGAGGACTTTGGAGCTTCGTTGAAAGAGGGCATCAAGAGCTAGGGAAACCAAGTCAGCTTCCAACAACACAAATAGAGAAGTTTGAAGCAGAAGTCACGAATGAGGTTATTTACCTCACGAACAACTCTTTGTAGTTACGTCGTTCGTGAGGTAAATCGCCTCGTTCCTTAGGTAAATTACTCAACCAATGGGGTATTTTACCCTGTGAACATAAGGGGTTCGTCGTTGAGTAAACGTGATTGGGGTTCGTCTGTTGAGTAATCGTGATTGTTCATAGAGTAAATTGACAAAGAAACCTTCTTTACCAATCTAACAATACCTTTTACACTACAAACGGCAAAGAGTTGTTCATGAGGTAAATCTGCTCGTTCCTTAGGTAAATTGCTCATCGAACGAGGTATTTTACCCCGTGAACGTAAGGGGTTCGTTCGTTGAGTAAACATGATCGTTGTTAGAGTAAATTGACAAAGAAACCTTCTTTACCAACCCAATGATACCTTTGACACTACAAATGGCAAAGAGTATTTCGTGAGGTAAATCGTCTCGTTCCTTAGGTAAATTACTCAATGAACGGGGTATTTTACTCCTTGAACATAAGAGGTTCATTCATTGAGTAAACGTGATCGTTCCTAGAGTAAATTGACAAAGAAACCTTCTTTACCAATCCCGCGTTGTAAAGGTTGTCTTCCATTCGTCACCGGGCCTCATTCGGATTTGGTGATATCCACTCCTTAAGTCTATTTTCGAAAATATTTTTGCTCCCGACAAGTGATCCAACATATCGTCGAGATGAGGAATTGGAAATCTGTACTTCACGGTGATATTATTTATTGCCCGACTGTCGACGCACATATGCCAAGTCCCATCTTTTTGGGTGCAAGCAATGCAGGGGTGCACACGGGCTCATGCTCTCTCGGATAACCCCTTTCTTCAACAATTCTGTCACTTGCCTATTCAGCTCCTCGTACTCTAATGGGCTCATCTGATAATGAGCTTTATTTGGGAGAGTTGAACCTGGAATCAAATCTATGCAATGTTGGATGTCTCGCATAGGAGGTAACCCTGCGGGTAATTCTTCAGGAATAACATCATTAAATTCCTGCAAAAGAGGTGTTAATTCTTTAGGAAAATTAAGAACATCTGGATTTGTCTCTTTCACCATCAGCATGTACATATCGCCACTCTCCTCCGCCTCTTTTAGGAATTTTCCTTTGGTTAGAAAGCTTCCAACACCAATTTTCATGGATTTGGAATTAAATTCGGATTGGGAGGGACCTAAAATAACCCTCGTACCATCTTTGATGAAGGTATATGTATTTTCGTATCCGTCATGTGTGGCCTTGCGATCAAATTGCCAACGTCTCCCCAATAATATGTGGCATGCATCCATTGGAATTACATCACACCATTAAGAGTCCTGATACTTTTTCCCAATGGAGAATGTCACTAGGCAGCGTTGATTCACTATGACTTCGTTCCCTTTCTTGACCCAAGATAACTTGTAAGGGATTGGCTTCGTTTCAGTCTTCAAATTCAGTTTATCAACCATCTCTTGTGAAACAATGTTTTCACAACTTCCACTATCAATAATAACGCTACATACCTTTCCATGGGAGGTACACTTGGTATGGAATATATTATTCCGTAGCCAATCCGAGTTGTCCTCCACCTTGGCAACATTCATGACCCTTCGAATCACCAAGGACTCTCCATGGTCACTTCATGTGATCTCTTCTTCTTCATTGTCCCCATAATCATCAAATATGGGCAACATATCTTTTGCATACCGCTGGTTTCGCCCAATTCTTCAACTAAACTTACAATTTTTCTGTTAGGACATTTAGAAGCAATATGTCCTATGCCGGAACATTTGAAACACTTGATCCCTTTCGGTTTCCTGGAGGTAAAGTTCTCATGTGCATTGGTCTTGGGTGCTTCATGCTTCCCTGGTTCAAAATTTGATGAGCCTTTAGTCATCCAAGAATTTTTTTTTTCAGAACCCTCTATTCCAGGACGCCTTGACCGTGTCTTCATCTGTTTCTCTACTTGTATGGCTAACTTAAAGACATCATCATAACTCCAGGTATTGCTGTAAAACCACCACATCATGAATTTCTCTACGCATCCCTCCAAGATAACGTGCAACTGTGTGTTCTTCTTCTTCGACGAGTGCACACCTCATGGTTAAGAGATCAAATTCTTAAGTATATTCCTCAATAGTACGATTTCCCTGTCGTAGATTATGAAGTTTCAAGAAGTTTGCTTGAAGTTAGTTTTCTGGCAAAATTTTCTCTTTAGCTCTTTCTTCATTTTCTACCAGGTTTTAATTTTGGATTTTCCCGTACGATCATGCTGAGTCTTTAGCTGCTCCCACCATGCAGAGGCATTCCTCCTCAATTTAATGGCCACGATCTTAACTTTCTTCTCATATGGTACCTCTTTGTAGTCAAATATACGCTCAACGGTATTGAGCCAATCAACAAAGTCATCAGGTTGCATCTTTCCCTCGAACTCAGGTAAGTCTACTTTCATGTCGAAATTTCAACTGTAATGATCTCGTCCCCTTTGCACACCTTCCATGTTGTTGTAAAAGGGATTTTCGTCTCCCTCCCCGTCGGAACTCTCACCACCATGGCTTTCAGTCTCGATGCGAGCGACACGATCAGTGAGTTGTTGCAGCCCTCCATTCGAACACCACCCCGACCACTCCTGTTATGAGCCATGGAGGCTTCTCTCCACCCACAAGAACCTGGCTCTGATAACAAATTGACGGGGAGTTGGTATCTCAAACACGAACCTACAACGAAACTACACCAACACTAGAAATATATAACGAACACTCACAATTTACGGCTAAACTTAGCTGCGTTTTCTGAATAAATTCTCAATTTCAATCTGTCCGATTGGTCTACAAGAGAAAGGTTTAAATAACAACTACATCCTAGGAATATAATGAATTATAATTCTAGTACAATTAGGAAAACCAAAACAGAAGGAAAATATAAAAGGAAGTCAATCAGGAGGTAGGAAAGGTCTCATAATTTATTTTGGGAAATAATCTTTAAGGTAATTAGGAGGTTTGACTGATCTCTAGTCTGGCTTGGGATGCTCCTGCATCAACTAGGGTCTATAGACTTCAAAATAACAAGGTCTTCGCTTCGCGTCAATAATCTCAAGCTACGCGGCACATAGTTCTCTGGTAAATGAGCTTGTGATAGTTAAGATTCAACTTGAGACTTATATTGAGGATATGTGTTGTGTCGGATTCACTGCACCAAAAATAGATTCAGCTGCATCCTCAACTTGTGATACTCGCAAGTGCACGAGCCGTTCGGCAGTATAGCATATGTAAGTGCGAGGTCGATCCCACGAGGATTGGTGATTGAATGATCCAATTCATTTTCCCTACAAAAAAAACAGAAATGGAAAAGAAAATAAATAAAACAATAAAAAGGAAATAACTCAAGCAAATAAGTTCCCAAGTTCAATTAGATTAACGGATTGATTCTAGCTAAAGTATAATTAGGCCATGGTGTCTGGTTCTAACCTTGTGTTCCTAATTCCCTAATTTGATCATTTGTTGTCTAACCTAAAACTAAGCATTAGGAACCCATTAAGCATAGAAGAACAATTTAAACAACCAAGCATGTATCTAATCCCTGTTGTTCGAATGTCCATACATACTCTTCCTATTCATAGTTCAATTCGAATTAAAGCATGGTGTCTACTCTTAATTCAAACCAAGATAGCTAACATGCAAACCTAAATGGTGATCAATCATTCAAACTAGCATATTAACTTATAAGCATAATGAATAAGAACAAAAACCATAACTGAAACTTGGAAACTAATTAAACTTGAATACTTAAGAAAGAATGTACATTACAAATAAAATTAAAGAAGAACTTGAAAACTTGAAGAAAAATTCAGTAAACTCATTTTATTACAACAATTGAAAACTTGAAAGGAAACTAAGAGAATTTGAGGGAGAGAAGGGAAGGGAGCTCTAGAGAAGTGTTTGAGAGCTCCCCCCCTTGGGGTCTGATTTGAAGCTTGAAGGCTTCTCTATTTATAGGGCTAAGAGGGAGGAACATCATGATGGATTCCCACACCATCCTCCATCTTTTGCTGCTGCACAAGCTTTCATCACATGGGTTCAAAGGTGATCAGTTTTGCTGCCAACCCATGTGATTGCCTTTTGCTGCCAACCCATGTGGTTGCCTTTTGCTGCTGGAAAAACGAGTTGCCGAAGAGAGACTGGAATTGACTTCATTTCATTTCATTTCATTATTTTTTCTTTACATGCATGCACATGCTTCTCTTTAATAGCTCAAAAGCTGATCTCCAGCTCCAAAGTGATCTGCCAATTCAATTCCCATGTTCAAAGGCTGAAGCAAAAATGCCTCTCATCATTCCTCTTCTTCTCTCTCTCTTTTCTCTTTACTTCACATGCACATGCTTTCTCTATAATAGCTCCAACATGTACCAACTTGCTCCTTCAGAAATTCATAGCTGGAAAGCCTCCCAACTTCACTCATTATGTTGGGTACAAAGTCAGTTGCAGCTGGGGTGAGGCACATGGCTAAAAGGAGTCACATGGCAAAATGCTGGCAGCTACAAATCTTGCTGAGAAAGGTTGGGTGTTGGACGGGCTGAGCACTCCACAAATGTCCAATTGGGCTGAAATTTGGATATGTTGTAGTAGACACCCATTGGAACAAGTTTCATGAAGATCTTCACCTCATTCGAGCCCCAGATCATGCTGATCCAAGGACAAGAAGTTGACCTATGAAACTGGGCTGTAACCAAAATGTGTTTGTCTTTAAGCTCATATTCCTCATATGCCAATCAGCCCTTAACATGCATGGATTGCATCAAATGTTATCTCTTGCTATCTTAACCTACAAAACACACAAACATAGATAAGTGACTCAAAATAAAGAGAAACTAAGCAAAATCACTAAGTAAAGAAGGCATGCAAGTGTATGAAATTATAGACTTATCAAAACAGAAAATGAATTAAAAGCACAAGTTTAACTCAATAACATAACCAAATCATAAGCTAGAAGGGTACAAAATGATATACAATTATGAACCGATCAATATGCATTCTAGCATTGTGTTTTTAATTTAAAAGGGATTGGAGATCTTGGAAAAAAAAAATTTAATGTGAGAAAGATAAGGTATATCCATTGGTTTACTTGCTTGTAACATTAGCATTGATTTTACTAGTTGCTACTGCCATCATCGAAAGAGCATTTTCAGCCATGAATGTTTTGAAGAATTGATTGCGAAATCAGATGGGAGATTACATGGTTATATTTATATATTGAGAGAGACATATTTAATGGCATTGATTATGAAGTCATTATATATGCTACGGTTTCAGAATATGAAAAAGCATCGAGAAAAATTGTAATGTATTTCACGTAAAATATTATGGATTAAATATATAAACTTTGTCTTCGGTATGTTATGTTTCATGCCTTTTTGTCTTGTGGTTCATATGCCATTGTTGTACTAAAAATTAACTACAGTTGATCTGTTTGGTCCGTGACTTGTGAATAGGAAGTCAATGTAATGTTGAGATCAGGCTTGACTAGCAATGTAACGTTCCAAATTTTCAAGACAAATCAAGTCCAATACTTTAGAAAAGTTCCATGCTATATTTATAAATAAAAAAATGGAAATGTATTAAGAACCAATCTAAAAATAACAAGTGGCATCTCTCTAAGTGTTTTTGTATAAAATATATACAGTTTTTTTTTTTCCTAATTTACTTTTTTTTTTTTTTTTTTTTTGATAATTAGCGATTGAAATATCGCTCAATGCCACTGTTTTTTTAGTTTTAAGTGGAAATACCAAGCCTCCCCAAAATTTTTGCAAATACCACCTATAAATATATATTTAGTGTCCACTTATTGCCCAAATAACACTTTTTTCTGAAATTGACTTCTCTCTCAGCTCTCTTTGCTCAGGTCTCTCTCTCTTCGCTCAGGTCTCTCTCTCTTCACTTTTTCTCTGTCGCGCGCTACTCTTAGTCTCTCTTGTGCAGCTCTCTCTCTCTCGTGTAGCTCTCTCTCTCTCGACGCAGTGCTCTTCCTCCCTCAGCGGTGTGTGTTTATCAAAGCTCAACTCCATCTTTCACCTCCAGAAGGTCCTGTTCATCGTCATTTTCTTAGTCTGAAGTTGGTTTAGGGTTTATGAGTTTCTATGAAATTAGTTTAGGTGTTTCTTCGAAATTGATTTAGGGTTTAGGGGATTCTCTGAAATTGGGTTACAGTTTAGGGATTTCTCTGAAATTGTCTGATTCTGATAATTTCTTGTTTGAAACAGTGAATGAGTTTGTTGTTTGTGGATTGATTCTTGCATTTGATTTCGGATTCACTTGACTGTTGTTGTTTTGTTGTTGTTATTGATGTTGTATTGTTGTTTTCTTGCTACTCTATTGCTGTTTTCTTGCTGCTGTATTGCTATTTTAGTGGTGTTTTATTGGCATCGTAATGTTGTTGTATTGCTAGTTTATTATGGTTTTATTCCAGTTCCATCATGGTTTCAATGGTTTTGGCGATTTATGCAATTGGATTTTGTGTTTCTTTGTTGTTTTGTTTCATCCAAAGAGAAGTCTGAATTGTCCCCATCTCTCCGTTCTAAATTGGAAACCCCCCTCCCCCTCGGCCTTATCTTCTAGGTATGTCTTATGAATAACGTAAGGTCGAAGCTGCTTGCAACCTTGAAGCTCTACTCCATTGTTAACCTTCAATAGGTAGTCTTGATGGTCATTTTCTTAATCTCTCTGGGATTATGAGAAATTGGTTTTATTTTGATTGCTTGGGTTTCTGTGAAATTATTTTTATTTTAATTGCTTTGGGTAATATTTTTTGAATCTTCATGCTCATCCATCTGGGTTTTTACCAAATCCATTTAGATTGCTCTGAAAATGTGAATCTTGAAACTTGGGATTTTCCATTTCATGTAGTAGATTTGTATAGTCTGATTGTGATGAATCCTTGTTCAGTGATGTGTTATTGTTGTTTTGTTGATGTTGTGTTGTTGTTGTGTTGCTATTATATTGTTGTTGTATTGCCATTGTATTGTATGTTTATTGTTGTTGTATTGTAGTGATTTGGTCGTGGCTTCAAATGTGTTAATGAAATGTTGTTTTGTCATGGTTAGAAATGGAGACAATTGTTATTCCTGGTTTGCTGTAATGAAAAATGGGTAACCTCAAAGAAGATGTGCAAACACGAAGGGGTGACTGAAAAGGTTTAATAGTACCACGCACCATCACATTTGGAGCGAAATTGATGTAGCTGATGTTTGGCAGGTGCTGAATATGGGTGGAGAGGGAATGGCTCATCATAGCCTCGTGCATGCAGAGAGGATAAAGGCCAAAGACATGGATCCTTTGATGGACCTCTAATAATTTGCATTTGCCAGGGTTTGTGCAGCTTTGATGGACCTCTATTTAAATAGACCTATTTAAATATCGAGCTGTACGAAATAGCTCAACTAAACAATCTAAAGAATAAGTATGCTAACGACGACTGCAACTCCAAAACAATTCAACATAATTTGAAAACCGAATCAAAAGTACATCCCTAGTGGTATTGATTAGACGTACTACCCAATTTTGTTTCACAAAATGAAAATTGATGCATATTCCTACTCCAAAATGATTACAATTTATCTGTCATGTCTACAAAATTGATATAGTTTATCTGCCATGTGTACAAAATGGATATAGTTTAGGTGCCATGTAAGGCAATTAGCAACTGCTACGGACTGTACAATATTACATATCACCATGTACTTTCATGTTGCTACAAAGAATAATGAAAGCAAATAACTCTATCTAAGTGGATGGACCTCTAATATAAAGCAGCTCCACCAGAGCTTCCATTTCTGCATATTCATATAAAGGATAAACTGAAATAATTAAATTCAAACTGAATTTCCAAGTGATAAGTGAAGGCTGAATTCAATTAAGAAACATTATTACCTTTACCTCATATATACACCTCCCTCCTGAAAGCTTTTATCACAAGCTTCAGTCGGTAATACATGATCTTCGATGGGTTAACTTTATCCTAAGGAATGCCGACACTGAGATGCTCGATAAATTTGATTGTCATGCCAATGAGTTTACAAATTAGAACTGCACTTATTTACAATTATAGATAAACTTCACTAAACTAACATAGCCTACCCATCACTTTGTCGAGGCACATCTACAATGTTGCAAATTGTCAATGGCGAAAAATTGGACATCTTCATTTCCTTTTGCTTCACATTTTCAACCTCAAAAGCGTCATAAAAACGCATATCGTACAACACCCGTGCCAAAGTATTTCTAATAGGCTCAAGATATTTGACCAGCATGGAATTTGAGGTAAAAGCAATATAGGAGTCATACCAATTGCATTTTTTTTACCCAATTTCAGTTTTTTATCTACTCTTAAACTCTCTCCATACTCCACTATTATCTACATTCCATTTTACTAAATATGGATTATATTTCATCCACAAACCAAACACCACCCATCTATCAAAGTGATTTCATGCCTCAAGGATGAACTTCATATACGGTTTGAGAGCAAAGACTAAATTAACAATTATCGATAAACTCCACTAAATTAGAACTACACTTATTTAATTGTAGGAAGACTACTGAATTTATAGATACTAAAGAACCCTTTCCAAAATGGTATGTCCCAATATAAAAAACCAACTAATGCATCCATTAAATAAACATGTGCTTTGATAGCTCTTCCTAAAAATTGACAAATGACACCATCGTCTAATGAACTCTATTAATTTCCATTCAAATAGGAAAATAAATATTAGTAATATTAAATTTACAACAAAAGCTACTGCAACTGTAAAACAAACTATAAAGATTCATGTGGCTAATATAGAGACTATAAATGAACACCTACAATTTCCCTTCTTTGGATGAAACAAAACAACAAAGAAACACAAAATCCAAATGCATAAATCGCCAAAACCATTAAAACCACGATGGAACTGGAATAAAATCATAATAAACTAGCAATACAACAGCATTTCGACGCCAATAAAACACCACTAAAATAGCAATACAGCAGCAAAAAAATAGCAATACAGCAACAAAAAAACAACAATACAACATCAATAACAACAACAAAACAACAGCAGTCAAGCGAATCTGAAATCAAATGCAAGAATCAATCCACAAACAACAAACTCATTCACTGTTTCAAATAAGGAATCATCAAAAATAGACAATTTTAGAGAAACCCTAAACTGTAAACCAATTTCAGAGAATCCCCTAAACCCTAAATCAATTTCGAAGAAACACCTAAACCAATTTCATAGAAACTCATAAACCCTAAACCAACTTCAGATTGAAGAAAATGACGATGAACAGGACCTTCTGGAGGTGAAAGATGGAGTTGAGCTTTGATGAACACACCACTGAGGGAGGAAGTGCACTGCTTTAGAGAGAGAGAGAGAGAGAGAGAGAGAGAGCTGCGCAAGAGAGACTAAGAGTAGCGCGCGACAGAGAAAAAGTGAAGAGAGAGAGACCTGAGCGAAGAGAGAGAGAGAGAGAGAGAGCTGAGCGATAGAGAAAGAGAGAGCTGAGAGAGAAGTCAATTTCAGAAAAAGTGTTATTTGGGCAATAAGTGGACACTAAATATATATTTATAGGTGGTATTTGCAAAAAATTTGAGGAGGCTTGGTATTTCCACTTAAAACTAAAAAAACAGTGGCATTTTAGGCTATTTCCCTACAATATATTGGGGAGGGGGCACTGATCCTGGGGATCGAACAGGTGACCAAGGGGGGGGAGGGGGAGGGACCTCACCACTGAGGTAAACCCCTCGGTCCTTTTCCTAATTTACTTTGCAGGGGGAGATGGGTTCTACCTAGAATTTTTGCAATCTACATTTCATCTATGTCATCATTTAGCGGACAGATGGCAATGAATTAGTAGAAAATATTTTTATAACATTTTTCTCTGCCATGACTTTTATCAATTACAACATTTTAATTTTAAATTTTTAAATCGCCTTGTAGAATGAGTGCCGCGTGTCTGATAGTAGGTAGACACGCAAACAGATTGTATCTGCTCAATCTCTCTCTCTCTCTTCTTTCTTCTGAGCACTGTTCTCTCTTCCATGCTGCCTCAAGTCCAGGGGTTTTTTTGCTCCTCCCCCCACCCACAAACCCATACCCATTCGATAAAAAAACTCCCCATACCAATCAAATAATCAGGCTGATCATTCGACAAAAGGTTCCATTAGAGCCATGGCTATGGAAATTGTGAATTCGAATTGTTCTCCGACTCCTGGAGCTTTGGGTTTCTTTATAAGATGTTTAGGTAGTGTAGAGTTGGTTCAAGAAGCTGACTTTTTGTTTGAAAAAGTTAAAGTGAAGGGTCTTTGTGTTCCAAATAATTATAGCTATAAATGTTTGTTGGAGGCTACATCTAAATCTAAGTCAAATTCAATTGAATTGCTTCAAATAAGATTGCAAGAAATGTGAGCACACGCTGACTCTGGCTTTGCAGGTTTATTGCAATACAGGGAAGTTCGAAAAGGCTTTAAATGATTTCAATGAAATGTATGAGAAGGGGTGGGTTGATGTCTATCTTGGGTATGGGTTTGTGGGTGGGGGGACGTGCAAAAAAAATACCTGGACTTGAGGGAGCAGGGAAGAGAGAACAGACTCAGAAAAAAGAAGAGAGAGAGAGAAACGAGGAGAGAGGAAGGAAAAATAATAAATAAAAAAAGAGAGACGAGGAAAAATAATATAAAAGAGGGAGGGAACAAACGAAAAGAAAGAGAGAGAAGAGTGAATGCTACTCCTGAATAGAGATTTGAATGTTGCTGTCTCAGAATTCTTTACTAATGGCTGGTGGGATGTAGAAAAATTTCAAAGTGTGCTACCTGAGGATTGGGTCCAGAAAATTATAAATTGTCCTGCTGACTTTGGGGGCCGGTTAAAAGATTGCCAAATCTGGAAACCTACTTCTAATGTGTTGTTCTCTATCAAGTCGGCGTACAGCTTACTTTTCAAGGGGACAGAGTGGTTACAACCTTGGTGGAAAGTGCTATGGAAACTCAGAATTCCTCCCAAGATTCAATTTTTCTTCTGGTTGGTTTTTCAGGAAAAAATTTTGTCTAATGACCAGCGTACTCGTAGGCATTTAACTGCAAATCCGGATTGTAACATCTGTAATTGGCCGATTGAATCCACCATGCATATCCTGCGGGACTGTCCTAGAGCAAGAAGAGTGTGGAATTTATTTTTTCATAATATTAATGACTCCTCCTTCTACCAAGCTGAGCTACACCCTTGGCTTTTAAACAACCTGTGCTCTAAGGTACAATCCTCTCAGATCCCTTGGAAAGTTTTATTTGTGTTCATCTGCGGGCACATATGGAAATGGAGGAATAAGTTTATCTTTAAAAATGAAGCACCGCTACCTTATAATATTCGAGAAATAATTTTGTCTGATGCTAAGGAATGGATTAAAGCTACTGCTGCCATCCAATAATATTGATAGGGTGCATGTCATGCTGGCTTGGATTCCCCCTGAGTTGGGGGTGGTTAAACTAAATGTGGACGGGTCCCGCAAAGAGAGAAATGGAGCTATTGGTGCTGGAGGAGTTCTCAGAGACCACCTAGGACAATGGCTTGGTGGTTTTGCTGTCAATGTGGTGAAGGAAAAATTCTTGAAGTTGAGTTATGGGGCTTGTTTTTTGGTCTAAAGCTTGCTGTGGAAAAACATGTTGATGATGTTGTTATTGAAATGGACTCAGCTATTGCTGTGAAGCTCATACAGAATGCTGAGGTGGACAATTTTCATCCTACTGCTGGCCTGGTCTAGGAATTGCAAGAGAATCATGAATCAGTTTAGAAGGGTTGACATTCAACACATTTATAGAGAGAGGAATTCTATTGCAGATGGTTTAGCTACTTGGAGTCACAACCTTGACATGGGGTATTGGTACCTTGATGATAGTCCTGTCTGGATTGGCAACTTGTTGATTGATGATTTCGCTGGGGCTGCTAAGGCCCGTTGATAAATGTTGTGTAATCTGTTTGTTTTTTCTTTTGGGGTGCTTTAACCCCCTTTTCTCATAAAAAAAAAGAGAGAGAAGAGGAATAGAATAAATAAATAAAAAGTGAGATATTAAACAAACGGAAATTGGTGCAGATTCCGACCATCAAAACACAAATCCGTAATAGATTCGCATTCTTCAACTCTGTAATGGATAAGGACCCTGTATATACAAGAAAACAACTTTAATGAAAGTCGTTTTTTTAATAGTAAATTGAGCTTAGACTCATAAAATTCATTTTTAATCATCTACAACTCTTTTCTTTATTTTTCTATTTAAAATACCCATTTTTTTTTCAAATAAAACCTGATGACTAGAATCCAAGTAAGGAAATTACCTTATCTAGCTTAAAATATGATTTATTCTATTTTTTGCATTCCGAAACTACTCATATTTACAAGGTAATGTGTTATGTGTGGGTGTTACTAATGACATACGTAGAATTTGGAAAGATTTTCAAATAGTTGTAATGGATGTAGGAAATAATTTAGAAACTTATTTGAAATTAAATATTAAATTCAACATTAACATATTAGTAATTTACATGTGATTAACGTATTGGTTTATTTAATAAAAAATTATGTTGTTTTCCTTTTATGAATTATATTACTAATAATCTATTTTATTATAGTGTTATGAATAATAGTGTACATTCTAATTGGACAAGCCCTTTTTTAAAAACTTTTATAGTGAAAGTCTATCTTTCAGGGCCTGCACATTTTACGGCGTGCATATTTCTCACGCCATTAATAGAACTATCTTTCACGGCATTCACATTTGACACGCCGTTAATGGAGTTCTCTTTTACGGCCTGCAATAGTAGCACGCCATTATTGACTGAAAGCTACGGCATGCACTGAAAGCATACCATTAAACAAGGAAGAAAAAATCATTTAAGGCGCGCTCTTAAGCATACAAGTAGTGAAATAATTTGCTCAAGTCCTTTGAATTAAGTAGGTCAAGTCCTCCCCTGGTGGCCCCCTCTTAAGACCCGATCAGGTCTTCTCTTTGAATGCGCTGTTGTTTGCCAACTTCTCAATTTCCAGTGATGCTTACATATCGTTTTCAAGCATCGTACGTTGCTCTTATATATATATATATATATATATATATATATATATATATATACAAACCTGTGAGCAACGGAACTACACAAATCAACATGCTAGTGAAGCCTTATAACTTAATGGCTCATGGCTTCCTTCTCTTCCTCTTATTCTCTTACATTATATCTACAAATATTCATGCATGCAAACAAACTGAACGCAGCTCCCTCCTGTCCTTTGCCTCCACTCTATCTTCTCCTCCTTTAAATTGGACATCCATTGATTGCTGTCATTGGAAGGGCATCACTTGTAATCAAGATGGTTGGGTCACCCATTTGCTCTTGCCTTTCAAAGGGATATTTATGCTTCACTTGGAAATCTCACACATCTCACCCACTTGAACCTTTCCCACAATTCACTATATGGTTCATTGGAAACTCAGTTCTTCTTGTCTTTGAATCGACTCGAGTTCCTTGATTTGAGCTATAACCTTCTTTTTGGAGAACTACCATTTTCTCTACCATCCAGCAATATCCGAACAATCGATTTGTCCTGTAATCACTTTCATGGTGCAATTCCATCTTCATTCTTCCAACTAGCAAGCAACTTGACTGGTTTCAATGTCAGCAACAATACCTTCACGGGGTATGTCCCATCCTTTATTTGTCTCCATTCTTCTCCCTTTGTTAGGCTTTTGGATTTTTCTTCCAATGAATTTAGTGGCAACCTTGCTCTTGGGCTAGGGGGGTGTTCTGAACTTGAGGTTTTTCGTGCTGGTCACAATAACCTTTCGGGGTTACTTCCAGAAGATATCTATAATGCTACCAAACTTGAAGAAATTGCAATACCTCTCAATTCACTACGTGGATCCATTAGTAATAAAATTGCCAACCTCACCAACCTTGCAATACTTGACCTCTACATTAATCAATTGAGCAGGGAGCTTCCTTTCAATTTGGGGAAACTCTCCAAGTTGAAGTTTGTGAAGCTTGATTTCAACAATTTAGAAGGTGCTTTGCCTCCACCTTTGATGAATTGCACAAACCTCATAGAACTTCATTTGGCTTTCAACAACTTGGAAGGAGATATCTCCATGCTTGATTTCTCGAGACTTAGTCAACTTACAAAACTTGACTTAAGGGGGAATAACTTCACTGGTACGTTGCCAGTAAGCCTATACTCATGTAGGTCCCTAAAAGCCATTGGATTGACTGGAAATCATTTAGAAGGACAAATACAAGCCAAGATTCTTTCATTGAAATCCTTGTCCTTCCTCTCGATTGGTTACAACCAATTCACCAACCTCACAGGGGCAATGAAGATACTAATGAATAGCAAAAGTCTTCACATACTCTTACTTACTGGATCTTTTGTAGGTGAAGGAATGCCATCTGATGATGACATGGTTGATTTTGGTGGATTCCAAAATCTTTGGATGTTAAGTTTTGCCTATTGTAACCTCACTGGTCAAACACCTGTGTGGTTATCAAAGCTAAAAAATCTAGAGATCTTGAGTCTAAATGTTAATCAATTCCAGGGCGAATACCAAGTTGGCTAGGGACTCTTCCTAGACTGTTTTATATCAACTTGTCACACAATCGAATTTCAGGTGAATTTCCAAAGCAACTTTGTAGACTACCAAGTTTGGTTTCTAAACCTATTGCATCTCAAGTAGACCAATATGAATTTGAATTGCCTCTCATCACAATCGCAGATAGACAAACTTATCCACCGCGCAGATTATCTTACTTTCCAGCGTTGATAGACTTATCTCACAATAACATTGATGGAGATATACCTCCTGAGATCCGCCAATTGCAGCTTCTCCACAGATTGTATCTAAACTCCAACAATTTCACCGGCATCATTCCAGACCAAATATCTAACCTAAAAGATTTAGAGGTTTTGAACCTCTCCATGAATCATTTGTCTGGAAAAATCACATCGTCTTTGCTGAGCCTTAATTTTTTGAGAAGCTTTGATGTCTCATACAATAATCTCCAAGGTCCAATACCAACAGGCACTCAGATCCAAAGCTTTAACGCTTCTTCCTTTGAGGGGAATCCAAAACTTTGTGGTGACCCGCTTCCAAACAAGTGCGGACCAAATAAGGGCATTGATGAAGATAACAAGAACAACAAAGACGTGGACAATGGGCTTCATCAACTTCCATGGTTTTATATTTTCTCTGCATTGGGGTTCATAGTGGGATTTTGGGGAGTCTGTGGTTCTTTAGTTATTAACAAGACATGGAGATATGCATATTTTCGATTCATCGACAATGTACAAGATAGGTTGCATGTGATGGTAACAATGCGCATCAACACGATCAAAAGAAGGCTTAGAGGCTAGGCATATTACTGTAATTTTTATTTTACATTTGTTGTTTGCTTTTTTTTTTCTTCTTTTCTTTTGTGTTCCGGATGTAATAAAGCGCAGTTTGTTCTTATAGTTATGTCTTCTTGTCGGACGCTATTTCTTACTCTACCTTTTGCAAGTAACAAAATACAACTTAAGCTATATTGCGCATTCAAGAGGTTTTGTTTTCTAGATAAAAGTGAAGGATTATGTTGAAAATACTGCACATTTGTGTTAAAGAAATATGGAAAAATCTAGAAGCTTGGAGAAAAAGCTAATGCCGGCTTGGAGTAGAAATTCTGAAATGGGAAGTCGGCAGCCACTGCAACTTGGATAATTATCTAGAGAAAGCCACACATATGTGGCTGGGGTTATCTTCCTTAGTCGGTTGACCAAGGTACGCTTGGTTGATCAAGACTATAAATAGACATACATGTGATCTAAGAGAACTCCCAACAGAGCCAACAACTAACCCACCCACCATTGTGGAGGCTCACTAATCTAAATCCAATGTGGTGGCCAATAGCCACGTGAAGGCCAATTAGCCTTCGGTTCTATGTATACAAAACTATGTAAATTATTAGCCTGTAGATGTTATATCCAGAATTATAGAGATGTGGAAGGACATGCTTAGTTGTTTCCAAAATATTACTGCTTAGTTGTGTGAGACAAATGTCAAGATATAGGGTCAGTTTAGAATTGCCGTCACTTTTTTAAAAAGCAGCTTCTTTTGTGCTTTGAAAATAATCAGTTATAAAGTAAAGCAGTTTCATATTTGATAAACAATATTTTTTAAGAGCTGTTAGTATAAATAGCCGTGTCAAAACCGTTTGGTAAATTTTAATATAAAACTATTGTAACTGTGAATAATGATTAAAATAGACATAATGTTGAAAGTGTTATGTACGCTAATCATGTGGTGGTAGTAGTGGTGGTGGTGGTGGTGAAGGTGGAGGCGGCGGTGGTAGTGATGGGGGTGGTGGTCATGAAGGTGGAGGTGGAGATGGAGGAGGATGAGGAGACTCAAACTAAACACAAGATTGAATAATTGTGATTGATATTATATTTCTCCAAGAGGAGGATATATATACAAGTACAAGTTGACTTTCCCTACAAAGAAAAGTAATTAGCTAAATACAATGAATCCTAACTAGGTAATGATTCTAATTAGGTAACGTGAATTACATCAGGAAATCTGAGATCCTTGAATTATGGCTCATGCCAACACTCCCCTTCAAGTTGGTGCGTGGATATCTCCTATGCCCAACTTGTCAAGTGAGTTATGAAAAACCTTTGCTGATACTGCATGCATTAAGACATCACCCAGCGGTTCTTCCTGACTTTACAAATGGCATATCGATTAGCTTATCTACCAGCTTCTCCTTGATATAATGCCTATCCATTTCAACATGCTTAGTTCTATTATGTCGAACTGGATTATTTGCTATCTCTCTCGCAGCTTGGTTGTCACAGGTAAAGCTCTATGAGTTTCTTTGGTGGAAAACCAATTTCGGACATGAGTATCCTTAGCCAAAGAAGCGCACAAACTCCCTGTGCTATGCCCTTATATTCTGCCTCAATTGAAGATGAAGGCACTATATTCTACTTCTTACTTCGCCATGTAACCAAATTACCCCCATGAAAGTGAAGTAACATGATGTAGAACGTTTATTTATTATATTGCCCGCCCAATCTGCATCTGCATAACCCTTGACATCCAAATGTCCCAGTTTTATGAATATCAAGCCTCAGCCTGGAGTTTTCTTCAAATAACTCAAAATCCTCATAACTGCCGCTAAGTGATCCTCACTAGGAGAATGCATGAATTGGCTAACAACACTAATTGCATATGTGATATATGGTCTAGTGTGCGAAAGATAAATTAGTCTTCCCACTAACCTCCGATATCTCTCCTTATTGGTTGGCATTTGATCAAGATAGATTCCTAGGTGATGATTCTGGAGAATAGGGGTTTCGGCTGGTGCACACCCTAACATACCAGTTTTCTCTAAACAGGTCAAGAACATACTTCCTTTGAGAGAGACAAATACTAGTAGCAGAGCGAGTTACTTCAATTCCTAGAAAATACTTCAAAGCCCCTAAGTCCGTCATCTAAAACTTTGAGGCTAAGTACTTTTGTAATTTACCCATTTCAACAATATCATCACTAGTAACTACCATATCATCAACATAGATTATCAGCAAAATAATCTTACCATCCCTATGTTTGATAAATAGGGTATGATCCGAGTTACCTTGATTATATCCATACTTCTTCATTACTTCAATGAACCGCCCAAACCCTGCTTGTGGAGACTACTTCAATTAAAAAAGGGTCTTTCAAAGCCTACACACCTTCCCACTGTTATTAGACAACCCATAACCAGGTGGTATGACCATGTACATTTCTTCTTCTAGATCTCCATGCAGAAAGGCATTCTTCACATCAAATTGCTTGAGAGGCCAATCTAAATTAGCTGCTAAGGACAATAGAACTCGCACCATATTCATTTTTGCCACTTGTGCAAACGTATCCTGATAATCAACTCCATACGTCTGCGTATACCTTTTGGCCACAAGTCTTGCTTTATATCTATCTATTGTGAGATCATCTTTGTGCTTAACTGTGTACACCCATTCACATCCAATTGGTTTCTTTCCTTCATGTTGCGGAACTATCTCCCATGTTCCATTATTCTAAGGCCTTCATCTCCACATTCATTGCTTCCACCCATTTTGGGTCTTGCAAAGCTTCTTCCAATCTATTAGGAATTTTAAATCCACCTATTTGACTGACAAATGCTTTAGCTTAAGGAGACAATCTGTGTGTGGAGACATAATCAACAATGTCATATTTCACCTTGGCTTCTGGTGAGAATTTGTCTAGTGGCATTCCCTTGTTTTCTTGTGAGGTAAATTTTTTCACAATTTCAACAATATTTTGAGAAGCACTGGGATCTGAAGGACTTACATCAGGGATGTTCAGTGGAGAATAAGTAGGTATGGCCAAGAGAATGGGGTCGTTGCTGTCCAATTCAGGATCGCTGATGTCCAGTTCTCCTCGATTTATCGGCAGCCTGCTTCCAGCATCTACTTGGCTCGGCTCTGTTTGGCTAAGTGGCTCAGGTTTTAGCACTCTATTTTTTACTTCTTTCCCCCGTATTTCTATCACAAACCAATTATGTGCTTCTTTTATTGTGTTCTCCCCTGAAGGTCATGATTAGGCACCTCTAATAGAAAAAAACTTCTCGTTCTAAACAAACGTAACATCCATGGTAACATAAAAGTGGCGACTGGAGGGATGGTAACACCAGTAACTCTTTGGTTGAGGTGCAAAACCCACAAAGACACAACGGATGGCACATAGATCCAACTTGGTCCTGTGAGATTTATTGAGATTGACATACGCCACACAACCAAAAATGCACAGAGTGAGATTAAGATAGGAACAAACAGGAACATAAGGAGCCAATGTTTGAAGTGGAGTTGTGTTTTAAAACCCAAAACATGTGAAGGCATACAATTAAGAAGGTAGATAGCATACTGAATAGCTGCGGTCCAAAAGGTTTGGGGAACACGCGCCTCCAATAAGGAGAGCTCAGGCAGTCTCAGTAATATGGCGATTTTTGCGTTTAGCCACACCATTCTGTTCTAGAGTATGTGGACACATAGTTTCATGGAGAATGCCTTTTTTAGTGAAGAAGTCTGTGAGTGTGTGGTTAACAAATTCCCCCCAATTATTTGAACGAACAACCTTAATTAAACAAAAATATTGAGTTTGAATCATTTGGTAAAAATTCTTGAATAAATAACCAACTTCACTTTTATTCTTCATAACAAAAAGCCAAGTTAACCGAGTGCAATCATCAATGAAGATCACAAACCACTGAACACCAAAGATAGTAGTAATTGGAGATGGACCCCAAATATCTGAATGGATTAAATTAGAAGTATATGTGCTTTTATTCAAACTAGGTGGATAACTTTTTGCAAGAATACAAGTCTCACACTAAAAATCAAAAAAATTTACTCCACTAAATAGAGATGGAATCAAAGACTACAAATAACTAATGGAGACATGCCCAATCTCTGATGCCATAACCAAATATTTTTATGCTTCTCATTGACAATGCCCCAAACCTGATGAACATGACTCGGTGTAATGTCATTCACATAGTAAAGCTCCATTCTCTTAGTACCACATCCAATGATTTCCCTGGTTTGAACATCCTGAAGCAAACAAAAGGAAGAAAAAATGAGCATGTAACAATCTAACTATTTGGTAACTTGCCCAACAGATAATAAATTATAGGACAAAGCAAGAACAAGCAAAGTTTTATGTAAAAGATAGAGTAGGAGTAAGAGTGATGGAACCAGCCCTAGTGACTGAGTTAGATACGTCGTTGGCAGGTAACCGCACTTGTTCTGGTAGGAGCAGTCATAGAATGAAAAAAGGATTTATCATAGGTCATATGATCAGTAGCACCCAAATCGATAGGTCGGAAAGCACCAAAGCTTTTGCCTAATTACCTTCAGCATGCTTTGGAATGGATAACTGCGAGAGTACAATAAGAGAATCATAAACTGAAGAAGTTGTCGTGGGAGAAAGTGAGACACCCGAGATAGCATCGGCGACCTGGCTGATGAAAGACTGGCGGGCGGTAGCGATAACAACTACACCGCTCCCACCACTCTTTTCTTCGCATGCGCTGCCTTTCATTGCTTTTGGCATTCAAGGAACCACTTCGGAAACCCATTCTTGTGAAAACATGTGGCCTCTGTATGACGGTTCCCATTCCAGTAAGTGCAATGAATGTTTTATTTTTTCTTAGGGGTTGGACGGGGAAAAGAAAAACTAGCAGCACGAGCTTTGGAAACCATGACAACAAAGGATTCAGTCTTTCCATCCTTCTTGAGCATCGTCTCTCGGCATTGGGCATGTTTACGAACAAAAGCAAACAACTCCTCTAATTTTGGCAATGGACTCAACCTCAACAAATCTCCTCTAATTTTATCAAACTCATCATCTAGACCTGCAAGAAAATCATAAATATGATCTTTTTGTATCTCAACCTATTGAATCTTCACATCATATCAGCACTTGTGGACAACAACGGTCTAGTTCCAACTAAATTCTCTTGAGCTCGGCAAAGTATGATGCAATATTGCGACCTCCTTGAGTAATACGGATTGCTTTACACCATAATTCATAAATCTGCAACTCATTTAACGCATCATAATACATCTGGGCTATACTCTCCCAGACATCTTTAGCTTTTGGTATATTTAAGAACAATTCTACCAAATCATGTTCCATGGTTTTTATCAAACATCCTTTAACAATGGAGTCATCAAAGCCATGTTAAGACTTTTGCGGGTTTCTGAAGCACTGGATTTTGCAGTTGCAAGTGGGGTTGTCCTGGGGTATCTTCGAAAGCCATGGAGGAGAGAGAACAAGTTTGGATTGGTTGGTGTTGTAGGATTCTTTTGCCGCACTAGGTTTGTGACGACAAGGGCTTAGCCATTGTTTTGTGGCAGCTGGGTTTATATATATACTCTTCTTTTTTTCTGTATTCGGCTTTAGAAGATGCTCGCAGGTAGGGTTTGTATTTTTGTTTGAGAGACCGGGGTTAACTGGCTCTGATACCAACTCAAACTAAGCACATGATTGAATAATTGTGATTGATATTATATTTCTCCAAGAGAAGGATATATATACAAGTACAAGTTGACTTTTCCTACAAGGAAAAGTAATTATCTAATTACAAGGAATCCCAACTAGGTAATGATTCTAGTTAGGTAACATGAATTACACCAGGAAATAAGGGATCACGGGATCCCTAAATTATGGCTCACGCCAACATGGAGGTGGTGGTGGTGGTGGTTGTGGAGGTGAAGGTGGTGATGGTGGAAGGTGGAGGTGGAGATGAAGGTGGTGGGTAGAGATAATGGTGGAGGTGGTGGTGGTGAAGGTGAAGGTGGTGGAGGTAATGGTGGTGGAGGTAGACGATGTTCATCTCCGCTCCTTTGAAAGCAACTTTGAAAAGCAACCTTGACTAGAGGCTGCTTTTAAAAGCTGCTGTCAAAATGCCATTGTTTTTAAAATAATCAGGATATTTTATTTTTAACAAACACCTTAAATGCTTAACTTTAAATTGAAGCAGGTTTTTGGCCAAAAAAAAGCAATTCCAAATGGGACCATATAGAGATATGACTTGTAGGTTTTAGAAACCGAGAAACATCAGGCATTATATGTCAAGATATATAGAGATAATATCAAAAAAAAATTCTACTGTATTAGTCTAAACATTAATTACTTCTCCACATATGGGAAATTCAGGAATGATAAATCCAAAACATGTCCAACGTTTTAGGTGGCTTCAATAAGCAATTAAGAGAAAATGTTGAGTACTTGGAGGAGCTCAGAAGTTTAGCAAAAAAGGAAAGAGTGTTCAATCCCAATCAGGTTATCACATTTTGCTCAACAGCTGAAAGATATGAGATATAGGTTTGTTCGGTTTGATGGATATAGGTTGGAAAATGAAATTGATATGAGATAATCAACAATGGATGATGAACAATTTGGCATTTAACTTCCGGAGGCCGTGGCAGCTCATAAACCTTGTTGAAAAATAATGCTCATTTGTGTTCCACACAATTCTAGAAGAATCATGAATATAAGGATGGTCCTAGAATTGTGGATAACTGTTTGTACCATAATCAACCAAGCACGTTCGGTCCTGGGAGACTAGTGCGTAGACAGACACATTGACTGCCGAAGGAAAAACACTTTCAGGGCAATCTCTAAAACACTGATGACGTCATCACGATCCTTACCTGTTGAAGAGATACCTTCCTCCGAAGCAGCAATTGCCTACCAAAGGCGGTTGTCAAAGCTCTCAACTACAAAACCTAAAGCAATGGACACATGTCATCACCACAGTGATTTACACAAAGTCCCACATCAAAACTTTTTGCAAACTCCCACTTTTACTTCTTTATAAAAGAGGAATAGTGCCTTAGTAAAAGGGGTAGCTACTTTTTACTTTTACTGTTACTCTGCCAAAATTACTGTATACCCCAAACTTGCTAACTTAAGCATTGAAGAGCCTTCGGTGAGTACCACACCGATACCCAAAGCTTGACGATTGCTTCTTCCATCTTTCTTCTGGAGGATCGCTTTGTGGCCAAAGGCCCCCCTTGCCGAAGGTCCACAACCCCTTTGTCCTGTTGAACACTCCACACTTCTTTTATCTAAATTGACACCCAATTTTGGACATCAACAAGAATATTATCAAGACTATGTCGGCTAGACAATTGAAGATGGAAGAACTCTCTAGAGCAAGAACACTCATGCTGCTAGACTATGATGGTGGAGCATGATGGCTAAACAATAGCCACAAAAATAATATTGTACATACAGAAGTTTCTAGCAAAAACCACAACAAAAGTGACTAGAAGAAGAAGGCCAAGTCAATGGACTTGGTAATGTCGACAATCAAAGCCTACAAATAGGCATGCAACTAATAATGAAATGTGGAGTTTACCAATAAATTCCCAAACTGTATGGGAGCTATAAGAGCTACCTAAAACTAGTTTAAGGGAGCCAACAAGAGTCTCCCAAACTAAGCCAATGAGAGAGAGAAAGAAGGCTAATTGGCCTTCTTCAACTAGAATTAGGGAGCCTAACTCTCAAATTACGTTGACGAGTCACTACTACAAAAAGTGAAAACGACGACGGTAGAACAATAAACCGTCGTTGTTTTTAAAAAGACGATGGTAACAAAAAACCGTTGTGGATAAGTGACTTAAACAACTAAAAACCTGAGGTACTATTGAATATTTTTTATAACGACGCACACAAATAAAAAAGCGTCGTCTTATGAAAAAGGTTTTCTTAAGAGTTAAAATCTGACCAAAAAACAACGACAGCAGGTATGACAACCGTCGTCTTTTAAAAATCAAGTGTCCTTTTTTTGGTAAAGATATGGTTGTTTTGAAAGAACTTCGTCTATTATATGTAAAGATGACGGTTTTTTTTAAAGAACTGTCGTCTATTATAAGTAAAGATGACGGTTTTTATTAAAAAAGGGTCGTCTATTATATGTAAAGATGACGGTTTTTTTTAAAAGGGTTGTCTATTGTGAAGTAAAGATGACGGTTTTTTTTGAAAAAAGGGTCGTCTATTATATATAAAGATGACAGTTTTTTTTTAAAAAGGGTCGTCTATTGTGAAGTAAAGATGACGGTTTTTTTTAAAAAATGGTTGTCTATTATATGTAAAGACGACGGTTTTTAAAAAAATGGGTCGTCTATTAAATGTAAAGATGACGATTTTTTTTAAAAAGGGTCGTCTATTATATGTAATAGATGACGGTTTTTTTTAAAAATGGTCGTCTATTGTGAAGTAAAGATGACGGTTTTTTTTTAAAAGGGTCGTCTATTATATATAAAGATGACGTTTTTTTTTTTTTAAAAGGTCTTCTATTGTGAAGTAAAGATGACAGTTTTTTTTTAAAAAATGTCGTCTATTATATGTAAAGATGACGGTTTTTTTAAAAAAAGCGTCGTCTTTTAAAACACGCTAAAAAAAGGCCGCTTAAGTGAATTCACGCTCAACAAATTTTCAAATTTTCCGCCGTCTTTGAAAACCTTATCTCTCATTAACAAGCGTCGTCTTTTAAAACACGCTAAAAAAAGGCCGCTTAAGTGAATTCGCGCTCGACAAATTTTCAGATTTTCCCCGTCTCTGAAAACCTTATCTCTTCTTCCTTGAAACCCTCCCGAGCTCTCTAAAACACCCTCGCTCGCTCAAACACTGTATTATCTCAAATTCTCTCATGAACTTTTCAGAAAACCCTCTCTCACACATCGATGAAGCACATCTCCCTCTTGCTGTCCACCGAACTAGCCGAGATCGCCATCTCTGTCACGATGTTTAGGACACCAAGTTCGCCAAGATCGCCATCTCCATCGCACCATTCAGTCCATCGAGCTCGCCCCGTTCGCCATCTCCCTTCCTCATCGCGACCATTTTTAAGCCCCCAAATGGATTCCCATCTTCCATTTTATGAGCTTTAGATTAGATTTTCTTCCTCGTTGACCAGAAAGGTACGAAGCTACTTTTCTAGGGTTAGCTTAGGATTGTTCTTATTTGATTTCAATTTTTATTTTTTCTTGTTTATGATGGTTGTTTGTCTGATATATAGGGCTACGATTTGTTTGTTATTTAATTTCAGTGCGTATTGATGTATTTTTTGTGGTTGGATCTGACTTGATTTAAGCTGTATATAGTTCAGTGGTTGCATTTTTTAACCTTTTTGCTTTTATTTTGTTCAGAAATTCTAGTTCATATGTTTTCTGTAAATGGTTGGTCACATAAGCTTGATAAGAGAGTACGAGTATAATCTGAACTTTAACAATCTATACAGGTAAGGATTCATAAACTGTCAGTTTAGGTAAATTTGATTGTTCTTTCATTTTATTAACGTCTCATTTTCAGTAAGCTAAGTATATTCCAGTACCTCTTTTGCACTTTATTTTATCAAAACTTTCCCTTTCTGACTAACATTTGCAGCTCGTTCCTTGTTTATAAATTGTGGTGGCGAGGGAGTACATTTTGGTGGCAAGTATTATGAAGCATATAAATCAACTTCACTCTATTATATTAGTCTATCAAAAACCTGGGCTTATAGCCTTTCTGGAGACTACTTATCACCATAGTACAATTCTAGTAATTTCATACAGAACCAGCTAGGTGGAATTCATGTTCCTGAGGCAGACTTATATTTAAATGCTTGGTGATGATGAATGTATAGCTCTGTATACATATGGAGAACTTGACTTGAAGGATAATTAGGTATAGGAATTTTGGTGTATTATTGTAATTAGGCTTGCAGCTTGCAGCTAGCGGCCTTAGAGTACTTTCATTTTTTAGATTTTATTTTGTTCTATTGTACTCTTGATATTCTGTGTATGAAAGAAATGTTTTTTGAGTATATATATGTATGGCGTGGGTAATAGCATATTTGAGTATATATTTCTGATACCATTTGAAACAAGAAAAAAAATGTAAAATTACGTCAGTTTTATAGTTAATTACCGTCGTCTTAGAGTTAATAAACGACAATATTTCAAGAAACCGTCGTCTTTACATTTAATAGATGACGGTTTTTAAAACAAACCCGACTTTTTGGATATAATAAACAACTTCTTTACATATAATAGACGACGGTTTTATGAAAGAACTGTCGTCTATTACATATAATAGACGACGGTTAATTACCGTCGTAGTTTGACATTCAAAAAGATGACACTCGATGTAACGACGGTTTGAAAAAGAAAAAGACAACGGTGTTTTCCCGTCATCTATTTCAATTTTTGTAGTAGTGAGTCAGTAAACTCACCGATCTAAGTGAAGGCCAAATAGCCCAAATTAATCTAACTCAAGTGTGGTGGTCAATAGCCATATAAACCATGTAAACCATGTAAAGGCCAATTAGCCTCGGGCTCTATGTACAAAAATTCATGTACTATTTTCCTCCAAATTAATAAAATCACTTTGTTTCAACCATTGTCTTATCTTTCCTACATCGCTTAACCATATAAACCAACAACGATATCACAAATCACTCACTCCTAAAATCTAACAGGTGGTATCAGAGCAACATTAGGCCATCTCCAATCATAGGGCTAAATGTAGTCTAGGGCTATAAATTTAGCCCTTCAAAATGTTAATTTTTTAAAGAATAGTGTAAGATTAAATTTTTCCCTCTCCAACCATGCAGGACTATATTTTAGGGTCCTCCATATTTTATTATTTTGAGAAAAAACTTCGGAACAACATTCAAATTTGGCCAAATTTTTTTAGCCCATGATTGGAGATGAGTTTTATATTATTTTAGAGCTATATTTGACTTATGACCCATGTCAGAGAAGGCCTTACACACCTATAAACCAACAAACGTTTTATTGCGTGCAATAGTGGTGGGGCTCTGTAGGCAAGGATGGAGCGAGCATAGGCTCACTGCGTGCGGATTCCTCCGCTCATTTTTTGTTGGGAAAAGAAAATCTACATGCAGTATATAGACAGTCAACCAGAAACACTCCACCAAAACCCAAAATTAATAAAAGAATCATTTACACTCCACCCAACCATGTCCACTCAAATTAATCATTTAGATTTGTCTTTTCTTTCTTAATATTATTTTTGGTCAAAAGCACTACAACACCCCACCCTACATCACCCACCCCACGGGCACGGCACATAGTTCTCTGTAAATGAGCTTGTAATACTTAAGATTCAGCTTCAGATTTAAATTGAGGATTTGCGTTCTAGCATTGCGTTCTCAAGTTTACAAAGGATTGGAGATCTTTAAAAAAAAAGGTTTAGGGTGAGAAAGACAAGGTACATCCACTGGTTTACTTGCTATTGTAAAATTAGCATTAATTTTACTAGTTGTTACCGTCATCGTTGAAAGAGCATTTTTAGCCATGATTGTTTTGAAGAATTGACTGCGAAATCGGATGGGAGATTACATGGTTATATATATATTTGATGGCATTGATAATGAAGCCATTATTATATATGCTACGGTTTCATAACATGAAAACATGTCGAGGTAGATTGTAATCTATTTCATTTAAAACATTATCGATTAAATGTATAAACTTTGTCTTAGGTATGTTATGTTTCATGCCTTTTTGTCTTGTGGTCCATATACCATTTGTTGTACTAAAAATCAACTACAGTTGATCTGTTTGGTCTTTGACTTGTGAATGGGAGGTCAATGTACGTAATGATGAGATCAGGCTTGACTAGCAATGCAACGTTCCAAATTTTCAAGACAAATTATCAATAATTTGCTCAAGTCCTCTACTGGTGGCCCCCTCTTAAGACCCGATCCAGGTCTTCTCTTTGAATGCGCTGTTGTTTGCCGACTTCTCAATTTCCAGTGATGCTTACATATCGTTTTCAAGCATCGTAAGTTGCTCTTATATATATATATACAAACCTGTGAGCAACGACACTACACAAATCAACATGCTAGTGCAGCCTTATAACTTAATGGCTCATGGCTTCCTTCTCTTCCTCTTATTCTCTTACATTATATCTACAAATATTCATGCATGCAAACAAACTGAACGCAGCTCTCTCCTGTCCTTTGCCTCCACTCTATCTTCTCCTCCTTTAAATTGGACATCCATTGATTGCTGTCATTGGAAGGGCATCACTTGTAATCAAGATGGTTGGGTCACCCATTTGCTCTTGCCTTTCAAAGGGATCAAAGGAGGTATCTCTCCTTCACTTGGAAATCTCACACATCTCACCCACTTAAACCTTTCCCACAATTCACTATATGGTTCACTTGAAACTCAATTCTTCTTGTCTTTGAATCGACTCGAGTTCCTTGACCTGAGCTATAATCTTCTTTCTGGAGAGCTACAATTTTCTCTACCATCCAACAATATCCGGACAGTCGATTTGTCCAGCAATCACTTTCATGGTGCAATTCCATCTTCAATCTTCCAACGAGCAAGCAACTTGACTAGTTTCAATGTCAGCAACAATACCTTCACAGGTTATGTCCCATCCTCTATTTGTCTCCATTCTTCTCCCTTTGTTAGGCTATTGGATTTGTCTTCCAATGAATTCAGTGGCAACCTTGCTCTTGGGCTAGGGGAGTGTTCCGAACTTGAGGTTTTTTCGTGCTGGTCACAATAACCTTTCAGGGTTACTTCCAGAAGATATCTATAATGCTACCAAACTTGAAGAAATTGCAATACCTCTAAATTCACTACGTGGAGCCATTAGTGATAAAATTGTCAACCTCACCAACCTTGCAATCCTTGACCTCTACATTAATCAATTGAGCAAGGAGCTTCCTTTCAATTTGGGGAAGCTCTCCAAGTTGAAGTTTGTGAACCTTGATTTCAACAATTTAGAAGGTGCTTTGCCCCCATCTTTGATGAATTGCACAAACCTTGTAGAACTACATTTGGGATTCAACAACTTGGAAGGAGATATCTCCATGCTTGATTTCTCCAGACTTAGTCAACTCACAAAACTTGACTTAAGGGTGAATAACTTCACTGGTACGTTGCCAACAAGCCTTTACTCGTGTAGGTCCCTAAAAGCCATTGGATTTACTAGAAATCATCTACAAGGACAAATACAAGCCGAGATTCTTTCATTGAAATCCTTGTCCTTCCTCTCGCTTGGTTACAACCGATTCACCAACCTCACAGGGGCAATGAAGATATTAATGAGTAGCAAAAGTCTTCACACACTCTTGCTTACTGGTTCCTTTGTAGGTGAGGGAATGCCATCTGATGATGACATGGTTGATTTTGATGGATTCCAAAATCTTTGGATGTTGAGTTTGGCCTATTGTAACCTCACTGGTCAAATACCTGTGTGGTTATCAAAGCTAAAAAATCTAGAGCTCTTGAGTCTGAATGTTAATCAAATCACAGGGCGAATTCCAAGTTGGTTGGGGACTCTTCCTAGACTGTTTTATATCAACTTGTCATACAATCGAATTTCAGGTGAATTTCCAAAGCAACTTTGTAGACTACCAAGTTTGGTTTCTGGACCTATTGCATCTCAAGTAGACCAATATGAAGTTGAATTGCCTCTCTTCAAAATCTCAGATAGAGGACAAACTTATCCACCGCGCAGATTATCTTACTTTCCAGGATTCATAGACCTATCTCACAATAACATTTGTGGAGATATACCTACTGAGATCCGCCAATTGCAGCTTCTCCGCGAATTGTATCTTAACTCCAACAACTTCGCCGGCGTCATTCCAGACCAAATATCTAACCTAAAAGATTTAGAGGTTTTGAACCTCTCCATGAATCATTTGTCTGGAAAAATCCCATTGTCTTTGGTGAGCCTTAATTTTTTGAAAAGGTTTGATGTCTCATACAATAATCTCCAAGGACCGATACCAACAAGCACTCAGATCCAAAGCTTCAACGCTTCTTCCTTTGAGGGGAATCCAAAACTTTGTGGTGACCCGCTTCCAAACAAGTGCGGACCAAATAAGGGCATTGATGAAGATAACAAGAACAAAGACAGTGACAATGGGCTTCATCAACTTCCATGGTTTTATATTTTCTCTGCGTTGGGGTTCATAGTGGGATTTTGGGGAGTCTGTGGTTCTTTAGTTATTAACAAGACATGGAGATACACATATTTTCAATTCATCGACACGATGAACATAAGGCTTAGAGGCTAAACATATATTATTGTACTTTTTGTTTTACATTTTTTGTTTGCTTCTGTTTCTTTCTTTTCTTTTGTGTTACTGATGTAGTAAGGCACAGTTTGTCCTTATAATTATGTCTTCTTTTTCTGATGCGATCTCTTCACGCTATCTTCTGCAAGCAACAAAAACGACAGGTTTTGGCTTTCCAATATCATGAGTACTATATCAACTGAATAGTATGTTTATGAAAGCAAAGCAAGGAACAAATACAACTTCAGCTACATATGTTTATGGATGCAAAGAATTGAGTGAAACGAACTTATTAATTTGACAGGACAGGAGGACAATACAATAATATTTTCTTTATCTCTGAAATTAAACTTTCGGCAAGGTTCCATCCGAATGCTGGTTTTTGTATTTCACAGAATTTTAGCACAACTACAGATGACTTTCTTAAACAAAAATTTCAGAACAGTTCAGCCTAAATATTTTGAGATTTTAAATCTTGTCTCAAAGTAAAATAAGAGAAACTATACTATCGGTAATTCTAACGTGAATGTGATATCATATCATACTATTGGCCATACAATGATGGCATTGTTCTAGATCAAATTCGCATTCAAGTTTTGTGGGCGCAAAAAAAAAAACTTTTTTAGAATAAACCTCACGCTCGGGACCAGCATTTTGTTGATTTTATTATCCGAGAGTGGGACAAAGTCTTTATTTCCTTTTAAAATCTCTCTTTGACGTTTAGATATAGAGGGGATTTGAAGAATTTGTATTGTACGGCTATGGTTGTTTGCCAATTTCTCAGTTTACAGTGATAAATCATCATTTTCAAACTAAAATAAATTCCGAATGCGTTCAAAATGAAAGATGAAATTTCAATCTTCTTCATTTTTCAAATATGGAATCGTTTCATGAAAGTGAAAGGTCTGCAATCACTTATGGTCTACTTGACTAATACTATATGCCATCCCATCACATTGACTTTGGGCGCCCAATCATGGTTCTCTATCGACTAGAAAATATCAAGGTCTTTGCTTTGTTATGGTTGTTTGCCAATTTCTCAGTTTGCAAGTGATGTTTGGCCGTTTAATGCTACGTCAATAATCTCAAGCCAATGGGTCCCCCCATGGCACAAAAATCAATAAAAGCATGGAAGACCAAACAGCATAAATATATCTTTTGGGTTTTTGTTTTACAAATATTATCTATATTGTTCTAGAGAATTTTTATTTTTTTTATTTTTACACATAAGCATAAAAGTGGGGATCGCTCCTGCCACTTCATTAATTTAACAAAAGACCAAACAATCAAACCGACGCAATATGTAAATTACTTGAATTTTAAAATGTTTGGACGTAAATTGACAAAATTAAAATCTCGTTGCCCATTTCTAGAATGACCCCAAATCAAACCTCCAGAGCTAAAAAGTGGTTAGCCCATATTTTTATATTACAAATGTTGGCCTAGCCCTGACCCAGTTTTGCCCCAATATGGCAGAAAAAACTTTTTCTCTAAGAGCAAGTCCACCCCAAAAATCTAAGACAAGGCAAAGGCAAAGCAATGGCTGCCACTATTCACATGAATAGTGGTAGCCTTGCATTTTTTGGTTCCATCCCAAAAAGCTAGGGCTAGGGCAAGGGCAAGAAAAAAAAAAGATTATGCAACAAATATAAACAATTTAGAAATGTAAGAAATAAAATGATTATGTAAGAAAAAAAATGATTACAATTTACAAATATTGGAAGGAGAAGAGTTTGTATGAGGATTTGGTGTGGAAAGTGAATAAAATTGTTATGTATTTATAGGAAAACATCCATGATTTTTTGGTATTTTTTTCGCTTGTTGACGTTCAGCGTGCCATTAGTGCTGACGTCAGCGTGACATTAGCGCATTCGGGCTTGAGTCCAGACAGGATTTGCCCGTGGGCTTGCCCAGGCTGGTGGGTCCCATGCCTTGCCCGGGTTGTCTTTTGTGCGCTGGAGGTCCAAACCTTGCTGGGGGGTAGCGCTGGACTTGCTCTAAGACTTCGCATTAGAATTTGCAGAGAATTGGAGAAGAGCTGAAAATGGCAAAGAAAGGAAGCTCAAAGTTGAATGTTGCTATTATTCATCCTGATCTGGGCATACGTAATTTCTACTTCTTCTTTCTATTGTTGTTGAAATTTGTAAAGGAGTTGTTTTGGGTTTAAGCTGTCTTTGTGAATTTGATGTGTAGTTGGAGCTGAGAGACTAAAATTGTTGATGCGGCTGTTGAACTTGTATCCAATGGGCATAAAGTTCGCATTTTCACCGCATACCATGACAAAAATCGATGCTTTGAGGAGACCGTTTCTCCTGTGTGTGCTTTCTCGTGGTTGTGACTTGTAAATGAAGAGAGAAAAATAAGATTTGCTATGAACGTTCTGCTTCTCCGGCAGTTTTAACATGAATGGGACGTCAATGTAATGTTGAGATAAGGCATGACTAGCACTGTAACTCTCATGCCATGTCTTAACATTCTGGCTTCACTGTTATCAATTTTAACATTCCCTTCACAACTCAATTCTTTGTTATTCTTTTTCTAATTGCCGTGTAGAAGAGGCTTCTCTCGAATGAGTGCTGCATGTCTGCTAATGTAGATGTAGTTGCCTTCATGTGGGGCAAACAACTTGGAAAAAATGCCCAACTTTTCTTATAAAACAACTTGGCACTTGGACTTTAATTCACACGAAACATGGTTGGTATGAACCCTTCAAAACCAAAGATGAAATTTAAGCCCATCTTCATTTTTTAAATATGGAATTGCTTCATGAAAGTGAAAGGACTGCAACCACGCAAGATCTACTTGACATTGACTTTGGAGTCCCAATCACTATAGACTTCAAAATATTCGCTTTGTGTTGTGTCGTTTAATGCAGGGTCAATAATCTCAAGCTTGCTGGTATATATCTATCAAACCTGTGGGTAATGTAAATACACTGAAAGACTTGCTGGTACTGCAGCAGCCTTATAACCCAATGGCATATGGCTTCCTTCTCTTCTTATTTTTCTCTTCCATTATGTCCACACATATTCATGCTTGCAACCAAACTGATCGCAACTCTCTCATGTCCTTTATCCTAGCTTTATCTTCTCTTTCTTTCGATTGGACCTCTGATAATTGTTGTCAATGGAAGGGCATTGTTCGGACCACTTTGCAAAATCCAAGGGAGATGTCGTATAGCAGTGTAGCTCTTGGAAGTCCAAGTGTCGTATATCCACAGAGAGCAGTGTAAAGAAAATAACAGAGATGAAAAAGAACAATTATGATTGAGAGGTAGATTTATGCAAGATTTGATTTAGAGAAAATTTAATTGATTAAAACACTAAGGCATTGGGTTTCCACTTTTAACATAAGCATGCAACTCTTAATAATTTGATCCACAAAATATTTTCCTTTGTAGTTGTTCAAAATAATTAAAGCCTTTTTTAATTTCCTTTAGAAGTATTCTAAGCATAACTTGTACCATTGTCAACAAACTATCAAAAAATAAACTTCATCAAAATTCTATTAATCTAAGTAATTCTCTTCTCTTTTAAAAGCATGAAAGTTTTTACTACACAATGGGAAAAACATGATTGAACCCATGAAATAGATTATCAAACATTCATCAATTAATTAAAAAGAAAACTACAAATTTCATTTGAACAAAAACTACAAATTCACATTAAAGCTTAAATTTGGATCAAACTAATAAAAATTACACACTTATATTAAAAGCTTTCCCCCTAGCCTTAGCTAGGGAGTTAGTTCCCCATAAAATAAAACTAAAACAGAAATTTAGAACTAGAAGAATTGGAGGAAGGAGAGAGAGCTCAAGAGAAGATGGTGAGCTTGGTGTGGTTTTTACAATGCCATAGCTCCTCCTATTTATAGGAAAATGGGAGCAATTCTAAATTCATTAAATCTCTCCATTCATGAGTTTAATATGTATTCCACTTGCCATCAAACCAATTGCCAATTTGCTTCCATTACTTATTCCATAGTGTTGATGACTCCATTCTCCAAATTCTTCATCTTCTTTTGGCATGGGTGTGGCACTTCATGCATTCTTTTCAATTCTTTTCTTCTTGGTTGCTCCATCCATTACTTCTTTTCCTTTCTTTTATGCCTTGGTGTGGCACTAAATCTTCATCATCATTTGTTTGGTTGCCACACTTCAATGCTTTTGTTTTATTTATATCAATGCCATCACCACTTCTTCATTCATTTACTTGTTTACTAGCAACTTCCAATTGCATTTAATTGTTTGGAAGCTCCACCTAAAAAGAAGAATAAAAAGACTTTAAACAAAATTAACTAAAGCACTAACAATTTAAATTTAGGGATAACAAATGTAATAATTATGTAATGGGTATGTAAGCAAGTGCAAAAGTGAAAAACAAACCTAATTAACTAGGATTGTAAGAAAATCAATTACTAACAAATATATTTAGGGATAATAAATGTGATAGTTTATGTGCTCATCAGGCATCGCTTGTGATCAAGATAGTAGGGTCACCCATTTGCTCCTACCCTCCAAAGGGCTCAAAGGAGGTATGTTTCCCTCATCACTTGCAAACCTCACACATCTCACCCACTTGAATCTCTCGCACAATTCACTTTTTGGTTCACTTGAAACTCAATTCTTTGTGACCTTTAATCGTCTTGAGATCCTTGATTTGAGTTATAACCTTCTTTCTGGAGAGCTACCATTTTCTCTACCATCTAGCAATATCCAGAAACTGGATTTGTCTAGCAATCACTTCCATGGTGCAATTCCATCTTCATTCTTCCACCAAGCTAGCAACTTGACTAGTTTCAATGTCAGCAACAATACTTTCACAGGGCATGTCCCATCCTCGATTTGTTTCAAACATTCTTCTCCCTTCCTTAGGCTATTGGATTTTTCTTCCAATGAATTCAGTGGCAACCTTGCTCCTGGACTAGGGGACTGTTCTGAACTGCTGGCTTTTCGGGGCCGGTCGCAATAACCTCTCAGGACTACTTCCAGAAGATATCTATAATGCTACTAAACTTGAAGAAATTTCATTACCTCTCAATTCGCTATATGGGCCTTTAGTGATAAAATTTTCAACCTCACCAACCTTGCAATCTTTGACCTCCTCTATAATCATCTTGGTAGCAAGCTTCCTCTCAATTTTGGGAAGCTCTCCAAGTTGAAATATGTGAACCTTGATTTCAACAATTTAGAAGGTTCTTTGCCCCCATCTTTGATGAATTGTACAAAACTTGTAGAACTTCATGTGCAATCCAACAACTTGGAAGGAGATATCTCCATGCTTGATTTTTCCAGACTTAGTCAACTTACTAAACTTGACATAAGACTCAATAACTTCACTGGTACGTTCCCAATAAGCCTGTACTCATGTCGGTCCCTAAAAGCCATTCGATTGAGCAACAACCATCTAGAGGGACAAATACAAGCTGATATTCTTTCATTAAAATCTTTGTACTTCCTCTCGCTTGGTTTCAATCGATTCACCAACATCACAGGGGCAATGAAGATATTAATGAGTTGCAAAAGTCTTCACACACTCCTACTTACTAGTTCCTTTAAAGGTGAGGGAATGCCAGGTGATGATGACATGGCTGATATTGATGGATTCCAAAATCTTCGGGCTTTGAGTTTTGCTGAATGCCAGCTCACGGGTCAAATACCTATATGGTTGTCAAAGCTCAACAAGCTAGAGATCTTGCTTCTGGGTAGTAATCAAATCACAGGGCCAATTCCAAGCTGGTTGGGGGCTCTTCCTAGACTGTATCATGTAAGCTTGCCAAAGAACCGAATTTCTGGTGAATTTCCAAAGCAACTTTGCAGACTACCAAGGTTGGTTTCAGAAGCATCTCAAGACGGCCCTATAATCACAAACCCAAGTTATTATCTATCGTCGAAATTGTCCTCCTATCCAGCAATGATAGACCTATATGAAAATAACATTGGTGGTGAGATACCTAATGAGATCGGCCAACTACAGTATCTCCGCTTGTTGCGTCTTGGCCACAACAACTTCTCCAGCATCATTCCAGATCAAATATCAAATCTAAAAAATTTAGAGCTTTTGAACCTCTCAATGAATCACTTGTCTGGAATAATCCCATCGTCATTGGAGAGCCTTAATTTTTTGAAAGAATTTAATGTCTCATACAATAATCTCCAAGGACCAATACCAACAAGCACCCAGCTCCAAAGCTTTGATGCTTCTGCCTTTGAGGGTAATCCCAATCTTTGTGGTGCCCCACTTCCAAATGAGTGTGGTCAACCAAATAAGGTCATTGATGAAGATAAAGACGAGGGGAACGGGCATCAACTTCCATGGTTTTATATTTCTTCTATTGTGCTAGGGTTCACAGTGGGATTTTGGGGAGTTTTTGGTTATTTAATAATTTTTAACAAGAGATGGAGGCATGCATAGTTTTGATTCATAGACAATGTACAAAATTGGCTCCATGCGATATAACTTTGAGCATCCCCACGATAAAAAGAAGGTTTAGAGGCTGGATATATATATTATTGTACTTTTTATTTTACATTTTCAGTTTGCTTTTCTTTTGTGTTCGTGATGTAATAATAAGGTACAGTTGGTTCATATAATTCTTCTTTTTTGGATGTGATTTCTGGACGCTACCTTTGCAAGTAACAAAGACAACTTCACCAAATGTCCATTATCATTTTCAAAGAAAAATCATCAACATGAAGACAACTTAAAAGTCCGTTCTTTGGTGGCCCCCTCTTCAAACTCACTAATGGAAATCTCTCTTGAACGTGTGAAGGAACCTTTTTTTTCTACTGACCGTCCACTTCAGCAACACCACACTACATATCTATCACTTTTATACCACAAATATGTGTAAGTCCCTACGGCTAGATATGGCTCGACTGTTACATTTTTCTCGTCACAACTGAATGCTCTGTTATTTTTAATTTTATGTTTTACAATTATTATTATTATTCAAATCGCCGTGTAGAAAAGCCTTCTTTTTGATTGAGTGCTGCTTGTTTGATATGTGATGTTGAATTCTATACTGAGAGTCTTACCCTTGGATGAAACTTTATCTTTTAATCGTTGGATCAAATTGGTTAATTTGATCAAACGATAAAAAAAATAGAGCCTTAGATAAAGCCTCACTATAAAATGACTCAATACGTATATCACGTGGTCTATGGGAATTTTATATCTTCCCCGCATTAGGTTCATAGTGAGATTTTGGGTATGAAGTTTATTTGTGGTCCAATTCTTCAATCTGGAGATCAACAAAAGTCTGAGCCCATTTGTCTTTATTTCTTTTTAAACCCATGACATGGGGGTAAATCAGTTTTGGCCCAAACACAACTAAAGCTACAAATTATGCATATGCGATTGGCAAAAACAACAGATTTGGCCAAATTCATGAAATATTGCCACGAACCTCTTTTTTATTGAAATTCAGTTATGGAGTCTGCATTGCGACGACTTTCAGGTACTAAAGCCAAACTAATATTTTAGTGCGAATTTGATCATCTGGTTTTAGTCACAGAGCCGGCAAGGAATAAGAACAAAGGAAAGATATTCTCGTACCTCTGCCATTATCATATTATCTTCCTGCGCAATTAGAAGCATTTTATATAACTCAAACCCTATAAGCATTTAAAAACAGATATTATTCTAAGTAGCTTTAAGTGTGTTTGGGCATGAAGGCATATATATCCTGCAAAAATTTAATGAAGATTCACTATTATAGTCAAAATTATTATTAAAAAAATTATATATGAAATGGACTTTAGAAACACACCCAAAGCCCATTTATAACATAACAAAAAGACTTTTAACTTCTTTTAAATTACAAAACAGTCATTGATTTCTTAAAATAAATTCAACCCTAAAACCTCATAAAAAGCCCCAAAATACTCAATAGGGCATCAAAGTAATTTAATAATCAAAATTAAATTCAATAGGGCCAGCTGTCATGTTTTGGGTTTTTTTTTTTGGTTTGTTTATATAAATTAAATGATGTAGGATTTATCTATATTATTAGTGTTAAGAATGAGTATATGACTAAATATCTCAAAATTTAATGTCTTCATGTATGATAAAACACTTTTAAAGTTTATTATCAATTTATCATGGTCAAGCATACGCCATGTATGTTATTGATTACCGATTTAAGTTTCAATAATCCTTATATATATATATTATCAATGGCGTTACTCTTGGTGAAGAGCGCCCCGTGAGACCAATCAGGTGGAAATCTACGTATATGCACTAGTGCTGTAGATTATCTACCAGACTTAACACTAATGTTGGTGTTTTTAGGTGACTTAGATAATATGCTGTCGAGGGAAAATGTTGGATTAATCATGTTTCTGGAGGGTTCATTTCACTGGCATCCATGCATATATATTTGAAATTAGTTGTTCAGTTGAGTCAGCTCAGAAAGTTAAACATAATATACGTCTTTTCCGAGCAAGAGAAGTTTATTATCCGGTCCATGATTTAGTTGTCAGGCACATGATTTAGTATGCGACACTTAATAGTAGTAATTAAATAACACTTGTGAAAATCTTCCATCATTTTCAATGTGATTGCCTTCCTTCCGTTGCGGCGAAGTGCTTGGAGTCGTCGGAGACTTTAAAATAATACGGAGGTTTTGTCCTCTCAGCTCCGCCTCCTCTTTAGACCTAAAGATTTTCCTTCTTTTTTTTTTTTTTATAAAATCCCGCGTAAAAGAGGCTAGGTTCTTTTTGAATGAGTCGTGCGTTATATTTTAATGTAGCTGCCTTGGAAAGAACGACTATCACTATCCTAGCTCCAATTTTTCCAAGAAAAATCATCAACAAAAAACAACTTGGAACTTGGACTTTGACTCATATGAAAGATGCGCTGGTATCACATATCAGCGACATGCTAGAAAGATAGGAAACAAGTTACATTTTTTTTTAATTGCTCCTATGTCTATATATATATATATATATATATATATATATATATATATATATATATATATATCCAAACCTGTGAGCAGTGTAAATACAAGAAGAAACAAAAGCTAGACATGCAGCCGCAGAATCCAATGGCTCATATCTTCCTTCTCATCCTCTTATTCTCTTCCATTATAACTACAAATATTCATGCATGCAAACAACTTGAGCGCACCTCTCTCCTGTCCTTCACCCTCGCTCTACCTTCTCCCACTTTAAACTGGACTTCGGTTAACTGTTGTCACTGGAAAGACATCACTTTTAATGAGGACGGTTGGGTTACCCATTTGCTTTTACCCTCCAAGGGGCTCAAAGGAGGTATGTTTCCTTCATCACTTGGAAATCTCACACATCTCACCCACTTGAACCTCTCAAACAATTCTCTTTATGGTACACTTGAACCTCGATTCTTCAAGTCCTTAAACCGTCTTCAGATCCTTGATTTGAGCTATAACCTTCTTTCTGGTGAGCTACCACTTTATCTAGGATCCAACAATTATATCCGGAAACTTGATTTCTCAAGCAATCGCTTCCATGGTGCAATCCCATCTTCATTCTTCCAACAAGCCAGGAATTTGACTAGTTTCAATGTCAGCAACAATAACTTCTCTGGGCCTATTTCATCCTCTATTTGTCTCAAACATTCTTCTCCATTGACTAGGCTTTTGGATGTTTCCTCCAATAAATTTCATGGCAACATTTCCCAAGGACTCCCTAGTGTTCTGAATTGCAGGTTTTTCGTCCTGGCTACAACAACCTCTCAGGGTTTCTTCCCGTGGATATCTATAATGCTACCGAACTTGAAGAATCTGCGTTGCCTCTCAATTCAATATATGGACCCATTAGTGATAGAATTGTTAACCTCACAAACCTTGCAATCCTTGACCTCTCCATTAATCAATTGAGTGGTGTGCTCCCTCTCAATATTGGGAAGCTCTCCAAGTTGAAACTTTTGACTCTTGGTTATAACCACTTAGAAGGTGCTTTGCCCCCATCTTTAATGAATTGCACAAACCTTATTGAAATACATCTCGGAGCCAACAACTTGGAAGGAGATATCACCGCACTTAAGTTCTCCAAACTTAGTCAACTTAGTAAAATTGATCTATTGGCGAATGAATTCACGGGTATCTTTCCAACTAGCCTTTACTCATGTCGGTCCCTAAAAGCCATTCGATTGACTGGAAATCATCTAGAGGGACAAATACAACATGATATTCTTTCATTGAAATCCTTGTCCTATCTCTCGCTTGGTTATAACCGGTTTACCAACCTCACATGGGCAAAGAAGATATTGATGAGTTGCAAAAGTCTTCGTTCACTTATGCTTACGGGTTCTTTTCGTAGGTGAGGGAATGCCTCCTGATGATGACATGGTTGGTTTTGATGGATTACAAAATCTTCAAGTATTGAGTTTTGTCGATTCTCAGCTCACTGGTCTAATACCTGTATGGTTATCAAAGCTAAAAAGTCTAGAGGTCTTGTTTTTGGGTGGTAATCAAATCACAAGGCCAGTTCCAAGTTGGTTGGGGGCTCTTCCTAGACTGCTTTATATAAGATTGGCACACAACCGACTTTCAGGTGAATTCCCAAAGCAACTTTGTAAACTACCAAGGTTGGTTTATGAACGTAATATTGCACCTCAAGTAGACAGTTATGAATTTGAATTGCCTCTTTTTAGCACGGTTATCACATATCCAAGTTTTCTGCCGCGCAAATTGTCTTTTTTTGTAGCATCGATAAACCTATCCAACAATAACCTAGAAGGTGATATACCTAATGAGATCAGCCAATTGCAGCTTCTCCGCGAGTTGCGTCTTGACTCCAACAACTTCTCCGGCATCATTCCAAACCAAATATCTAATCTCAAGAACTTAGAGAATTTGAATTTCTCTCTCAATCATTTGTCTGGAAAAATCCCATCCTCATTGGCGAGCCTTCATTTCTTGAAACAATTTAATGTCTCATACAATAGTCTCCAGGGACCAATACCAATAAGCACTCAAATCCAAAGCTTCGATGCTTCTGCATTTGAGGGGAATCCAAATCTTTGTGGTGCCCCACTGACAAATAAATGCGGACCAAATAAGGGCATTGATGAAGATAATAAGAACAACAAAGATGTGGACATTGGGCATCAACTTCCATGGTTTTATATTTCCTCCGCATTTGGATTCATAATGGGATTTTGGGGAGTTTGTGGTTCTTTAATTATCAAGAAGAGATGGAGATATGCATACTTTGGATTCATAGACAATGTACAAGATAGACTCTATGTGATGATAACAGTGCACATCAACATGATGAAAAGAAGGAATATTAGAGACTAGATATTAATGTACTAGTATTTTTTGTTTTACATTTTCAGTTTGCTTTTCTTTTTTTTCTTTTTTCCTTCTTTGCTTTTGTGTTCCTGATGTAATAAGCACAGTTGGTTCTTATAATCATGTCTTCTTTTTTTAATGTGATTTCTGCAGGCTACCTTTTGCAAGTAAGTGGAAAAGAAAGAGGAACGAGGTATGAACCTGGAATAGCCAAGTTTTCCTCCTCCTCATCAGTGCACCTTTTTTTTTCTTGGGTGACATGCAGATTAGAAAGCTAAAGTAGTATGCAACGTACATACCTCTTTTTTTCTTTCTTGGGTCGAGCTCCTACTCGACTGTAGCTAGCTGCTAATGCTCATTGTGAAAATTCGGTGCCCTTAATCTAGCGAAGTCTTTCTAAGATATTTTATTCCTAACCCCCTCACACAAACTAAAACTACGCTATGAACTTTTGGTTCTTTGATTTGAAGTTTGAGATGCAGATTTCCCATATGAATTAATACAATCTTGTTTCAGGCTCGGAAGTTATGGCACGACTATAATTACTGGATCCAATAATAGGAGATTCATATATTAGAGTAATTATTACTAAGTGTGATTGTCACATAGCTACATGGTATTATTAATTCATTCACATTATAATATTAATGTGTATTAGGCACAAATAAGTCACCTTTATCCTCTTTTCGTATAAAACACAAATGATTTTGCTAAATAATAACGTAGGGCACATGAAATTGTGCCAAAGTAATTATATAGGTATTATCTGGCTAACACGTCCTTCAGAAAAAGTAAGTGGTATTATTTTGACATATACAAAAAATTTGTGGATATTGTGGATATTCTATATGAAAAGTCAGTGCCCATGATCTAGAGCATAGTCTTACCAAGATATTTTATTAGAATACTTAGAGATTTTAGAATGATGCATATAAAATGGTGGCCGGAGTGAAACAGCCAAGTCGGTGGCGGCTGCTCCTCTATAAAAATACTTGAAGTCTTATATATGCAATGAAGGAAGTATCTCCAAGGGAGGGAGTATGTAAAAGAAGTAGGTAACATTATACTTTAACAACTTAGGTAGTATGTTCCTTATGGTTCGAATATGCCTATTACTTATCATGCAATATCATATTTTATCACAAAATAAAATAAAATAGATGAGACAATATTCCTATTTCTTTCCAAGTAAGCAACATTGGTTACATAAAGCGCATATGTAAGTTTTTCCTTATGTTGCACGGACACAGGTATGGGTACACGGGAACGCGACACGGCGACACAGAAAATCTCAAAAAATTAGGACACGGACACGGACACGGCAATTAAAATAATAATTCATACTCAATACTTCAATGTCACATAATTCCATAAAACAAAACAAATAACTCGTGTTCATCATCTATACATTATAATTAATACACCACAAAATAAAACATAAATGATCTGACTTTCAATCTTCTTCAAGCATCTATGTCTTCATTGTTGTTGTTATTAGAAAACAACACGCCCTCTAATTTTGGTTCATCAAGTGAAAGGTTTGCAATTTCAAGCATACCTTCATTTTCCAAGTTCATAGTATCAAAAGTTGTAAAGCCTAACCTGAGTTTGCAAGAAAGAATCGTCCTTCTTAGCCACGATTTCTTTTTATTATTTATTGTAGTTGGCTTTCTATTAATAAAATTGTGTTTCTCTTTTTAAAAAAAAAACATAAGAAAGAATCGTCACTTCACCACCAAGTCCAACTCTTCTACTGCTGTGGAGGGAGATAAGAAAAGAAAATAGAGAAATAAATTAATGCATTTGAAAACAAAGGAAAAAAAATTGTAAAGAGACTTAACTTGTGCAAAACCAAGAGAGGGGGAGAAGAGATGTGTGCAGTGAAGGGGGAAATGAAATGTGGCTGCTGAAAAGGTGATCTTTAGGTTTAAAAGTCTTTCTCCACTTTTAACCCCTCTTTTTAAAAATATTTCAAATCAGTCTACCAAAGTTTCAAAAATCACGTTTAGACCCCTGCTTTTATTTTCAAAATTTCAAACTGGTCCCTACCGTGTCTTGACCGTGTCGGAGCGGTGTCTTGACCGTGTCCCAGCCATTGACCATGTCCAATGCTTGTCGGGGGTGTGTCGAAGCCGTGTCGGCGTGTTCGACACTCCAGCAGTTTGGAGTATTCGTGCAACATAGGTTTTTCCTACTTAAATGTCTACTTTCTTGAAATATGAAAATGCTTATGTACGAACTCCTCCTAAGTTGCTCTAAATATATAGCTACTTCTATACCCAAAAGTCCTATAACAAGATGTGTACTCTTCCTCGGCCAATCTAATAAAACACTTTGTTCCTAAATCAAAATCTTCTCATTTTATTTCTAACTCTTCTCTTACCATACTAAACACCAACTATTCCTAACCCCCTCACACAAGGAACATTTATTTTTTGTTCTTTGAAGTGCGAGATAGATTTCCCATATGGATACAATCTACTTTCAAACTTGGAACTTATGGCAAGAAGGTGCACGACTATAAGTATTGGATCCAATAATAGGACAGACTCATATATTAGAGTAATTAGTTAGTGTGATTGTCTCACATAACTATATGGTATTATCAATTCGTTCATATTATGATATGTGTATTACAAATTAATTTGTAAGATGCATTGAAGTTGGTGTTGCCGTGAGTCCTATCTAGGATAGGATTGATACGTTGACTAATTTGTAATTAATTACCAATTGTAATTAGGATTTGTTGTATAATTTTGTCCTTGTAAGAAAATATTCTTTACTTGGAAGAGAAGTCTTTATGCCCTATATGTAGACCTCCCTTTGAAGAAGAATAAACACTATGAAATTGACCCAAGAACTCTCTTTGTCTAATATTTTTTCTGATATTATTTTCATCTTGGTATCAAAGCAATGATCCTAGGACCGTTGCATGATTTTCTTCCTACGTACTTGCACCACCTTCATTAGGTATTGCAACCGACTGTACTTGATCGGCCACACCTTGATTGGGTCTTGTTGCGGATCCGAACCGACTGACCAACCGACCACAACTTGACTGGGTGTTGCCTATGAGCCGACTGATCGACCAACGACACCTTGACTGGGTGTCTACCGACCAACCAACCAACTGCATCTTGACTAGGTGTTGTCAATGACCTGACCGACCGACCTTGTAATCTAGTGTCATCGACCAACCACCAAACCAAGCGGCTCTAGATTTAGTGTCGCTACCTTGACTTGGCCGGCTTATCTTCTTTAGTGTTGCCGTTACTCGATTTCTAGAGATGAAAGACAAAACCCTGCCTTCACCAAAGATTACTAGTGTTTTCTCCTCAATGATTCAGATGGTTGTTCCTATGGTGAACATCTAGAACTACTCTTCTGCTATATATGCTCTGATTGGTACCTAGGTTACTCCTATATCACCCATACTATGGGCGAACCTTCTTAGGCTAACTATGGCCATACTTTGTCTCTACTATCTAAGGTTAACCTTTTTGATTCACTGACTGACATTGATCCAGGTAACCTAGGGTGTGCTTTAGTTGCATCCAATGTAGGTCATGATACATGATGGATTTTGGATTCTAGAGCAACGGATTACATGACATTTTATTTGGCCAATTTACAAAGTATGACTACACCACATCTGACTAGTGTAGATACTGCTAATGGGTTGATTTCTCATGTGACTGGTAAGGGCATAGTGGCTCTGAGACCCTCCTAGTCTCAGCATTATGGCTTACTTGTTCCATCATTGTTAAATAATTTGTTGTCTATGACACAAATTACTGAACAATTTAATTGTTTTGTATTAATCTATCATTTCTTTTGTTTGCTTCAGGATATCCATGCACATGAGATCATTGGGCGTGGTACTAAGAGATGAGGATTGTACTATGTGAATGATGTTAGTCCTAGAAAAGCAAACTATGTTCGTGGATGAGTGACTGACAAGAAGAACAAAGTGTGTTTATGGCAATGTCGCTTAGACTATGCCTCTTTTAGTTATTTGTGACGTTTGTTACCGTATTTGTTTTCAAGTTTTAGTGACTCTGAATTCAAGTGTGACCCTTGAATTTAAGCCAAGCGTCATCGTGTTTCTTACCCTTTAAGCATGCATATAAGTCAAGTTCCTTTTGAGTTAGTTCATTATGATGTGTGGGGACCTATCCAGTTGCCACTTTTAGTGGCATTCAATGGTATGTTACCTTTGTTGATGACAAGGATGACTTAGTTGTTTCTAATGAAAAGCAAAAGTGAAGTTGGACGCATTTTTCAAACATTCCATCGGATGATACAAACCTAATTCTCTGACCTGTCAAGGTACTTTGTTCAAATACTTTAACAGAATGGGTTTGCCGAGCAGAAAAATATACATATTTTGGAGACACCCATAGCTCTATTGATTGGGGGACTATCACAACCCATTCTCTTAGGAAGATATTGTATGTTTTGGGCTTGGGCCCTCATAGTTTTATTTATGGGCTCAAGCTTGTGCTATCTTGCCCAAAACGATGAGTCTTACTAAGTGATATGGCAACTGCTCTTATAAGGCATATCACATTTCCCTCCCCAAGCAATATGGGACTGCTCACCTATCTTGCTTCTTACCAAGCTAACGGGTCTTACACGGACACGTTCCGCAGATTTATTGGACTGATGTTGTGACATTTGCAATTTAGATAATGAACTGCATTCCATCTCGATCCATATCTTAAGAAGAACCAATGGACTAAGTTGGAACCATGTGTCTTATGATGTGTGTTTATTGGCTATGCCCTTAACCAAAAGGTATATCGATGTTATCATTCTCCCTCTTGTCGCACCTATGTTACCATGCACATGACTTTTCTAGAGACTAAAATGTATTTTGGTGGAGCAGGTATGGTGTTTAGGAGGAGATGAAAACTTTAGAAGAGCTAAGTTGGATGACTGCTGAGGTTGATTGACCATACTAATTGACAAACTCGAGGTTGAAATCAACTGAAATGATCGAATGAACTAAATCTGTCAACTATATTGAACCAACTGATTATCTTGAAACAACTAAACTAACAAAACCAGCTGAATTGACTCAACTGGCTTAACTAAACTGTACATGCCAAACTAATTGAATTAGTCAAGCTGACTAAAATGGCCCAACTAACTAGAGAGGTGGACTCTATTGAACTGGCTGACTATGTCGAACTATCCACATGTCCCATTGAAGCTTCTCCCTTCTCACACTCGATAGTACCCACTCAGACTCTTAAGGATATTCCTAAGGTAAGTACAACTTCTCAAATTAATACATTAAATGATTCTAACATTGTGGATAAGGTTTACCAATTGCCACAAAGACATAACTGTGGGAAGCCACCAGACAGATTTTCTCCGGACGTAAAGATAACCAAATGCCCTATTACTAATCATGTGTCTTCGCACAGACTGTCTTTATCCTTAAATGATTTTGTGTATCATATGGGTTTTGTGTTTATTTCAACTAATAAGGTTCAAGATGCCTTGGCCGATCCTAAGTGGACTAAGGCAATGAATGAAGAAATGGACGCACGTCATAAGAATCGTACATGGGATGTAGTGTCTTTGCTAGAAGGAAAAGAACATGTTGGTTGTAGGTGAAGGTTTAAACACAAAGATGATGGAACTATTGAGCGGTACAAGACAAGATTGGTGGCAAAATGATATACCCAAACTTGTGAAGTTGATTATCAGGAAACTTTCACTTCGGTTGCTAAAATCAATACTATTTAGGTGTTGTTGTCTTTAGCAGCAAATTTGGATTGGCCTTTATAGATTAGTTACTTGAATGAAGAAGTGTATATGAGTTTGCCTCCAGGATATGGAGCATTTGGTATGACCTATCTGGTGTGTCCACTTAAATAAAAAAAAAAGCCTTGTATGGCTCAAAGAAATCTCCTCGAGCATGATTTGGGAGGTTCAACCTAGCTATGAGGAAATATGGGTATCGATAAAGTAATTCTGATCATACAATGTTTTTGAAGCATATAGCTAGTAAGTGGACATCTTTGATCATTGATGTGGACAATATGATTGTCACATGGGATGATGATGAAGAAATTCAGAAGCTTAATGAATATTTGGCTTTTGAGTTTAAGATGAAAGATCTTGGCAGGTTGAAATATTTTCTTGGAATTTAATTGGCTCGTTCTAAATGTGGTATTTTCTTGTCACAAAGGAAATATATTATGGAGTTGTTAACTGAGACATGAATGCTTGGCTGTAAACTGGCTGCTACACCTATTCTCCAGATCCACCATCTACGGGAGATCATGTTCAAGTGCCAGCAAATAAGAAGACATAATAACGGCTGGCAGGAAGATTGATTTATCTGTCATATACTCGTCCAGATATTGCATATGTCATAAGTGTTGTGAGTCAATTTATGCATTGTCCTAGTGAAGATCATAGTTCGGATTCTGATGTAGTTGAAGTTTGCTCCAGGAAAAGGGTTATTATTTCTAAGACACAACCATTTGAATTTAAAACGGTATACTTATGCAAATTTGGCTGGGAATATTATATAGGGTTTAGGGCAGGTTACTTCACTTTTGTGAGCGGTAACCTTGTTACATAGTGGAGCAAGAAGTAGAAGGTTGTTTCTCAATCTACTACTAATGCCGAGTATAGAGGGATGGCGCATGGTGTGTGTGAATTTCTTTGGTTACGTATGTTATTGACCGAACTTGGGTTTTCTCCTAAAACTGCAATGAAATTATTATGCGACAATAAAGCGGCCATATAAATTTCTCACAATCCAATTCAACATGAACGCCAAAAACATGTTGAGGTGGATTGACACTTTCTTAAGGACAAGTTAAAGACTGAATTAGCGACCATGCTTTTCGTGAATTCTGAAAATCAACTAGTTGATATTCTTAGTAAAGCAGTTTCAAGTAAGGTGGTTATGACAACATTTGAGATATCTATGCACCAACTTAAAGGAGAGTGTTGACGTGAGTTTTATTTAGGATAGGATTGATACATTGACTAATTTGTAGTTAATTATTAATTACAAGGTTTTATTGTATAATTCTTTTCTTGGAAGATAAGTCTTTGTAACGTATATAGACCTCCATTTGAAAGAGTAAACACTCTGAAATTTACCCAAGAACTCTTTTTGTCTGATATTTTATATGATATTCTTTTCTTCTGTTGGTCTTTTATGCGTGAAAGAAAATGCAGCCAAACGTCCTATTATGTCTGATGTTATATTTATGGGTTTTGTAGACAACGTACGGAACATTACTTCAGCTTGGACTTGCTATGCATATGCCTCCGAATTTTTATTTATTATTTATTTTAAATTCACAATATGTAAATATTTACCACGTTTTTCCTAACACGGATTGAAGATGAAAGAGATTTTTTTTTTTAGAAATTTAGTGAAATACCCATTCCTAGACATAAAACTATAAATATACCCTATACCATTCATTATATATAAACACACCCAAAATAAACCCAAAAATCAACAATTGTATATTTTTTTAATTTAATTAATAAGATCAAATACCTTTATTACCCTTTTTAGCATTAAATTAGTTTTGGATCTCGTTTAGAATCTATAGAATGCAGAGAACATTAAAATTCAACAAAACCACTCCCTTAGGTCTGAAGCCTCAAGCCCCTCTCCTCCTTCAAACCCACATCTCTCCTCTGTTCTCTCCCTTCTTCCCCTCTCTCGCCTTCAAAGTAAACCAAACAGTCTCAGAGCCATGGACCAACACAAGACTGATGACAATCTCCGTTACGTCGGTGGCCTCACACGTGTTCTCGCCGCGATGCCTCCATTTCTTTTGCAGGTTTGTTCCATCTGCTTCAATTCATTATTTTCCTTTTCATTTTTGCTTAATTTATTTGAATTTTGACTCGATTTCAGTTTTTTCGTTGAATTTGGTGCTAATTTCCATTTTTTCGATATGAACAGAGCTAATGGTTAAGCTCTCAAGAGTTCTGTGGCTACTCCTGTAGATTTGAGGTGTCAATTGCCGAACGAAGGCTTTCAGAACGCCGACGTCGGTGGTGATTGCGAGAAGAACGAAGATGAAGACAATTTCTCGTTCACCTGCACCAATCTCGACGATCGCCAATTTCCATCGATGATATATTCCAAAATGGCTAGATCCGTCCAATGTTCCCGATTTTCAATCAGGATCTCCTATTCGCCGATGCCGACTACGACGATACTTCCAGAGCTAGAGGTGCTGCCGCTTCGTCTTCCTCTCTACGGTCGCCATTGAAGAAGCTCTTTTTTGAAGAGCTGGATACGTTGACCTCGGCAACGTCGTTTTACAACTCAGGAGGTGAACTAAGGTCCTGATCCATGAGATCAACGCATCTAATGTACGTATTTTCATATTTTATTCTTATGATGATTTCTCATTTCAGTATTTTATAGTTTTTATTGTAGACTTATTTCCTTTGAGGAAATAAAAAGGAGATTGAAGTTTCTTTATTAGTATCCAGGCACACATGCTTGTAGAATCGCAACACATTCTTGATGAACTGTTTGAGTGTTTGTGTGTTTCTAAAATCATACTAGAGATAGTACCATATTAGCAGTCATGATGTCTAGTACCCTTCTAATAAAGACGTTCCTGTCACGTTCCGCTTATGTGAGTGATGCTATGATAGGCATAATCCTTGCTATCTAAATGCTTGAAAATTAAACTCAACTTTATGTTCTCTCTGGCTTAGGCTGACTGAAGTTCAACAAAATAGTAGTTTGGTATGGTGGATCCGTACGCTATAAGATCAATTATTATAGTGATAACCATGAAAATTCTCCAGTAGGTATAATGAACAGCATTGCAGCCTTAGCAGGAGATAGGTTCAGCCTTAGCAAGAGTATCATATTGTATGTATAATACAATTGTCTTCTTGCGTTTGGATTTTGGGAATTGATTAAGATTTTAACAATTTTAAACTAAATCCTGAATGGCCAAGAAGGATGTGCATAATTAAAAGGATTAATTAAGGTTTTGACGCTTAGCAGAATTGGGGGAAGATTTATTTTTAAATGATTGAGGTCATTAGGCCAAGTCTGTTACGTGCATGGAGTGTATAATTATTTTTGTTATTGCTGAATTGGAGGTAATTTATTGGATTTTCTGATTTCGTTCTAATTTGTACTTAGATATTCATTTGAGTTTTAAATTGTGATTTTAATTGCTTTTTGTTTATAATTTGGATTGATTTCAAATTCTGTTTGGTTGTGGATTTTCTGTTTGAGATGTGGTTAGAAATTTGTGATATTCGATTTGGTTTTCATATTAATTGAGGTCTGCTTTTTTAGTTGAATTTCAGTATATTCGTGTTTTTCCTTTTATCACCTAAAGTTCCGGTATAGGGTAATAATACTGCTTGTTTGCTATGAAATCATATTTCTTATGCATGTCTACCACTGCAAAGTTCCAGGTATAGGGTAATAACACTGCTTGATTGCTATGAAATCCTATTTCTAATGCACGTCTACCACTGTTAAGTTCCAGGTATAGGGTAATAACACTGCTTGATTGCTATGAAATCCTATTTCTAATGCACGTCTACCACTGTTAAGTTCTAGTATAGAGTAATAACACTGCTTATTTGCTATGAAATCACACGTCTACCACTGTAAAGTTCCAGGTATAGGGTAATAACACTGCTTGTTTGCTATGAAATCATATTTCTAATGCATGTCTACCACTGTAAAGTTCTAGTATGGGGTAATAACACTGCTTGTTTGTTATGAAATTCTATTTCTAATGCATTTCTACCACTGTAAAGTTCCAGGTATAGAGTAATAACACTGCTTGTTTGCTATGAAATCGTACTTGTAATGCACGTCTACCACTGTTAAGTTCCAGGTATAGGGTAATAACACTGCTTGTTTGCTATGAAATCATATTTCTAAGGCACGTCTACCACTGTAAAGTTCCAGTCTAGGGTAATAACACTGTTTGTTTGCTATGAAATCGTATTTGTAATGCACGTCTACCACTGTAAAGTTCCAGGTATAGGGTAATAACACAGCTTGTTTGCTATGAAATCCTATTTCTAATGCACGTCTACCAATGTTATTACCACATATTGGAACTATACAATGGTAGACATGCATTACAAATAGGATTTCAGAGGAAACAAGCAGTATTAATACCCTATACTAGAACTTTACAGTGGTAGACATGCATCAAAAATAGGATTTTAGAGGAAACAAGCAATGTTATTACCTTATATTGGAACTTTACAACCATTAATCAGAAATTTCAGGTAAACTAGCGACTAAAATAATGATAGTAAGCAGTTAGTGCAATAGTGAAATCCAATATAGTTTCAAGATTTTGTCCTTGATTCGAATTTAAAATACTGTTATTACCCTAGACTGGAACTCTATAGCAATTAATCAAAATTACAGTGTAGGTTTGGTTTGTAAATGTCTTACCTTTGAAGCGTTTTCTTGTTGAAATTGTTCTCTGAGATTTTGTCTTGATTTTGTAGGTGGAGGTCAGTGTGTGGTGTTTGTTTTTTAAAGTAGATCAAGTTTGGTGGTGGTTATGGAGTTTCGATTTCGAGAGATGAAGAAGACACTTTGATGAAGACAGTGACTGAAGGGACGTTGGCAGAGATGGTTAATTGAAGTCACAGGGTGGATGTTACGTTTTTTTTTTTTGAACGAAATTATGGTTTTGGAGATGGTAAAATCTTTGGGCTTTTTTATAAGTTTGGGCTGGGGTTGTTTTGGGTGCTTTTTGAGTTTTTTTTATGTTGGGCTTGATAGTGGCAGTGCTTGTAATTTATTGAAACTTCAACACTAATTTGTTATTTAATAAATGGGTTTTGGGTGTGTTTATAAAGTGTTTTTCATATGGGGTTTTTTTATAATTTCAGCACCCATTTTGGGTATATTAGTGAAGCTCCCTTTTTTTTTCTTATCGTTTTTGTTGACCAGAAAAGTTTTCTTTCTAATTCTATGATATGGTCAGAAATAACACGTTTCATATTTTAAATGTTTCTATTTACACGTTTATATCATTGGAATAAAAAGAGAATTAATTAACCTAATTGTAGTATTATATGTTAGCGGCTACTTTCCTTCTATTCCACCTTTTTTAATTAATGTGGAAACTTGAAATCGTTGAATATTATGCTAATACAGATGGTAGAATCCTACGTGAGTATTAAGCCACACTCCTGGGCTTTTTTTTTTTTTTGAGTGAAATTGAAAGACAGGAATTTTTTTTAATTTTTTTTATTACAAGCGTTAGTTTAAATTTTAACCACATAGGAGAGGGATTTCTCACACACACAACAATAATGTCGTGGGGATTTAAACCTAAAAGACATGAATTTTGCAAATTAAGGCCTTTTTTTACTGGGCTAGACTCCGTTGATGAAAGACACGAAGGTTAAAAACAAAACTCTGAGTGCAAGTCCCTTACACACTCACAAGGCAGAAACTGATAATTTTATTCAGTAAGGATCAATATCAGAAACAAGTAATTATGTTCATTTAAATATTATATCACCCTTGACAAAATGTTGCCGTCATTATTTCTAAAGTTTCCTGGTGCTCTATCTTAGCTCCATAACTAACTTGATTGTCCAAGGATTCTTTATTATTAGAAGACACCATAATGCAGTATCCACGATTAGTCACCCTTTTCTTCTTTTCGTAATCACTGTTGTTTATGGTCTATTATTTTATGTGCGCACAAAAAATAGTATCATGTTTAGTACGTACATTCAAGCCTAACTTTTCATTATTTCACATTCAGCACCTTTCAACCTTTATCTCCTCTCTTTTTGTCTCAAAGAGCACCGTAATCAGTTGCTGAGCAGTCACTGATTGTCAAAATCCTACAACAGCTACAGAGTTCATTGCAATTGCAGTTAAGCTATAATATATATAGGTATTTTTCCTGTAGAATATATGATATATATTATACGTATATGTTATTTGATATCTTCTCCTTTGTGTTTCATAACTTTCAGTATTTCTACACAAGAAAATTTTATGGGTATTTTTTTGGAGATATATATATACCTGAGTTAAGGGATTCCTCAAATAAGCTTGTGGGGCCCATTCACATTGTATTTTCAAAATCCGGAACTTCTATTTTTTAGGTACTCCTTCAAAGATTTATTTGACCAGTCAATCGATGGTTGTAGTCTTAGGGCCAGTTTGGCATTGCTGTGCTGTGAAAATAATCACTGTCAATTTCCTGTGAGAGAAATCAGCTGTGAGAGAAAGTAGTTTGGCGTTTGGTAAACTTTTTGTTAAAAGTGTTGTTGGTACTGATTCCCGCATAATTAGAAAAAAAATTGCAGCATAATCATTAAACTCAGCGCCTCTTCGAAACTGATTCCTGCATAATCAGAAAATGAAAGCACCTCATTAGCGCTTTCCCTTATAGCTTTCTCTCACAGCAATTTTTAACAATAAGTGATTTTCTCATAGTTTACCAAACGGGCTGGGCTTCCCAATTTTTTTTTAAAAATCACTTATCACCCCAAATAAGCAATGCCAAACGGGCACTTAGTGTTTTCTTGAACCACCGGGATCGTAGATTTTGTTGATCACAATTAGGTCCTGAACAAACTCTGGGTTTCATGAGAGCTTTAGAGAACTTAGCCTTTTTAATTATCATAAATGTGATCCTACATTTACTCTAATATAGGTGACATCAATTAAGAGTTTTTTTTGCCTAAACTCCTTTTGATAACAAGATATTAGTGTAAGACTCGTGAGCTTGGTAAGAAGCAAGATCGGTGAGCAATCCCGCATCGTTCTGGAAGGAAAAGGTGAAGGGCCTTATAAGAGCATTTGTCATCTCACCTAGTAAGACGCATTTTGGGCAACATAGCATAAGCTTGAGGCCAAGAAAAAATTCACGTGGGCGAGGCTCAAAACAGACAATATCTCGCTAAGAGAGTGGGCTCTATCAATTTGGTATAGAGCTGGACCCCACACCGGAAGAAGTGTGTCAGGAGGATGCTGGGCCTCAATGGGGTGGATTGTAAGACTTGTGACCTTGGTCAGAAGTAAGATCGGTGAGCAATCCCACATCGTTCGGGGGAAGGAAAGGTGAAGTGCCTTACAAGAGCAGTTGTCATCTCACATAGTAAGAGGCAAGATAGCATAAGCATGAGCCCAAGAACAAATCTGTGAGCGAGGCCCAAAACGGACAATATCTTGCTAAGAGAGTGGGCTCTGACACTTAGTGTGATTAAATGCACATCATATCGTACACATCAGCAGACAACATACCAAACCATCATATGAATGTCTCACCTAACCAATTTGCCTATTGAACCTATACAATGCGGAGGAACTAAATCAGGTTTCCACCAGCCTTGACTCTTTGTATATATATATATATACTAATCCGCATTGTATATAAGCTTATTTGAGGGACACCCTTGTAGGGCTCACTCCGCATTGTATTTCACTAATTCAAATTGTCTATTTTATAAATATTCATTCAAAGATCATCTCTACAAAAAAAATCACTTGAATCTAATATCATTTGACCACTCAATTAAAATTTTGAAATTTAAGTACTTTCTTCAAGCACCGTGTTCATTGATTTTGTTGGTCTCAATTAGATGCCTTAATGATTTTCAATTTCCATGAATTTTTGCAAGGATGATTTATGAATGAAGATGTGAAAAATATATATTTTGGATTGTTGAAAAAAATTTAGTCTAGTATTACTTTTCTTTCCAATGTGTTTGAAGAGGTGTCAAGTTGGAATCCATTTGTCACGCCCCGGTGCGTGAGAAAATAAAAAGTAAAATAAAAAGAAGCCGGAACATAAAATAAACTCTCTTATAAAAATAGCTCCCAAAATCTTACAACTTTACAATAAATAAATCAAGCTCTATCACTCTTATCTAATTCAGTCTCAGCTGGTTTAGTCCTTGACTTGCCCTCTAGTTCCTCTGAAAAATTAAAAAGAGTGAGCCACCGCTCAGGAGGGACATGAGACCTTACCACAGTAGATTGATATAACTAAATTAAGTGACATGCAATCACACAGCCAAATATCACATTAATAATAATACATAAATGAATGCTCTTCATCTACTCCCGTTAATTCATATAACTGGACAAGCAGACCTACACGTCCCATACCATGCTTATACCACTTGGTCCTGAATGCCCATTTATATGAACTAACACCCATTTCAATCATCCCATAATTCCCCTTTTGTTAGTCATCATGTCTAACTCCCTTTCGCCAGTCCCAAATCACCCAATAAAAACCATGTGCACTGTGGGATCTCTAGACCTGGTACCTACCAAGAGTTAGACTCAACTACATAAAAGACTATTCTATTACCCTTTTGCATCATTATTTTCTCCATCCAACAATTCTAGCCAAATTCCATGACATGTGCACAACAATGTAGCCATTTAAAATGTCACCAATGCATATATAATTATGCCAACACTGTTCAAATAGTTAAGAGTACGTAAACACCCAATACAAGGAACGTCAATCAAACTGTACCACGCATAATATAATGCTCACAAAATTTAATCAAATCAATATCTGAAAAAGGCCCCCAAGAAACCCCTACCTTGATTCCAATGTTTTTACAACGTAAGATAACTCTACAATCCAACACCTTGAGTTCCTCCAAAGTCTTTCTTGTTCTACCAACACTTTCTAATATTTTTCCTCTTCTTTCTTCTCTCTATTTCTTTCTCTCTTCGCATTCATTTCTATGCAAGTTCTTAATGTAGAAATTTTCCAATTTAAAGGACAAGAGAGGCGGCAAACCAATGTTCACTTATTGGCTAGCAACAAACTTGTTATCCAAGTTTTGGAAAACTACATCAAACCAATGACGGTCAAAATATCTTTCATATTCTAATATTTATGATAGCGACTTGTAAGTCAATTACTATATTAGTATGTGCTAAAGACACCTCTTATATATATATGTTTAAATATGGTACTTCACACCATCTACTTGGTTTATTAAAAACAAAAATAGAACGAGAAAAGTATATCTTAAATTAAAAATTCTTAAAACTTTGTTGGTATCCTGGCGGCAGGAAATTAATTTATTAGAATAAACGACCAAATTTGGTTCAAAGGTCAAAAGTAATGTTCAAAAGCAATAAGAGTTTTTAATTCATTCTGGGTTGTCATCTAAGATATTTTTTCTAATTTATGCCATATTTGGTTCAAAGGTCATGCTGTTGTCACTCACTAGTAAGCGCGCAAAGTTAAAAACATGCTGAGGCTTGTGTTTTAGCTTATAATATGTTCATACTTGTACTCAATTATTTTCGAAAAATAACTTATTAGGGTTTTACTTTCGTTCTTGGACAGAGGTGGGGATGATAAAGCCCAGGTCGGCTCCAGAACAAGTGTTGTGGCTTCCGGCCTTGGGCTTCCCTTTCGCTACTGGGTTCTGGTCTTACAACTGCCTATAATGTTTTTCTTTTTTTGAAGAAAAGCAAAAGACAAAGTAACTTATATATGTGGGCACAAAGGAAACCTTGCAGAGTTAAGAATGGTGTGGGGAGACATTCGAGATCAAAAGTAACGTAAGGTTTAACAGGCTGCTGCCAAGACAACGTAAAATTATATATTGTATATATACTACCAACAAAACTCAAACAGAAAACGTAGTACGACTTGGTAGGCAGAAGTAAAAATATAAATAAAACTATTGATGTACGCGGATCCACGTTAGATTTGAACCACGAAGTGGTGAGTTTCATCAAATAAGCAAATCTGACTCGGATTCAACAATCTCGACTGATCCTGATACAAGTCTTAGCAGCAGTGATTGTATGGGCACTTGTTTGAGCTCTTGTGACTGTATTGGAGTCAGCTCTCTATTTGATAATGAGACTGGATGCAAGTTTTGGAGTGGAAACTGGAAGTTCATTGAAGACTATCTCTCTGATAATACTACAAGGGTTTTTGTACAAACACCAGAGGCAACCCGTTCTGGTAAGGAGTTATTCCTTCTTAATTATCACAAATCACAGTGTATGCATACTACTTTACTTAAATTTGGAGGGTTAATATAAAACCAGCGTCTTCGAACAAAATACATATAGCTAATTAAATGTTACGATCTCTAGATGCAGCACATGATAAGTGGTTATGGATTGGCTCTGGCAGTACTGCAGCCGTGCTTTGGATCGTGTGCTATTTACTATAAGGAGAAGAAAATTACTACGTTCCGGTATACATTCTTTAAACTTAATGTGCAGCCAATTATACAGAACATGTACATATTAACATAATATTGATAGAATGATTCTCATCTCTGACAAACAAAAAGGGACAGTGGTTGAGAATGTATTGGTCGACTTGACGGACACTAGTGTCAACGGGCTTCAAAATCATGGAGTGATGGAACATGATTTAAGAGTATTTAGCTATGCATCTGTCATGGCTGCCACAGACAACTTCTCCATTAAAAACAAGCTTGGTGAGGGGGGATTTGGACCTGTTTATAAGGTAAGTCTATGATTACTATTGAAAGTATTTTTATATCAATTTCCAAGAAATACCTGATATATTTTGTACTATTAATTCAGGGAACATTGGAATCAGGACAAGAAATAGCTGTGAAAATGCTTTCAAGATGTTCAGGGCAAGGAACATTCGAGTTTAAGAATGAATTGATACTCATATCTTAACTTCAACATACGAATCTTGTTCGTCTGTTTGGATTTTGCATTCATAACGAAGAGAGGATGTTAATATATGAGAATATGCCAAACAAAAGTTTGGACTACCTTTTATTTGTTTGAGAACATACTATTACTTTAATCTTATACACACACATTTATTTGTTATTTATTCTGAAGTACGTACGTATTGTGATATATATTACTCATCCTTCTAACTCTATTTCAGGTACTGATCCAACCAGAGGCCTGTTACTAGATTGGAAGGCGCGTTTCGACATAATTAAAGGATTCGCTCAAGGATTGCTTTACCTTCACAAATACTCAAGATTGTGAGTAATTCATAGAGATCTAAAAGGTCAAACGTCAAAAGTAATGTTCAAAAGTAATAAGAGTTTCGGATTCATTCTGGATTGTCATCTAAGAGAGATATATATAGACCGAGGGGTTTACCTCAGTGGTGAGGTCCCTCCCCCTCCCCCTCCCCCCCTTTGGTCACCTGTTCGATCCCCAGGATCAGTGCCCCCTCCCCAATATAATATATTGTATCAATCGCTAATTATCAAAAAAAAAAAAAAAAAAAAAAAGAGATATATATATTATATAATTTACTTAGGCACAAAGTAAACAAAAGACAAAAGCATGTTATATATGTGGGCACAAAGGCCAAATTTGGTTGTCATCTAAGATATATATATTTTATATAATTTACTTTTTCTAATTTATGCCGTATTTGGTTCAAAGGTCATGCTGTTGTCACTCACTAATAAGCGCGCAAAGTTAAAAACATGCTGAGGCTTGTGTTTTCGAAAAATATAATTTACTTTTTCTAATTTATGCCATAATTAATACGTTCTTACTTGTACTCAATAATTTTGGAAAAATAACTTATTAGGGTTTTCCTTTCGTTCTTGGACAGAGGTGGGGATGATAAAGCTCAGGTCGGCTCCAGAAACTACATATATGATGAACAGAACAAGTGTTGTGGTTTCCCTTTCGCTACTGGGTTCTGGTCTTACAACTGCCTATAATGTTTTTCTTTTTTCGAAGAAAAGCAAAAGACAAAGTATGTTATATATGTGGGCACATAGGAAACCTTGCAGAGTTAAGAATGGTGCGGGGAGACATTCGAGATCAAAAGTAACGTAAGGTTTAACAGGCTGCTGCCAAGCCAACGTAAAATTATATATTGTATATATACTACCAACAAAACTCAAACAGAAAACGTAAAATTATTGACAACATCGATCCTAGGTGTAACAAAACGCGCCCAACCCCCCGACAGCATCTGCACTCAACCCACCGACAGCATTTGGAGGGGAGAAAAGAGAAAGATCATGAAACATTGAGCAATTTAGAATTTAGTTGTACATAGTCCAATTTAACTATATTTTGGCACGCGCCCCATGACTTTCTTGCATTCCATTCTTGTCGATTGGATAAGCCTCTTCAGTGGGGGGGAAAAGGTCTAATGCAGATCAACATTACTAATTAAAGTCTGCTTTAATATCCGGATTTGGTTTAGAAATCTAACCAAAGTTTACATCTGCAGTTCGCACGTAATGACGTAGAAAATTACTATGGAAAGAAAGGTTAGGGCTTAGAACCCTTTTTTCTAAAGTAGTTTTGGTGGGCATCGGCTTGAAGAGGTTTTGATGGTTAAAAAGTCATACAAAAACCAGTCATTTCTTTGGAGGGGCGTTTACACATGCAATGCAAATTTTAAAACTAAAGAAGACTACGCAAAGTTTACATCTGCAGTCTGAACGGAATTTCGCAGAAGATTACTTGAAGGTTGAGGTCTTGAACCCTTTTTTTTAAAAGTAATTTTGTTGGCTCCGGCTCGACTGGTTTCTTGAGGAGCTTTTGATGGTTAAAAGTCAGAGACAAAAACTGTTAGAGTTATATTCAGTTTAGCCAAGTATTCTTAAGCTGGTTTGTTAATAGCTTAGAGCTCAAGTCTTTGACAGCTCGTGTATTCTGCAAAAGCCAAAACTCTATAAATACTGAGCCAGCTAATATTTTATTGAATCAATAGAGAAAATCAATATAAGAAATCCAGAACCTTTTTAGTTTTCTTCTTCGTTTAACAGGCTGCTGCCAAGCCAACGTAAAATTATATATTGTATATACACTACCAACAAAACTCAAACAGAAAACGTAAAATTAATGACAACATCGATCCTAGGTATAACCAAACGTGCCCAACCCCCCGACAGCATCTGCACTCAAGCCACAGACAGCATTTGGTGGGGAGAAAAGAGAAAGCTCATGAAACATTGAGCAATTTAGAATTTAGTTGTACATAGTCCAATTTAACTATATTTTGGCATGGCACGCGCCCCATGACTTTCTTGCATTCCATTCTGGTCGATTGGATAAGCCTCTTCAGTGGGAAGAAAAGGTCTAATGCAGATCAACATTACTAATTAAAGTCTGCCTTAGGAGCCGAAGCATCCGGATTTCGTTTAGAAATCTAATCAAAGTTTACATCTGCAGTTCGCACGTAATTATATAGAAAATTACTTTACATCGGAAAGAAAGGTTGAGGCTTAGAACCCTTTTTTCTAAAGTAATTTTGGTCGGCATCGGCTTGACTTTTTCTAAAGTAATCTTGTTCGCAAGTTGAGAGTTCTTGATATCCACTCTTCAACTTGAGGGGGAGTCTTAGGAATTAAGTTTTGTATAATATCAATTAATATCAATACTGTTGTAATTAGGATTTACTTTCCTAGTAGGTTTCCTAGATTGGAGGACTCGTTTCCTTGTACACTACGGGCTCGTTTGGTAATGTTTTCGGAGAATGTTTTCTTAGAATATTTTCAGAGAATGAAAACAAGAGAAAACGAATTTGCATTTTTAGGAAATGAAAATGCGTCTGGTAGATTAATTAGAAAACATCTTCAGAAAACAAAAACAATGAAAACGTGTCTGATAGTACAATTTGAAATAATAAATGTGAGTTATTTTCTACAAGTACACATGAACTTGTTTTCATTTTATGAAAGCATTCTTAATGTTTTTTGTTTTTGGGCCACTGAACGTGTTTTTGTCTCATTTTTGTTCTCTGAAAATGAAAACAACCCTTAAAACGTTACCGAACGGACCCTTAAGACACTCTTGTATAACCCAATTGTACCTATCAATTCAAATGATTCTCTTCCAATATCAAATTCACATTGAAGAGGTTTTGATGGTTAAAAGTCATACAAAAACCAGTCATTTCTTTGGAAGCTTTGAGGTTTTGTCAGGTACTAAAGTATAGAAGCCGAAATATTTGGAGGGTTGCACATGCTATGCAGTCCGAACGTAATTTCGCAGAAGATTACTTTAAGGTTAAGGTCTTGAACCCTATTTTTAAAAAAGTAATTTTGGCTTGACTTAGTGCAGGGTGATCCGCCCACAGAGTACTTAATTAATTATCAAATATATGTGGGATCTCACTGGACTTGGACTACTTAATCCCATCCAATTAGAGAGTAATTACAATAATCTCATCGTTTTCCCTCTTAGTTAGAGGTTCATTAATTTGCTTTCAGAGCCTCAAACAGTAATTATACAGAACTCCCATGCATATGCTTTGAGGTACGGTTAGAGGTTATGTTCATTTGAATCATTTGAGGCTCATAGACCCTTCTCAAGTTTGCAGATTTTGGTCCGCATGCTTCTATTTGATTTTTGTGTAGAAGATTCTTAAGGCTTGACCTTTCTGCATTTACCTAAAAACACACAATTATCACTCACTTGCACCCTTTTTCTCTGATCAAGTCAGGTTTTTCTTTTTTACCCTAAAGTTGTACGTTTCTACCACAACATCCATACACTACCTGTGCGATTTTGATGGGCAAAGTTCGTCAGTTTTCTTTGTGGTTTTATTAAAACAACCAATCAATCAAGTCTTCTAACCCTAACTGTACGCAATTATTGCCCAATCCATTGTTTATTTGTGGCTGATTTGTGGGTTGTTTATTGATAATTTTTGTATATATAGAGAAATATATATTTGACTATGAAAATTTCAAACTATGACAACTAGTTGATGTCGTTTTGTAAGTGTCTTGGAATTAATGATTTATGAGTCAACACTAAGGATTTATGAGTAAATATTTAAGCGAGCTCAATATTTATGAGTCAATACTAAGCATGTGTTAATTGTTAAATTGTACAGTATAAGTCTGAATAACACGATGGACGAGTGCGACCTTAGAGCCAAAATCCATTTTTGTTAGAGACAGAGATGAAGGACGGTGTAGGAAATGAAAATTAAAAACAATATTAAGTTGTTTTAGTTTTTTCATTCATTCTCCTTCATTTCTCTTTATCCCTTCTTCATCTCGCTTTTCCTTCATCCATTTCCTCTTATGTCTAACAAACGAGCCCTTAATTTATCTAAGAAAATTTTAGGTATTATATTATACAAAGATGGGTTAGTAGTACTTTCTTTGCATGAATTTTTTTAAAATGTTAGTAAACATATCAGAGAGGCAATACATCTCCTGTATTAATGTATGAAGGCGTCCATTGCCTTATAGACGTTAGTTATCTTTTCCTTTGCACACAGGTACTTGGCCAGAATAATTTGCAGAAGTACACCAGCAGAGGCCCATTTGAGGCTTTCAGCCAGCTTTAAGTCTTTATTTGGATCAGAAAGTACACCTTGTGGCTGCGGTACTGAATCATGGCTAGGTGCAGTCTCACCTTAACTGTCTTCATCATTTTTTCAATCTTAATATGGAGTACCTGTACTTGTGGTGCAAGTGGCACGGACACACTTAAACCAGGTGAGACTCTAGATTACTCCAGCTTCTTAGTTTCTGCGAACGGGAAGTTCACTTTGGGTTTCTATGTAAGTGATCACAACAATTCGAAGTATTCCAGATACCTAGCTATCTGGAGAAAGCATAATTACATGAATTACACATGGATTGCGAACCTAGACAAGCCTATTCCATACCCTTTTGTGGCAGTTCTTGCTTTGGAAAAAACCAATTCAACCCTCAAAATTACACTCAATAATGGTACTGGAAGCCCTATCCAGCTTTACACTGCTCCAAAAGCGTCTACCGACATCAACACTAGTAATGTTGTGGCTACCCTTTTGGATTCTGGCAATTTTGTCCTGCAAGAAGTCAACTCTGAGTCTCTTAATGGATCAACGGTGAAGAGTGTGTTGTGGCAAAGTTTTGACTATCCGACGGACATCCTTTTGCCAGGTATGAAATTAGGTATTGACCATCGAAATGGTCACATTTGGTCACTTACATCTTGGCTTACCGAGTACAGCGGAGAGCCGGGTCCTTTCAGTCTTGATTGGGATCCCAGCGCACGCCAATTGAAGATTAGGCGACGTGGGGTGGTCTACTGGACTAGTGGAGCCTTCATCAACAATAACAGATTTAAATTCATATTACCAGATGATGAATCCATTCTGAGATATAATTTCACAATTGTTTCAAATGAGAATGAAGACTATTTCACTTTCGCAAGTGCTAGTGCGGCATCAGAATGGATGTTGACCACAACGGGGAGACTAATTGACCTTGATGGAGGAGTTGATATTGCACAATCAGGTAACTGCCATGGCCAAAACACTGATGGAGGATGCCAAAGATGGGATTGTACGCTGATCCACGTTAGATTTGAACCACGAAGTGGTGAGTTTCATCAAATAAGCAAATCTGACTTGGATTCAACAATCTCGACTGATCCCGATACAAGTCTCAGCAGCAGTGATTGTATGGGCACTTGTATGAGCTCTTGTGACTGTATTGGATTCAGTTCTCTATTTGATAATGAGACTGGATGCAAGTTTTGGAGTGGAAACTGGAAGTTCATTGAAGACTATCTCTCTGATAATACTACAAGGGTTTTTGTACAAACACCAGAGGCAACCCGTTCTGGTAAGTAACATTAATTTTTCTCAGATAATCATCATTACAATATTGTGCCCTATGTAACTTACATGAATTTTATTTCAGGCAGAAAAATACTTGAATCATTACACATAATGAGTTATTCCTTCTTAATTTCAGGCATACATGCAAGAATTTTTCTTTGTTTTCTTTTCAATAGTCTTTTCTTTTTTTGGTCATTTGTGTGGCAGACTATACTTTACTTAAATTTGGAGGGTTAATATAAAACCAGCGTCTTCGAACAAAATACATATAGCTAATTAAATGTTACGATCTCTAGATGCAGCACATGATAAATGGTTATGGATTGGCTCTGGCAGTATTGCAGCCGTGCTTTGTTTCGTGTGCTATTTACTAAGGAGAAGAAAATTACTACGCTCCGGTATACATTCTTTAAACTTAATGTGCAGCCGTTTATACAGAACATGTACATATTAACATAGTATTGATTGAATGATTCTCATCTCTGACAAACAAAAAGGGACAGTGATTGAGAATGTATTGGTCAACTTGACGGACACTAATGTCAACGGGCTTCAAAATGATGGAGTGATGGAACATGATTTAAGAGTATTTAGCTATGCATCTGTCATGGCTGCCACAGACAACTTCTCCATTGAAAACAAGCTTGGTGAGGGGGGATTTGGACCTGTTTATAAGGTAAGTCTATGATTACTTTTGAAAGTATTTTTATATCGATTTCCAAGAAATACTTGATACATTTTGTATCATTGATTCAGGGAACATTGGAATCGGGACAAGAAATAGCCGTGAAAACGCTTTCAAGATGTTCAGGGCAGGGAACATTCGAGTTTAAGAATGAATTGATACTCATATCTGAACTTCAACATACGAATCTTGTTCGTTTGTTTGGATTTTGCATTCATAACGAAGAGAGGATGTTAATATATGAGAATATGGCAAACAAAAGTTTGGACTACCTTTTATTTGGTTGAGAACACACAACCACATCTATTTGTTATTTATTCTGAAGTACGTACGTAGTGTGATATATATTACTCATCCTTCTAATTCATTTTAGGGACTGATCCAACCAGAGGCATGTTACTAGATTGGAAGGCGCGTTTCAACATAATTGAAGGAATCGCTCAGGGATTGCTTTACCTTCACAAATACTCAAGATTGAGAGTAATTCATAGAGATCTAAAAGCTAGTAATATACTACTTGATGAAAATATGAACCCTAAAATCTCTGATTTTGGTATGGCAAGGGCATTTGTCCATAATGAACTGGAAGCAAATACAGATAGGATCGTTGGGACATTGTAAGTAAACAATACACATTCTTAATTAACATGCATATATATTTTTTCACTACTTTTGGTTGTTAATCATGCATATATATTTATACGTACTAATATTTTTTATTTTATTTTATCCATTTGGAGTAGAGGTTACATGTCTCCTGAGTATGCCATGGAGGGAATTTTCTCCCCAAAATCCGATGTCTACAGTTTTGGAGTACTAATGCTTGAAATCATATGTGGTAGAAAAAATAGCAGCTTCTACAATGATGGTCGTGCGATCAGTATAGTGGGTTATGTACGTCAAACACATATATACCATGTTTGTTTAAATTTTTCCAGCGTGAGATTATGATCAATGAATTAATGATGATCTTGTTACATCAGGCATGGGAGTTATGGAAAGAAGGTGTAGGGCTAGAACTTATGGATCCAACACTAGTCCAGTCATGTGTTAGGGATCAATTGTTGAGATGCGTCCATGTTAGTCTGTTATGCGTCGAGGAATATGCCGACGATCGACCGACGATGTCAGATGTCATATCTATGTTGACAAATGAAGGTGTGCCATTACCTATACCTACAAAGCCAGCATTTTTCACAAAAAGAAGGGTGGTCGGCCGGGGTGGCGTGAGTGGAAAGGATTTGAAACTTACATCAATAAATGGCTTGTCTAATTCGGATTTGGAGGGACGTTAAAAGAACTAATATATATTTGGTGTGCCTCAGTTATACTACTTTATAAAATTGTAAAGAATAAAGATATGATGATATCTTCGAAGCTTGATCTTCATCAGGTGATGCTGGCTATATGTGGATTTCCAAAATTATTTATTTTAAAAACTATGTTGTTAACAAGGCACTAGTGTCAATATCGTAATATCATACATGGTTTATCCCTAATCTCTTTTTTTTGTTGGGGTTTATTATCCCTAATGTCTGAATTGGGTAAAAGAGATGAGAGAACCAATGCCACCATTCCGAGTAACGTTTAGGGATGAATATTTCAATTTAAAAATTATTCCACATGTGTCACAATCACACGTTATTACAAAGCTTACAGATGGCAACATCTCATATATGGTCCAATAAAAAAAGCAGTCAAGGCAACCAAGCTCCTGCAAGAGGACAGCTCACGAGACCACCGACATGAGGACAGCTCAGAGGACAGCTCATCATGAGGCTTAGGAATAAACCTTTTGAATTTTTTTTTATTATATCATTCCTTGACCAAACAAAAAATATATATATATATATTCTATATCATTCTGTAAAGGTATATGAATATATATATATATGGCCTCAAATTGTAAATACATTGAAATTCCCTAGAATGGTCAACCGATCTGTTTTTTAATACTTAAACACCACAGCAAGATTGAAATACTGTAACAAGTAAGCAGAATTCCAGGATACGTATCAGCAATAAATTCAAACAAAAACACAAATAATCACACAAGGGACACAAGATATGTTGACGGAGTAAAAAACCTCAAGATGAGGAAAACAACTGCGGACACCATGTCGGAAAACAAATCACTATGAGAAAGAATACAAATTTCAACTCACAAGACTAATGCTCACAAGGTAGACTTGCCTACTCGCCTTTGCTACTCAACCCAATCAGCGATCTTGTCTTCCTTCATCATCAAGAGATGGCACAACGCTGGTCTGGCTGCTCACACCTCAAGACACGATTGTTGATCACCAACATGCATAATGCTCATTAACGCACATATATATGAAAAGATGATGATTTAATCACTCATGGAGGCTCACAAGGAACAGCCAAATGAGTTTTTAATATAAACTCTCAAAAAACTTTCTGCCAGAATATTTTGTCGTTCTTTTCTTTTCAACGTTGCAGCAAACAAAACGGCTAAGTTCCTTTCTTATTTTACAAGCTTAAAACTGGGTCAAGGACCAAAAAAGGCTTTTAGCGAAAATGGACTTTTTAACAAATAGATTATTTCTTTAAAACAAATAAAGCCACTTAACTAAAAACTCAATTGAAAAGACAAAAGAACCCTTTTGCTTAAATAAACACCAAACTAAAGAGTATAAAACCATACATTGATGTCTGGCACTGGATTATGCAAGATTGAAACCATATATTAGTCCTATACATCTGACAGCCACTTTTGATGAACTTTCAAATATGCAAATATGAATGCATGGATGCAAAATATACCTTGGCATTGTCTCTCAAAAACCTACTCTATATTTTTGCAACCAAAAATTGGTCCTAACATACATAGAGAGAATAGGATATGTAAAACTTAGCGGTTTTGAATGCTCAGAATAGAAACCTAAAGCAGCTCCTTTTTTTCTTCAGAAATGGTTCTTTCCATTTTCATGTAATCTCATCACGTATATACGAAAGTAGAGAGTTGTTTAAAGAACACATTCAATAAATATATCTGTTTATGTCCATTTTATTACGAAGTTGAACTTACATGTAATAAAGTAATAAATGAGCTTTTAATCTCATATATGTTTTTCACAGTCTGTTCCCCTAGTCCATGGGGACCAAGGAGTTTCTTGGTCAACAGCTTTTGGATTTAATCCAAGGGTGAGCAGCTATAATTTCAATTAATAATATTTAATGTCAGTTTTTTGTGTAAATAATTTGAAATCCACCTGTATGTTTTCAACCGTAGAATGACAAAATATCTAAAGGTTAAGAAGATGTGTCAAAACTTGTATGTTTTTTTTTTTGTGTGTCCCCAATCCTAACCCACCCAAAAAGACTAAGTCTTATAAAGACCTCCATGACATTCTAACTTCCCCAAGTTGGACAAATTAGACTCAAACAAACTCTATAACCAACAAAGCTTAATTAGGAATTTTCTTTTGTTGTGAAATTGCGTGGTATTTCCTTTAGAAAGTTTCTTAGCCATTATGCTTCTTCAACAACTTTATTTAAAGCTATATATAAACTCTGATTTCATTATAGACCGTGCTATCTATATATATATCTTATAAGGAGTAGAAACTTTCTTTACTTTTCCAATGTGAGACTAATTTCATGGCAAACTCATTTTTCTCAAACATGAGCATACTTTAAAACATCAATTCTAGCCATCCCTCAAGGGAATATATAACACCAACCCTCTAAGAGCATCTCCAACCAACCGAGAAGTTAAAATGTCATGTGGAACTCCAATGCTTAAAAATGACAGCACATTTTTTTCCTGGCGATCAACCTTCTTCTCTTTAGTAGAATGTTGCTTATGTCCCTCTCAAGGTATTGCCAATTAAACTTTTGTTGACCTCACCTACCCCCTTAAGTAAATCCCACCAATTAAGGGATAACACTTGCTTGTCATATGTGACATCCCACCAAACAAGGAGTAGCTAGCCATGCCCTCTCCTATGCCTTCTCAATGCCCAAGACCCTAAATTAAGGGGGGCCATGCAAAGGACCCAACCATCAATCAACCTTCTCTACTCCAACTTGGACTATAAAAGGGAGCTCACCACCTCCAAGCAAATGATCAGCTGCTACTTCCTCACTTCTCCAAGAGCTGTCCAAAGCTCTCCCAAGCTTTCTATTTTTGTTCTACTAGAGCTCTCAAGCCTCTCTCCCCATATCTCTCTTATGTACAATGTAATCTCCATATTCAAATACAAATACAAAGCTATAAGTTATAGTGGATGTAGCCCCATTATGAGTGAACCACTCAAACACTTGTGTTATGTGTGTGATTGTCTTAATCCGTTAGGTACAAATTCACCCGTTAACAACTTTAATCTTTACTAACCAACTTTTTCACTCTCTCACATTCCATTTTTTCACTCTAACTTTCTCTCTTGTAGCAACTAGGCTAGTGTAGTGGTACTTTTGTTCTAAATATTGGAAGAGCTCTCAAGTTTGAATCCTTGTACTTGATTGATGAAAAAAAAAACCTTCATGACAGTAGCTTATGTCATTCACAATTGCATAATATGTATAGGATTGGCAATTTTGGAGAAGAGATTATAACACCACTTGAAAACGACTTAAAGTAACTTCTCTCATTCACCACATGCATAGTTTATAGGGAGTGTCAATTTCGAACAAGGAATGATAACACGACTTGAAAACCACAAGAAATAAATGCATTCGAGTTTGGTATAATCGTTATGGTACCATAATCGTGTCAATCCTATCCTTCCTAACCCGCAAATGATACGAACACGTTGAATAATTGTATAGTGTAAATGTCGATATATTTACCAATCACATCATCATATACTACATAATAACACAACACACACGAACACGAATTGTCACCCTTATTAGCATGTGCGAAAATTTCTTATGTACGTATTTGAAATATCTAGTATATTGTATCTTTTAAACAGTGAATACATATTTTGATTACTTTGAAATAGTGAATACATATCAAAGTAGTGCTTGTTCTATCTCAAATTTATATATATGTATATATGGGTTGGGATCAGGGTACACATTTTTTAACACAAAATTTGGCACACATTCTAAGCCATTAGATGAAGGCACTTTCAATTGCTGAGATTAATGACAAATTGGTTTTTATTTCTTTAATTAATGTGTACTGGGAACAATAGTTAATAACTTCTGGTTTCTTCTTCTATTTTCCTGTGAAAATCCTTCTTGTGGCCTTCCTTCTGCAAACGATGAAGATGATGCTCTGCTCTCACACCCCCACCCAAATACACAATTGTAATTCTATTTTCTTTTAATTAACAAGTTTTCAAAACTTCTTAAAAGTCCTGAAGTTGTAGAAATTTACTTATATCGATGATTAGAATGAATAATCGTTCATTTTTACTGAACCAAGTCCTCCAGCTACGTAGCTATAGCCTATAAGGTTGGAGAATAGTGCATGGATTGCTTGTGGAGTTGTTTCGTATGCACCACGGTGAAGGAGGTGACCTTCTGCATCTTTACTCTGCTAGTATAATAACCAAATATAGTAACAGTAGTGTTGTAGCTACGTACGTATCCTGTCGGCAGGAAATTAATTTATTAGAATAAATGACCAAATTTGGTCTTGTTCATCATGATTCATGGTTAGCCGCGTACGACGCAAAGGCGGGGCCGGTGAACCAATGGACGCTACTTGAACGTCGCTATTGGATTGTGGAATGTTCAAAAGTAGTAAGAGATTCTGAGTTGTCATTTATATAATATACTTTTTGTATTTGGTCCAAAGGTTTTGCTGTCACTCACGCGCTCAAAATAGTGCCCCTTAACTTTTTTTTTTCTTGAACAAAACAAATGCTGAGGCTTGTACTCAATTATTAGGGTTTTCCTTATGTTCTTGGACAGAGGTGGTGATGATAAAGTTCAGGTCGGCTCCAGAAACTACAGATATCATGAACAGAACAAGTGTTGTGGCTTCCGGCTTCCGGCTTCCTTACTGGATTCTGATCATACAACTGCCTAGATTAATGTTTTTATATAGTATAAATAATTCTAATTTAAAAAGAGTCAAATTCAAACTTGGGTACATCGGCAAATGGAATAATTTTTAAATTGAAATATTCGTCCCTAAATGTTACTCACAATGGTGGCATTGGTTCTCTCATCTTTTACCCACTTCAAACATTAGGGTTAATAAACGGGAGTTTCACTAAAATGCCCAAAATAGGGGCTGAAATTATAAAAATACCCAACACCCAAAACACTTTATAAACATACCCAAAATTCATCATTACACACACTCAAAACTCATTTATAAACACACCCAAAAAATATACAATTGTTGATTGTGGGGTTGATTTTGGGTATGTTTCTATGTTTAAATAGTACTTGGGTATTTTTATAAATACATGTTTAGGATTGGGTATTTTTATAAATATCTATTAATAAATCCCAACAAAAAAAAGGCATTAGGGATAAACCATGTATATATGATAACCTACGTGGAATATATAGAAGCTGACATTACGATATTGACACTAGTGCCTTGTTAGTAACATAGTTTTTCAAAGAAATAATTTTGGAAATTCACATATAACCAGCATCACCTGAAGATCAAGCTAAGTACAACTGAGGCCAACCAAATATATGTTAGTTCTTTTAACGTCCCTCCAAATCCGAATTAGACAAGCCATTTATTGATATAAGTTCCAAATCATTTCCACCCACGCCACCGCGGTCAACCACCCTTCTTTTTGTGAAAAATGCTGGCTTTGTAGGTATAGGTAATGGCACACCTTCATTGGTCAACATAGATATGACATCTGACATGCTCGGTCGATCGACGGCATTTTTCTCCACGCATAATAGACTAACATGGACGCATCTCAACAATTGATCCCTAACACATGACTCGCCTAGTGTTGGATCCATAAGTTCTAGCCATGCCCCTTCTTTCCATAACTCCCATGCCTGATGTAACAAGATCATCAAATTAATTCATTTAGGATATCATAATCTCACACCTAAAAATTTTATCAAACATGGTATATATGTGTTTGACGTACATAACCTACTATACTGATCACACGATCATCATTGTAGAAGCTACTGTTTTTTCTACCACATATGATTTCAAGCATTAGTACTCCAAAACTGTAGACATCAGATTTTGGAGAGAAAATTCCCTCCATGGCGTACTCTGGAGACATGTAACCTCTATTCCAAATGGATAAAAACAAAAAAGTTTTCAGTACGTATAAATATACATGAATGCATAATTAACAACCAAAAGTGAAATTATATATATGCATGTTAATTAAGAATATGTACTGTTTACTTACAATGTCCCAACGATCCTATCTGTATTTGCTTCCAGTTCATTATGGACAAATGCCCTTGCCATACCAAAATCAGAGATTTTAGGGTTCATATTTTTATCAAGTAGTATATTACTAGCTTTTAGATCTCTATGAATTACTCTCAATCTTGAGTATTTGTGAAGGTAAAGCAATCCTTGAGCGATTCCTTCAATTATGCCAAAACGAGTCTTCCAATCTAGTAACAGGCCTTTGGTTGGATCAGTACCTAAAATAGAGTTAGACGGATGAGTAATATATACCACAATATGAACGTACTTCAGAATAAATAACAAATAGATGTGTTTGTATGTGTATAAGATTAAAGTAATAGTATGTTCTCAACCAAATAAAAGGTAGTCCAAACTTTTGTTTGGCATATTCTCATATATTAACATCCTTTCTTCGTTATGAGTGCAAAATCCAAACAGACGAACAAGATTCGTATGTTGAAGTTCAGATATGAGTATCAATTCATTCTTAAACTCGAATGTTCCTTGCCCTGAACATCTTGAAAGCGTTTTCACAGCTATTTCTTGTCCCGATTCCAATGTTCCCTGAATTAATGGTACAAAATATATAAGGTATTTCTTGGAAATCGATATAAAAATACTTTCAAAAGTAATCATAGACTTACCTTATAAACAGGTCCAAATCCCCCCTCACCAAGCTTGTTTTCAATGGAGAAGTTGTCTGTGGCAGCCATGACAGATGCATAGCTAAATACTCTTAAATCATGTTCCATCACTCCATGATTTTGAAGCCCGTTGACATTAGTGTCCGTCAAGTCGACCAATACATTCTCAATCACTGTCCCTTTTTGTTTATCAGAGATGAGAATCATTCAATCAATACTATGTTAATATGTACATGTTCTGTATAAACGTCTGCACATTAAGTTTAAAGAATGTATACCGGAGCGTAGTAATTTTCTTCTCCTTAGTAAATAGCACACGATCCAAAGCACGGCTGCAATACTGCCAGAGCCAATCCATAACCACTTAGCATGTGCTGCATCTAGAGATCGTAACATTTAATTAGCTATATGTATTTTGTTCGAAGACGCTGGTTTTGTATTAACCGTCCAAATTTAAGTAAAGTATAGTCTGCCACACAAATGACCAAAAAAAGAAAAGACTATTGAAAAGAAAACAAAGAAAAATTCTTGCATGTATGCCTAAAATTAAGAAGGAATAACTCATTATATGTGTAATGCTTCAAGTATTTTTCTGCCTGAAATAAAATTCATGTAAGTTACATAGGGCACAATATTGTAATGATGATTATCTGAGAAAAATTAATGTTACTTACCAGAACGGGTTGCCTCTGGTGTTTGTACAAAAACCCTTGTAGTATTATCAGAGAGATAGTCTTCAATGAACTTCCAGTTTCCACTCCAAAACTTGCATCCAGTCTCATTATCAAATAGAGAGCTGAATCCAATACAGTCACAAGAGCTCATACAAGTGCCCATACAATCACTGCTGATGAGACTTGTATCGGGATCAGTCGAGATTGTTGAATCCAAGTCAGATTTGCTTATTTGATGAAACTCTCCACTTCGTAGTTCAAATATAACGTGGATCCGTGTACAATCCCATCTTTGGCATCCTCCATCAGTGTTTTGGCCATGACAGTTACCTGCTGGTGCAATATCAACTCCTCCATCAAGGTCAATTAGTCTCCCCGTTGTGGTCAACATCCATTCTGATGCCGCATCAGCACTGGTGAAAGTGAAATAGTCTTCATTCTCATTTGAAACAATTGTGAAATTATATCTCAGATTGAATTCATCATCAGGTAATATGAATTTAAATCTGTTATTGTTGATGAAGGCTCCACTAGTCCAGTAGACCACCCCACGTCGCCTAATCTTCAATTGGCGTGCGCTGGGATCCCAATCAAGAGTGAAAGGACCCGGCTCGCCGCTGTACTCGGTAAGCCAAGATGTAAGTGACCAAATGTGACCATTTCGATGGTCAATACCTAATTTCATACCTGGCAAAAGGATGTCTGTCGGATAGTCAAAACTTTGCCACAACACCCTCTTCACCGTTGATACATTAAGAGACTCAGAGTTGACTTCTTGTAGGACAAAATTGCCAGAATCCAAAAGGGTAGCCACAACATTACTAGTGTTGATGTTGGTAGAGGCTTTTGGAGCAGTGTAAAGCTGGATAGGGCTTCCAGTACCATTATTGAGTGTAATTTTGAGGGTTGAATTGGTTTTTTCCAAAGCAAGAACTGCCACAAAAGGGTATGGAATAGGTTTGTCTCGGTTCGCAATCCATGGGTAATTCATATAACTTTGCTTGCACCAGATACCTAGGTATCTGGAATACTTCGAATTGTTATGATCACTTACATAGAAACCCAAAGTGAACTTCCCGTTCGCAGAAACTAAGAAGCTGGAGTAATCTAGAGTCTCACCTGGTTTAAGTGTATCCGTGCCGCTTGCACCACAAGTACAAGTACTCCATATTAAGATCGAAAAAATGATGAAGACAGTTAAGGTGAGACTGTACCTAGCCATGATTCAGTACTGCAGCCACAAGATGTACGTTCTGATCCAAACAAAGACTTAAACCTGGCTGAAAAACTCAAATGGGCTTCTGCTGGTGTACTTCTGCAAATTATTCTGACCAAGGTACCTGTCTGCAAAGGAAAAGATAACCATCGTCTGTAAGACAGGTTTCCATTTAAAAACATGCCATATTGAGGTCGCTTAGAAAAGGATGATGCAAGATGCCTACTTAATTTTTTCCCTAAGTCAAAGTGGTGGAGCGAGGAAAACTATCATGGGGTTCAACCTCAAATACTAAATACTAAGGCAAAAAAAAAAAAAATTTCATAAATCATTAATTCCAAGAGACTTACAAACGACATCAACTAGTTCTCGCAGTTTGAAATTTTCATAATCACTTCATTATGAACAGTATCAAATATATATTTCTCAATATATAAAAAAATTATCAATAAACAACCCACAAATCAGCCACAAATAAACAAGGGATTAGGCAATAATTGCACAGTTAGGGTTAGAAGACTTGATTGATTGGTTGTTTCAATAAAACCACAAAGAAAACGGACGAACTTTGCCCAGCCAAGTGTATGGATGTTAGGGTAAAAAAGAAAAACCTGATTTGATCCGAGAAAAAGGGTGCAAGTGAGTGATGCATAGCAGAAAAAGAGAGGGCTAGGGAATAGAAAAAATGGTTGTTTCAATTTGATAATTGTCTGTTTTTAAGTAAATGACAGCTTTTCTGAGAAAGGTCAAATGAACATAAATCAAAATCTGCAGACCAAAATAGAAGCATGCAGACCAAAATCTGCAAACTTGATTCAAATGAACATAACCTACCTTACCTTGAAACATGTGCATGGGAGTTCTGTATAATTACTGTTTGAGGCTCTGAAAGCAAATTAATGAACCTTTAACTAAGAGGGAAAACGATGAGATTATTGTAATTAGTCTCTAATGGGTTGGGATTAAGTAGTCCAAATCCAGTGAGATCCCACATATATTTGATAAGATTAATTAATTAAGTAGTCTGTGGGCGGATCAAGAAACCAGTGAAGCCGGAGCCAACAAAATTACTTTAATAAAAAAGGTCAAGACCTCAACCTTAAAGTAATCTTCTGCGTGGACTGCAGATGTAAACTTTGCTTAGTCTTCTTTAGTTTTAAAATTAGAAAAGTTATATTGATCTAAATTTCATTGAGAAGTTGGGTTTAATCCTCAAATTTTGTGATTTTGATACAAGTGTTTTGACTTTTGTGCCACGTAGGATTACATTCCTTCTTAAATATTTTCTTATGTAATATTTTTATTTTTAATTTGTAAAGTCATTTTTTGTTCTCATGCCTTGAATCGGATAATATAGTAATTTATTATGTGATAATAATTAGTCATTTATGGTGTTTGTCATTGAAGAGAAAAGGAAATTATCGCAAAACATATGCCGCCCCACCTCTCTAACAAACCCCATCCATGGCAAAATTGTAAACTAAATATCATGATATTTTGTAAGATGCACTTCTCTTCTGAACAATCAATTTCCTACCCCCAAGAGCTGTTCTCCCACTTCTTCTTCACCTCAGCAACCTCCATGGCAGAAAGCAAGTCCTTTTCTTGGGGACCATTTTGATGTCAGATATGGAAAGTCTCTTGAAATTCATTTGGCACAGCAGGGTGCTTAGTGGATGACTGCATGTCTATTTTGGCTCAATTTGCTCGAGCCTCTATTTACATGTTTTTGGGGAAGCAAATACAACAACACATCGTTTAGCACATGAGTTATAGGTAACAATTTTTATTTTTGTTTGCCCTATGGTAGAGGTATATTACATAGTCTTGTAGATATATTATCATATGGTGTAAGTATATTGTTCTATTGCCTATTGCATAGGGATATATATGTGTTTTTCATATTTTCGACAATGTATAATAGTATTTTATGTACCTTTTTTTTAATAGGTAACATACAATTTTTATTTGTCTATTTTTGCATCTAACTTATAGGTATTCTTCTAATTTATGTTCCTAACTTATAGGTAGTCTTTTAATTTATGTTCCTAACTTATAAGTAACACATCTCACTAAGTTTTTTCCATTGCTAATAATAACACTATTTACCTGTATGTTAATGTACATAATTTTATGTGGGTGTTGCCTGAATTGGTATAATATGTGGGTTTTTACTATCATTAATTAAATTGTATTTTATCCATATATTAGGTAAATATTATCAAGGAAAGAATTCAAAATTTAAATTCTGAAATTCAATTATGAGGAAATAATGCATTAAATTTAGATTTTCAATGTGTTTTCCTTATTTATCCCAATGGGTAAAATCGATACTACAAAAAAGTAATAAAAGTCAAAGGATATATATCTAAAACCAAAAACGCGTAGACTAAACTCAAGGACACTTAATTGTTTTGGACCTATATCTAAGGAACTCCATTTAAAATTTGCATAGCATGTGTAAACGCCCTCCAAATATTTCGGCTTCTTATATTTTAGTATGTTGATGAGCTGCAATAGACCATTTTTTTCCCATTAATTGAAAAGACTTAGCCAATTAATCGATCCGTTCGTTAATCAAACTAAGTGTAGCAGGGATGATTGAGAATCACCAAAGAAATGAATGATTTTTGTATGACTTTTAACCATCCAAACCTCTTCATCAAGTAACAATCAAGCCGGTGCCCAACAAAATAACTTTAGAAAAAAGGGTTCTAAGCCTCACACTATCAAAAAAAATGGCAACAGTTACCATTATGTCACCAAATTTGATGACTGTTGTAGAGGTTACTAAAGGCTTAGTCATCTTTTTTGACTTTTTTGGTGACTAAAAAGGCTTTTAGTCACCTTTTTGGCTTTTTTAAGTGACTAAAAAGCCTCTAGTAACCTCCACAATAATCACAAAATGTCACCAAATAATGGTAACGGTTGCCACTCTTTTTTTGTACTATCAACCTTTCTATTCGTAGTAATTTTCTATGTAATTACGTGCGGATATTTCGGCTCCGTAACGGGACTTTAATTAGTAATGTTGATCTGCATTAGACCTTTTCTTCCCACTGAAGAGGCTTATCGAATCCACCAGAATGGAATGCAAGAAAGTCATGGGGCGCGTGCCAAAATATAGTTAAATTGGACTATGTACAACTAAATTCTAAATTGCTCAATGTTCCATGAGCTTTCTCTTTTCTCCCCGTCCTAATGCTGTCAGGGGGGTTGGGCACGTTTGGTTACACCTAGGATCGATGTTGTCAATAATTTTATTTATATTTTTTCTTCTGCCTACCAAGTCGTACTACGTTTTCTGTTTTTGTTTTGCTAGTAGTATAAACCTTAATTACCGGCAGCAGCCTGTTAGACCTTATGTTACTTTTGATCTCGAATGTCTCCCCGCACCATTCTTGACTCTGCAAGGTTTCCTTTGTGCCCACATGTATATATATATATATATATATATATATATATATATATATATATATAAACAAGTACAAGTATGAACATCCCCACCTCTGTCCAAGAACATAAGGAAAACCCTAATAATTGAGTACAAGTATGAACATATTATAAGCTAAAAAACAAGCCTCAACATGTTTTTTTGTTTAAGAAAAAAAGTTAAGGGCACTATTTTGAGCGCGTGAGTGACAGCAAGACCTTTGGACCAAATACAAGAAGTATATTATATAAAATATATATATCTTAATTAGATGACAACTCAAAATCTCTTACTACTTTTGAACATTCCACAATCCAATAGCGACGTTGAACTAGCGTACCCCATTGGTTCACCGGCCCCGCCTTTGCGTCGTACGCGGCTAACCATGAATCATGATGAACAAGACCAAATTTGGTCATTTATTCTAATAAATTAATTTCCTGCCGACAGGATACGTACGTAGCTACAACACTACTGTTACTATATTTGGTAATTATACTAGCAGAGTAAAGATGCAGAAGGTCACCTCCTTCACCGTGGTGCATACGAAACAACTCCACAAGCAATCCATGCACTATTCTCCCACCTTATAGCTCCGTAGCTGGAGGAGTTGGTTCAGTAAAAATGAATGATTATTCATTCTAATCATCCATATAAGTAAATTTCTACAACTTCAGGACTTTTAAGAAGCTTTGATTTAAGATATACATTTCTCATTCTATTTTCCTTTTTAATAAACCAAGTAAAGGGATTCCAACTTGACACCTCTTCAAACATATTGGAAAGAAAAGTACTACTACACTAAAAAAAATTCAAAGATCCAAAACATCTATTTTTCACATCTTCATTCATAGATCATCCTTGCCAAAATTCATGGAAATTGAAAATCATCTAATTGAGATCAACAAAATTAATGAACACGGTGCTTCAAGAAAGTATTTAAATTTCAATAATTTAATTGAGTAGTTAAATGATATCAGATTCAAGTGATTTTTTTTTGTAGAGATGATCTTTGAATGAATATCTACAAAATAGATGTTTGAATTAGTTAAATACAATGCGGAGTGGGCCCTACAAGAGCATTCCTCAAATATATATAGGATCGGGAGACACACAAAAAACCACACATTTATACACACTTATTTTAACCCTTAAATGAAATCAGTTTTAATGGCTAGGATAACATTGAAAAAGAAATCAACACCATCTTAAACATGATTAATAAGTAATCTCGTTGGCCCTCCTTGTGAAATTCGTTGCATAATCATTTAAATGAAAGAAGGAATCTTTCAAACCTATATAAAACTTATGTGGGTGCATAGAGAAAACAATGTCTGAAACAATTGAAGAAGTTATCCTCATATCTGAAAGCAAGAAACAAGAAAAGTATGTAAAACTTTATGCAAATTTAGGTAACAAGAGTAATAGATTGAGGGGAGGCTCTCTAAAATGATTAATATATAGTTAGCACGCATACAATTGAATTAGTGGGGTTGTTTACTTTTTTTTCTTCCAGTATTCATCATGGCTAGGTGTTTCTATTTGATTTTTTCTCACTTCAATAATTTGAATCCGATAATCCAATTATAAATGAATCTGGATATGGATTATAGCATGATCTGATACGATAATAATTCGAATTTTCAACTTAGAATGAAGTATAATTTAGTTTTTCTATGCTTTATATTAATATTTTATATGTGTAAATGAATAATTTTAGTTTTATATATATGCACTAAGAATACACTTAAGACTAATTCTTATAATAAAATATCAAAATTTGATATAAAAAGTAGATAAATACAATAAAAGAACGGGGCTACTAATGAAATTTTAATTGAGTGTTGCTTGTTTGATATGTGATGTAGAATATGTTCCCCGCATTAGGGTTCATGGTGAGATTTTAGGTATTAGGTTTATTTGTGGTCCAATTCTTCAATGTGGAGATCGACAAAAGTCTGAGCCCAATTGTCTTTATTTTTCTTTTTAAACCCATGACATTGGGGAAAATCATTTTTGGCCCAAACACAGCTAGAGCTACATATTATGCATATGCGATTGGCAAAAACAACAGATTTTTTTATTGAAATTCAGTTATGGGGTCTACATTACGAAAAGCCAAACTAATATTTTAGTGCGAATTTGATCATCTGGTTTTACTCATAGAGCCTGCATGGAATAAGAACAAAGGAAAGATATTCTCGTACCTCTGCCATTATCATATTATCTTCCCGCAATTAGAAGCATTTTATATAACTCAAACGCTGTAAGCGTTTAAAAACAGATATTATTCTAAGTACCTATAAGTGTGTTTGGGCATGAAGGCATATCCTGCAAAAATTTAATGCCTTCATGTATGATAAAGCACTTTTAAAGTTCATTGTCAATTTATCATGGTCATGTATACGCCATGTCAATTTATAACTACAAATATTACTAAGTGATATGGTAACTGCTAGGGTGGGGCATCTAAAACCGAAATACCGAAACCGTACCCTAACTGAACCGTATCATACCGATTTCATACCGTTTCATTTGGGATGGGGAGATATCGGTACCGTACCGTACCAATAGAGTATGGTATGGTAGCGATATCAAGTATTTGGTACCGAATAGTCCTGAAATAAAATTTATTTATTTTCATTCTCTTGTTGTCTCTCACTTGCCTCTCAAACTCAACCCGTTCGAACTCTCCTCCATACCCAGACCCAGCTCTCTGTCTCTCTTATTTGGATTTGATGAATCTGTTGATGGATAAATATTGATTTGGTTGATTTGGTTGATTTGGATATTGAATATGTTGATGGATATTGAATATGTTGAATTTTTGAATTTGTAACTTAGGCGTCACTTATTTTGGTGAATGAATATGTTGAATATTGAATTGGTTTCATTTCTTAGTTGTCTCATTTTGGTACCGAAATGGTACCGAATCCTGTACCGATACCGACTTTGGCACGGTACGGTACGGACCAATTTTGACAAACGATAATCCCATACCATACCATACCAATTTAAATTTCCGGTATCGGTAGCGGTATTACGGGCTCAATACCGTACCATACCGTACCGTGCCCACCCTAATAACTGCTCTTATAAGACACCTCACATTTCCCTCCCCGGCCGATATGGGATTACTCACCTATCTTGCTTCTTATCAAACTAATGGGTCTTACACGGACACGTTCCACAGATTTATTGGATTGATGTTGTGACATTTGCAATTTATATAATGAATCGCTAGTCATCGAGTTCTTGATTTTCGAACCCGTCTAGATGTATTATCTGCACATGTATCCATATCTTAAGAAGAACCAATGGACTAAGTTGGAACCATGTGCTTTATGATGTGTGTTTATTGGTTATGCCCTTGATCAAAAGGGATATCAGTGTTATCATGCTCTCTCTTTTCACACCTATGTTACTATACACATGACTTTTCTAGAGACTAAAATGTATTTTGGTGGAGCAGTATCTTAACATGGTTTTTAGGAGGAGATGAAAACTTTAGAAGAGCTAAGTTGGATGACTGCTAAGGTTGATTGACCATACTATTCGACAAACTTGAGGTCGACTGAAATGACCGAATGAAATGAAAATATCGGACGGACTGGATCGACACTTTATTAAGGACAAGTTAAAGGCTGAATGAGTGACCATGCCTTTCGTGAATTCTGAGAATCGACCAGCGGATATTCTTAGTAAAACATATTCAAGTAAGGTGTTTATGACGCACATGGCAAGTTGGGCATTGGAAATATCTATGCACCAACTTGAAGGGATGTGTTGACATTAGTCTTATTTAGGATAGGATTGATACATTGACTAATTTGTAGTTAATTACTAATTATAATTAGGTTTTATTGTATAATTCTTTTCTTGGAAGATAAGTCTTTGTACCCTACATAGACCTCCATTTGAAAGAGTAAACACTCCGAAATTTACCCAAGAACTCGTTTTGTCTTATATTTTATATGATATTCTTTTCTTCTGTTGGTCCTTTATGCGTGAAAGAAAATGCAACCAAACGTCCTATCATGTCTGATGTTATATTCATGGGTTCTTTGAGGAGCTTCAATCAGACTTGTTAGTCGGAAAATTACTTTTTGAGGACAACGTATGGAACATCACCTCAGCTTGGACTTGCTATGCATATGCCTCTGAATTTATATTTATTTATTTGTTTTAAATTGACAATCTGTAAAGATTTACCTAACACGGGATGAAGATGAAAGAGAATTTCTTTTTTTCTTATCGTTTTTGTTGACCCGAAAAGTTTTCTTTCTAATTCTGTGATATAATTAACTTCCTGTCAGAAATAACACGTTTCATATCTTAAATGTTTCTATTTACACGTTTATATCATTGGAATAAAAAAGAGAAATTAACCTAATTGTAGTATTATATGTTAGCGGCTACTTTCCTTCTATTCCCACTTGATCTGGTCATTCCACCTTTTTTAATTTATGTGGAAAACTTGAAATCGTTGAATATTATGCTAATACAGATGGTAGAATCCTACGTGAGTATTAAGCCACACTCCCGGGCTTTTTTTTATTCAAGCGAAATTGAAAGACAGGGATTTTTTTTTTTTATATTGCAAGTGATAGTTTAAATTTTGACCATATTGGAGGAGAATTTCTCACACACACAACTATAATGTCATGAGGATTCAAACCTAAAACCTCTAATTTGCAAGTTAAGACCCCTTTTTACTATACTAGACCCCGTTGATGAAAGCCATGAAGGTTAAACACAAAACTCTGAGTGCAAGTCCCTTACACACTAACAAGGTAGAAACTGAAAATTTTATTCAATAAGGATCAATATCAGAAACAAGTAATTATGTTCATTTAAATATTATATCACCCTTGACAAAGTGCTCCTGTCATTATTTCTAAAGTTTCCTGGTGCTCCATGTAATTTTTTTTAGTAAATACCATGCGGTGTCCTTATTTATCATGTTTAGTACGTACATTCAAGCCTAACTTTCCATTATTTCACATTCAGCACCTTCAAACTTTATCTTCTCTCTTTTTGTCTCAAACCTCAGTTGATGAGCAGTCACTGATTGGAAAAATCCTACAACAGCTACAGAGTTCATTGCAATATTGCAGTTAAGCTATAATATACATAGATATTTTTCCTGTGGAATATATGATATATATTATATGTATATGTTATTTGATCTCTTCTCCTTTGCGTGCTTCATAACTTTCATTCTTTCTACACAAGAAAATTGATGGGTAGTTTTTCGGATATACAGAGACCTGAGTTAAGGGATCCCTCCAATAAGCTTGTGGGGCCCATTCACATTGTATTTTCAAAATTTGAAACATCTATTTTTTAGGTATTCCTTCAAAGATTTATTTGACCGGTCAATCGATGGTTGTAGTCTTAGCATTTTCTTGAACCATCGGGATCGTCGATTTTGTTGATAATAACTAGATGCCTTAATAGTTTCCGACTTTCCTAATTTTTTGGAAGGATAATATTTAAATGAAGGCTTAAAAAATGAACGGTTTGGATCTTTGAAATAAAATTTGTATCGGATCCTACAAGGTTGCTTCAAATAATATATATAGAGTTAGGATCATGGGACACACATTATAACACACTTTTTTTTTAACATAATAGGTCCATTCCTTTAAACTTTTCTTAATTAGTAGAGAGTTGGATTTAGTTTCAGGACATACCTCTGGAAACCAAATTTAATACATGATCAAATATCTATGAATAATGCTACTCTTACCACATTTATATACCACATTCTCATACCATCTTATGTGAGGTGGACAGTCATATCAATTAAATTTATTTATTATTTATTTAATGATTTATTAACACTTTAAAAAACTGTTAATTAAAACTGCTTTATTAAAATACACTTCTTTGATTTAATTGATGTGGCATATGATATGAAATGTCACATCATGTGGTATAGAAATGTGGGATAAAAATGTGGTAAGTGTAGCATTACTCAATATTTATTTAGGTTGACTAAATAAAATCCCCTCAATTTTGGTGATCTTTTCAAATTAGTACCTGAACTTCTAATACCCTACAAATTGGTACACCAACTTACAAAAGCTATACAAATGAGACCCTCTATTACCTAGATCGTTTGTTGATATGGCAAACGTGACCCCAATTTTTCTACTCATGTGGATTCTCCCTATGTAGACAAAGCAAATAATAAACAATTCTTTATTTTGTTTAAAGTAATATTAAATTAAATTAATTAAAAAATTTATAAAAAAAATTTCTCTCTCCTTCCCTCCCCTCCAGCCGTTCCCACCGGACTTACCCCTTCTGCCACCCAAAATTTCTCAACATACCCACCCCAATCACGGCAGCAATGGCATCAACCTTCTCCTCTTTAGCTAATGAAATTGGTTCTCGTCGAATCTTAGTAGGGTTACAGAGCCACGGGAGGCCAACAAGAATCCTTTTGAGACTCGCATAGTCCATTGTGACTATGGCCTTGTGCACATGGTTATGAGCTGTTAGAAAAACAATCAGTGACTAAATTAACAACAATATATTTAACATAATTTAATACTACTACGAATTTAATTCAATAATAAATTAAATCAAATATAGAAATTAATAGAAACCAATTGACTGACTTGTGTACAAGGTTTGCAAAGTCGTGCAATGTTCTAAAGACAATAATTCATCCCTTTTCGGTGCTTCAGAGTTCTACAGGTGACTGCCTCCCAACATTCAACTATAAACTTGTATATATTTCTCTATGTATGAATGAATGAGTGAATGTGTTGTACGTTTTGATACTTGTGCTTTTAAACGTAAGGCTTTTCTAACTTAAATAGGCTTATGTTACCCTTTCAAAAAGGGTTACATTTCTAAATTGAATTCTAAATCATAGTGAATGCAAATGTACCAAAGAGAAAGCATAAGTGTTATGCATAAGGAGAAGTGTTGATGTAGAACAGATGGCAGATTTTATCGCGGTTGAGCAAGAAAAGGGATGTGGTGGGAATTTGCAGAATTGTCGTCCGAGTCTCCGATTAGGGCGCAAAATACCATTTCGAAAAGGGAACAATGCCACGAGTCAAACCCACTATTTTGCTGTGACATACGATGGATTTTGGCATTCTGGGGTCGTTTGGCCTTTCAAAACTGCATTCAAAGTTCGAAGTTAATTCTCCAAATAAATTCTGTTTTTTTTCCGTTTCGGAGTTACGTAGTGAATTCCCCAAATAAATTCTGTTTTGTTCAGTTTCGGAGTTACGTAGTTAAGTCTCCGAATTAATTCTGTTTTCAGTTTAATTGTAATAACTCCCCTAGCAGTTACAAGGGTTGAGAGTTGTGTATTTAGACAGGTTTGTCTAACGTTTTTCGACACTTCAGATTTTAATCAAATTAATCAAAGAGAGTTTCTCTTAATTTCTAGTGGAATCCAGTTTCCTTGTTACTCAAGGTTTTCGTTTGAAACCTTTATTGCTTGTGCTGCGTCAAGTGTCTTTTGGATTTAAACTTACCTTAGTTATAACATATCGGATTTACTTAGTGACGTAGTTGATAAAATTGATCTTGAACTGTTCACTGATGTAGTAAACCAAGACAACATGTCTCACACATAACACATCGTAATATACGTTAGTTCATACGTTCTTGTTCATTTTGGCCCTGAACAAACTCCGAGTTTCATGAGAGCTTTAGAGAACTTAGCCTCCTACGTACATTTACTCTAATATAGGTGACATCAATTAAGAGTTTTTTTTGTCTAAACTCCTTTTGATAACAAGATATTAGTGTAAGACTCGTGAGCTTGGTAAGAATTAAGATCGGATGAGCAATCCCACATCTCTCATGGATGGAAAGGTGAAGTGCCTTATAAGAGCAGTTGTCATTTCAGCTAGTAAGACATGTTTTGGACAAGATAACATAAGCATGAGCTAAAGAACAAATCTGTGTGGGCGGGGCCTAAAACGGACAATATCTTACTAAGAGAGTGTGCTTTGACAATTAGTGTGATTAAATGCACATCAGCAGACAACATAACAACCATCTTAGGAATGTCTCACCCAACTAGTTTGCCTATTAAACCTAGACAATGGGATCTCTAATCAACTAAGTTAGGTTTCCACCAGGCTTGACTCATTGGATTTGCTTTAATCACATTCTCCTTAATGTAAATTTAATTACTCAGGCTTAGGCCGTAGTGAAATGTCCTCTAGAAAGTTTCTTAGCCATTATGCTTGTTCAACAACTTTATTTAAAGCTATAAACTCTTATTCCAGTAGATCATGCTATACACATCCTATCCCACAAATGATACGAACACATTGAATAAAATTGTATAGTGTAAGTGTTGATATATTTACTAATCACATCATCATATGCTACATAATAACACAACACACACGAACACGAATTGTCACCCCTATTAGCATGTGCGAAAATTTCTTATATACGTATTTGATATATCTAGTATATTGTATCCTTAAACAGTGAATACATATTTTGATTACTTTGAATGCATATCAAAGTAGTGCTTGTACTATCTCAAGTTTATATATATATATAGAGCTGAGGGATTGGAATCAATAATCATTCATTTTTACAGAACCAACTCCAGTAAAATTACCAAGAAGAAAACATTGAAAATGGAGCACCAAGGTGAAGGAGGTGACCTTCTGCATCTTTACTCTGCTAGTAAAATTACCAAATAGTAACAGTAGTGTTGTGGCCACGTGCCGGGCGGCAGGAAAGTAATTTATTAGAATAAACGACCAAATGTGGTCTCGTTCATCATGATTCATGGGAAGCTAGTTGAACGTCGTGGGGTGGTTTATTGGACCTGTGGAATGTTCAAAAGTCATCTAAGATATAGATATTTTATATAATTTGCTTTTTCTAATTTATTCTATATTTGGTCCAAAGGTCTTGCTGTCACTCATCTAAGGTAAAAACATGCTGAGGCTTGTGTTTTAGCTTATAATATGTTCATACTTGTACTCAATTATTTTCGAAAAATAACTTATTAGGGTTTTCCTTTCGTTCTTGGACAGAGGTGGGGATGATAAAGCTCAGGTCGTTTCCAGAAACTACAGATATGATGAACAGAACAAGTGTTGTGGCTTCCGGCCTTGGGCTTCCCTTTCGCTACTGGGTTCTGGTCTTACAACTGCCTAGCTATAATGTTTTTCTTTTTTTGAAGAAAAGAAAAAGACAGTATTTTATATATATGTGGGCACAAAGGAAACCTTGCAGAGTCAAGAATGGTGCGGGGAGACATTCGAGATCAAAAGTAACATAAGGTTTAAAAGGCTGCTGCCAAGCCAACGTACGGTAATTAAGGTTTATATATATTACCAACAAAACTAAAAAATAAAATTTAAAATTATTGACAACATCGATCCTAGGTATAACCAAACGTGCCCAACCCCCCGCGACAGCATCTGCACTCAACCCACAGACAGCATTTGGACGGTGAGAAAAGAGAGAGCTCATGAAACATGGGTGTTGAGCAAATTAGAATTTAGTTGTACATAGTCCAAATTAACTATATTTTGGCACGCGGCCCATGACTTTCTTGCATTCCACTCAATATTACTAATTAAAATTAGGAGCCGAAATCTAACCAACGTTTACATCTGCAGTCTGCACGTAATTATGTAGAAAATTACTATGGAAAGAAAGGTTGAGGCTTAGAACCCTTTTTTCCAAAGTAATTTTGTTGGGCACCGGCTTGACACAACTTGAAGAGGTTTTGATGGTTAAAAGTCAGACAACAATTAGTCAGTTTGATTAACGAACAAGTCGATTAATTGGCTAAGTCTTTTCAATTAATGGGAAAAAAATGGTCTATTGCAGCTCATCAATAAGAAGCCGAAATATTTGGAGGCGTTTACACATGCTAAGCAAAGTTTACATCTGCAGTCCGAATGTAATTACGCAGAAGATAAGTTTAAGGTTGAGGTCTTGAACCCTTTTTTCTTAAGTAATTTTGTTGGCTCCGGTTTGACTGGTTTCTTGATGAGGTTTTGATGGTTAAAAGTCACGCAGTTCTTAGTGCAGGGTGATCCGCCCACAGACTACTTAATTAATTAATCTTATCAAAATATATGTGGGATCTCACTGTAGTTGGACTACTTAATCCCATCCAATTAGAGACTAATTACAATAAATCTCATCGTTTTCCCTCTTAATTTGCTTTCAGAGCCTCAAACAGTAATTATACAGAACTCCCATGCGTATGCTTAAGGTAAGGTAGGTTATGTTCATTTGAATCATTTGAGGCTCATAGACCCTTCTCAAGTTTGCAGATTTTGGTTTGCATGCTTCTATTTGATTTTTGTATGTAACATTCTTAAGGCTTGACCTTTCTCAGAAAAGCTGTCAACATCCATACACTTGGCTGGGCAAAGTTCCTCAGTTTTCTTTGAAACAAGTCTTCTAACCCTAACTGTGCAATTTTTTTTTAAATAGAAACCTGTCTTACCAGACGATGGTTATCGTTTCCATTGCACACAGGTACACCGCCAGAAGCCCATTTGACTTTTTCAGCCGGCTTTAAGTCTTTATTTGGATCAGAAAGTACACCTTGTGGCTGCGGTACTGAATCATGGCTAGGTGCAGTCTCACCTTAAATGTCTTCATCATTTTTTCAATCTTAATATGGAGTACTTGTGCTTGTGGTGCAAGAGGCACGGACACACTTAAACAAGGTGAGACTCTAGATTACTCCAGCTTCTTAGTTTCTGCGAACGGGAAGTTCACTTTGGGTTTCTATGTAAGTGATCAGAATAATTCGAAGTATTCCTTCTTATAACAAATCACAGTGTGTATGCAAGAATTTTCTTTGTTTTTTTTCAATAGTATTTTCTTTTGTAGGTCATTTGTTTGGCAGACTGTAATTTGAAAGTTAGGATGAGGGACAACAAATGTTTTCTAATTAAATGTTACGATACTAGATGCAGCACATGATAAGTGGTTATGGATTGGCTCTGGCAGTACTGCTGCTCTATTGGTAGCGGTGCTTTGGATCGTGTGCTATTTACAAAGGAGAAGAAAATTACAACGTTCCGGTATACATTCTTTAAACTTACTGTGCAGCCGTTTATACAGACATGTATATATATTAACCTTGAAACATAATATTGATAGAATGATTCTCATCTCTGACAAACAAAAAGGGACAGTGATTGAGAATGTATTGGTCGACTTGACGGACGCTAATGTCAACGGGCTTCAAAATGATGGAGTGATGGAACATGATTTAAGAGTATTTAGCTATGCATCTGTCATGGCTGCCACAGACAACTTCTCCATTAAAAACAAGCTTGGTGAGGGGGGATTTGGACCTGTTTATAAGGTAAGTCTATGATTACTATTGAGAGTATTTTTAAATCGATTTCCAAGAAATACCTGATATATTTTGTACCATTAATTCAGGGAACATTGGAATCAGGACAAGAAATTGCTGTGAAAACGCTTTCAAGATGTTCAGGGCAAGGAACATTCGAGTTTAAGAATGAATTGATACTCATATCTGAACTTCAACATACCAATCTTGTTCGTCTGTTTGGATTTTGCATTCATAACGAAGAGAGGATGTTAATCTATGAGAATATGCCAAACAAAAGTTTGGACTACCTTTTATTTGGTTGAGAACATACTATTACTTTAATCTTATACACACACATCTATTTATTATTTATTCTGAAGTACGTACGTATTGTGATATATATTACTCATCCTTTTAACTCTATTTTAGGTACTGATCCAACCAGAGGCCTGTTACTGGATTGGAAGGCGCGTTTCGGCATAATTGAAGGAATCGCTCAAGGATTGCTTTACCTTCACAAATACTCAAGATTGAGAGTAATTCATAGAGATCTAAAAGCTAGTAATATACTACTTGATGAAAATATGAACCCTAAAATCTCTGATTTTGGTATTGCAAGGGCATTTGTCCATAATGAACTGGAAGCAAATACTGATAGGATCGTTGGGACATTGTAAGTAAACAATACATATTCTTAATTAACATGCATATATATAATTTCACTTTTGGTTGTTAATCATGCATATATATTTATACGTACTAATTTTTTTTTTTTTTTATCCATTTGGAGTAGTGGTTACATGTCTCCTGAGTACGCCATGGAGGGAATTTTCTCCCCAAAATCCGATGTCTACAGTTTTGGAGTACTAATGCTTGAAATCGTATGTGGTAGAAAAAACAGCAGCTTCTACAATGATGATCACGTGATCAATATAGTAGGTTATGTACGTCAAACACATATACACCATGTTTGATAAAATTTTCAGGTGTGAGATTATGATATCCTAAATGAATTAATTTGATGATCTTGTTACATCAGGCATGGGAGTTATGGAAAGAAGGGGCAGGGCTAGAACTTATGGATCCAACACTAGGCGAGTCATGTGTTAAGGATCAATTGTTGAGATGCGTCCATGTTAGTCTATTATGCGTGGAGGAAAATGCCGTCGATCGACCGACCATGTCAGATGTCATATCTATGTTGACAAATGAAGGTGTGCCATTACCTATACCTACACAGCCAGCATTTTTCACAAAAAGAAGGGTGGTCGGCCGGAGTGGCGTGGGTGGAACTGATTTGGAACTTATTATATCAATAAATGGCTTGTCTAATTCGGATTTGGCGGGACGTTAAAATCACTAATATATATTTGGTTAGCCTCAGTTATACTTAATTTCGTAAGTGTTATATATGGTACTACTTTAGAAAATTGTAAATAATAAAGATAGATGATGATATGTGAAATTCCAAAATTATTTCTTTTCAAAACTATGTTATTAACAAGGCACTAGTGTGTAATGTCTGCTCTGCTTCTATATTTTGCATGTAGCTTATCATACATGGTTTATGTTTGTGCAAATTTCTCATGGGAAAATATTCGTGTGTAGATCCTTCATCTTTTGAGCTTCCTTCTCTTTCTTTCTCGATTCCTGAAAAACAAACAGGAGTGAAAGACTACATCCAAGGGGTGTTGGCCAAATGCCCTTAGATGTTAAGTTAGTTCAATTGGATCTTTGAGAAAAGATGCGACAATAGCTAAATTGGTCGAAGTTTTCTCTCATGGGGAGAGCCGTGTGTGGTGGCACTTAGCCGTGTGGGAGAGATGAGAGAGGGAGTCCCCGGCAGCAATGGAGGTGGCTGATGGCTAGGGAGAGAGAGAGAGGTTTCGGGGGTTTTAGAGCTAGGTTTCAGGATTACGTTGAGTGTTGAATGTGGCCATGTATTTATAGGGCTCTAGCCATTTGGGGTTTTTAAAAGAATATCTTCTAATTTGGAAGGAAGATATTTTTTTCCCCAAAATGTAGAGATTGAGTCAATTAGGGATTTGATTAGGATCAAATTACTAATTGATGATAATATCCTAAATTGATGATATTATCTTTTAATTGGTGATTATATTCCCAAATAAAGATAATATCTCATATTTAAGATAATATCCCTATTTTGGCATCAATTAATTGGCCAAATAAATGGGCTCAATTACTTACCTAGGAAATATTCTTCTTATCCATGTGGCACCTTGTGATTGGAAGCCAGAACATTTCCTCCCACAAATGCCCTCAGCTTTCCAAATCTTGCCCACAAATGAGACGGCTGCCAAATGATGAATTCTTAACCTTTTACCCAAAAATTTCTAGGTCAGAATAGTACACATGGCAGCTGAGAAATTCACAGAATATGACAACAAAAAAATGGTTAGGATCCAGCTGGAAACAGTGAGCTGGAAATCCTACTAATGCAAAAGTTGACTAGTCATAATCTTCATAAATTTAGTGAATGCAGGTATAGTGCGATGTAGAATTTACCTTTGTCAAACACATTGTTGTCCATCATAATGTAGCCAATAAGGACACCTAGAGAAGTAATTCTTAATCTAAACTTAAAGCTTGTGAAATTACAATAATTGTCCTATTACAAAATTGTCAAGAGAAGCCAAAAGAAAATCACAAAATGCATACACATACAGCGGCTCGGGCCTTGCCTGGCTCGGAGGAGCTATTCCATCTAGCGCAATTTGGGACGCTCGGGGCTTCTTTTTTTTTCCTCGCTGGGCTGCACTGTGGCTTCACTGTTGTGGCTCTGCGGCTCGGGCCTTCCGCTAGGGCTGCTCTCTGGTGACAAGTCCCGCCCAAATTTCTCGGAACTCGGGATGAATCCTGGAGAATTTCTGACATCACACCGATATCGGGCCCACTTACTAAAAATCGAGACATTCTACCAAAAGTTTTGGCAGAGTCTCCCCTGAAAATTTAACTTTTCCCCAAATTTTAAACCTGTTAAAAATCACAATTATAACTCAACTGGCAGCATGCACAAGTTATCAACATGCAAATACAAAATAGACCTCCAACCTTCGAATGGTTCGAAACAAAACCAACAATGCTCCTAAGTCAAACAATGCATAAACCAAATAATTAATGATCTCAAACAACTATACGAATACCCCCAAAATCAATCAAACGGATTCAAATCCAATAACCACATCAGAATCCAATCACATACACAAAATCGATTAAACCTTTTAAACATAAAAATATTTCGCAACTGCAACTAGGTGAGACCCCAGGCTACCTACGTACCCTTGAATAAGGGATCAAGCCACATGTAGTTCTTATATCAATGGTCACAACTCCGAATTCCGATAAAACAAAATGAACACATTCTCAAATATCTTTCTTTACATCAGTTCAATCCCGCAACCATACCCTATCCAAGGCGTATGTTGCCGTACAACAACTCCCAATCCAGGGCTCAAACATTCATACAGAAACAGGGTCCTCACAAAGTACAATCTCACGAATCTCAATCCCGAATCAAAACAACATATACCAATGTGTAACATGTATACCTATAAATGAGTATATAAGTATATATATAATAACACACACCTCTCACCATCATCATGTACCAGGGGAAAACAATCCAACCGGGGATCGTTTGACTAGTCCACATGTAACAGCCCTCAAAACGACCATGTGGCTAGAGACGAGCCGTCCAACTGGGGGACTAACTCTCAGCCAGCACGTACGGACGAAGAATCAAGACCCGTACCCAATTAAGGGTCTACAGCGACACCCGTTAAGGTATGCCCCGGGTTCTGTCATATCCAAACCATATCCACTGTGTCCATATATCAGGATCCAAGGGGAGGTACATATGATGATGCACATCATGTAGTGGGGGAAACAATCCAGCCATGGATCGTTTGACTAGTCCACATGTAACAGCCCTCAAACGACCATGTGGCTAGGGACGAGCCGTCCAACTGGGGGACTAACTCTCAGCCAGCACGTACGGACGAAGAATCAAGACCCGTACGTCTATAAACAGCCATACGCACGCAGACTACCCAATTAAGGGTCTACAGCGACACCCTGTTAAGGTATGCCCCGGGTTCCGTCATATCCAGACCATATCCAAACCATTTCCATGTATCCCAGTGTCCATATCCACTGTTTCCAAGTATCCATTTCCACTGTTTCCAAGTGTCATCATTCAATGGGAGGTACATATGATGGTAGAGTTCATAACCCTTATATAAATATTATACAGATAATATTCCCTCCCTTAATTTAATTTTTCCCATTTTACCTATTCATAGTATAGACCAATAACCTATCAAGCATATTCTATATCCAAGGTGGTACCTAAGGTAGTGCTAATAGCACTCAAACTGACATTCTAACTCATGTCTTTCCACAACTCACAACAACTTCCCAAGTACCTCACATACACTCAACAAGATAATACTTTCCCAAATCATATATATATTAGTCAAGATACTTGAATATGTCAAAACCCAAACATATATAACACAAATACTTCTTAACATATTTAATCCAATAATCAAATATATAAAATATTTCGATAAACCATTAAAACCATATGCATAATATTTCCATCACAAAACCATGCCATTTATTTGAAAGCAATGCCCACTCACTTCCTAATAATCATAGTCAAGTTTCATGACTTACTTTCACCACCAATACTTCAAGTATCCCATACTCATCTATTCCAATATTTCAATTATTGCGATAATATCTAAGAATTCAATAAGGTATTACAAACAAGCTCAAACTCCCAAAATAATCAAAAATAACTCCACTAACGATCAAGATTCGTTCACTCGGTCGTGCTAGCACTTCATGAAGGGTGAAACTACCTCGGAAGACTCAGGGTCAATCGAGGGTCAAAGCTTCCAAATTTGGTCAACTGTGCCCGCAGGGCCCACGACCTCTGTTTTACAATCCAAAAGTTCCTATGGGTTCCACAAGGTCTAGGGTACACTAACTGCAAGTTTGGTTCAGATCGAACGGTAAAATCGCTCACGATCGCACCATCGAATGGTTATCGTAAAACTCAAGCTTTAAGTTATTGAATCGGGAACATCCGGGGCTCCGATTCAAGATCGATGAATTCTTACACTATCCTAGGAATACTTAGACCAACATATATTAAATTGAAAGCGATCCAACGGTTCTAACATATCAAACCCGGAAATCGCATAATAGGCAAAATCCGTTCGGGTTCAAACGTTATCCAATTTGGAATCCGAAAGTACCTACATGCTCGTGAGAACTAGGAGATCATTTTAGGACACAATGACAGGCCAACACGTGGCCCACACGCCACCCCACGCACCGACAGTGCGTGGATGTCCAAAGGAATTTCCGGACGTGGAAAAACTCCAAACCGCCGGCCAAGCTTCCTACCTTAGGTAAAACACCTAATTTGGAACCACTTTTGTTCTTGAACCTACCCAAAAAGTGGCCGGAAGTTGCCAAAATAGGCAGATTTTCTATCGCTTATTTGACTACCAAAACGCATAAATTTCTCAAACCTAACACAACTAGCAGCAAGAATAGCTCGAGAGGTTCAAGATCCATACCTGGATCACAAGATTTGGTGGCCGAGAGCGTCAGAACGAGCTCTCGAAAGTTTACAAAAAATCTGTCCAAAACCGCCTGTTTCGTGGTTGTTTCTGGTGATCACGACGGCGGATCGGGGCTGGGACCGGTCGGGAATCGAAGAGGAAAGTGAGGCGGTTCCAACGAGACCCGTGCCGCCCAGTTTGGCGCCGTGTGGTGACGGTGGCGACTTGGAGAAGTTGCTGCCATCGCACAAAGGGGGGCTGTTTCAGATCGTGAGGGAGAGAGAGAGAAATGGGTTTCTAATTTTTATTTAAAAATCCAACTTTGAAATAATTACGATTATGCCACTGAAGGTATTTTGATCGTAACGTTCTCGTTACAACTCCCAATTTGAGCCCACTACGTGTCTACGGACTCATCTCGATACGATCTACGTAAAAATACAACCCACTGCCCCCAAATCCTTCCGTAAATAAAATGACCAAATTACCCCTACTCTGAGTGCGAATTTGTAAATTCTTAATTCTTGAAATTAATTTATTCACTATTCCTTTTATTTTGGGTCGGGATGTTACATGTGGCATGCCTTGCGGCTCGGGCAACAAGGCCAATTCTTCTTCTCTTTTTCTTTTTGTGTTGCCAGTTCTTTTTTCTTTTCAATTGAAAACCTGATATGTAATTTGACTTGCAAAATTTTCTTTTTGTCTTGCAGTTGTCCAATCATCATGTCTTGTGAGGAAGGTAATCGATCACCGAGCTCACAAGTGCTTTTGTACCTATGGGGTGGTTCCAAAGTGCCCAAGAAGAGATTTGTGGCTAATCTGCACTGCGTTATGTCTAAAGCTCACTTCTAGAAGTGGCGTCCCACATATGCTTCTGCCATACCTGATGACGTGCACGTCAAGTTGGTCAGAGTCTTCAACTGACGATGCGCCTTGTGTGGATCCGAATGATCCAGATGCTAGAACAATCACATTTCGTCCCTTCTATTTCTGCTTGGGCTTCACGTTCCCATTTTCGAAGTTGTTCAGGAAGGTGCTCTGCGCCATGGAGTGTGCCCCAAGTTAATGTACTCTAAACGTCTCCTGGGGGATCAAGCGCTTTGAGAATCTGAGCTGTTTCTTCAAGCTAGATCTGATATTGTGAGAGTTCTTCTACTTCTTTGAAGTGAGGCAACCTGAGAAGTATGCCCAAGTCCATGTATGCAGAGCCAAGTTGGTTGACAGTCTTAGCCAAGGAGATCATGTATGGCACGCCGATGTGTTGGAGGTCAGCGGACGGTGGGAAGGCGAGGTCGCGATGGTCCACTTGTTCCCATCACCTACTACAATGGTACATTATTCTTTTGTTCATCCGCTTCAATTTTGTCTAAATTCTTTGATGTGTGACTAACTGACTTCTGTCTTCTGCTTGTAAAGAATGACATTGGCAAGAGACTTGGATGTCACACCCCAATTTTATATATATATTTATTAGGAGTGTGAGGTAAAAGAAAAAAAAAACTAAAACCAAAAATTTAAATATCAAGAAACATGAGAACTGAATATAAACTTCTATTTAAACCAAAGTAATTTACATTGTAATTTTACAAGCAAAATAACAGGAAAGTAATAGACTTTTAACAAAACATCCAAAACTCGTTCCACTACTACAAAAAACACTTTGCGCGACGAATGATTTTTGGTCGCGCAAAGGAAAATTTCGTCGCGCAAAGTTTGCGCGACGAAATTTTAGTCGCGCACGTTCTGTCGCGCGAAACTCGTGGAGAAAGGGTTTTGCGACGCGAAAATTCTTCGTCGCACAAAGCCACTTTGCGCGACGAAGGATAACAACTTGCGCGACGAATCATGACGACTTTGCGCAACGAAAATAACAACTTTGCGACGAACCTTGAAACCTTTGCGCCACGACGGACAATAACAACTTTGCGCGACGAATATTAATTACTTTACGCGACGAATATTATATACTTTGCGCGACGAAAGCTAATGTCACGCAAAGGTTTGCGACGGAATATTTTTGTTTTTTGAAAATTTTAAACTAAAATAAACTAATTTAATAGTTTGCGACGAAATATTTTGTCGCGCAAGGTTTTTGACATTTTTTTTTTAATTATTTCTCTTATATCAATTTCATTATATTAATTTTTTAAATTTTAATTTAATTGTATGATTTTATTTTTCTTAATTACTTTAATTTAAATTGACATATTCAAAATAAAATTACATAAGAAAAATAATGGTCAAATTATCCAATATGCATAATATTCAAAATGTAAACTTAAATTAACAAAGTACAATAATAAAATCTACAAGCCTCTTATATCAAATCCTCAACTTTAGCCATCAAAGCCTCAACAATTCCCTACAAAAAAAAAACAAATATTCTCAAATAACAAAACAATAACATAAAATAATGACAAATAATTGGCATAAACCCAAAACTAACTCCAAAAACACATATTAATGAAAAAAATTTAAAATTTACAGAGAAGTGAGTGTGAGAGAATTAGAGAAGATAGTGAGAGAGAGATGAGAGAGTGAGTGAGAGTGAGAGATGATGAAAAGAGAGATGAGAGAGTGAGTGAGAGAGAGAGATATAGTGAAGAGAGAGATGAGAGATTAAGTGAGAGGAGTGAGTGTGAGAGAAATGGTAGGATTTGGGGAGTGGGAAAGAGAGAAATTGTAGGATTTAGAAGACATTGAGAAAATGGTGGAGGAGTTATTTTCCTTTTAAAGAACGTATCACTTTGCGCGACGAATATATTTTGGTCGCGCAAAGTGTTTTAAAAAAAATTTAAAAAAAATTCCCATTTTTCGGTGCCCGCCAAATTTTTTCAGTTTTGCGCGACGAATTTTCTGGTCGTCCAAACTTTTTGCGCGACCAAAATATTCCCGCGTCCCATTTTTGTGCCCGCCAAATATTTAGAGTATACTTTGCGCGACGAATATTTATATATTGGTCGTGCAAAGTCGAAATTTTTTAAAAAAAATCCCATTTTTGGTGCCCGCCAAATTTTTAGGATATATACTTTGCGCGACGAATAATTATAATTTGGTCGCGCAAAGTCGAATTTTTTTTTAAAATTTTAAAAATCCCATTTTTGTGCCCGCCAAATTTTTAGAGTATACTTTGCGCGACGAATATTTATATATTGGTCGCGCAAAGTCGAAATTTAAAAAAAAAAAATTCCCATTTTTGGTACACGCCCAAATTTTGAGAGTATACTTTGCACGACGAAATACCAATTGGTCGCGCAAAGTCTTTAAAAATATTTAAAGCTAGTAATAAATACATATACTATTCAATTTCTTAAGTGTTATACGTACAAAATAAATAAATTTAAAGCTACTCAACGATCCAACCGTCAAACTTGTTTGTTTATACATCGAGATCATATACACTAAAATTCAGAAAAAATAAACATTAAGAGATCAATTAATGGGACAAAACATTTCGACGGTTATAAACGAAAAATCATGATTTAACGGTTATTTCAACCCTGATTTTGATGATTTTTTACAGCTACACTCCTTGATGCTATATGAATACAATGACTGCATTTGATCGTCAATTTAAAATATTTACACTAGTAGATACCACAAAATCGTATGTTATATTTAATAAAAGTATAAATAAACTCTTATTTGTTAGTGAATATATTGTTTTCATGGCATACGCACTCCACGAAACTAGTTTCAACGATCTAACCGTCAAATTTGTTTGTTTACACTTCGAGATCATATACGTCAAAAATCGGAAAAAATAAACATTCAGAGATTAAGTAATAGGACAAAACGTTTCGACGGTTATAAACTAAAAATCACGATTTAACGGTTATTTCAACTCTGATTTTCATGATTTTTTATAGCTACACTCCTTGACCTTATATGAATACAATGATTGCATTCGATCGTCAATTTAAAATATTTACACTAGTAGATACCACAAAATCTTATGTTATATTTAATAAAAGTATAAATAAACTCTTATTTGTTAGTGAATATATTGTTTTCATGGCATACGCATTCTACGAAACTAGTTTCAACGATCAAACCGTCAAACTTGTTTGTTTATACTTCGAGATCATATACGCCAAAAATCGGAAAAAATAAACATTCAGAGATCAAGTAATAGGACAAAACTTTTCGACGGTTATAAATGAAAAATCACGATTTAACGGTTATTTCAATTTCGATTTTGATGATTTTTTACAGCTACATTCTTTGACCCTATATGAATACAATGAACCAATTTGATCGTCAATTTAAAATATATATTTTCTCACAAAAACTCAATTCGAACTACAATAATATATTTTTCTAACAAAATAATTTTTTTATTTTATTTATTTTTGTATAGACTTTGCGAGACGAAGATTATTATTTCGTCGCGCAAAGTCATCCAAATTTTAATTTTAGTAAAGACTTTGCGAGACGAAGATTATTATTTTCGTCGCGCAAAGGCATCCAAAAATTTTAAAAAATAATTATTTATTTATTTATTTATTTATTTTTGTAAATACTTTGCGAGACGAATCATTATTCGTCGCGCAAAACTCTGTGCACCGAATTCTAGTATTCGTCGCGCAAAGTTACTTTTCGCGACGATTTTTTGTCGTCGAGCAAGGTTTTGTCGCGCAAAGTGACTTTGTGCGACGATTTTTTTTCGTTGCGCAAAATTGAGTCGCGCAAGACTTTGAGCGACGATGATTTATATTTGTCGCGCAAAGTCACTTTGCGCGACGAATTTTTTTTTCGTCGCGCAAGGGGTTTTTTTTAGTAGTGTTCTTCTTATTTCCTCGTCACAAACTAAACTTCATATTCAAAACCTACAATAGATTGAATAAGGGGTGAGCACTACATGCTCAGGAGGGGTCCTATGTCTTATGTGATTAGTGAGATTTATAATGTACAATTTATGCAATGTATGAATGAACTTCAATTCTACCCAACCCGTTAATCTATATAATAGGGCAAGCAAATCTGCATGTCCCATACCATGCATTTTACCACTATGATTCTGAATGCCCCATTATATAAACTAACACCCATCTCAATTATCTCATAATTTCCCTTTTGCCAGTCATCTTGTCTACACCATTGATCTCCAAGCCCAAATCACTCAATTGACAATTATACCGCCGATTTCCTAATCTCCTGTGCACACAGGCTCACTTGAACTTGGTCCCTACAATGGTCAGACTCAACTACACAAAAGATCTTTCCCATTACCCTTTTTTCTATAATTTCTATATCAACCAAAGAATTCTAACCACCACCGATAACATATGAACATGTCAATATTAATCACATTATAATGATAATTGACAACATGTAAACGCCCAATATCAAGGGTAATAATCAAATAATATTACCAAGCATAATATAGTGTTCACAATATTTAATTAAATCAATTTATGTAAAGCCTCCCCAAGAAAAACCCCTACCTCAAATCCAAAGCTATTTGTATAACTCCTAGTCACAAGTCCAAACACTTTGAGCTTCTCCAAAATCTCACCACACTTTAGTTCTTACTCTTTTTTCTTTGTCTACGAATTTTAGGAAACTAAAGCAATTTTAAGTGAAGAACTTATGATACAAGAAGTATTAGGTAGTATATATATATATATATATATATATATATATATATATATATATAAGAATACCTATGTGTTGGCTTTGTAGAGTGCTTAGTGAGCACTCTCAAATTAAGGTTATATATATATATATATATATATATATATATATATACATAAGAATACCTACTATGCTTACAAATCCTGCTTACATATTCCACCTTATGCTTTAACAAGATTTGAGGACTATATATTTGCAACACGACAATTTTTAAAAGAATGCTTAGTAAGCATAATGGACTTTCTAAATGCTTTTGTAAAGTATAAAATATATAATAAATATTATATAGGGTTGGTATGAGTTAATATAGTGAAAGTTATGCAATAAAATTTGATAAGGTAGGCTATACTAGTTTATAGTCAGACTCATATCACGTGGCTTGCAATAAATATATATTATTCAGTATATAGTGAAAGCTGATATGAATTAACATAGTGAAAGCTATGCAATAAATATATATTATTAATTGTATAATATGCAAAGATTAAATATTAATATGTACATATATATACAATTTTTTTTTTTTAAATACAGGGTTTCACACTGGATCTCGGGCAGAACATGGCTAAGGTCTGCTGAGCCTTGAACATCCCATCGAGGTTTCACGAATGGCCCTGGACTCAGGATGTTGAGAGATGGAAATAGTATGGTCTAGACTCGGAGGATCTGCCCACCGAACAGGAGGAGTGCTCAGTCGAACCCCCCTCAAAGAGGAAGGCTGACGCTAAGTCCTCTAAAGATGAAGTTGCAACTTCACGGGCAAGGGATGCGTCTCCACTGAGAAAGAAGCTAAGACTTCCTTCTGATGTGATCAAGTCTTCTTCAAAAGAGGTCTCATCTCCCGAGAAGATGCAAGTTGGGATTGCTTCTTCATCATCTGTAGGGTCAAGTACCTAGTCAGTGCGGATAGCAAGAAGATTGGTGGCACGTGAAATGTTCGAGACACTCTGCTCAAGTATCCTACTAACAAGCTCAAAAACTGCAATCTGCCTTGTAGAAAAGTCCGATCTCGAACCAGTTCACCTGCCGAGAGGCAAAGAGATGTTGATATTCCTCCCCGAAGTTCAAGTCACTTACACCGGTCAAGGGACAAGGATCGAACTGGGAGAACTGCTCTTCTGCCTAACCATTGCGATCCAACTATTGAGCCATGAGAAATCAAACATGGAGCTGATTCGACGTCATTGACTCTTTTGGAAGCGAGGATGGCAGCGGCTAAGAATGCCAAAGAGTCATCTTTTTGGGCAAAGGGTTATTCAGAAATGTGAATAGCTGGTCCAAAGGTTGACAAGTCTAACTTCGCAGGGGATGCATGTCTGCTCTATCTGCTCAAGACGAACTTCCTGTCATGCCCGTCTACTTGCGTCAAGTTGGTTGATCATATCCATCAGGTTGGTGACCTTGGCACCTTCCTAAGTTTTTCCTTGGTGGTTTGGATCCGTCATGGATTGCGTCGTCCAAGTGGTTTTGTTTCTCATATGCTTGCTTCCAACCACAGTTGTTTGGAAGGTTTCAGTTGAGTGATGAATAGGAAAAAATGGATTCATTTGATTCAAGAGCACGTGTTGAGTATAACTTGTACTCTCAATGAAAGCACCAAAATGTTTGTCCAAATTTCTCACGGAAGAATATTCGCATATAGATCCTTTACCTTTTGAGCTCCATTCTCTCTCTTCCTTGATTCTTGTCAAACAAACAGGAGTAAAAGATCACACCCGGGGGTTGTTGGCCAAAGACTCTCTGATGCCTAAGTTAGTTCAATTGGATCTTTGAGAAAAGATGCGGCAATAACTAAACTAGTCAGAGTTTTTCTCTCAGGGGAGAGCCAGGTGGCCGGAGCCGCATGTGGTGGCACTTAACCGTGTAGGAGAGATGAGAGATGGAGTGGCCAGCGGCAATGGAGGTGGTCGACGAGAAAGAGAGAGAGAGAGAGAGAGAGAGAGAGGTTTCAGGGGTTTTAGAGCTAGGTTTCGGATTACCTTGTGTGTTGAATGTGGCTATATATTTATAGGGCTCTAGCCATCTAGAGTTTTTCAAAGAATATCTTCTAATTTGGAAGGAAGATATTTTTTTTCCCAAAATGTAGAGATTGAGTCAATTATGGATTTGATTAGGATCAAATCACTAATTGATGATAATATCTCCAAAATATGATAATATCCTAAATTGATGATATTATCTGTTAATTGGTGATTATCTTTCCAAATAAAGATAATATCCTTATTTTTGGTATCAATAAATTGGTCAAATAAATAGGCTCAATTATTGACCTAGGAGATATTCTTCTTATCCACGTGGCACCTTTTGATTGGAAACATGATTATTTGCTCCCACAGTTTATCCATAATCTCTGAAGTGGGTAAAAGATCAGAGAACCAATTCCACCATTGCTAGTAAGGTTTAGGGACAAATATTTCAATTTAAAAATTATTCAATTGCATATGTACGTTGGTCAAGGCGCCCCCTGTATCCAAGTTCGAATGCCTCTTCTTACATTAGATTAATTTAGAATAATTTAGACTATATCTTCTGTATAAAATAGGCTTATTTATGTACATGCCACATATGCTTTCAAAGTTGTCTCAGATTACCACATATTCTTTGAAACGTCTCATAATATCACCTACACTTTTAATAACTGCTCACGTTACCCATTCCGTCAGGATTAAGAGACATTCCGTTACGTGATGTGGCCCCCACTTAGGGAATGGGTTTGCTTCTAGTCTTCTTTCCAGAAGACAACGACACATCAATTCTTCTTCTCCACCATCTGTGCCCTTTTGGTTTTTTTGGTCTTCATCACCCTCCTCCTCTTCACCCTCTCAACCTTTGAACCAATTCCAATAATCTCCTTATGTCCAAAGCCTAATCCACAATTTCCATTTGTGCCCTTTTGGCCTTCATCACCCTCCTCCTCTTCACCCTCTCAACCTTTGAACCCACAACCAAGCCTCACCCACTCATCACAACAGCCTCCAGAAGATTTCTCTCTCAAAAATTTCCACCCACCACCAACACAGACCCCAAATTACTCAATAAACCCATCAGGTAACGGAACTTCTATTAATCCTGACAGAATAAGTAACGTGATACAGTTATTAAAAGTGTAGGTGGTATTTTGAGACGTTTCAAAGAATATGTGGTAATTCTGAGACAACTTTGAAAGCGCAGAGGGCATGTACATAAATAAGCCTATAAAAAATATATATATATATATATTACATTGAATCACACAGTGTGCCCTACAAAAAATTTTGAGAACGTTTGAACACCAATTAACCTCTAAAAAATCATTTACATTTCTTAAAATGAAATATTGAAAGAAAAAAACAAAGGAAAAACTTTCAAATTTAAAATAAAAATAAAAACCAAAACATTTATAAAAAAGAATCGTAGTTTTGATAAAATATTAACTTTGTTCAGATGATTTTTCGTACAAACAGCGAAACCTCTACTGGCATGTGTCACAATCATACGCTATTACAAATATTACGGATGGCACATCTCATAAATAGTCTAACACAAATAACAGGGGAGAAAAGCAACAGCATACCCATGAAAACAATCAAGGCACCAAGGACCAAGCTTTAGCAAGAGGACAGATCACGAGACCAACGACATGCCAAGCTGTTCTGGATTTGGATGATGAGGCTGAGGAATATTCCTTTTGAATTATTTTTATACCATTCCATATCATTATGTAAGGTGGATATATATACGGGTTCAAATTGTAAATACATACAGAATAGGATATGTTAAACTTTGCCGATTTGAATGCTCACAATAGAAACCTACAGCAGCTCCTTCAATTTCCAGAAAGCAGAGCATAGTCTGGTATCAAGAAAAACAAGCCAAGATACATAGAACAAGTTAGAGAGGGAAACGGAGGTTTTAAAGAAAGAAACAGGGGATTTTCACAAAATTGTGTTACCTTTAACTTCTTCTTGGTTTTAGAGAGAGGAACGGGGGCTTTCAAGAAAAAAAAAATTGTGAAATATGAAAGGGCTGTTCTGAATAGTTGTTTTTTTTGGTATGGAAGCTGTTCTGAATAGTTAGGGAGAGAAAATGGTTGGTAAATGAGGGGAAAGGAGAGTATATGGCTAATGCTTAAAGAGCATTTCCAATAGTAGTAGCAAATTAAAGTTTTTTGACCTACGTGGCAATTTGAAAAGGTTTATTTGCTACTTGAATAATTTTTCCTCTAACAGAATTTTCAATTTAATTAATGCAATATCGTGAAAAATAATGAAAACATGTGAAAACTTTCTATGTATTTATTATTTGAAAAGAAAAAATGCATGTTTTTAATATTTTTAAGGTAAGTTTTGTTTTTCCAAAGTAAAATTAAATGTTTTGAAAAGCCAAAATCAACTTACCAATCCTAAAGAGAGAGAAAGAAGATGCAGCTTTGATGACTAGATTTGACAAGGCTATTGGAGAGATTTTTTATGATGTGGCTCATCATCCTAAAATAGTTGAAGAGACTATTGGAGATACTTTATCTGTCGTGTAAAATGGGTTAATGGTACTACACTACTAATAAAATAATAAATGAGCTTTTAATCTCATATATATTTTTCAGTCCCATTCCCCTACTTCATGGGGGGACCAAGGAGTTTATTGGTCAACTGCTTTTGGATTAAATCAAGGGTGAGCAGCTATAATTTCAATTAATAATATTTAATGTTAGTTTTTTGGGTACATGATTTTAAATCCACATGTATGTTTTCAACCGTAGTATGATGAAATATCTAAAAGTTAAGGTGTTAAAATTTGTATTTTTTTGGTGTGTCCCCAATCCTAACCCACCCAAAAAGAGGAAATATGTAAAGAAAGAGAAGATGAAGACAAGATAAGAGAGAAGAGCATATTGGAGAGAGTATGAGAGAGAGAGAGAGAGAGATGAAGTAGATGAAAAGAGGATGAAAATAGAATTCTTCACCGGAACGTGTGTTCTTTTTCCCTCACTCTATAATTAAGCATATTAGTTAGTCAGATAATGAGAATATTAAAAGCCCAATCCGTTTAAAATAATCAGATAATTAAATAATACAAGTTAACACGAAATAACTGACATTAACTATTTACTCATATCCAGAAGTCTAATACAGTGTACCAAATGAGCCCCAAGTCTTATAAAGACCTCCATGACACTCTTAACTTTTCCAAGTTGGACAAATTAAACTCGAACAAACTCTATAGCCAACAAAGCTTAATTAGGAATAAGTGGTAGATTATGGAAGTGGTGGAGTATACAAGCAAAAAGTCCAGAGTGGATATCGTGTACAAGCACTTGGTGAAATTCTTTTCATTTTTCACTTTCGCTGGGTGAGGTGGGAAAAATCTAACCTAAAATGTCGTCCAATCCGACATATAGGTGAATAGAGCTGTAATTAATGACAAATAAATAAAATAAAGAATCAATGTCTCCAATCTATTTTAAGAACTTACTTTTACGAGTAGTAATTGGAATGAGCACTAGCCCCTAAATTAATGGCAGAAAAGTAAATAAATGGTAATTAGAAAATGTCCCTGACGATAAAAGTGATCGTCCACTAAATTAAATTAACACTCCTAAATTAATTTAATCCTTCTTTTAATCCCACTAAATTAAATTCACCAAAGATACCATCAATCTCATCTGGTGCTTGACTAAATGTCTGGCTCTAGTCCTCATCCAAAGTAAATGGAATGAAGAGACGTGAGTCACACAACTAACTACGTCATCTAATCCGACAGGCCCTGTTGTCCATCTAATTTCTAATCATTTCTGTTCTTTGTCGTTGAAAATTGCTTTAGATAGAAACTCAAAAGACACGGGCAGGCCCAAAGCCAAGAAACAACAAAACTACGAGTGCAGGTTTTGTTCCATAGAATTTTAGCAGAACTACAGATGACTCTCTTAAACAAAAATTTCAGATAGTGTTCAGGTTAAATATTTTAAGATATAAATAATCTTGTCTCAAAGTAAAATGAGAAAAGCTATACTCATGGATGAAAATATCAACCGATATCCCAGTATATTGGTCGATATTTTTCTTGTTTTTAGGTGTCGATATAAATATAGGGGGGTAAGCCTTTTTCTTTCCCCTTATCAGCGATAGATCCCCAATAACTCCCAATATCCTTGATATTTACTGATATTTCCCGATACCAAACAAATAACCCAGAACTGTATCTTCAGTTTTGAATGTCACATCCCGGGATCGGCTCCGATCGTAGCAAGATATTGTCCGTTTTGGGCTCCCTCTCTACCCTCACGGTTTTGTTTTTGGGAGCTCACGAGCAACTTCCCAGTGGGTCACCCATCATGGGATTGCCTAGCCTCCAACTCGCTTAACTTCGGAGTTCCCATGACTCCGAAGCCAGTAGCTCCCAAAAGGTCTCGTGCTAGATGGATGCGGGCATGTACATATAAGGCACATCAACCCCCTCTTCGTTGGTCGACGTGGGATCTTACATTGAAAGTAATCATAGGTCCCATCTACTTAATCAATGTCAAAAACCAAGCTCTAATACTTAGTAGCTTCTCCTTTCTTCTCTTCTTAGTCATTTCTACTATCTTTGGCTCTTCCTCTCCTTTCTTTGGTTGCTCGGTTTCTTGTGTGTTTGATTTTATTTTTCACTTGATCTTCTATCTCTCATTTCCTTTATCATTAAGTCTGACTCTTGTAATATAATGTTGGGTTATGTATTAATGGGTGTTATGTTTGAATAATGTTGTCTTTGTTGTGTTAAGTCTAATTGTATTTATTTTCAAGATTTTCATCGCGCATTATATATACGTACATTTCATCATATGAATATCTTATACTTGGTATATTTTAAATTTTATTTGTTCAATACATTCATTGATAATGTGCTTAATATCTATGAAAGTTTCACTTCAAAATTCCGTGTTTTTAAGCCAATATCTGTGTTTTTTATCGATTTTCTCCGATTCAAAAAACAACATCAATATATCCCCTATAATATCCGTAAATTGAAGGCCCAATAATATCTGTATCGCCGATATTTTCATCCATGCCTATACTGTTGGTGATTCTAATGTGAATGTGATATCATATCCTATTATATTCGTCAGTCTTCATATATTCTTCAAATTAAACTATAGACTGATAAAAACAGACTTGAGACATTTCACTCCAGTCCAAGATTTAGTTGACAGACGGTAGCTAGTGAGTCCTGATCCTATTGAACGAATTCGATATAAGCGTTCAGGTTCAGCAAATGCAATGAATATTACATAACATTAATGTTGAGATCAGGCATGGCTCTAGTCAATCTGAGGCCATGTCGGGCATGTCGTATATACGACACTTAATCAGAACAAAGTAGACCAAGCAAGCTTATAAAATTCAGGGAATTAGAACTCAGAATAAGCTCTTTTGACCAAAAATAGAACTGCTTGAAGATTGCGATATTGGATAGTATTAAATAACACTTCAGGAAGAAGAAAAGGACGGTAATCTATGACAATCTTCAAACTTTTTCAACGTAGTGGTTGCCTTCCACTGGGGCAAAGTGCTTGGAGTCGTCGCACATGCTTTGGAATAAGGCGATCTGATCTGATCCTCTTATCCTGGAGAAAAGCTTGTCTAAAACGGGGATAGCATTCCCCATTGCCAATCAGCCAACTACCGAAATAATAGCCGAAAGCATGAGTCAAATTGTCAACGGTCTGCAAGTACACATCGTCATCACAATATGACAATATATATATATATATATATATATATATATATATATAATTAGTGCTGGCTACTCCCCCCATTGACACTCTTTACCTTCACATTCTCACACGCCCCACACGCGTCCCGAATTTTCAAGCCTAACACGTAAACAATACATATTGGGTGACGTAGAGCACATGTGGCTGTTGGGCTTTCACACGTGGGCTAACCTTTGATACCATGAAGGAAGTTGAGTTTCCACCCCAAAACTAATTGGCAATTAGAGGAGTAGCCCAACTCCTTATAAGCTCTTGCTAGGTTTCTCAACTTTCCAATGTGGACTCTTTACCTTCACATTCTCACATAAACTACTTTGGAGTCAATGCTAGACTTTAAAATAACAAGGTCTTCGCTTTGGTTTCGTTAGGGGAAACCTCTCTTCCACGTACATAAGGGTGTGGAAATCTCTCTTCCACGTACATAAGGGTTTGGATATTTGTGTTGTGTGGGTATGGTTGTTTGCCCAATTCTCGGTTTTCAATTTAATGATTTGCCTTTTGATAAAGATTTCATTTTCAGGCTAAAAAGAAGGAAAGAACCTTAACTGACTCATGTCTATATATATCCAAACCTGTAAGCAACGTAAATACAAGAAGAAACAAAAACTATTGCCATGAAGCCTTATAACCCAATGGCACATATCTTCCTTCCTATCCTTTTGTTCTCTTCCATTATCTCTACGAATATTCATGCATGCAACCAAATTGAGCGCAACTCTCTCCTGTCCTTCACCCTCACTCTATCTTCTTCTCCCTTAAATTGGACTTCATCAGTTAACTGTTGTCAATGGAAAGGCATCACTTGTAATCAGGATGGTTGGGTCACCCATTTGCTCTTACCCTCGAAAGAGCTTAGAGGTATTTTTCCTTCATCATCATCACTTGGAAATCTCACACACCTCACCCACTTGAATCTCTCTCACAATTCACTTTATGGATCACTAACTGAATTCTTTTTGTCCTTGAATCGTCTTGAGATCCTTGATTTGAGCTATAATATTCTTTCTGGAGAGCTACCACTTTATCTACCATCTAGCAATATCCAGAAACTGGATTTATCAAGCAATCACTTTCATGGAGCAATTCCATCTTCATTCTTCCAAAAAGCTTGGAGTTTGACTAGTTTCAATGTCAGCAACAATACCTTGTCGGGGTCTATCCCATCCTCTATTTGTCTCCAATCTTCTCACTTGATTAAGGTATTGGATTTTTCCCATAATGAATTCAGCGGTAACATTTCTGGTCGGCTCAGAGAGTGTTCTGAACTGCAAAATTTTCGTGCTGGTAACAATAATCTCTCAGGTTTACTTCCAAAAGATATCTACAATGCTACAAAACTTGAAGAAATTTCATTACCTTTTAATTCACTATATGGAGCCATTAGTGATAGAATTGCCAACCTCACCAACCTCAAAATCCTTGACCTCTCCTTTAATCAATTGAGTGGCGTGCTCCCTCACCATTTTGGGAAGCTCTCCAAGTTGAAACTCATGGCTCTTGATTACAACAATCTAGAAGGTTCTTTGCCTCTGTCTTTGATGAATTGCACAAACCTTATAGAAATACATATGGCAGCCAACAACTTGGAAGGAGATATCTCCACTCTTAATTTCTCCAAACTTAGTCAACTTAGTAAGCTTGACCTACTTAGGAATCAGTTCTTCGGTACCTTGCCAATAAGCCTTTACTCATGCCGGTCCCTGACAGGACCGGCCCCAATTCCTCGGAACCCGAGACGAATCCTGTGGAATTCCCGACATCACCCGATGTCGGGCCTACTCACTGGAACTATATCCTCTTTTTCCAAAAAGGATTAAGGGCCCGAGAGTTCCTCCGAAATTTCGGCAGAGTCTCCCCTGTAAATTGAACATTTCCCAAATTTCAATCTGCACAAAATTCACATTTTAATATCCCAACTGGCAGCATGCACAAGTTATCAACGTGCAAACACATAATAGGCCTCCGGCCTTCAATAATTAGGGCAGAGAACCAGCAATATTCTTCAGTCACTTAATACATAAACCATGTAATTCATGACCTCAAACAACTTTACAATTACCACAGAAATCATTTAACCGGATTCAAATTCAATAACCACAACAGAATCCAAACACATACTCAAAACCGATCAAACCTTTAAAAACACAATAATATTCCGCGGCTGCACCTGATGAGACCCCAGGCTACCTACGTACCCTTGGACAAGGGATCAAGCCACACGTAGTTCTCATCTCAACGGTCACAACTCCGAAAATAAACAATTATTTATGACAGAACCATCTATACATTTCAGATCTAACACAATCCCAATTCCAACAAAAACACAATGAGCACATTCTCGAATTCTTCCTTTGTAACAGTTCAATTTCGTAACCATACCCTATTCAAGGCGTATGTACATTAAACACATCATCCAATTATTCCCCTTTTAACAGTTCAATCCCGCAACCATACCCTATCCAAGGCGTATGGCGCCAAACAACACTGCCCAAATCCAGGGCTTATACGTTCATACATGTACAGGCTCACAAATCTCAAACCAGAATTAAAACCACATATACATATATGTAATATGTATAACAAGAAAAGAATAATTATATATTTATATATATACATAAATACATCCACATACACCCACCTCTCACCATCATCATGTACCAGGGGGAAACAATCCAACCGGGGATTGTTGACTAGCTCACACTTATCCGGCCCTCAAAAGTCCATGTGGCTAGGGACGAGCCGTCCAACTGGGGGACTAAACTCAACCAGCCCGTACGGACGAAGAATCAAGACCCGTACGTCTGAAACGGTCATACGCGCGCAGACTACCCAATCAAGGGTCTACAGCGACACCCGTAAGGTATGCCCCGGGTTCCGTCATATCCAGACCATATCCATAATTTCCATGTATCAGGATCCAAGGGGAGGTACATGTGATGTTGCACATCATGTCCTGGGGGGAAACAATCCAACAGGGGATTGTTGACTAGCTCACACTTATCCGGCCCTCAAACGTCCATGTGGCTAGGAATGAGTCGTCCAACTTGGGGACTGACACTCTAACCCAGCACGTACGGACGAAGAATCAAGACCCGTACGCCTGGAACTGTCCTACGCGCGCAGACTACCCAATCAAGGGTCTCCAGCGACACCCGTTAAGGTATGCCCCGGGTTCCGTCATATCCATACCATATCCACAATTTTTCCGGCATCCCACAATTCCGGGATCCATGACCAAATAAGCCCACACGCCCGAAACCCGGCACGTGTGTGAATAGTATATCCAAAACATATCCATATATCCATTTCCATGTATCCCATGTCCATATCCACTGTTTCCAAATATTATCATCCAAGGGGGGAGGTACGTATGATGGTGGAGTTCGTAATCCTTATATAAATATTATATAAATAATATTCTCATCCTTAGTTCAATTTTCCCAAAACAAAATACATATTCATAGTAGACAAATAACTCTCGAACATAAAACCCATAACCGGGGAAGTACCTAAGATAGGGTTTTCTCAAATATTATATATATAAACTCCAAGATCCTCGAACATATCAAATCCACAAATATATCACAAATACTTTACAAAATAATAATCTCGACTATTAAATATAAAGTGCATTACAATAAACCATTTAATTCATATGCATAACATTTCCATCTCAAAACCATACCATTTATTTGAAAGCAATACCCATTCTTTTTCCTAATAATCATAACCGAGTCCCAAGACTCACTTTCACAACTCTACAAATCGAGTATCACATAATTATTCATTTCATAATTTCAATTATCAAATAATATCCAAGAATCCCATAAGATATTATAAACAAACTCATACTCCTAATATAATCCAAATAACTCAATTAACAATTAAGACTCGTTTACAATGTCATCCTAATACTTTTCGAAGTGTGAAACTACCTCGGAAGACTCACGTCAACCGATGGTCAAACTTTCCAAATTTAGTCAACCGGGCCCACGGGCCCCACGACCTCCATTTTACGATCCGAACATCCCTAAGGGCTCCACAAGGTTTAATAAACCTATCCTTCAAGTTTGGTCCAAATGGACGGTCGGATCACTCACGATCGCACAATCGGACGGTTATCGTAAAACACAAACTTTAACTATTTAAATCGGAACATCCGGGGCTCCGAATTCCCGATCCGCGAATTCCTACACGATCATAGAAATACCTAAATCAACATATATTAAATGGAAAGCGATCCAACGGTTCTAACATATCGAACCCGGAAATCACACAATATGTAAAATCCGTTCGGGGTTCAAATGTTATCCGAATGAGATCCGTAAAATTCTACGCGCTCGTGACAACACAAAGATCATTCTAGGATAAAAATGTCTCCCTGCTACAGTGCCCCGCCACACGCGCCGGCGGCACGTGGGTGTCAAAGCGATAACCACTCACCGGAAAAACTTAACATCTTGACTCCAAACTCCTACCCTAGCTAATACAACTAATTTGGAGTCACTTTTGTTCTTGGGTGAAAGCCAGAAAATGGCCGGAAGTGGCCGGAAATTCAACCCGAAGTCCGGCCAAACTTAAATTCAAAAATCGAACTGTAAACTCTCAAAATTTCTAGAATCCTATCCCATAGGCAGCTAGAGCACGAAAAATAGATGAATTTTCATACCTCACTCGTCAAATTTGGTTGAGAAACGAGGGAGAACGAGCCACCCAAAGTTTCTGAAATTTCTGTCCAAAACCGCCTGTTTCGTGGCTGTTTCCGGCGACCACGGCGGCTGATCGGGTCGGTGATGGACCGGAACTGGAAGAGGGAAGGGTGGTGGTCCTTTTGGGACCGGTACCGCCCCAAGTGGCGGCGTGTGGTGGTGGCGGTGGAGGAGAGAAGTTGCTGCCATTCACAAGGGGGGGGGCTGTTTTGCAGAGAGTGGAAGGGAGAGATCGTGAGGGAGAGAGAGAGAAGGAGAATCAGATTTATAAAAATCTGATTTTCCTAAATTACGAGTTTACCCCTCGGAGTATTTAGATCGTACTTTTCTCGTTATAACTCCGAAATTTGAGCTCACTACGTGTCTACGGACTCGATTTCGACGTGCTCTACGCACCGGTACAATCGAAATTCCCAAATTCCTTCCCGAACTTAAAATGACCCTTTTTGACCCTTTTTATAATAAATAATATTTTAAATTTTCAAAAACCTTAATTAATTCAAATCATTTTATTTTATTGTTTACTCCAATTTATTTCCTCTTAATTTAATTATTTTACTTATTTTTAGGGCCGGGATGTTACAGTCCCTAAAAGCAATTCGATTGAGTGCAAATCATATAGAAGGGCAGATACAACCTGAGATTCTTTCATTGAAATCCTTGTCCTTACTCTCGCTTGGCGGCTTAACCAATGTCACTGGGGCAATGAAGATATTAATGTGTTGCAAGAGTCTTCAAACACTCCTCCTCTCATATTCGTTTAAAGGCGAGGAAATGCCAGCTGATGGTGGTATGGTTGAATTTGATGGATTCCAAAATCTTCGAATTTCTGAGTTTGTATTATTGTGAGTTCACTGGTCAAATGCCTCTTTGGTTATCCAAACTCAAGAATCTAGAGATCTTGATTCTGAAAGGTAGTCAAATTACAGGGCCAATTCCTAGTTCTTTGGCGACTCTTCCAAAACTCTTTTGCTTAAGCTTGGCTGACAACCTAATTTCAGGTGAATTTCCAAAAGAACTTTGTGGACTGCCAAGGTTGGTGCATGAACCTACTGCAGCTCAAGTAGTAGACGATTATCTTGAATTGCCTATATTCACTGCTGCAGACCAAAATCCAATTTTTTACCCTCACAGGTTGTCTAACTTCGCACCAACAATAGACCTATCTCTCAATCACATTAATGGCAGAATACCTTCTGAGATTGGCCAAATGCGTCTTCTCCACAAGTTGGATCTTAGCATCAACAACTTCTCCGGCAACATTCCAGACGAAATATCCAACCTAAAAAATTTAGAGAATTTGAGCCTCTCTATGAATCATTTCTCTAGACAAATCCGATCATCATTGGCGAGCCTCAGTTTCTTAAAATCTTTTAATGTCTCATACAATGATCTCGAAGGACCAATCCCAACAAGCACTCAGCTCCAAACTTTGAATGCTTCTGAATTTGAGGGGAACTCAAAACTTTGTGGTCCTCCACTTCCAAATGAGTGTCTAAACAAGGGCATCGATGTAGATAATAAGAACCACCTAGGTTTGGATAATGAGCATTAAATTCCATGGTTTTATATTTTTGTCGCGCTAGGTTTCATTGTAGGATTTTGGGGAGTCTGTGGTTCTTTAATTATTAAGAAGACATGGAGCTATGCGTATTTTCAATTCGTAGACAATATACAAAATAGGCTCTATGTGATGATGACAGTGCACATGAGAAGAAGGCTTAGAGGCTAGATTGTACTTTTATTTAAACGTTCATTTTCTTTTGTAACAAGACTCTGTATATATGTAGGGACATGTTCTCTTGCCAAACAGAACATATTCCATATAGAATATACTGTAGAATAAAAAGCTGTTTTTGGAACAACAAAGTATTCATCATGCACTCATCCCAAATGAATGAAAATACATAAATAAAAGAAAGAGTGCATGGTGACTACTATTTCGGAATGCTAATAACAATTCCATATATTATATAGCCAATGATAATTGGAAGTACTATGTGCCGTCTGGAATAAGAAAAAGGAGACACAACCTAGTCGTGTGAATTGCCCAGTGTTGGTGTATAGTGCCCATCTCACGATGTTAGAGTACAGAATCAGTCAAACCCCAGTCACCCAATTTGGCTTTCCAGGTCAGTCCAAATGTTTATGGATGCAATGCAAAGAACTGAGTGAAACGAACTTAATTTGACAGGAGGACATTACAATAATCTTCTTGGTCTCTGAAATTAAAGTTTCGGCAAGGTTCCATACGAATGCAGGTTTTGTTCCATAGATGACTCTCTTAAGCAAAAATTTCAGATAATGTTCAGGCTAAATATTTTAAGATATAGAAAATAATCTTGTCTCAAAAAGTAAAATGAGAGAAGCTATACTGTTGGTGATTTTAATGCGAATGTGATATCATATCATATTTTAATGGTACTTGGTACAAGCGTATAACTTGTAGGATATAAAGTGTCTGCGGCTATGGCTTATATGAAAGAAAGTTAACGGTCCCTCGGAGCCGGTGTGCAGACTTGTGAACAACCAAAGACTAACCAATCACACTAATTAGAACAAGAACGCTGAAGAAAATCTAGAAACTAATGTTGCAAAGAAACTAGTTTATAGAGGAAAGATTATTGTACTTTATATTTTACAGTTCCAGTTGTGGTTGTTCTCATAATAGTATGTCTTCTTTTTCTTTTCATATCATGCCATATATTCTTCAAATTAAACTATATAAAAACATACTTTCACTCCATCCAAGATTTAGTTGAGAGATGGTAACTGATCCTATTGAATGAATTCGATTATGAGGGTTCAGCAATGCAAAATGAATAGGAATATAACATCAATTAATAATGTTGAGATCAGGCATGGCTTTTGTCAATCTGAGGTCATGTCTGGCATGTCTTATATGCGACACTTAATCAGAATAAAGTAGACCAAGCAAGCTTATAGAATTCGGGATTGCTTGAAGATTGCGATATTGGATAGTATTATATGACACTTCGGGAAGAAGAAAAGGACGGTAATCTAAGACAATCTTCAAACTGTTTCAACGTAGTGGTTGCCTTCCACTGGGGCAAAGTGCTTGGAGTCGTCGCACATGCTTTGAAATAAGGAGGTCTGTCTGATCCTCTCATCTTGCAGAAAAATTTGTATAAAAAAGGGATACTATTGTTTTGCTATCCCTAACCAATCACAGATTATCATGTGAAAAAATTATCACGTGAAAAAATTATCACATATGATATGCCATAATTAATCGAAGATAACAAAACAGTGCTATTCTCAATTCACACTAGTGTTTCTCATCATGGCCCCTCTTTAGACTTAATGTGGTCTACAATTTCGCTACATTAGTTGGAACCTCTCTTCGACTAATCCAAGAAAAATAATGAATTTTCAGCCGTTTTACCCCTTAGACTATCACGCTAATCATACTTAACCTCTTGAATTATTTTATCCACCAATTTAGTCCTCAAACTCCTTATAAATATTCAATTTCTTCATTGTCATTAAATTTTTTGAATTCCATCCAATTTTCTATCACAACATCACATGGTTGGCATGTGCCCAATTTTTTTAAAAAAAATTAAATAAAAAATAAAATGTTGTAAACAAATAAAAATAGAGAGGGTGGGCGGTCATTTTAAATAATAAGTAGTTGTTAAGTTGAGTCCACTCATCAGAGTTAAGTAAAATTATTGATGGAGGGATATTTCTTTGAGTCGTTGATGTACGAGCAAGAAACGTTTAGTCTAACATCAATCTACATTATATCTATTTCTTAATGCGGTGTCCTTTAGCACTTTAACATAAGTAGGGCATCGACGTGTATCAATTTCAACGTTCTGCTCGCCACAATTCAAAGCTTTCTATTTTCTTTTCAAACGCCGTATAGAAAACGCTTCTATGTTAATGACTGCTACGTGTCTGCTATGAGATATTTCAAAGGTCGGTGCCTCCATGTGGGGCAAGGAACTTGGAAGATTAACATGATGAAAAGAAAATAAGTTGCCTTTAGTTGCTCCTGTGTGTGCGTGTGTCTAAGTCATGCCTGGGCTGTGAGCAATATAAATACAAGAAGAAGCGAAAGCCAGCCATGCAACCTTATAACCCAATGGCTCATATCTTCCTTCTCATCCTCTTTTTCTCTTCCATTATCTCTACAAATATTCATGCATGCAACCAAATTGAGCGCAGCTCCCTCCTATCCTTCACCCACACACTATCTTCTCCTACTTTAAACTGGACTTCGGTTAACTGTTGTCATTGGAAAGGCATCACTTGTGATCAAGATGGTTGGGTTACCCATTTGCACTTACCCTCCAAGGGGCTCAAAGGAGGTATGTTTCCCTCATCACTTGGAAATCTCACACATCTCACCCGTTTGAATCTCTCAAACAATTCACTTTACGGATCACTTCAAACTGAATTCTTCTTGTCCTTGAAACATCTTGAGATCCTTGATTTGAGCAATAACCTTCTTTCTGGAGAACTACCACTTTATCTACCATCTAGCAGTATCAAGAAACTAGATTTGTCAAGCAATCAGTTTCATGGTGCAATTCCATCTTCATTCTTCCAACAAACTAGGAATTTGATTAGTTTTAATGTCAGCAACAATATTTTATCAGGGACCTTCCCATCCTCTATTTGTCTCAAACATTCGCGCTTGACTAGGGTTTTGGATTTTTCCTCCAATAAATTTAATGGTAGCATTTCACGAGGACTAGGGGAGTGTTCTGAACTAAGGGTTTTTTTCGTGCCAGTCACAATAACCTTTCAGGGTTTCTTCCAGAAGATCTCTATAATGCTACCAAACTTGAAGAACTGGCATTAGCTCTCAATTCACTCTATGGAGCCATTAGTGATAGAATTGTCAACCTTACAAACCTTGCAATCCTTGACCTATATTATAATCAATTGAGTGGTGTAGGCCTCATCATTTGGCCCGCGGGCTCATGGGCCGATGGGGGCCCGCCCGGCCCATCGAAAAAAAGCCCGGCCCGGCCCGTTATGGGCTTTGAGATGGCCCGGCCCGCCTTGGGCTGGGCTAGCACTACAAAAAAAATGTCTTTTTATGACACAGATTTAATGACGCATCGAAAATACACGTCATTAAATGTGATAAACTATGACGTGTTTTTAAAATGCGTCATCGAAGTGAGTTTATGACACCGTTATCACGACATTTGCTTGACGCGTCATTAAAATCATTTTCAATGACGCAGGATGTGTGTCATTGATTTGAGTACATTTAGACGACGCCTATCATACGTCGTTAACATTGTGAATTTAATGACGTCTTCTACACGTCATGAAGTACTTATACAACGACGCAGGAGCTGCGTCATAAATGTACCATATACGACGACGTAGAACCTGCGTCATAGATTTTTCTTAAATTAACGACGTCTTCTACACGTCATGAAATACTTATACAACGACGCAGGACATGCGTCATAGGTGTAAAAAGAATTTAACGACGTCTTCAACATGTCATGAAATATTTATACGACGACACATAATATGCGTCATAGATGTAGCCCAAAATTTTTCATCCTCTGGCGCTTTAACTGAAATTCCAATGTTGAATGCCCTATGAAAATGGTGTTGTAGCTGTAACTAGTTTTTAGTAAACAGAGGTGTATATTATTAAACGCAATTAGTTTTTTTTTAAGGCTTTAGGAAGACAAATCGCAATTTAATTGGTGGTTTATAAAGATTAAAACTTGATGGGATTCATAGCTTTACAAGCCAATCTTCTAGCCTATTTGGTGGTGATTTCCCTGTTTATAGAAAATTCAGAGCACATACTTGCTCTTGTAATTTCTAGACCTTCAGTCTCATCTTCCGATCTTGTGTTTTAATGCAGGTGTGGTTGTAATTATTTTAGTACCATTTACACCCACTTTTGGACATGAAGCATCACATCCTCTCTCAAACTATCATGGAGATAATCTTTTTGGATGCTTACTTTGTTTTGGATAGTGCAAGTATCAAATCTTCTCAAACTTTAGAGGATTGACTTTGTGGGATTAGTTAAAGACAATTTTAATGTATTAGAATCATTTTGAATAATAGAAATATAATTTAGAGTAGTTTGCCTCTGTGTCTTCATTTTTCCTTTTATATATTAATTTCTTTATGCATAATTAAAATGATGGGATATATATATATTTAAAAAATTTATCAAAAAAAATTTAAAGAATTTCAACGACGTCTAAACCGTGTCATGAAAATTATATCAATGACGTCTCTTTAGCGTCGTTAAGTTCAATGACGCCTAGTCTGCGTCATTGAAACCCCATTCCATGACGCGGAACGGACGTCGTGTTTTGAAAAAGTTTCCACGACACGCTATCTGCGTCATTGAAACAATATTCAATGATGCGGAATAGACGTCGTGTTTTGAAAAAGTTTCCATGACACGCTATATGCGTCATGTTTTGAAAACATTTTTATGACACACTATGTGCGTCATAGATGTACCCCAAAAAATTTCATCCTCATTAAAAATTTCTTCATCAACGACGTCTCATCCGTGTCATGGAAAATATTTAACATGACGTTGGGTCTGCGTCATAGAAATAGAACTTCTCCGCCCAATTTTTTCGCCCGTGCGCTTTTTTTCAATTCATTTTAATTTGACTGGCTATTTTTTTTCAATATAACATTATAACTTAATGACATCTGAAACACGTCATTGATTTTCAGTTTTCAGGACGTGTCTTCCCCGTCATTAAATTGGGCTTCCACGACGCTGGTTCAGTGTCATAAATATATAATTCCCCCCAATTTTTTCGCGTGCCGCTTTTTTTTTTACAGTAAATTCTAATTTCGCGCTTTATATTCCAGAGGCCTCACGCTACCTCAAAACCCTATCTCGACTCGACCTCTCCCTTCTCTCTCAATTGTTTTTTAATCAGCATCCTCTCGCTCTCTCTTACCCCAAACACTTTTTCATTCTCTCTCTTATAGGACTGGTAAGAACGATCATCTCCTCAGGACTGGTAATACTACAAACTCTTCTTTGTTAAATTATCACTTGTTGTCAAATTTTTGGGAATTAGAAGTTAATTTCGAGCTTTCAAGATGAAGTAAAAAGGAATTTTGGTTTTTTTTGGTTAGGGATGGGAAAAGGAAGACATGGTTTCGAAGATTCCACTGGTTTTGTTGGATTGGATGCTTGAATGGTGTTAAATACGACATTGGTTTCTGAATGACTTTGTTGTTTAGGTAATATTCTTATTGCTAATATTTTTATATTTTTTTCCCTATCCCTCTTATATTTTCATTATCAGTTCTTACTCTTAATATTTTTGTGTATGTATGTATGTAATTGATTAATTGTTGTTGAGTGAGTCCTTGTTCTCCAGCGTAATTATTGTTGAGTGAGTCCTTTTTTCTCTTCACATCCTATCTTTTTCCAGTTCACCTTCTGAAAATTTTGTTCTAATTGGAAATCCTATTGTATTTCTGGTTTTAAACAGTGAAATATTGCCATCTGCTTGCATTAAATATTGCTACAGGTCATAAAAGATGTTGCACTTTGAGATATAAGACTGACGAATGAAAATCTAGAGCAAGTTTTGGCATGTTGTTGTTCTTTTGCATTGATATATTGAGTTGTTTCTGTTTTTGTTTATAGTATTTTTGTACATTGCATGAGCTAAGGGCAATTTTCCTTTTTCTAAATTGAATTGTATTGGTAATCCCTCTTTGATTTCTTAAGGATTCACTGATTTTGTTTTGATATCCAATTTGTGATATGTTTGTGAAATATTGACTTTTCAATTTATGCTTAAGTCTGAAATATTGGTTCCAAGAGGAAATTCTTTTGATGAACTCAACTTATTAAGGTATTTGGATTTGTTTCCTTTTCAATCTTTGAAATTCCAACCTGAAAAGAACCTATGTCTGACAACCATTTCTTTATGAATTGGTTTAAGTTGTGGGTTAAGATCGCATTTCATCAGTGTTACTTGATGACAATTGTTATTTTGCAGCTTTACCACCTCTGAGTGTGCTAGAAATTGTTATTTTTATAGCATTGAATTGTATAACTATTTATATAGGGTGGTTCACAAGGTTTGGGTCAGAAATTTTTGCATGTTTTTTAGTAATTTTGATCAAGTTTTTCCCTGTTTTTGTTTTTGTTTTTTTATGTGCAGCTCTTTTGAACTATAAGTTGGGTCAAAGTATTCCTTTTACTTGATCAAACAAGTCTCTTCCAGGAATTGCAGAAAAAAGAAGGTAATGGCTCTAAGCCTTAGGATATTGTATTGAAAGCCTACGATATTGTATTAAAGTATGGAATTCTGTATATAACTTGGTGTTCTAATATACGTATGTGGCTGAAAATCTATTTTTCTGCATAAAGTACTGACTTGAATTTTGAACTTGACTATGATATAGAAGTTGAATGACATGATATTTGTGTTAATAATAATTGTCAATAACAGTACAAATTTTCATTTCAGTTAACTTAAGTAGTTCTGCCAATGAAAATGAGTCCCAGAAAATTTGCCATCAACTCAACATAGCTGAATTGAGTTCTCATAGTATTCAAGTTTCTTCGTTACATTCAATTCATTCCTTAGTTGGTCTTTTGGGAATAAGTAAAAGAGATTTTGGAATCCTGTTTGTTATGAACTTGTGTTGTTTTACTCAAACAATATTTAAAAAGATGTGCTATGTATTGGTCATAATCTTGGTTTCATGCAGGGAAGGCCCTGAAAGAGATAAGGAAAAAGTTAGGCAAAATGCAGTGAAGGCATTGAAAGAGATGTGGAAAAAGCTGGCGAAGAAAGACTGGGATTTTGGGGTAAGAGAGAAGGGCATCGATTGAATGAAGGGGGTAAAGGCTTTGAGAGCTATGTCATATGTGACTGCACCTTCAACCACAATTTAGTTAAAGACAATTTACTTTCATTGTTAAACTTCTCATGATGTACTAGAATTGTTTTGATTAATAAAAATACACTGTAGAGTATTTGTTAATCGTATGTCTTAAGTTTTGCTTAATCTTGGTTCTTATATATATATATATATATATATATATATATATATATATATATATATAAATATATACATAAATATTGATTTCTTATTGCAGAATATACATATTATATTCCTAAAAAAAATTAAACAAATTTTTGACGACGTCTAAAGCATGTCATGAAAACTAATTCAATGACGCCGGTTAAACGTCGTGAAATTCAATGATGCCCAACTTGCGTCATGGAAAGCCCTAACGATGGCGTCTGATCCATGTCATATAGTTAATGACGCGTAAACAACGTCATAGAAAATATTTCCATGATGCAGCTAAGATGTCATTGAAAGTGAAAATAACGACGTGGGATGGTCGTCATCGAAAGCACCTTCCATGACGCGTTTCGCGTGTCATTGTTCAGAAAAACTTTCCACGACCCCCCCATTAGACGACGCGTGGTGCGACATCTCATCTGCGTCATTAAAAGTCATCCATGACGCAGATCAGGTGTCATGGAATGGTTTTTTTGTTGTAGTGTAGACTTGGGCTTGAGTGTTTGAAGCCCGGCCCGATTAGGCCCAAGAAAGCCCTGCCCGGCCCGCCCATAAAAGCCCGGCCCATTAGGCCCGCATACATATATAATTATGTATAAAAAAGAGTTTAAAATTAGGATTATATCACTTAAATCACATATATAATTTGTTTCATTTCATTTACTTTTCTTTACTCATTCCTAGTTTATAATTGGATGATTAGCACATTAATTTAATTTGTGTCAATTATTAATACAACAAATATATATATATATATATATAAATAAATAAGATGAACAACATATCATATCACCAAATATACTCATATCACGAAACATAATCGTATCACCAAATATAATCATGTTTTTCTTGAACACATCATCAAACATTTGCATATTTATTCATACCATCCTTTAAATTATTTCTTAAAACGTATTACGGTCTAATTATGTAATAACCTCAAAAATAATACTTGGTTTTATTATTTTTGTAGAAAATCTTATTAAGTTGTGTGACTTTATTAGGTGTTTTATGAATTTGGTTTGATGTGAAAATATTGGAATTAAGTGAGTTTAATCTCAAATTTGGACAAAGATTTTTTTGGATTGAAGTAGGCCCGTTTTTGCCCGGCCCGGCCCGATGGGCTTTTTCAAGCCCGGTCCATGGGTCGGGCTTGGGCTTTGAATTTTCTAAAAAAACCCGGCCCGGTCCGGCCCGCTATTTCTCTCTCCTCTTTAAAGCCCGAGCCGGCCCGGCCCAAGCCCATAAAATTTGAGCCGGGCTAGCCCGGCCCAGCCCATTGACGAGCCCTAGAGTGGTGTCCTCCCTCTCAATTTTGGGAAGCTTTCCAGGTTGAAACTCCTGAACCTTGATTTCAACCACATAGAAGGTGCCTTGCCCCCATCTTTGATGAATTGCACAAACCTTATTGAAATACATCTAGCATCCAACAACTTGGAAGGAGATATCTCCACACTTAATTTCTCCAAACTTAGTGAACTTAGTAAAATTGATCTAATGACGAACAAATTCACTGGTATCTTGCCAATAAGCCTTTACTCATGCCGGTCCTTAAAAGCCATTCGATTGACTGAAAATTATATAGAGGGACAAATACAGGCTGAGATTCTTTCATTGAAATCCTTGTCTTTCCTCTCACTTAGTTTCAATCGATTGACCAATGTCACAGGAGCAATGAAGATACTAATGAGTTGCAAAAGACTCCATGTACTCTTCCTTACAAATTCCTTTGAAGGTGAGGTAATGCCAGGTGATAATGACATGGTTGATTTTGATGGGTTCCAAAATCTTCGATTCTTGAGTTTGGCCAATTGTCAGCTCACTGGTCAAATACCTGTATGGTTATCAAAGCTCAAGAGTCTAGAGATCTTGCATCTGGAGTATAATCAAATCACAGGCTCAATTCCAAGTTGGTTGGGAACTCTTCCTAGACTTTTTTCTCTAAACTTGGCGAGTAACCGAATTTCAGGTGAATTTCCAAAGGAACTTTGTGGACTACCAAGATTGCTTTATCAACCTTTTGAAGAAGACACTTACGAACTTGAATTGCCTCCCCTCGGCCGCAAACCCACAAATCCAACTTTTCTACCGCGTAGATTGTCTTTCAATCCAGCAATGATAGACCTATCTCGCAATAACATAGATGGTGATATACCTAATGAGATCGGCCAATTGCACCTTCTCCGCCTGTTGCGTCTTTGCTCTAACAACTTCTCCGGCATCATTCCAAACCAAATATCTAACCTTAAAAATTTAGAGGAGTTAAACCTCTCCATGAATCATTTGTCCGGGAAAATCCCATCGTCATTAACGACCCTTAATTTCTTGAAAAAATTTGATGTCTCATACAATAATCTCGAAGGACCAATACCAACAAGCACTTAGATCCAAAGCTTCGATGCTTCTGCATTTGAAGGGAACCCAAAGCTTTGTGGTGCCCCAAGTCGAAATAAGTGCGAAACAAATAACGCCACTGATGCAGATGGTAAGAACAACAAACATGCGGGCTATGGGCATCAACATCAACTTCCATGGTTTTATATTTCTTCTGTTGTGCTAGGGTTCATAGTTGGATTTTGGGGAGTTTGTGGTTCTTTAATTATTAAGAAGAGATGGAGGTACGCATATTTTGGATTCATAGACAATGTACAGAATAGGCTCTATGTGATGATGACAGTGAGCATGAACAGGATGAAGAGAAGGCTTCGAGGCTAGATGTATATTGCTGTACTTTTTGTTTGTTTTTCTTATGTGTTCGTGATGTAATAAGGGACAGTTATTATTGCGTTATATTTTTCGGATACCTTCTGCAAGCAACAAATACAACTTCAGCTACATATATATATATATATATATATATATATATATATATATATATATTTTGCATGCGATTGGAAAACTCTACTGGATTTGGCCAAAATCATGAAATATTGCCATGAACCTATCGAAATTCAATTATGGAGTCACCAGCGCAACGGCTTTCATACTGAAGCGAAACTTAACATTTTAGTGCAAAAATTGATCTTCTGGTTTTAGCCATGGAGTCTGCATGGAAAAGGAAACATACCTGCAATTAGAACCATATATGTTTTTATATAACTCAAAACCTATAACCATCTAAAAAGATATATATTTCAGGTACCTCTAAGAGTGGGTATGAAGCCTTCCTACAGAAATTTTAATGCTCCATCCATCTCCATGCATGTATGAAAAAGCATTATTATCATGGTCATGCATAAGTCCAATATGTTAATTCAATTTTCAATAATCCTTTTCTAATAATTATATCTTTTCAGAAAGAAAATTATTGGAAAAGTATAGAATGATATACCCGAATTTACAAAAATGACCTACACCTCAAACAGAAGCTACATAAAATCAGAGGAAAAATAAAAGACACAAAATCAGGAAACTCACTAAAAACAGGATCGATGGGGGTATAGGATAGGTGTCCCCGAAAGGGGTTTGCATCGACATTTGATCCTACGAAAAGGTGTCTATTTGCACTTTTAGAATTGGGCACCAAAAGTGTCAATACAAACCTTTTTGTGGACACCAAACGTCCATGCTCATTAATCTTTTTGTCGTAACAATTTTAATGTTGAAAGAGGTCCCACTAATTAATTAGTTTAATATGACCTTGCAATACACAATCATTATTGCAAACTCATCATACCACAATCATCATTACAAACAGAGAAATTAGCAAATAAACAACCATTGTAATTAACCACACGATAAACATTTTCCAAAATCTGGCACGTGAAAAAGAGATTTCCACTATGAAACCAAAACGAAGACCAATACTTGGCCAATTCACACACTCCTTTTCCTTAGTTAATAATTATCATTGGCTACAAGATGGGTGAAGTGCGCCCTCGTGAGACCATTGAGCTTTTCGCTTTGGCTTCATTACTGGAAAATCCACATGCATTGAGGGATTTAATTCATTAGGTAGCTTAGGTTGTTTGCCACTTCCTCATGAGACCAATGATGATTTGTCGATTAATTTATGAAGCAACACCTTTTTTGGATTCGCTTCTTCTCTATAATCTAGTTGCTCATATATATATATAAACCTGTGAACAATCTGAATTAAAGGCATTGATCTAGATAAGAACAACCGAGATGCGGACAATGGGCACCAACTTCCATGGTTTCACATTTCTGTTGTGCTAGAATTCACTGTAGGATTTTGGCAAGTCTGTTTCTTTAATTCTTAAGAAGACGTATAGATATGCATATTTCCAATTCGCAGACAATGTACAAGATAGTATCTGTGTGATGATGACAGTGTATATCAGCAGTATGACGAGAAGGCTTAGAGACTAGATATATTGTTCTACTTTTTATTTCAGATTTTCAGTTTGCTCTTCCTTTTTCCTGTGTGTTTCTGATGTAAGCCATAGCGTCTTCAGATATAATCATGTCTTCTTTTTCGGATGCGATTTCAATGCCCTACCTTTTGCAATCAACAAATACAACGCCATGAATAAACTTAAGACTTGGCCGAAATCATGAATAAACTGCCATGAAACTATTTTTCAACTATCAACCGTTGATTAATTACAGGTCCCAGCTGACATTACGTTGATAAAAGAAATAAAATTAAGATATTACATCACCTAATCTAATCCAAGGCATTGGGGTATCTATTGCACATACAATACACACGCTTAAGTACCGAGTATCACTAAACATAATTAAGCCTAATTCCATCGAAACTCAGTTCTGTGGTCCACGGGCTTCATCTGCTAATGCCAAACTTAACATTTCAGTGCAAAAATGATCATCTGGTTGTAGCCATAGAGCCTGCTCAGGAAAATGAACAAAGGAAAACAGATTAATACCTATGCCATTATCCTACTTTCTTCCTGCAATTAGAAGAATTTCATATAACTCAAACACTAAAAGAAAAGAGATGCACTCCAGGCCCGTCAAAGCATCTTTGGGCATGATCGCATCCTACAGAAATTTTAATGGCTCCGTGCGTTTAAAGTTTATTATCACAGAGCATAAACCACATAAATATTATGAACATCACAAATTATGCACACAAAAAAAACACAACAAAAAAATCCTTTTAAGATTCTTAAAGCAACACATCTAATTTCCTATTCACTTAACCAGATACACAGTCATTCAACTTCTAGGAGAGAGAATAATTACTCACTTTATGATAGTATGTAATCGCTGCAGTAAAATTATCCTGCACAACAGTGAAAACAAGAACGAAAAGAAACATCAAGTGTTGTGACCATAATGGACAGGGATGAAAGGCACATATACACTCTTTTTCACATTTCAGTGTTTGAACACAAGCTTATAACCTGAGTATAAGCTGAGTCAGAAAGTGGGACATCAGTTTTTCACAATCCACTTCAAATGAAAGAATTCTTCTCTAATAATACATAAAGTAATTGATAACTTTAGATACCTGTAAATGGTAAGCATATGCAAGACCTGCATAAGTACTCACACTTCTGGTTGACAATGCAAGTGCTTTCTCATAGTATGAAATAGCTTCATTGTACATCCTGAGAGAGAGTAGGTTTATCTAATTAGGCCAAAGGAAATATTATTTGTAGGAAATTAAAAGCACCAAGATAAATAGTAGACAGCTATATTAAAAAGCTACAAAGAATCAAAGCAACCATAGAACATTCTCTCAACCCCACAAATCAAAGATACAATAATCTCCTAGTAAAAATAAAAAAATTGGAGCAGAAAAGAATTACAGACACTGTATATCCTCAAGCCCTCAGAAGGAGCCAACAAAAGAAATGCTAGAAACTATAATCAAATAAAAGACGTACTTCAGTTTTCTGTATGCATGAGCGAGATTAACCACAGTTGGTTCCCACATTTCGCTTAAAGGGGAAGGAATTTGAGCCAAAGTTTTCTCAAACCACCAAACAGCTTTGTTATACCTGTATGAAAAGACAGATTCATCAAAAATCACTTAGTACAAATGAGACAGGTATGGCTTAAAGGAATATTTATGACAAATGGTCAGCAAACAGAACTGTCTAAAAAGGTAAAAGAACATGCAAAAGATTCTATAATACAACCTAATAGTCCACATAAATGACAGAATATCATAAACTTCATGCTGTAGTAATATAAATGAGCTAAACAATGATTATACAACATAAGGGCCCCAAATTTTAAAAGTTCTCAAGTCAAATGACACTTTGCTAGTGATAACTATTTCCCTTTCTTTAAATTATAAACACTACTTCCCCTTCTGGAAATCCTGTTTGGGCTAATTAGAATTTGATATGTCTATTCACAGGCAGCTTTAATTTACCTATTCTTTCTGAATCCATCGTAGGACCACTTATGAAATTTTAAGGATCGCACCCAAAAATTAACAGTGTGGGTATGATAAGAAAACAACCAACTATCACCACAATCTGTTCAGCAAGCTACAACTTACATATAGTCGTAAGAGAATAAATATGACAGTGAGAAAAACGAAGCACTAGTCCTCCAGATAACTATACCACTTTGGGCCACTTGATTAGTTATCCCACTGTTATAGCATGGTAGAGTTATAGCAATTCACAACAGAATATCACATTTTATTTGTTACACAAGAAAATTTTGCCCATATGGTCCTTATTTGTAACCAATTAGAAATACATGGTCAGCCTTTTGGAATGTCATTACAAACTTATCTCTAATATTCATTGTTTAAGGTTGCATTTTTTAGCGTGCTGTACTTACTCCTTCAAATGATAAGCAACAACACCAAGTTCATTATATACTAGTGGATCTGATGGGCAAGTGGTCTTCGCCTGCATAAAAAACTAAAAAGCAAAGAGGCAATATCAGTATTTTTATAGTATGATAAAACAAAATACCAAGTTACAGAATCCATTGTTTTTAGGTGGGAAATGTATAATCATTTAATATAAAGAATTTTTTTTTAGACTTAATGGGTAAGAGATAAGGTAGAAACTCATGAAATAAATGTGCCACCAAAATTCAGGGCTTCCCTTGTATGATGATATAGATGTGGATTATTTCACATTTCTGGACCAAAGTCAAGATCACAAACGGCAACAAGTGGTTTACAGAACTGTAAGTTACCTGCTCAGCAAGCTTAAAGCTGTTGGTTCGCATGTACTCCATCCCAATGTACAAAATTGGTAAATGACACCTGGAATAAGAGAATATCAAGACCTGTAAAAGACGATTCATACATAATAAGAGAACTTAAACTATGGACCATTGGACAAAAGTGACAGATGAAATACCATACTAGGTAGGTTTGCAGCCATGATAATGACCATATAACATAAGACAATGAGTTTAACAGAGAGGCAATGAATACACCAAAGTTAGTGCTAAGACCTTTTCTTTTACTCTTGTAAAAGTTAAATTGTGGCAAAATCTGATATCTGAATGAAAAAATGAAAACATGCTTATAAATATTATACACACAAAATATATTTCAGATCTAACTGCAAAACATTTGAAAACTTTCATTCAAAATATTATGATTAAGATCATTAGAAATTCATTTTGAAATTTTTGAACTCTCAACACCTATACCTTTGCTGTGCTCTTGTCCTTTTTCTTGTAATACATTTTCATTCCGATGCCATTAACAAATGTGCACAGGTAGGTATACATATAGAGATAGAGAGAGAGCAAGAGAGAAACATAGAAATTAGGTGATGGTTCATAGTTTCATTCTTTATTGATGTTTTCTTGGTTACTCACAAAGCAATTCTAGAAGTGGGCATGGTAGAAAAAGCATACACAAACAATACCACAAGTAACCAAGAATAGAAACAATATAAAAGAGAATGATACAGATAAAGAAATATCCAAAGGTTCTCTTTAGAAAATAATCAAGCATAGGTAATGTACATGACATGATCATATATCCTTCCTTATATTTCCAAGTGGAAGAAGAAGAAAAAAATTCAAGGTAACAGAAAACCATAAGAGACCGGAAGACACATAAATTACCCTGGAAACAAACGAGCAGCAGTGCGATAAGCCGACATTGCTTGGTCACCCTCTTCTTTAGCAGCATAAGCATTCCCATATCCAATCCAAGCAGGTGGAAAGGTCCCATCTAGACTGGTAGCCTTGCTATAGTGTAGAGCCAAAAGAGATCAGTAATGATTCAAAATATTGCAGCACATAAGTAACAAAAATCCTTGCTACAGTTATCATTTCAAATGATTTTTAAGTATATTATGGTTCCAGATAATTGCTCCAAATGTCTGTCACCAAATGAAGGAGCAAGCAGCAGCCCATGTTCAGGCAGGACTAAATCAAATTTAAACCAGGATTTGGTCCAGAGTCTAAAGTTATAAAAGGCCTATTAATAGATGAATGACACAAAGCAAAGTAAATATTTGCAGTAAGATAACCAGCATAAAGATATTTAAAAATCAATGTGGTAACAACTGGTATGGGGTTAAATGAGTTTATGAGCCTAACTAAATGCAATCCCTATATAGTCCAACAGAATCCACATTAAGCAATCTAAAGCATCCATTATGACGTGAAGGCTATTTATCAGGCAACAAGGTTTTGAACTTAGTAAGAACTCCACCTTGAACAACATTTGAATATCAGGGGAAGCTGAGGGAAAGAATGATCATAACCTAATTTCTCATATACACAACATAACTACATAACAAAGCCTTCAAAATATATATAAAAAAATAATATGTCCCAATCAAAGGATCTTAAACCAGTAAATGCAGAAACTTTAAACCATTTAATACCAAAATATCACAATTCAACATCAGAGAAAATGAGCAACTAGATATACAGTTAAGTGTATACATTCGTTTTTAACAGCATTACTAATCGTGATGAAGTTACCTGAAATAACGGTGTGACTCAGCATACTTTTTTATACAATAATAGTAACATCCAACGGCAAACCATGATAAGGCCCTAGCAAGAGAATAAACCTGTAAAGTAATGAACTAGATGAATTGCACAAGCAACAAAACATAGATTCTTAAAAAAATCCAAAATCAATCTTTCAAGTGGCATCACGAATCAGAGTTACCAGATCCCCCAAACCCCTGGTAACTGCAATCCAGATTGCATGTCCGCATACCATAAAATATGTGCATGCATTTATGGATGTACTAAATTGTACGGTAGTGACTCAATTAATAAGTGTTTCAACCACTCTCACTTTTGAGGATAGTCCTTCACTAAATTGCATGCCATAAGATAGAGCTCATTTGAATGCCCAAGTTCCATAGCAGCTGCTAGATGCACCAATGTACTCTTCAGATGGAAAGGGTCTTTTTCAAGTAGTCTGTTAAAACAAAAATGAAACACATAAATTATTGGGAGAAAATAGCATCTAATGTGTGGGTTGTTATTTTAATTTGTTCCAAACCAGTTGCCAACTTACACAGAAGTTAGCTCAAAGCATTTTTGATATTCACCACATTGATGGTAGTATTCAGCTTTGCAGGCAAGAAGGTCAGTGTTGGTTTTCAGAGTACGAAAGAAGGATGGATCAGAAGTGTTACTATTACACTTCTCTTTTTCAAGTTCTCTGAATTTTGCTTCTACAACATTTTCTTTGTCGTACTGGAAAACACGAAAAGGAGAAAGACTGATGAGAGCACAGGAAAAGATATTGTTACTTTATGTTTGTACAGTGATCTATATTAATAAAAAAAATTATTAATAGAACGATGTAAGATGTCTTCTCTATGTTCGATATTTGAAGTCTGACATATTGAAATGGCTTTCTGTTTACCTTTTTAATTAAGCATGAATAGAATGATGAGAGCCATTCATCTTCAGGACCAAATTGTAATGACGCAAGTAGACTTGCCTCTGAAACTCAGCAGCAAATCAAAAGGTTTAAGAAGGGAACCATCCCATCCTTAGTGGAATAAATTTTTTAAGAAATGCAGAGGAAACACTACAATCCAATCTATGGATCAACAAAAATATAAAAGTACCAGAAGCCTAAATTAGATTTCAGCAATTACATAGAAATAGTATCAAAATCCATGATGTTACTTCCTTCAATAACAAACACACATGATTAAAAGAAAAGTATTATTTTGGTGATTCTAACCTTCCTCATATGTAAGCATGTGATTTTCAATAAGACATTCCAATGCCTGAAAAAGGAAAAAATAAAGAGATTACAAAAAGTTTGAAGGATGACAATGAAAATGCTATAGAGCTCAATGTTTTGCCTAACGCTGTCACGTGGGTCTCTCTATTTTCCAGATGAAATTTATTTCCCCATACAAAAATGATTCTATCTAACTTATGAGTAATGCTTCCATAAGTGTATTACTGCAAAACCTTTTAAAAATCAAGTGATAGAAGATTCCATGTATTTTAAGCATGTTTGGAATGATAAAACAGTTTCTTAATTTGTTACTTTAGAAATTTTAATCCTTTTGTAGGGAATGCTATTTCCCCTCCCTGCTTTTGGTGGCCATAAATGTTTGAGAAGACAAGAAATTATTTTGGTAGGCTAATAGATCGAATACATACCTCATAACATAAGGGATCAGCTTTGATAGCAGCTTTGTACCTTGAAAGAATTAGAGCAAAAAGAACACGTTAAAGGATCCGTTCCAAATATATGCTTTTCTCAATAGATGTCACACCTACAGAAATCATATTATTCTCTATCCACAAGATCAACATTTAGTTTAAGTTTCACAACTCGTCAAGTTAAAAAATACAGAGGATATCATTAATTTTACCCAAAAACACATTGAAACAGACACACACCCCTTAAGACAGTACATGATGAGGCCAAGTCACAGAAACAACTTACCAATGCCGGGCCTGGACACGGTTTTCCAATGCTTCATATGCCTTACCTCGTAAAAAGCATATTGCAGAAGATATCTGTTGCAAGATAGGAATAACACATTTCATGACTAGAAACTTATACAAGCATAAATGTTCAAGAGCATGAAACATGCCATCAACAATGAAAACTCTGATATTCATAGACTCCAACTGTAGATACCCAGTATGGCAAATGAATTAAGCAGATAAATACTACAATGAAACCAACTTAGAGACAAAGATAGTAGTACAATAAACCCATAGTAGTGTCTAAAGGTAGAACATTAAAAACTGTTGCCAGACAAGTTTTCACATAGCAATGTTTACAAAGGGGAGAGGAAGAGAGAGAGAGAGAGAGAGAGAGAATCTTACATTGATCTCATGATCTTCGCCATCTTTATCCAAGTACATGATATTTGAATCCTTCGTGTCATTCAGATTCCCATGTTCATCCACTTTGGCATCGTCAAGCATTAATATGCATTGATCCCACTCCTTCAGCTCCTCCTGATTAAACACGGACATGAAAGAAATGGACTAGTCAGTCCTATTAACCTAGAAAACGACTTCTTGGAGCCAAATTTAGAGCTGAAGACTGTCAATTTGTCGTAACTGTCCGAAAAGATAATGAAAAGGAAAAAAGAAAACATGTGGAGAGAGAGACTGCGCGTGTGTGTGTGTGAGAAAGAGAGAGAGAGAGGTGAACTGAAAAGAGAGATTATTTAACTGATACAATGCGCTGAAAAGAGAGAGAGAGGTAAATCCATTTTTCGTTTCTTCTACAACCACATACCAAAGTGAAACAAAACCCAACTAAGAAACCCACAACCCACAAATGGAAACCCCATAACAAGCAAAAACATTGAACTAAATCAACAAACAAAGAGAACCCATTTCCTGATTTCAACAGCAAGAGACTTACAAGGCACTTTGCAGCGAGGTAACGAAATCGAAGGTCACGGAGAACGATCTGGGAGGCATTGAGGAGGTGGTAGGCTCGTCGATAATGGCGGCCGAGAAAGAGAGCCTGAGCCTGCATGTAGATATCAGCGGGGTCATTGGTAAAGGCAGCGACTTTATCAGCGAAGAATATGGCGGAGGAGTAGAGGTGCTTGGTAACGCAGTCCCTCACTACCCCACGAAGCTTTTCTATCTCTTCTTCTCTCATTTTCGCCAAAAGGGGTTTGCTTTGGTCTGCTTCAATTGGAATTTGGGTTTGAGCGAGACAGAGAGACAGAGAGACAGAGAGACAGAGAGACAGAGAGGGTTTTGGGAAGGGTGGGATTTGCTTGAATTGAGCGGGAGCCGGGGAGGTTTTAGAGGTAAATGATGGGCTTCAGCCTATGGGTCTCATTGGCCTGGTTTGGTTCTTGTTAGGCTTTGTTTTGACCCAAAGGAAAACAAAATTGGGGTTTTTTTTTTGTTTTTTTTGAAACACAAAAAATGTGGTTGTTTAGCTTATAAAGTAATATTTCACATATGATATTGTATTCAGTCATCATAAATAAATAAAATAATGAAATAAAGTACGCTTTTCTTATGTTATATGTCCTAATAAAAATATTATTTACGTTTTTTTCAAATTATACATTTTTTTATTAAAAAAAATACAAAAAGTGCCCAAAACAACCGCAAATTAAATAAGTAAACTACTTGAAATTTAGCCACTCAACATAACACAGCCAGTTTCAAGTAGGTAAGCAAAGTGTGATTTATTTTTATTTTTATCAAAGAGAAACTTTAACGGTACAATCAAATACATCAACAAGATATCTAAAGAGATAGATTATGATTTGCCTCAATTAATGATTAAGGTTGTACGTGTGTATGGACTTTAATAGAGAACTTTCAGAAATCCTACTTCAGTTGGAGATAACAACTAAAATACATGATAACATGATAAGAACTTAATTATCACCTATACAAAGATATCAGAAATTAGATAAGAATACAAAAATTCAATTCTAGCTACCTAAAAGGAAGTTGAGGTTCCACCCCAAAATCAATTGGCAATGGGTGGAACCTCAACTTCATTCATGGTATTAGAGCAAGTTAGTCCACGTATGAAAGCTTAACAGCCACATGTGCTTCATGTCACCCAAAATGTGTTGCTCACTTATTATACTTGAAAATTCGCCACACATGCAGAGGCGTGTGAGAATGTGAAGTGAAAAATGTCCCACATTGGAAAGTTTAAAAACCTAGCAATGACTTATAAGAAATTGAACTACTCCCCCCATTGTCAATTAGTTTTAAGAATGGCTCCACAAGAACTCGCACAACAACAATAGAATTCGAACATCTGCCCTATGAGTTTACAGTTGGTCCCAACTCGTCCTTCTAACCATTGTACTACGCTATTACATGTGTGTGGTTTGCAGTCTCAGGTCCTAGGTCCCAGTGTCATATCATGTGTCTTAAGTCTTGGGTTCATTATTCAAGAATCACAATTCAAGAATCAAGAATAGGGTTTTCGGGGTTTAGGGTTTGCAGAAGGAGAGATTCTACTGTGTCAGAGGAAATATGTTTGTGTCAATAACACTCATCACATGATAAGTGTGATAGACACATGAAATGCATGCATACTCCAGACACATGGGGATGTATATCCCCGGTGGTAGGTAAGAATCTCTACTCCGTTAGGGTCATTGTTTCCAAGTTTGGGATTTGAGTTCTTCTAGGGATTAGTAGGTAGTAGAGTGGAATGGAAATTCATAACCTTAATTTGGTAATGACCATTCCACTATGTTGGGGGGGCATGAGAATGCCCATACGTTATGCGGGTAATGCCCCTTCCATAACAATAATTTCAGATTCCATTTTAGCCAACCAAACACTACCTAATATATATTCCCTTGACTTGTTTAATGCAGACTCATCGACTAAACAAGCACATAAATGAGATGCGCAGATTTTTTGGAAAGAGAAAAACCAAAGCACCGAATCTACCTGAAACTCACACTTAAGTACTATAGTAGAATGATCAATTTATAGCACACTTCTTCCAACTAGACTTGCAAAACAATACTTGAATCCCCTCAATCGCATACGGTAAAGAACGAGGCTGAAGCAATCATTTCCGATATTGAAATTTATCAAATATATATCCTGGGTAAAAATAGATTTAAAAGCATAGATGATACTGAAAGGCGATTTAAATGTGCTAATCAGCATCCACTTGATTGTTGCTAATTGTGGATAATATGAGCTACGCTTACTCAGGGAAAAATTTCGTGTTTTTCCGCTAGTTTGTATCCCTCTGAAAAATATTACACAGTACAGAGAAGCCATATTCATTCAATCAAGTTTTGTTTACCAGGCCTAGCTTGAGCAGCACCCAACTCTCTTCAAAGCAGACACATCATCCTTTATATTTATTTTCTCTCCTTTTGCTGGGACAGAAGCTGTTCCATTTTCTCCCCTTCGACTGACTTCTTGCTCACAATATGGTAGATTTGAGTCAGAACTTCAGCAAAGGAATTTTCCACATTCTTTGCTTCTAGTGCGGATGTTTCCATGAAGTAGAGTGACTCCTTCTCAGCATAGGACTTCCCATCTTCAGTTGAGACAGCTACAAGGTGGCGAAGATCTGATTTATTCCCAACAAGCATCACAACAATGTTGGAATCCGTGTGGTTCCTCAATTCTTTCAGCCATCTGTCAACATTCTCAAATGTCGCATGGCGAGTGACATCATACACAAGGAGTGCACCCACAGCCCCGCGATAGTAAGCGCTAGTGATAGCACGGTACCTATGAAACAAAGAAGGAAGACTTGAGCGACATGTATGATAAGCTTTACATAAAAATAAAAACGTATAACAAAGGCATCACTAAGATGGAATAACATAAGCAGACTTAATAAGCTAGTATGACGAACTTGAATCTTCAGCTAAGGGGAAATATTTTTTTGCCAAAGTTGATTGCAAGCCACAATCTAATTATTAAAATATTACTGGAAATTTACTATTAGCAAAAGTAGTTTGATTAATATAATGATGCTCCAAGTTTATAAAATATAAAATCAGGCTTTAATAAGTAGCACCACCAACTACAATGCCAAGAAACAAGAAAAGCAACATCCATTAACCTCTTTTTTGGGTTGGAAAGCAATACTCATGAGCTTATAGTATTCCTTTTCTGAAATAGCATATGAACTACCATAACCACCAGATAAAATGTCAACAAAGTGAGACTAATAACAAGAAGCAAATAAGCATAGTTAGCAATAACCCTCACACTGCATCAAATCTCAGTCATATAACAAGTTGTCATTCATATGGGCTGACTCATTGCAGTTTAACCACTTTGAACTTACTACGAAAAATGAACTTGCTTATGTTTTTTATAATTGATTCCCTAGTATTGCCTCTCAAGTAGTTAACACCAACAACTATGCCTAAGGATCAAATGGAAATATCAAAAGAAAAAAACACTCTGCACCCTCCAGTTTTTAGTCCTAGATTCTCACTGTTAAATAAATGTGGACAGATGTGTTGGCTTGGTCCTGCTTCTTCTAGTCTATCCTTCTCTGTCAACCCTTAAAACCCAGCCTTTTAACGTGCTGTAGCCACCACCAGAAACTCCAGTCCAGAATTAAATACCTCTCTCTTTGATTCAGTGCTTAGCAAGCACTAAAGGGGAAGTTACTATTTGGCAAGTAACTCAAGGGTAGCTAAATCAATTTGGTTGTGATGCTACAGTGAAGATTTGATTGAACTCAGTGGGGAAAATCAGCCATGGGTAGGGAATGTGATATGGGGAAAGGATGAAGGTGAGGTGATAGGAGGTTCCTAGTAAAATGTTGCAGCACTAGGTGTGGTCAATTTTTTCCAATTGCCATTGTTCTATATTTGGTTGTGCATAAATCTCTCTTTTCTCCTTTCTTTTTCTTTCCTATTTTCACTGATGACTTTGTGTAAAAACTCGCATTCATTTGCTAGGTAAGTTTTATATGTTGTGCTAATCCCTTGTTAACTGGCATTTGATTTACATAAAAGGGCATGTCAAAAGCTTCAAAATGAAGCATTTGTTTACTTTTTTAGTAATTCAGGTCTGACACTTAATCACTGAATTCATGAAATCTCAGTCGAAAAATAGAAAATAATTCAAGAAGATCTGCCACCGCTGAAGCAGGAACCTCCCCAATCTGTAGAGTAGTATGAAGCATTCTTTTGCCCTATCTCAAATAAATTAAAGAACGAAGCCTTAGCACCTACCACCACAAAGATATTGTTGGCTGTGACCGACAACCATTAACACAGCTTCTCTTTTTGTTTTAGGCATGGATCTCAACTAAATTGAATAAACCAAGATCTATCAAAAACCCACCTACCATTCAAATATCAAGCAAACCATAAAGAAAATCAAGATCAACGAGCCTTTGCACTAACAAGGGAGAGCCCAAACCTTCCCAAGCACACAAATTTCAAAAGGAACAAACACAGAGCAACCATAATTGAACAAATCTGAGCTAAATATAACTACATAAAACAATAAACACCCAAATCTGTCCCTGAAATTCACCAAAACCCACAAATCCATGTAATCCCAACTGCCCAAGTAACCAAATGTACCCGAAGACAGAAATCAACCTTCACAAACCCAGAGAGCAAATCGGAAAACAGGAAAGACCCAGAAGAAAAAAGGCATAGAAGAAGAAGAGAGAGGACCTTTCTTGGCCAGCAGTGTCCCAAATCTGAGCTTTGATGACCTTTCCATCAACGTTCAAGGTCCTGGTAGCGAACTCAACCCCAATGGTGGACTTGGACTCGAGGTTGAACTCGTTCTTGGTGAACCTGGAGAGCAAATTGGACTTGCCCACCCCTGAGTCGCCAATCAAGACCACCTTGAAGAGATAATCATAGTCGTCATCAGCTCTGTACCCAGCCATTGTTGCAGTTTTTAACTTTTGCTGTTAAAATTAGAAGAGAGAGAGAGAGAGGGGTTTGCTGAGAGCTGGAGCTTTCGGTGCACAGTGAAGTGGGAAGTAAGAGAGTGTTTTTAATTAAAAAAAGCGCCAGAAACTTGATGACAAAGGAAGTTGTACAGTGAGGGCACCTCCATGTAAAAAACATGAGCTCCTCGTTCACACCACAACAATTACTAGTGATGAAACCGGGTTGGATATTTTGATTACGTTTGTCAGACTTCAAACAGAACAGTTGTGGATTGAATCGAATTAAATCACAATCTGCGGTTCGATGGTTTGTTTGGCCTTTTTGAAAACACGCTAAACCGGACCGCCTATGTTAATTTTCTTATTAATTATCACAACTTTTTTTTTTTAATCTTGCACTTTGATATCAACCATGCAGAATGAAGAGTACATCCGCTCTAGCCAATTTGATTAAGCCATGTATGTTATTTCTCTTCTTTACTATGAAATTTTTGTTCAATTCTCGTTATGGAATTCCAACTTATATATGTAAAGTGAAATCGACCCAACTAAACTGCTCGCTAAATGAATTGGTTGGGCCTAAACCGAACTAATTTGCATCGTAGTAGCACATTTTTTAAGTTTGCACATTGAGGCCTAAACCACACCATATCCACCCTTATAATTGCTCTTTTTTGTTTCTGAAAATTTTATTTTATTTTATGAAACTAATACTTCTTGTTAAGCGTATTATGTTGAGTGGTAGAGGTAGATGATATAAATTAGGCTAAAAGTCACTTTTGGTCCCTATAATTTGGCACTTTAACTACTTTTGACCCTATAATTTCAATTCCGTCAATTTTGATCATGTAGTTTCATATTTGTAGCAATTCAAGGACAAGTTAGTATTTACGTCAATTTCTTTGACGGTGCAAGGGGTAATTTCGTCAACTCAAAACCCTTGAGCGTAAAAGTTCATATGAAACTCTCCTAATTTCATATTAGAGCTTGAAATTGGCCATTAGGGTTTAGGGTTCTTCAAAAATTGAGATTAGTGGTTGAATTTCGAGCCCTAATATGAAATATGGAGAGTTTCAAACAAGCTTTTATGCTCAAGGGTTTTAGGTTGACGAAATTGCCCCTTGCACCGTCAAAGAACTTGTCCTTGAATTGCTACAAATACAAAACTACAATGGCAAAATTGACAGAATTGGAACTACAGGATTAAAAGTGATTGAAGTGCCAAATTATAGGGACCAAAAGTGACTTGTATACTCTTTTTTATAAGAGCTTTTGTAAGACTAAAAGTTTCTAGTCATAAATTAGGTCCATATTCTTTTTGCTCTTTTCACTGTTTTTCGATCCACAAAATTGTTTAGGTAGATGTAATCCATCTAACTTGCATAATTTAAAGCTGTTTGAAACTAAGATAATGTGGTCAAGAAGGCAAGCTTTAGTTAAATGACTACTCATAATCATTCATGAAGTTACAGAAAGTTGTGATGACAAATGTCTTTCACAATGTATGTTGTAGATGTGAATGTGTTGTCCAAGAAACGAATCATTACCTTTTTGCGTGACTAAGGATGTATTGTTTGTTTCCGTTTAGAGACCTATATGGAATGGACCCATCTCTAACCATTTGCACTTTAGTCATTTCAAAATTCGAATTGTCCAGTCTTTTTAAACACATATATATTACTGGTTCTTAAACACAAAAGAAGAAGAAAAAATTCAAGGAGACGAATCGGTTCAGCATGAAAAGGACACATGTATATATCTATGTTGTGTTGGGTCAAAATATCCAATAAAGTTTTTGCACAACACGAGAAATTTTTATATTTGACGATAACATCACGTGACGTAGTATGGAGTTGAGATATGTTTATACTTTTAAATATAATACTGAGAATCCCCGAATTATATGGTCTTCATTTGCATACACCAAACTTTAACTTTTTTATGCCACAAATATCAAATGCTTTTTAAACCAATCTGTGAACCCCAAAACCAAATGAGACCCTCAAACTCAAACCATACTACTCGTGTCCCACCATAATTGCATGTCCCTTCTCTTCCCCAATCCCCATCCTATGTTTTTCCATCTCAGAAACTTCTAAAAGCCTCGTAGCCCTCTCTCTCTCTCTCTCTCTCCCTCTGGTGTGCTTCTTCTACTTTCTCAATGTCCATGTCTGACCCTTCTTCACCTGCCTCATCAAACTTGGACAGCCCTGCAGATTCTTCAAGCAGTGCCAGTACTACTCCAAGTATTCAAATGGTTTCGAAGTCGGTATCCGAAAGGCTACTGGGGAAGTTCTTTGATGCCTCCCAATACGATTTCGATTATGAGCAGAGTGGCCTGTGGTCTCCTCCGTTGCGCCGGAGTGTGTTCTTGGACTCACCGGGCAATATAATCATCTCATGTTGTGAAGAGGAAGAAATGTTCTGCTACAACAAACTCAAAAATGCCAAGATGGCTTGGCCTAGACGCTTCTTCTGTTTGATCACTGTAAGTTCTTTGCTTTCTCTGATCTCTATTTGTGTCCAGATACTTTTCTTGTTTCTGTTTTATTTCAATACATAAAATTATTTGCCTTATATTTGTTGATCATATGTTGTTTTATTTCTTGTTGCAGGCCTTATGGTGCTCCCCAAGGCAATAGCTTGATACTCTCTCCATGTTAATTACAATAGTTATTGATTTTTGGTTTGTACAACTTATGATTTATCATCACCTAGATATATCTTGATATGTACTATTTATTTTTGCTTTTATAGTTATTGATTTTTGCCACTGGATGCTTCCAATCCTTGTACAATATATATACCACGTTTTTTAGATTTTGTATACACAATGTGTATAAATACACAATTGTGTATACATTATACATATACATGAAGAAGAAAAAAATACTTGACCGTTTGAATGTTCGATCCTTTAGAAATAGGTGCAGGGTGCTTTGAAATTTATTAATGGAAAAAGTCATATGTCTTGGTAGCAAGATTTGAATGATACAGTGACCCATCAACCAGACATGGGCTGCACTGCATGCTAGCAACAGGAATTTCAGGCCTGCAATGCATGTGTCTTGTGCTGAGGCCACAGGTTTGCTTTTGGGTCTTGAGGACTCTGCAGACTGCAGCACAAAATTATTAACGGCTCTTTCTTTATAAAAAAAACTTGAAATAGATTCCCTTCCTTCCCTTACTTTTGGGGTTGATCAGATTTGGTCCTTCCTTGCTAATGGAACTAAGGTATATAGATAGATGCTCTTTCTTACAACGTGTGCCAGAACAGTCAGACAGATCGTCTGCTTTGCCTTTTCTTCTCCTTCTTCTTGTTCCCTTTTACTTTTTTTGCCTGTCTCTCAATATATTTTAATCTTAATTAAACTCTTTATGCACATGTTTCGCTGACTAGAAAAAATGAACGTCTTAGAGTAAATTGCAATCGAGTTTGTGTTTTATATAAAATCATGAAGGAGCAGCATAGCTTTTTTCTTTGTAATACACACGATAGCCTAAACTAAAGGGGGAAGGGGGTTTCTCTCATGCACACTACCGAGGTGCCATAAGGGTTCGAACTTGAAGGAGTAGCATAATTAAGAGCCATCTAACAGGCTTGAACACTTAAAAGTCACCCTACAAAGCAAATTAAGCTGACAGAATTAAGGCCTAATTAAACTTCAAGCAATCCCCAAATTTATTATTTGCTTAGTGATACTAACACTGTCAGTTTTAAGTGGAATTTTTTACTGATACTCAGATCTCGATAAAGTAGCTTTTCCTTGGTTTTTATTTTTTATTTTTTGCAAAATAAAATATCTTCAGGTGTTGTATTTTGATTTGAACTTGTGGATTGGCTTGACCATTCACTGGTTTGGCAGACTGTCTCCATGCCCTGCCGGGTTTTGGTTTACTGGTAATGCATGGTTAATTAGTCCACTCTTTTGTTTGGTTTTTTAGCAATGGCTTTGCCTTCAATAGCATATTGGTTTCTAGCTTGCTGGTGCAGTTGGTCTATTATTTTGAATTTGCAGTCATGCGACCTTAATGGATTTGCTGGTTCTAGTTAAGCCGGCTTTTTTGCTGCAGCTTGGACTCCTGCTGCCTGCTGCTCAACTCTGCCTAACGTTTGGTTGGGAGTTGCAGAGACTTGGTTTTTGTCTAGTGTGCAGTTGGTTTGCATTTGGCATCTCTCTAGGAGGGTCACATTGATCTCTTAGAGTTTTGCAGACAAATGAAGAAAACTGAAGAAAACTAGGTGTATTTGAGCAAAGAGCACAGTGGTTTAAGGCTATAATGTGATGTGACAAATATGGATCAAGTTTAGACCCAACACATGCATACATAAACATCACAAGAAGTTGAAACCAAGATATATTAATTTAAGGGAGGAATTAACTGATTCCAAAGTTGATATTTATAACAAAGATTTAATTCTAAGCACAAAGCCCACCTAGAGATGAACTACATCTAACTCAAACAGATAAAAAAAAAAAAAAAAAGATGTTATATACACAAATAACTACCTAACTTGCTCTCAAAGGTAAAGTTGAACTGTCCATTTTGAGCAGCTTTAGTCCTTGAAATTTGATATGAGAGAATTAGATGAAAGAAACATAAAAAGAGAACTGACAGTAACAAATTGAAATCAAGGTTACCTATGTGTTTTCCATTAACAAAAGCATGAAGTGTGTGGCCACTGGTATTCACTCGTAGCGTAATCTCTTTGTTACCCCAAATGGGATCAGTTGCATTGTGATCCAGACTAGCACAAATTTTTCATAAACAGTAACTAAGCTACCTTTGAATTGAGGTGATAGAACATGGTAAAAAAAAACCATCAGAAAAGAAAGCTTTACCTTGTAATATACCACAAGTAATCACTGGTGTCATTTGTTACTATTTTCTGATCAAGAAGCTCATTGGCAGTCAGATTGCTATGCAGAACTGAGCCATTTTTTCTCGATGTTTGTGAAGTGCTCAGGCTTCCAACCCCACTTTAATGAGTAAGGCTCGTCACCATCATCAGCTTCATTTCGCATCTTCTCCATTACTGATATTTGGGTATTAACCTACATAAAATTCAAAAAATTATCGATACCTTTTTATTGGCAAATTAATAATGGCATTTTTTGTTTCATTTGCATTACCAAAGAAACAGACTCTAGTTCCATTAAAATTATATTCTGATGCCTGCAACACTGAAAAGAAGAATATGTTTTAGTGTATGGAATATAAGTTAGCCTCACAGGTAGTAATCATATATCTCTTTTTCTTCTATAAATTCAATAGACATTAAGTCTCACCTCCACCATGTTTCCATAATCAATTTTTCTTACAGAGCCATAAGTCAGTGTCATCTCCACTGATCTAATGAGAACATGAAGCTTTTGAAGATGTCCCCACTTGGGTTGCTTCAAATTACCTATTGGCATTGTTATTAAAGAGGATCAATTGGAAAAACAAATACAAAGCTGAATACAAAAACAGAAGCTAATTACTTCAATTTGATCATCTTTAATTACCATATTCATCCAATGGTGCATCATAATCATATGATGTGGTGATGTAAGGACCTCCAGCTACACGACCGAAATTGGTGCCTCCCTGGTACTACAAGCATAAGGAGTAGTAAACATACAGTTAATGTTCTAAGTTCAACTTAAATGACTAACATGTCAGTAAATGAGCTTAGATACCAATTAAAGTGCTTAATTACCATATAATAGTTTTGGAAAGGTCAACCATATTGGAAGAAACGTGCAACAGAGAAAGCAAGATCCTCAGCAGTCCTATGTGGATCTTGCATGCCCCAATCCTTAAACCTGTGATAAAAATTTATATTTATAAAGTAAAGAACCACAGATCATTGAGTTAAATTATGTCTTCTAGAATGCACATGAACCTCTATGTCTTTTTGTGTAGTATGATTTCTCACAAAATCTGGACCTAGTGAAATTCATTAAGACCATCCAAGAGCAAGGGCTCTATGCTATTCTTGGAATTGGCCCATATGTTTGTGCAGGAGTAGAATTATGGGTAACTTTTAGTTTTCTATACTTAATGAAACATATATATCCGCATGTCTTGAACCCTTTCTTGCAGAGGTCTTCCTGTAGCTGCATAACATATCTGTGCTCAATGTAAAGTTATGAAAAATATGGCATTAACTCATTGGTTTGTTTCATTTATTCAATTTAATTAACCTAATAATATATCTTAAATTTATTTCAGAATGAGATGGCAAACTTTACAACTCTAATATGAAGATCTTTTTGCTTCACAAGGGGGCCAATCATATCGGCCGGCTCAAGTTTGTAACTATTCTATAGCTAACTCATTGTTTTTCTTCTAATTTCAATGATTGCAAAACTAAGTGATCAATAACTGTAACCTGAATTTTGTTTTTCTTTTTGATAGATTGAAAATGAATATGGGAATGTTATTTAGTACTATGGGGATGAAAGAATGAAATATTTACAATGGTGTGTTGGGTTGGCTGAATCTTTCAAGATTGATGTCGCTCCGCATTGTAAATGTCACTTTCCGTCATCCTCATTTTCAATCTATCAACAAAAAACATATTCAGCTAATTATATTCGCACAATTTGAAATCATTGAAATTAGAAGAAAAACAATTAGTTAGTTATAGAATAATTACAAACCTGAGTTTCCCAATGTGAAGAAAAAAAATCTCATACTTCATCATGTCAGAGTTGTGAAGTTTGCCATCTCATTTTGAAGATAAATTTAAGATATATTATTGGAAGATTAATTAAACTGAATAAATAAAACAAACCAATGAGTTAATGTCAGAACTTAACGTTGAACACAGGATTATTTGTCCTCAATTTGGCGCTTGTTATGTTATGCAGCCACACAGGAAGACCTCGGCTTGCAAAGGTTTAAGAAAATATGTGATTACACTATATGTAATTATAGAAAAATCATAAAGTGTAGAAAATTAAGTTACCCATAATTCCACTCTGCACAAACATCTGGGCCAATTCCAAGAACAACATAGAAGCCATGATCTTGGATGGTCTTCATGAATCTCACTAGTTCATATTTTCTGAGAAATCATACTACACAAAAAGAACATAAAAAAATGAAGATTTTTCTATGACCATCAATTTTCAAGACTCTTCTTCCATCATAAGTGACCTCCACAGCAGAAGAAAAGTGAAGCAACAAGATAGCAGAAGCAAGCAATAAAAAACCATATGAGCTTTTTGTTGCTATGCTTTGATCGATATTGGATTCACAAGACTCTCTTATACTCACAAGAACAAGAACACTCTCCCAGGTACCAAAAATGTGTGAAGAAATTGTTGGGAAGAATCGGCAACAAAAACCCATAAAGCTGTTTGATTCAAACAAAAAAAATCTTCTTGAAATCTATATATTGTGAGTTAAGAGTTGGAGGCTTTCATTGGGATGGAATGGAATTGTGATGGTATATAAATTACGATACTTATCCACTCACACCCATTGCATTTCCTGGTGTTAGGAAGAAAAGAGGTTGAGTTTGTTGAACACGTTAGTAAGTGTGAGAAAGAAATTATATTTTTCAACAATATATAATTATTAATTTCAATTTACTTTATTTTACTAGATATTAGTAATTTTTACTAATTAGAAATCTACCAAGTAATTTAATCACATGTTTAGTTTAAATTAACTAGTTACAAGTAACTACTAATGTGGTCAATTAAAGTTTAAAGATTTATTTTGTTATATATGTAGTATATAGCCTGTGCAGAAGCTTTATTAATATTATTTGATCCCACTCATATATGTTTCAGGTTTGTAAAACATTTTTTTTTCTTCAAGAAAGCAATCTATCATGTCAGTATAGGTAAGTACAAAGAAGTAGAAGTGGATCATGCTTGCATTGGTCTGTGTATATATACTTGGAAAATTGAGGAATCTGAAAAGAAAAGAAAACATGGAGATAGGAAAGAGAAGGAGATCATGCTTGGAGACAATATGGATGTCTGTGATGATAATGGAGATAATAACTTTCGGGGCTTGGATAGAAAGCAAGCGATGTTGCTTGAGACGCAAGAGAAGCGGCAATGCCTCCTAACAGGCAATTTTGATCATCATGTCATGTACCACCAGGACAACAATTAGAAGCTGATGATCAACTCCAACAATTTCTCACGCGAAGTATTGATTTCAAAAAGTTTTGTTCCACAAGTACCATTAGAAGCTAAACCAATTGCCTTGCATGGTGAGCAAAATTTACAATGGTCCTCTAGCATTACTGGGAACCAATCAACTCTGAAAGGGGAAGGAAATTTAGGGCAGCAAAAAGCTTCATGTCACGTGTCAACAATGTGCAAGCATCCCCTGCTGAACATGAACAGAGTGCCTTGCAGAGGAAAGATAGTTGGGGGCAGCAGAGCTTTGTTTACGTGGGACTCACATGTATTAGAGAGGTTGTCAACAGCGTGTCAGTAAATGTGGTACAAATAACATCACTTTATACTTATATATTTTTAGGACATTTCTTATTGAAATGGGCGATAATATACTAAATTCACATACACACACTATACGAATGTTAGGACTCGAACCTAGGACCTTTCTTGAAGGAGTAATTGCTCCAAACCACTAAACTGTGGGTCTTTGCCACTCTATACTTATATAGTTTGCATTTTCCGAAGTGACAATCACCATCAATAACCCTATTATTCTGTGTATTTATTCTTGCACGGAAACAAGATGTGTTGTCATGCTCATGAAAACAGTAAGTTGATTCATTGAACTAAGACGATCTCTTTTTTACTGGATCCAATAATTTTCAACAACTTTATACCTTTTCACATAGTACTGATGATGTGTACGCATCCCAAAAAGGAAGGACGTCTTAGTCTCATGCATTGTTGCAGTGCAGGAACCAACGAATGGAAAGTCATGATGAAATGCTGTAGCTAGCTTTCTTCAAGCTTTTCTAACTTTTTCGGTAGCTGAAGACTTGGAGCCATGGATAATACTTGAGTGGTGGAATATATACTCACAGAACTATATAAGCCAATAATGGAGGCCGGCGTGACTATGCCCTATAGTTCAAATGCACCTAACTCAGAAAGATACATATCCACTATCTGCATTTTTCGTAAAAGGATATATGTCCCAAAACATTCCATCTTTTGATCACTTTCAAACATGTTGGTGATCAATTTTGCTTGACCCCACGTCTCTGTCTCTCAGCACTTGTGTATATATACATGTTAATGGCTTGACGATATGGTCACAATTTTGTTATGCATTATGGCTCGTTTATGTGTAACATTATTTCTTGTCCTCCTCTTTGCTCTGGCCTTCTGCATCCCCTCTTTTGAAGCCAGAAGGCTACTGACAGTTGAAAACAATGCAAAGGGTGATGAGCTTTCTGATCATCTGGGTGAGCATGAACATCACCATGCAGTACCAAGTAAAATTAATGTTGAAACGCAGTTGGCCATGACTCTTCATCAACTTCATTCTGTTAACGCCGATCGCGATCGGATTCTGCGGGAGGCAGTCCCGAGCCCGGGAGTTGGCCATAATTAGTACACTACTTGTGTTTGAGCTAGTTATATAGTTCACCTTGCTTACCGAAAGGGAAAGAAAAAAAACTCTTGGGGATTCAGATATAGCAATAATCTCCTCACTACTTTTTAAGTTACGGAATATATATTAGTTATGTTTCATTTTGTTTCTCTTTTGATGGCGATGAATTATAAAATGTATATGATATAATGTCAACATGATGTATCGAAGACACTCAAACTTGTGTTATGATACAACACATGTATAATAAACTTGTGTTGTTAAATTTGCTCATCTTCTCCTTTAGAGTCTTTTAACTTTGGAGGGATATGATTATGGAAACTTGTAGGATTTTATTTTAAGAGCAATATATTTGACACTCATACCATGGTTGGTCAAGTTTATATAGCTCAGCCCAGGCTAGCCCAAAAATGATCACAGGACACTTATGCTCAAATTTTAGAATTTTGAAAGTCACATTTACAAAACATACCAAAATTAACCCTTGCATTTCCACCCATTTGTCATGACAAAAAGTAAGGGGAGGCAATGGTTGTTACTATTCATGTGAATAGTGCATGCTCTTTATTTTTTGTTGTTGTTGTTGGGGTTTTCCACCCATTGCCATGACAACCTAAGGATAATCACTATTCACATGAGATATGAGGAGAGAAATTTGTATGGAGTTTTGATGTGGGAAGTGAAGAATATGGCTAGGAGTTTATTAAAAAAAACTTCTGAAATATTTGGTTTTTTTTTCCCTTTTTTTTGTTATTTAAATTGGTTGCTGACGTCACAATTAGATCAGTTTGCCCAGGCAGCAGCCCAGACAAATCTTGCGTTTAGACTTGCCCAAGCTGATGGATCCCACTCCTTGCTTGGGTTGGCCTTCACCACTAGACTTCGTTTTTGTGGGTTGGGGGGCCTTCTGCTCGTGCTGGCTTCACGGGTGGAAGTGCTCTAAAAGTACAAGAAGGAAAAAAAAAAAAAAAAAGCAGAGGAGGAGCTAGCCACACCTTCTTTCGTTGGTGCTGCATTCACTCTTGAAGATGCGCGCACAAACATATACATCTTTTTTGTTTTTGGTTTCTTAGTTGCGATTTCCTTATTGTTTTTTGGTCCTCATGGTGTTTTTTTTTTCTTCTTTAGGTTTTCTTATTGTTTTCATTAAATTAATTTGTATTAAAGTTTTGTTCATTGTAGTAATTTCATTTATAAAAATTAAAAAAAAAAAGAGAGAAGGGAATTATTATTATTATTATTATTTTGTCATTATTGAGCAAAATATTAGTCATTGGGTCCTATAATCACAACAGAAAAAAGAAACCCAGTCCCCAAAACCAAAGCCCACCCAAAAATCCCACTTCAGCAATCCAAGCCAAGCGAAGAGGCTAATTCTATAGTGAGTGGAAACTTAAGAGTGTTAAGGTATAAGGGGTTCACTTTATAGCCATCAGATCAATCTAAGGGCTAGGGAGAATTGAGATAAAGTTTTGCAATCGGGTAGGTGAGGAACCCAAACCCGAATTTAATATCCAGCATTGAAGTTGGTTCGAAAAATTAAAAAAAGAGGCAAGTTTGAAGTTTGAACAGAAAAAACTCATCGCTCGCTCTAAAACCCATAGCTCTGAGAAACCGCTAAGCTCTCGAGAAAAGGTTGAAGGCAACTGTTAACGATGGTTGAAGGCAAGGCAACGGTTGAACGCAACTCCTTTCTCTAAACCCTTAAAAAGTATTTATTTTGAGTGGAAAGAGCAAAGGCGTGGATTCCGAAACAGTGAAGAGGCGAAGCGGTGGAAGGGGAAGGAGAGAAGCCGTATTCGTTGGAAGTGAAAGGTTCCATTTGTGGAGCAAAGCCGCACAAAGACCCCGCACAGACACCTTGCGATTGTTCAATAACCAGCATTTGGTGAGTAATTTATGAAATTTGAGTTTAGGGTTAGAGTAAAGGTTTTCCCCAATTTGTACCATCAATGTTGTCGGATTTGGCATCTCTTCCTTGTGCTTCACTTGCATGTTAATTTTTGCTTGTGTATATGTTAAAAAATGAATGAAAATCAAGTCATTAACATGTTAATAACATATCAATAACATGTCAATAATTATATGAATAAGATAATGGTGTTGAATTGGAGGAGATCTTCAAAACCTTCCACATTTGAAGCGGTGCAAAGTGCAGATTATCTCTTTGGCGCTAGAATATGGGTTTATTTTGAAATAAATATTATTTCCCTTGTTGCTAAATTTGCCTGTGAAAAATGAGAACATATAATAATAAAGTCATGAATAAAAGTGCAAAGCATTTGAAATAAAGGTTGATCCATGACCATAGTGGCTGAACTGAAGAAAAAGCTAGAAAGAAAGAAGGATGTGGCAATGGCTTAGCAAGCAGATAGCAGAGCAGATGTTTTGCTTTGCTTCCTTCCACTATATTTCTTATTTATTTATTTATTTTGTGTTGTGTATGAGATGACAATAATTGTCATGTGTGTGAAGTGCAGAACTTGCCTAGATTGCACTCATACTCACTCATGCATCAACCATTGATTGGAGTTTGGATCCATAAATAAAACACATGCTATTGGTTGTAATTCACAGAATCATTGCATTAACAGGTATTTGCTCAAAATTTGTCATATTGCTTTGATGATGTTAAAGCCTGTGATCAGTAATCCCTATGCGCATGTACTTCATAAAATTTGTAATGTGTCTAGTTGACTAGTTGTGTAAATACCAATATGATTGTGTAAATACGTGGTGGTAGTATATGTGTTGACGTTATTTCATCTTGTATTTTAGGAAATGGGATCCAACGTGCAGCTGGTATGGCCAGAAGTCAGAGGCATATGCGTCACGGGTGAACAACTGCTCACATGCAAATTCAAGCCTAACTGCAATTCGAGCGAAGTTGAGTGCGGAACAATTAGAACGATTCAAGACATCATGCTTTGGCCATCTTCTGAATATAGACAAGATTCAGTTTCAGCGGGCAGATTGTGCATGGAGTTGTGTTGCGTCGAGTCGCGGGGCAGGGTGTGAAAGACTTGGATGGGCTGAATTTCTTAATAGGGTGCGACGTTGCTCAGTTTACTCGTCAGGATTTCTGTTTGATCACAGGGCTTCGTTTTGGGGAAGTGCCTGAAGTTTCCAAGTGGAGAAAGTGCTGAAATTAGACTTCATAAAAGATATTTTATAGACGAAGGAATTACATGTAATGCTTTAGAAGAAGCATTTATGAGGTGCAAAGAGAGAGATGACGTCTACAAACTAGCTCTTGTTTACTTTGCTGAGTTAGTGGTTTTGGGAAGGGACAAGCATTTGAACATCAATGTAAACTACCTGACCCTTGTAGAGGACTTGGATGCATTCAACAGGTATCCGTGGGGTTCGGTGTCGATTTTGACAAAACCCAAGACAGTCTATTTCTGCACCAACAAAGCATATGAAAAGCTTTGAAAATGAAGAGGGAAGAGAGAAGGGGAAAAGTAAGGTAACGGGAACAAGCCGGAAAAATGAGAAGGGCAAGAAGCATAAGCATGGTGAAGTGCAAAGGGGTGGGTGGAGTTTTAAAGGTTTCACGTATGCTTTCTAGGTACATGGTAATAATGTTCATGTCAGTTATGCTTTGTGAACTTTAAAACTTAAATAATGACTTTTGTCCTGTGAATTGTGTAGATTTGGGTATATGAATTAATTCCTAGAATGGCGGACCTGAATTACTGCAAGGTTGTTGATCCAACAGCTGTCCCGCGTATTTTGCGATGGAGAACGACTACGTCTATGCCCGAGATGAGGAAGTTGAACAATTATTTTTTCCAGAGCAAAGAGGTTTGGTTTGCAGCCCTTGAAACTGTTTATAAGATTCAATGAAATTATTAAGTAGAATGATTGAATATGAATATTGTCTGTATTCTGAAAGTTCAGATTCGATTGCGGGCGCTACGTCCGAGTGAAGAGGAAATGAGACAATCATATTGGAGTTGGCCACAGGATCGCCCTGCGTTGTTCTCTGGCAGAGTCAATTCCTTCTTCATGTGCTGATCTTGATGAGTTGAACAAGCTGGTAAGCTTGTTGAGGTTCGAGTTGTTTCAAGTAAAGCGGGAAAATGACGTCCTTGAGTTAAAGGTCATACGGATGGAAAAACTTTTGGACCACTGTTTAGGTCCTCATTTCAGCAGGAAGTAAGGAGGGACCTAGCTTTACTGAAAGAGAGGACGAATCGTTGTGCCTTGTCACATCTTATAGGGGATCTGACGAAATGGATGACAGTGAATGGGATGAAGGGCCAAGTAACAGATATGAGGGAGAGGAAAAGGACGAGGAGGGGATTGAAGGGGGTGAAGTGCAAAGAAAACCAAGTGAGGTAGAGGAAGCGCAAAGGGAAAGAAGTGAGGGAGAGCAAGTGAAAATAAAAAGCAGCAAGGGAGAGGAAGCGCAAAGAAAGAGCAGTGAGGGAGAGCAAGTGAAAAGAAAAAGTAATGAGGGAGAGGAACTGCAAAGAAAGAGCAGTGAGGGAGAGGAAGTGAAAAGAAAAGGCAATGAGGGAGAGGAACTGCAAAGAAAGAGCAGTGAGGGAGAGGAAGTGAAAAGAAAAAATAGTGAGGGAGAGGAACTGCAAAGAAAAAGCAGTGACGGAGGGGATTTGCAAAGAAAAAAGCAGTGATGGAGAGGATCCGCAAACAAAAAGAAAGGAGGGCAAGGAAGTGAAAAGAAAAAAAAGTGAGGAAAAGGAAGTGCAAATAAAGGAACGTGAGGAAGAGGATGATGAAGTTATTTTGGTTTGTGATGACATTGGCGAGAGCACGGCGGGGGCAACTGTTGAGTTTACTATCGGGGATATTGATTTGGATCAACCTACAGCTGTGCTATCTGAGTTGAACGTTTGGTTGAATGATAAAGGTAAAGCTGTGGAACAAGGGGTCCAATTACGAAAGAGGAAGAGGATTATTCCTATGTGGAAGATCATTGAAGCTATTGAATTGGTGAAAAAAACTGTGTAGAGACAACCCGACTTTAGATGGTAGACCCAATGAAGGCGATTCCGCATGATGATATGGTGAAATTGCTAAAACTTTGTTGGGAATGGCGCCATAACCCAAAGTAAGTCCCTTGTTTTTTGAGATAGAAGGCATTAGTGTATATTTTTTTTAATTGTTGTGATCTAAAACTTTGTTATATTCACAGTTTAGTGATGCAATTTGGCCACGTGGAAGCTGAGATTGAATTCTTCGCTTCCCTCGTAAAAGCTGACGGTTGGCTGGACAGGAGATGTAAGTTTAATTAATTATGCATTTGTTTTAATGTACGTAGATTATGAGATTGACCAGAAAAACATGTGCAGCACATTGATTTGGGGTTGTATCTCATCCGGAAGCGACAACAAGATTTGGAGGTTGTACAAATATCGAAACTGGACAACGACCGATGTATTTTTCATGGTATGTCATAGGGCTTGACCAAGTGCAGTTCATAATTACAAATTATCCATACTTGCTTTGTGGAGGTGTTTAACCATTGATTGTTTTCTATTTCACAGAATCACATCCATACTTGCTTTGCGGATAATAAAAGAAAAAAAGAGCAGGCTGGGTGGAAAATTAGAAACAGTTTAGTGAACGTTGTAAATGGAAAGGTTCCGGCGTGTGGGGTGGATTGGCAGAACGTGTATAAGGTGTATGCCCCTTGTATGTTGACGAAGCATAAGCATTGGGTGGCTCTAATGATTGATATGGTTAAGTGTGAAATAAAAGTATACGATTCAATGGTTTCACTTATTCCAGATGAGATGTTAAAGGAAGAACTCGCCCCGCTTTCAATTACGATTCCAAATCTTCTCAACTCCATCGACTTTTACGAAGAAGGTGTTTACGCAAACGACTGCAGCAGAGATTGGTGGTGTCCATGGCCAATAGAACGTGTGGATGTTCCACAACAATCTAATCAGTGAGCACAACTTTTTCTTTAATTTTATTACTTGAAATTGTCAATTACGTTACAATGTCATTACTTGAATTGATCGAGTTCTTGATTTGCTTCAGAGGTGATTGTGGCATGTTCATGTTGAAGTACATTGAGCTTTTGAGTGCTGAGATTCCGTTAGCTACTTGCACCTCGCAGAACATGCCCTTTTTCCGGTTGAAGTTGGCTGCAGAGATATTACGGGGAGATGCTTACATTCCATGATAGTGGTTGAAATGGGTTCAGGTACGGGATGATTAAATTGGTTTTGGAAATCTCCAATTTGAAAGTCATGTAAATACACAATACAGATCCACGGCTCCTTTTCGAATTCTACCTCTGCTCCTCAATTCTTCTTCGTCTTTCTCAATCTTAGTGTATTTTTGTACTTAATTTTAAGTTTAAGTTATTGGACAACAATTAGAACCAAAATATTATTATAGCGGATGCATGCTTTCATTTTGATTAGTGTGATACTACGCTACGTTTATTCTCATATTATGCTAAATGTATATAGTAGCTGGATGCAGAGCATAGACAGAAAAATGAAGAATCTGAAATGGAGATGCAGAGGCTTAGTGAGGAGAAAAGTAAATGGATCTAAATCTAGTGCACGTGGGCAAATGTAAATGGATAGGCATATGCGTTTTTGAAGTTAGGCACATGCCATTCCCATACATAGAATGTGCATCTGGAGTGTAAAGTTTTTTTGGATTTAATGAAACAAACATCTCTGAATATTGCCCTAACTCCTTCACGACATTTACATAACCTTAACCAAACTGCATTGAATTGGGATTGGAAGACTGCATATGTGAACAATGACTGATGGCTTTTTAAAGTGTATTACATTATTGCAAAGTAATATGTCATGATTTATCCAAGCCACCATTCCAAATATCAGATCCCAATCTTTAAGCCGTTCACCATGCCTTAACTTAATCGCAATGAGTTGCGTGTGTATTGATTGTAATTCTGTAAGGGAAATAGGCGGCTATGCCCTCGCCTCCAATGTTTTATTCAACCATGCCCTGTTTATTGAAACACATGCGATATACATGCACTAAACCTTCAGTAAACATTCAGTAAACCGTCAATAAACCTCAATACAACTTCAATAAACATTTCCCATCTGCAATGCTATAAAAACTTCCTATTGGTTCCGTACCGCCCATCGGGTTTGAATCCCTCTTTCCTTTATAATCGGTTAATAAATTCGTTGATTTTCTTTATTTGATTGGTCTTGGGCAGCTCAGTAGCATAAAAGTAATGTATATTGGTGCATCTATATTGCTTGTCTATTGCGTGCATAGCGTACATTTATTGCGTGTGTCTTGATTGTTTATTGCTTACGAAGGAAATAAACAACAATACACAGGCAACAGACAAGCAATATACACGCAATAGACATGCAATCTATACGCAATAGACTGTAATATACATCAGTCCCTAATTTCACCATCCATAAGGGAGTCATATCGATTAGGAAATTCTACTTAATAGTTGTTCTTCCTACTAATAAACAATCAATAAACCTTCAATAAACATTCAATATCAGACAATAACATGCGAAATACATGCAGTACACAATCAATAAACCTTCAATAAACATCCAATATCCGATAAATAACATGCGATACACATGCAGTAAACAATCAATAAACCTTCAATAAACATCCAATATCCGATAAATAACATGCGATACACATGCAATAAACACTCAATAAACCTTCAATAAACATCCAATATCCGATAAATAACATGCGATACACATGCAGTACACAATCAATAAACCTTCAATAAACATCCAATATCCGATAAATAACATGTGATACACATGCAGTACACAATCAATAAACCTTCAATAAACATCCAATATCCGATAAATAACATGCGATACACATGCAGTAAACAATCAATAAACCTTCAATATACATCCAATATCCGAGCAATAACATGCGATATACATATAGTAAACAATCAATAAACCTTCAATAAACATCCAATATCCGCGCTCTAACATGCGATAAACATGCAGTAAACAATCAATAAACTTTTAGTATATGCCAATAAACAATCTACCTATTTCAAGAACAATAATTTAAACTCAATGCCAATCCACCTATTTCAAGAACAAATATTACAAAATGGATTTGAAAACTCATTGGTGGTGCGTGCAACATGTCTTTTTGGGGAGAACTTTTACAATCCTTGAAACTGTGCACTTAATTGGTCATTAAAAGAACAAATAATATTAAAATTGATAAAAGTAATAAAACTAATACCAAGTCCTTAATGGACTTCAGCATATTCAGCACCGTAGCATCATACGTGTCATCTGGCTGTTCTGCTTGAGCGGAAGTTACATCAACCCATTCAAATCCATTGCAACTGGTGGCTCCCTAATTGCAGGCATCATATATGCAAAATAATTGTGTCAGAGTTATGCCAAAGTTTTTCTCACCCACATACATATTCTGGAAATGAAAACTTACATAGGAGGTTAGGCACTTCCAAAATGGCTTCCCTCGATTTTTTCTCTGATTTTGAAACCCGAAGCACCATTGCAGCTCCACAGGTACGGACACCTCTTTGCTTGAGCAGGAGATGAAGACGAAGACATGTTGAATCTTCTCACTTGTACCTTTTCTCACTCAGATCTTCTCACTCAAACCTCTTCGGACTCATACCTTCTCACTCAGATCTTCTCACTCAAACCTCTTAGGACTCAGAGCTCTCTCATCTATGCCCAAATGCGATTATATCCTCTTTTTCTGTCCGTGGGTGGGTTGGGCATGCTTTCGACACATGTACCGTCAGATATGGGGCACCGTTACCCCATAAACCAATATAATATTTAACTACCAAAATCCAATATGAAAATTGAGGGAAAACTACCCTAAACCCTATATTATTTTCATTATATTTCATTAAACCAACTAGTTGGATAAACATTCATCACATTTTAATAACATTACTACTGTATTTCGGCGTGGGAAAATGAAAAGTTATGTGATGGGACGTTCTGTGACTAGTCAGTAATCCGTCACATTTGTTTCATTGACATAAAAAGGGCGGGAAAATCCTAAAAATGGCTATGCATATAGGTTCTTAATTTACTTTTTGACGTCTCCTAACTTCGCATTTCGATGACATTTTCCTTCTCTTATGTTTTTCTGTAGTTTTAGGGTGTTGGTTCAGTTTCTTTAAAAAGGGTCAAGTGAGAAAAACCTCAAGTGGAAACACATTTTCCAAACGGTACAACAAACACACCCTATAACAGAACCAAAACCCCATCTATTCTCATTTCTCCCCTCTTCCACTCCTCAAATCGTTCCATTCCAAAAAAATAGAAACACATGAATTCCAAATATTTCACTACAGTCGGAGGAAGGAGAAGGAAGCATATCCACTTGGAGATGCCCCAAGCCTTCATCCGGAGTTGGCTTGGTTTAAAGTGATGTTATACGTGGCAACCCAATCTTCGGAAGATCTCTTCCATATGGCATCTGTGTGCCCATTATTCCGGACGTTGGCAAACACTCCACAAGTGTGGAACACCATTTCAATGGCTAAGTATCCAGACCATCCTAGCTGGTACCATGATAATCCTGCGGTCCAGCTTTTCTTGCAACAATGCAGAGCTTGCGAGAACCCTGAGTCGATATTTAGAGAGGCGTTCGAAGTGTTTTTCATGCAGGGTAACGTGGAAGCGTTGTATGGGATGTGCATCGCAGCCACGGCAGGCCATATGGAAGCGGCATATATAGTTGGACTTCTTGGCATGTCTGAAATTGGTCAGTCAAAAGAGGATGCATTAGAATTTTTGTGTTCTTTGAATCAACGTAACAACATTGATATGAAAGGAACCAGGGATGCTTTGAGACGAAGATTAAGCCGAGTTTGGAATGTTGGAAGACATATCGTAGATATGTTTTACTATGGGAAGATTAAGTTCAATCATTGCAGCGCTTGTAACAACAACGAATGGTGTTTTGTTATTGAAGGCTGGCCTCCTGAAGCAAAGATAAATCCTTCGTTCTGGACTTGTTGCAATCGATGCAAATGGCACCGTGAGAGTGTTTTTTGGTTCAAGGTAATGCGTGTGTATGTTGTACCAGGGAATCCATACCCTTATAATTAGTTGTAGTATGTTTTTAAGGTTTTTATGCTTTCTGGACTTGCTTCTCTTCAGTTCTACGTTGGCTGGCTACGTTGGCCAAATGTTGGGTTTTAATGTATTTTGTTGGTGTTTGTGCAGTCATAAACCGTTTTATATATAAATCTATGTATATATATTTGTATACTTGAATGCTTACTGACATCATAGATGTGTAATATGACATTTTACTGACATAGATATTTTGGCCAACTACAATCTTAATATTTGGTAAACGAAAAGGCGTGCATGGAGTGAGCTGTCTTTCACCAGTGCTTGGAAAAGACATTTTCCCACTTATCATATCCTAAACTAATTTTTTTCTGATGCCATACAATGGTTGACATGTATTTTTTTCATTTACTTTTTCAAAACATCCCTTAACCCTAATAAAAATTAGAAGTTAATAAATTGAAGAAGAGAGAAACTAATTGGCACCTGAAATGGTCTTTTCGCATAACAAAATTAGAAAAAAAAAATTTAGGGTCAATAAAATTAATAAATATAGAAGGTAAAAAGTCATATAATAATAATTTAGGGTAAAGAACAATATCATAATAATTTAGCGTCACCACGAAACGGGGAATTCAGGAAGAAAGATGAAGCCTCAATGAATTCGTAGCAATTTTCCGAAGTTTTTTTTTATCATTTTTGTGTATTTAGTTATGAATTTTGTAAGGCAAAACAATAAAATAAGAATTTAGGGTAAAAAGCAAGAATGTTTGGTTGCAACTGACGTACACTTGTGCAAGTGGTGAAAGGTATGCACTGAGATCGCGCCATGTGTCCACTTGCGATTATTTGGGGTTTTTTAGTGCAAACAACTTGAACAAATTGTAATAAATAGTCGGAAAATCGTAAAAATGCCCCGAAAATTACTCCGGCCTCCTTGTGACGTTATAAAACTAGATGAACCTATAAAGCATCCATTTCGCAATGAAAAAATCCAAATTGTTTTAGAGAACTGACTTTCCTCTTAACCCTAAGTATATATGTTTGTTTACTTTAACAAGTATATTTCCTTAATATTCGTTAAATAATTTGTAATAAGACAAGAAATAGTTTCCTTTCAAATATAAGGATGTAACAAAATCTGTTTTTGTTTTGTTATAATAATGTACATATATAATAATTGCACACTGCTTTGAAGCCATCATTGCAACTGCGCCTAGAGCTTTGAACACGTCAGAGGTATTCAATAAGTCGTCCATATGCAATTGCGTCTAGAGTTATAAACCGTCACAGGTATTCAATAAGTAGTCCATCGGGAATCAGTACAAAAAATCCATCATGTCCAATCACATAAAATAATGCCATACTTTTTTGAAAAACCTCACACCACTCAAGCAATTTTAAAATATTAGTGAATATTTGTCCTAGTCTATATAAGTGATTATATATTCACTCTGCATTTTTTCACAGTATATGTTAACTTTGAGGGATTCCACAAACATATAATATAAAGGAAGAAAACAATAGTAGGAGATGAACCAGTACAAAAAAACAATAACATAACCTTGTCACAAATGCTTTTCCATAAACCTTGCCCTAACATATAATAAATAAAGGCAACATTGCATATGATGCAACCATGTCCAAATCTGATACTTGATCACACAAAAATGGACATGGCAGCAACATATGACTGAAGTAGATGGCCACGTTGCATCACGTGTTCTCATCATTAAAGACATCAAAATGTGAAGGTTGAAATCTTCCATAATAGTAAGCATCAAAATAGGTTTGAAGCAGAGTTGAACGAAAATTCCAATTCCACTGATTTGCCTCTGCTCAAACACGATAACCAAAATGGTTACTTCCCTTGGTGAGTATATTTGTTAACGTCGGAAAAGGTAATAGATGACCAATCAAACCCGGGTACGACGAGTTTTGCATAGGACCGGAAGTAGTCGAATCCAGCTTGCATCACACGCCTCTTTGACTCCACTGCATTAGATGAGTTCTTGTATTTTTGAACAGCTACACTCCGAAGTCGTTTGTGTCTACGCTTCATGCGCTGCAACTTCGCCCTATCCAAATTGGCCTGCCTTTTGTCATCTTCAATTTGGCCTTCAACAAATTCCAAACGTGCCCTTGCCCTTTGGATTTCATCACCAAGTTGAAGATGCCTCTCCTTCCAGAATCCAAGAACCCTTTCAGACTCAAAACTTCCAACAAAATGGTCATTCTGTCTAGGAATGTGACACTGCTTGTCTGGTGACTCACTCGCGTGTCGAAGACGGTCTTTGTTTGGAGGGGTGTTTATTATGCTGACATCAAACTTGGTTAGTAAATCCATTCTATGGAGGGAGAGAGTTTCTGTGGAGGAGAGAGTTTCAGTCGATGGAGAGAGCTTCGGTGGAGGAGTCAGTTTTTCGTGGAGGGAGAGTTTCTATGAAGGATGTGATAGTAATACCAATAAAAAGGTTCCCGCCAAAAAATATATGGTTGACAATGTATAAATTAATTTTTTGTCTGATACAATCTAAGTTTAATCCTAACCACTGTGGTTGGGTTCACTAACTAGATGTCACTTCCATTGAGTTGCTTTCAGCCACTCGACAGTGGTGTAATGAGGTTGACATGCTTGAAAAACAAAACCTGACACCTCTTTTTAAAAATTGAAATAAAGTACATATGTTGACTACACGCAAGCTTTGGTATGTTGGTCTATAAAGCTATGTCCCCTTCCTCAAACGAAATTGCATATGCAATCCTCATCCTCTAAAAACAAATAGGATTATTCAAGCATGTCATCCTCTTCAGGCGCCAACAACACGAGTCGAATATGAAAAATTGGAGTTGCAGGCTCCATTTCCACGTTGTACTCGCCGACCCCTTCGATTTTCAACATCATTTGGGAGTGAGGGGACTCCGATGATCCATTAGAGGCAATACATGCAGTCAGTAGCAAGCTAGATTATAATTCCAGACTGATCAATTCGTGGCACAAGAAATGTGTTGAAGACGAGGCCATTCTGGCTGATCTTAACATTAGAGTTAACAAAGCGTTCTCCCAAAAGAACAAGTACTTGAAGTTGAGTCATACAAGGAAGTTGAAAGCAGAGGAGTTGGATACAGTAATGAATGATGAAATTAAAGGTTGTTTGATGAACCATATGCGATGCGAAGAGCACCATAGTGAACTGGAGATGGCATTCAACGAAGGATTCGAAAATTTCCGAGCATTTGCGGCAACTACTCATACAAGTTATAATTGGGACTATGTATCCCCTAATGCTGTGAGAGAGATACTAGACGATGGTGGTGACATGAGTGAGCATAAGCACGTCAAAGCTGCTCGGAAGAAGCCGACCAATACGACTGACTAATTGCGGCTACGGCTGTTTAGTTGGTTGGGGTGATCGTGGTATTGCTAACAGGGACCAAATAATATGCTTTGCAATGTAAAACTATCTTATGGGACCATTATGTCAGTCGTCAGTAATTCGTCAATTTTGTATGAATGAATGAAATGTTTGGATGCAGTAAATTAAGCTATACAAATAATGGGTTATTCATGGACTTTTTTATGATGTTATACAATACTTGGAATGTAATTTGTTCTTTTTATTTTTCAAAACATCCCTTCACCCTTATAAAGGAAAAAAAAATTAACAAATTGAAGAAGAGAGAAACTGATTAACACCAGAAATGGTCTATTCTCACTCAAAATAACAATAAAAATAATAATTTCGAGTAAATATAATTAACAAATGTAGAGGCTAAAAAGTAATATAATAATAATGTAGGGTAAATAATAATAAAATACTAATATAGCGTAACATTCAGTAAGGAAGATGAAGTGTCAATGAGTTAGTATCAATTTTTGAAACATTTTTATCATTTTTGTGTATTTAGTTATGAATTTCATAAGAAAAAACAATAAAATAACAATTTAGGGTAAAAACCAAGGATGTGGCCATGTGTATTGACGTACACTTGTGCAAGTGGTGAAAGGTGATGCGCTCAGATCGCGCCAGGTGTCAGCTTCCGATTATTTTGGCTTTTTTTAGTGCAAAAATCTTGAAAAAAGTTAAATAAATAGTAGGAAAATAGGAAAAATGCCCCGAAAATTACTCCGGCCTCCTTGTGACGTTATACAACTGGGGGAAGCTAGAAATCATCAATTTCATAAAGAAAAAATTTGGATGCCTTTAGATAACTCACTTTCCTCTTAACCCTAGCTATATATGTTGTTAACTTTAACCTAGATAACCTACATCAACAAGCATCTCCCGTGAATGCTCGAAATTGTCTTTTAAAATGAATAACCATGAAACGGGGAATTCAGTAAGGAAGATGAAGTGTCAATGAGTTCGTATCAATTTTCGGAACATTTTTATCATTTTTGTGTATTTAGTTATGAATTTCATAAGAAAAAACAATAAAATAACAATTTAGGGTAAAAACCAAGGATGTGGCCATGTGTATTGACGTACACTTGTGCAAGTGGTGAAAGGTGATGCGCTCAGATCGCGCCAGGTGTCAGCTTCCGATTATTTTGGCTTTTTTTAGTGCAAAAATCTTGAAAAAAGTTAAATAAATAGTAGGAAAATTGGAAAAATGCCCCGAAAATTACTCCGGCCTCCTTGTGACGTTATACAACTGGGGGAAGCAAGAAATCATCAATTTCATAAAGAAAAAAATTGAATGCCTTTAGATAACTCACTTTCCTCTTAACCCTAGCTATATATGTTGTTAACTTTAACCTAGATAACCTACATCAACAAGCATCTCCCGTGAATGCTCGAAATTGTCTTTTAAAATGAATAACCATGATACGGGGAATTTAGTAAGGAAGATGAAGTTTCAATGAGTTCGTATCAATTTTCGGAACATTTTTATCATTTTTGTGTATTTAGTTATGAATTTCATAAGAAAAAACAATAAAATAACAATTTAGGGTAAAAACCAAGGATGTGGCCATGTGTATTGACGTACACTTGTGCAAGTGGTGAAAGGTGATGCGCTCAGATCGCGCCAGGTGTCAGCTTCCGATTATTTTGGCTTTTTTTAGTGCAAAAATCTTGAAAAAAGTTAAATAAATAGTAGGAAAATTGGAAAAATGCCCCGAAAATTACTCCGACCTCCTTGTGACGTTATACAACTGGGGGAAGCTAGAAATCATCAATTTCATAAAGAAAAAATTTGAATGCCTTTAGATAACTCACTTTCCTCTTAACCCTAGCTATATATTTTGCAACAACCAACATCACAAGTATATTTCCCTAATATTAATTATCTAGGTTTTAATAATACAATAATTAGTTTCCTTTCATGTAAAAGGCTGTAAACGTATCTGTTTTGTTATAATAATCCACATATATAATAATTGGACAATGCTCTGAATCCATCATGGGTGCGTGCATCTAGATCTTTGAACACGTCAACGCTATTCAATAAGTTGTCAATATGGCTCCGTCTCGGGTTCGTAGTAAATATCTCTATCATGTCAAATCACATCGTTCGATGGCCTACTTTTTCTGAAATACCTGACACCAGTCAAGTAATTTTGAAATAGTACTGAATATTTGTCCTAGTCTATATGAGTGATTAGAAATTCACACAATATTTTATTTTTCACAGTATATGTTGCTTTGAGGGATTCCCTAAACATATAATATAAAGAAAGATAGAAAAAGTAGGACATGAAACAGTACAAACAACAACATAAAACTGGGAAAAATTAGAAGTATATTTCCTTAATGTTCATTATCTAATTTATAATAACACAAGTATTACTTTCATTTGCTTCATATATAATTATTGGGACTATGTATTGCAATTCCTTGTGTCTAACATTGTATTTTGCAAAAACTGAAATATTATTCAATATGTCGTCAATATCACCACGCGTTGGGAATCCGTAAAGTCGCATTATCATGTCCCTTCACATTAAACAGATGGCGTACTTGTTCTCAAAAAATTGACACGTCAGTCATAAGTAACACTCTCCTAATTCACAATAACATGTCAATGTGCTATACATTCTTTGGTGAATGATTTATGGGTTATTTATATAACAAAATATTACAAATATTGCTGAATATTTATTTCGTATATATGAGTGGGGACACGAGTGACCATAAGCACGTGCAAGCTGCTCGGAAAAAGCTGACCCATACGACCGAGTGAATATGGCTACCATTGTTCAGTTGGTTGGGGTGATCGTGATATTGCTAAGAGGGAGCACATAAAATGCTTTGCAATGTAATTTTCTTGTGTGTGTGAAATTACGAGTAGTTGAAATGTTGGTGTACACTTTAATATTCTCCAAGCATTCGAAATGTGATTAGCTGCAATGTACTTATCATGCATAGAAGATGTTGTATTGTAGTTTGTATTTTACACGCTGATTTCTAATCATTGTGTTCCAACATAGTGCAAATTTCAAGTATCCTTCAGGTACGAATGTTTACAAAATCGTGCACCAATATTGCTTCATAGTCAAGGTCAGATCTTAATAACCAGTCAAGCACTAGAACATAACATTAGCAAAAATTGGTTGCTGCTGTAAATGATTAGTGTTGCTGGAAATCATTACTGCTGATGGAAACAACGGCTCCCTCCTGGAAATGCTACATTAGCCTGTGATATAATCAATGAATCTGTGTCACTCGTTCATAATTCAGCATAAACTACCCATTGTACATGGTAAAAGTCATTGCTTCTTCACAAAACTCAAAATATGATACTTTATCAAATGTCTATGAAAATTTCCAAATAGGGAGAAGACATGTAAAATTAACATGTGTCCAAATTTCATGCAAGAAGTAAACCAACCAAATTTCCATTTCAATTAGCAGTGGACAAAGTAAGAGCTTATCAGTGGACATGAACAAACAAATAAAATAAGACTGCATATAGAAAACTTAACCTGATCATTAGCCTTCATAACAACCGGCCTTTGTATAATACAAACATAAATCATTCGGTAGGTCCGTGCATCCTGTAAAATTCGTCGAATAATGGGTCACTGAGATCTATTGGAGTTGATTCCTCATTGTTCGACGGTGATGTCCTGCATAAACACCAAACACAAGCACATAAAAAATTTAACTATTCAAATTTTAGGTGTTATTATAAATTATTTTAACATCTTACGTGTGTTCAAATTTCTTGGGCATTGTCTTCTATCATGACCAATGTCTCCACACTCCCGACAGTGTCGAATCCCTCGCTTCATTGGCTTTTCCTTTGCTCCCGTTACTTGTTTCCACCTTCCTTTGCACCTTACTCTCTTAGGGTCTTTCATATATTGTGTTTGAGAGCTGGACCCTCCAACTTCGTTATTACTTGGTTCATCCTTCAACAACTTCAACTTCACCCGCAAACTTTTTAGAGTCTCTGACACTAGCTCACATCCTTCTTCACACATTAATGCATCCTCAACCACATCTGAAGCAAGTCGGGACATTGTACTCCGCTTTATTAAAAGACCAGGATCTCCAGAGTCTTTAATTTCGTTGCCATTTGCATCTGACACCAATCCAGCTTTGGCAGTTTTCTTCCACCTTTTCAAAATATATTTATCGGGCATATATTCAATCTGGTCCCTTCTGAACAATGCTAGGATGTGCTTGCAAATAATCCCAACAAATTCAAATTTTTTGCAGCTACACGATGCGTGGTCAGAATCTTTGACATATACGACTTCTGCCACTCTTGTTTGCCAATTTTTCCTTTCGCTCACATTAAAGACAACTTTAGAAGCATCCTCTGTTTTGAGCTCTAGGAAACATGCTGTACTTTGTATTAGTTCTTTCTCAAACTTTTGAAACATTGCCCTTGTGTACAAGGTAGCCATTTGTTTGTTCATTGGCATTGGTAGAATACATTGAGCCACTTCAAATGCATCTACGTGATCAGCAGCTAACTCTTTTTGACGTTGATGGGAAAGTGCCCTCTCAAATCGTATTATGAAATCCATCAACGAATTTCTCCTTGATATGTGTTGCTTGAAGAAAGCATGAGAACCTTCCGCTCTTTGGCTGCTTGACATTCCAGCGGCAAAAAAGTCTCGTGTGTAGGCTGGAACCCAAGATTCCCTTAAATCAAACATTGAACTTAGCCATTGATGGTCAGTCAAACCAGCCTTTGTAACCACAATATTCCACTTTGCATCAAACTCATCCTTTTTGTCAGGTATCCCATATGGCTTTCTGAAATTCACGCCAATACTCCTTATAAGCAGAATGTGGTAACTTAACATGGAACTTTGATGTGATGTGCCATATGCAAAGCCGATGAAATGTAGTCGGGAAGGCTATTGAAATCGCTCTGGTGATGGCCACATCTTGATCTGTAATGATCGTTTTAGGTTCGCCACCTTGCATGGCTTTCTTAAACTCCTCAAACATCCAAATAAACGACTCAAGTTGTTTCCTTGCTCAAAAATGTGCATGCTAAGACAATTGTCTGACCATGGTTATTAAATCCCAATATTGGTGCAAATGTCAAGTCGTATCGATTCGTGTTGAATGTGGTATCGAATACAACAACATCTCCATACAACCGGTACGCCGGTCTAGAAGTTGCATCTGCCCAAAAACATCGACTAAACCTCTCTTCGCCATCTCCCTCAATCTTGAAATAAAAAGCCTCATTTTTTTTTCTGTTCAGCCATAAAATACTCGGTCACTAGTTCAACATCGTGGTTCCTCAGCTTCCCATTCACACTACATTCAAGATTGTAAATATCCTTTTTGATAAAACCGATTTTATCCATTCCTCCGGATTGCACCTCGAAAATACTTACCTTCTGATGAATGGGGATATTAACCGAACCCAACTGTTTTGTAAGTACTTTTGTAGAATCCGAAATACGACGGTGTGATCTCAATAAATGCACTCTTTCTGAGGCTGTCATCTTATGATTGTGTCCCTCTGCAAAAAGAGAGATGGCATACTTCTTGCTCCCATTTGTCTTCACAACCACAATCTTAGCTTTGCAATTGCATCTACTTATTCCCCGCTGTCTTTTTCTCTCCCGAGTTTCATCTTTCCTGTATGCACCTTGTTTGCAACAAACAAATTCTTTCCTCATAATCTCTTTCTTATTTGTCCCCGAAAGCTGGAATGAAGTCGAATACCAAAGCCAGCCAAGAATGCATATCTGTTATAGAAATTATAAGCGAGGTCAAGCGAGTCGAACTTCATCCCAACCGCTGGTGTTTCCTCATTTCTTACTTCAGGAATGTAAACCATCCCATTAGCTGTTACACAGTCATCACTCTCTAAGCCCCTAGACATTTTCCCCACATATATTTTTGAACTACTTCTATATCACTGCATAGCAAATATTAATTCATTAATCAATCATTACTGCATTACAACATATCAATGCATTCCACTTACACAAAACATTGCCCAAATTGACACAAAAAAGACGCATAGCCTAGCTTGTTTGTAAGAGCCATTATTACACAAAATTTAATAATAGTTACGTCATCTCTTGTGCAATAATCTGGAAAAAATAACATTAGAACCAACATGTTCAACTAAGAACACAAATGTAATTCAAACCAGCAATTACAGAACTTCTCCCAATATCCTCTCCAAATGCTTACTCCTAATGTCATTAAGCCTAAGTTTAGGATCTTTTACCTACATTTTATAATTTTTCACCCCCACCAAAAACAATCAACTAAATATATTGAATATTCATAAGGAAATGACGCATTATTCACAGGCAGCTGACGGCAGAATAATACATTATTGACCGCAGAAATGACGCATTATTGATGCCACAAATGACGAATTTCTCACCCTCACAAAAAACAAACCAAACCCAATAAAATCAATCCAGCAACAGTAAACTTACCTCTCAAACTCAAGCGGGAGCTCCAAAGTCAATCAGCTTAAGAGAATGTGGTGGACATTAGAGAAGACTGTTTGGTAGTGGAGACTCCATCTCTACCACAATCGAGGAACAAATGCTGCTGCGGCGTCTAGCAGATATGCTACTTTGCTTTCATCTGGAATCTCGTGTGCTGAACGAAAAAGAGAAGGGGTTTTCACTTCAGCCATAGAATCAAAACAGGGCAATAGCTAGATAAGAGCCATTAATCGTCATACCGAGGATGCCATAGATCGCAGGCCTCCCAAGGAGCTGATGACAATGGAGCGACTATAGGGTTTGGGAGCTTTGGATCTTTCTAATTCTGGGTTTGCGTTACATTCAAAAACAGAGGACTGTGTTCTTGAATTTTTCAGAGGGAAATATCTTCAACTGAAGTTGGGTTTCCAACGGGTCAGATTTCAACCCGGTTCTACATGCACCCTCTTTTAAAAACTCATTTCATCCAACGGCTCTAACATACCCCTCAAATAAACCCCTTATAACTTTCCCCTCACTATAGAAGCTCCCAAGCGGAGACGACAAAAAAATTGTGTAATGCATCCCGAAATTTAGCCCAGCCCACCTTTTTATTTATAGTACATTTTCAGTTTCGGTGAGAAGCTCACAAGTCTCGCGGTGTCACCAGTCTGTGCTCTCCACCATTTCCAGCAGAGAGAATGTTGAAGAAGTGACCGAGGGTCTCAATTTTCCTCTCTTTTCCTGTTGTTTCTCAGCAACCAAACAGAGTAAAGCGGTACCCTGAAGCTAGAATTGACTCCAACAAACCAATCCAGAAACTATATCAGGTATTTTTCCCTTTTATTTTTCTTCTGAAATATCAATATTTTGTATAATGCTCTGTTTGGATACCAAGTAAACCCAAAATCACAAAAAGAAAACATACATAGTGCCAAACCTTATAGAGAAAAATTCAAGATCAGCAGATTGTTTGTTAATTATTTATTTATTTTGTCACTTTAGGATTGATTTGACAGTAACAAAAAGTCTGGTCCTTAGTTGGTGTAGATGTTTACTGAAAATATTTTCTTATGAATCATTTGTTAGGAGAATTTTCCCAGAATTTGGATAGATTTTTATGGAGAACAAATTTTCATGTGAAACTGTTTAAGGGATTTTTTTATTTTTTTTGGGTCTCAATAGGAAACTCTCTTAGAAAATGGTGTTTTGTTGTTTTTATTTATTTATACAGAAAGTGTATCGAATCGTAAATGGGATCGAACTCAAGGTGTTGTAAACCATGCATTGGAGATAGGATCAGTGGATTGCCAGATGCAATTCTTAGCCACATTCTTTCTTTGCTTACAACAGAAGATGCTGTGAAGACCAGCGTTTTGTCACATAGATGGTTCGATGTGTGGACTTCTGTTCCCAAGATAAACTTAACTCTTCGTTCACAGGCAGCATTTGAACCTTTTGCCCAGTTTGTGGACCGTGTACTTTTCTTTCGTGGCTCGTCAAACATTCATACCTTCCAGCTTCGTTGTTCTGTAATCGAGGAGGATTTTTGTCGTATTGATCCCTGGATTTACACTGCTGTTAGGCGTAATGTTGTCGAATTTGATTTTGACCTCGAAGTGGATGTGGACTCAAAGTCACACAGATAGGAGGGTTATGAGTTGCCTAGAAGGCTTTTGATGTGCAACACATTGGAGGTTTTGAAGCTGACTCTGAATCATAAAGATGTTATCATCAATCCTCCCTCGAATTGTTTCCCAAGTCTTAAGTTCCTCCATGTTACACTCCAGTATCCTGGTGGTCGCTCATTGGAGAAACTCCTTACTTGCTGCCCCGTACTCGAAGATTTGATTATAGAGGGACACCTTAAACATGATTCAGCTGTGAATATTAATGTCTCTGCACCTAAACTAAAAAGACTTCGAATGCGTTTGTCCATGGATCTAGTCCGTTGGGATGAAGGTGATTACAAAATGTTAGAATACAAGTGCAAAAGAATTTACATTAATGCTGATGCTCCGAATCTTGAAGAGTTCAATCTCGAGGATAATTTCTTGGCAAGCTATTCTTTGAACAATGCAAAATCCCTAAGCAAAGCTATGATTGATTTGGGGCGCCTGTATACATTAGAGGACCCTGACTTTGCCCGTGACTCTGCCGATCGTATGCATAGGCTTTTTGCAGGAATTCACAATGTTACATATTTATCACTTTCATCTCCAGTTTATGGGGTAAGTATGCTCTAACTTGTTCCATTAGCGTTTTACGTACTTTTTCTTTATATTGGAAATGCTTTATTATGGTGAGGACATATATAATTTTTCCAGAGCATTTCGCTGACATGTATACTTTATCATTTGTGTAGGATCGTTTCACTCGAGATCAATATCATCTACCTACATTTAATATTTTGAACCGCTTGGAGCTATATCTTGAACCCTGCTTCTCGTGGCAGTTTTTGACAAAGATGCTAAATATATCGCCCAATCTGGAATATCTTGTCTTCGCAATTGTAAGTTTAAGGTTTAGGGAATATCTTGTCTACACAATTGTAAGTAACACATGGATTTACAATTATGCTAAATAGTACCACTGTGCAATGTTCAATGTTTCATAGAGTTCAGTCTAACTCATTTACGTTTTAATGAATTTTAGCACATCAGCTACTCTGCGAAACTGGAAAACCGTGAGAGTGAGTTTGCAGTAGGTCAATGGAGTCAGCCAGATTTTGTGCCTATCTGTTTGTTGTCAAGCCTCAAGAAAATTTGCATACAGGGATTCCATGCGTGGCCAGATGAGATAGAAGTGGTGAAGTAGTTATTGAAGCACGGTGAAGTATTGAATATGGTGAAAATTTATCCCTCTTACTTTCATTCAGAAGAAGAGATGAAGCTAAGGCAGAAGCTGTCTATGTTCCCAAAGGGTTCAAGGACTTGTCAAATTGAAGTTATGAAAATCAAATCCTAGGCTTTATATAAACTCCATTTTCAAACTTGTAAATGGATGGCTCTTAATAATAAAAAATAATAATAACTTGCATTGTGTTTTTAAAATTTTATTCTCTATATAAAATCTGCATTGTTATTGGATTTTTTTGTTTTTTAGGACTTTTCCTATTGAGAGGGCGATAATACTAAACTAAAATATTATATGGATGCTAGGTTTAAAACCTAGACCTTTTTCTGGGGAGCAATTGTTATTGGAATGTTAAATATACATAATGAAAATCTTTTTCTTGGAATTTTGGAACAAATGCAAAATTTGGTAATTCATCTGCACCACAATATGCAAAATTTGGCATTTGTGAGTAGAAAACTTAGGAGTTGGTTGGTCATAGCCAAACAGTCCATAGTCCATCCTAAAATCTCATCACAGCCTCCATAGAGTAGGCCAGAATTCACTATCCTCATCGCTGCTGAACGTCGTCGTTTAAGACATTTCCAGCTTCATTTTGTCTTTGGCTGGAAGAGAAAATATAGAAGTATAAAAAATAAAAACTAAAAATTAAAAATTAAAATTGAAATGGTTATAAAACAAGGCCTTACGGATTCTGTTTGGTGTGGACTTTCATGGAGAAATCTTTCTCCGTGACATCTTAGAGATTTACTTCGCAAACAGATGATCCAGAAAGCGACACTATAACATGAATCCAACGAATGCATATACCCTAGCTGGGAATCGATGGAAATTCTATAACTGCCAAGGAATATTTAATTTGCTCCAGTCTATGATTAAGCTACACTAGTGTCATTTTTTGTCCCTACAGCGTGCGTCAATGTTATCACCTGCCTACATTTATAAATAATTTGAACCACTTGGAGTTTTCTTCACACTTGCTGCTCATCACTGACAAGTTTTGTTTTTTTAATTTTTGAGTTGAATTAGCAAATTTTTAATATAATTTTTTAAATCTGATTTGAGCAAAGAGGGGTTTTTTTACCGATATTTTGTCAAACTAACCATATTCGACAGACTGTAAAATAAAGTGAGACATAAAGTATCAATCTAACCAATCAAGACGTAAGGGAGTGATGTAGAAGTATGCCTAATTTACAATGACATGTATTTGTCACGTAATGGATCACGTCATTACCCAATTATTGTACTCAGCGAGGAGAGAAACTCTCATGTAACAAGATAACACTTTTTGCTATTATCGGTCAATAATACAGTGTCACGTATATTAGACTTTTTCACGTGTCATATTATTGATTGGGAAAAGCAAAATAATGTTATTTCCGTTATAGATAAGTTTTTTTCCCCGAGGGAGAGAAGTAATCATTTTGTCCAAAGAACGAAAAATAAAAAAAACACTAGGGAGGAATAAAAGATGGGACCAGAGAAAAGGGTGCGAGAGAAAGAAAGTAAATTGTAAAACCTTGTTGTTTTGTCATTTAGTACTTTCAGCTTCGGTTCGTGTTTGGTCAGCTGTCACAGTCTCATACATACCGCACCATTTCCAGTCTTTCCGGAGATAAACGTGGTGGAACAATGAAAGTGAAGTGACCCAGTCTCTCATCTTCCTTTCTTTTCCTCATTTTTCTCAGCAAGCAAACAGAGAAAACAGAGTAAACCAATGGAGAATCTCATCATCAGGTTCACTTTCCCTTTTCTGAATATCTCCTCTGTTTTCTTGTATTGGAATTATCTGTATATCCTCTGTGTTCTTGTTTTTCTGATTTGTATATCCTCTGTTTTCATAAATCTTACTATTTTTCTGTTGTGAACAACACAGAAATTGAGGGAAAAAGCTCTCCTGAATTTTTTATCTTGTGGGATTTTGTTTGAAATCATTTCTAAGGAGATTTTCCCCAGAAACTCTAGAGTTGACTTTTATTTCAAATCTTGTCTCTCTTAAGGAAACTTTCTCAGGAATGTTTTCTCGTATGGCAAAGAAAACATGAACCCCATTATATTATATTAAGCTTGTTGCAAACACACATGCAATGATTAAAGTGGTTGTTTGTATGTTTGGGTTCAAATTCAGAGTAGCAGATTGATTTATATATTTTTTTTCGGGTTTTCAGGAAACGTATCACATGATCGAAAATGGGTTCGAATTCAAAGTCTCGTGAAGCATGCCATGAAGATAGGATCAGTGGATTGCCAGATGCAATCATTTCCCATATTCTCTCCTTCCTTTTGACAAGAGAGGCTGTGAGGACCAGTGTTTTATCACACAGGTGGAAGAATCAGTGGACTTCTGTTCCAAATCTGTACTTGCGTGACAGAGAATATTATCCATTAGAAAGACGTTTGAAAAAATCTGATCCAGATGGCTTCTCCGGGTTTGTGGATCGGGTACTTTTCTTTCGTGGCTCCTCCAACATTCATAGATTCCGCCTTTTGTGTCTGGAAATGAAGGATTTTTCTCGTATTGATGCTTGGATTCGCACTGCCATTATGCGTAATGTTGTCGAACTCAACCTTGAGCTTTACGAGTACTCGAATCCACCGCAGCCTTTCGTGTTGCCTAGAAGCCTTTTCATGTGCAAAACACTGGTGGTTTTGAAGCTGAGGCTGCAATCAAATTTTATTGCCCTTGCACCTGCCTCAGACTGTTTCCCAAGTCTCAAGTTCCTCCATGTTGATGTCGTGCTTCCTGATGCTGACTCAATGGAGAAGCTCTTTTCATGTTGCCCTGCTCTTGAAGATTTGGTTATAGAGGGAGAACCTGGATATGATTCAGTGCTGAATTTTGAAGTCTCTGCACCGAAACTAAAAAGATTAAGAATAAGTTGGTATATCGTTCCATGTCATCAAAATTATGATCGAAAAGTTTTTATTAATGCTAATGTTCCAAGTCTAGAAGAGTTTAATCTGCAGGAGAATATTTTGGCAAACTATTCCCTGAAGAATGCACATTCCCTAAACAGAGCCAAGATTGATTTGGTAAACCTGCATTCTGGGGAGAAGTTTGGCATTGTCCGTGATTCTGCCGATCACATACAGTGGCTCTTTGCCGAAATTCGCAATGTTAAATTTCTGTCACTTTCAGCTCCAGTTTTCGGGGTAATGATGCTCTAACTTGTTCCCTAAGTGACTGATAACTTTTTTACGTGCTGGAGTTTATGAATGGAATGAAAATATATTTACTTTTATCATTTGTGAAGGGTCCCTGCAGCGTGTATCAATATCATCTCCCTACTTTTAACAATTTGAACCACTTGGAGTTACTTCTTCAAAATTGCTGCTCGTTGCGATTGGTCACAAATTTTCTGCAGATATCTCCCAAATTGGAACATCTAGTCTTTGAGAATGTAAGTATACGCTAGACTGTACTGATATTCAATCTTTTATGATGTTCATTCAACTCATTTATATTTTAAACCATCTTTAGAGCATCCACTGTTATGTGTGCCATTTCGTGGATGAGTCGGTACATGAATGGAGTCCACCAGCTTTTGTGCCTGCTTGTTTGTTGTCACGCCTCAAGACTATTCGCATACAGGGATTCCAGGGGCTGCCGGATGAGATGGAAGTGGTGGAGTACTTGTTGAAGTACGGTGCTGTTTTGAACACCGTGACAATTTGTACCCTTGAGTATTTCTGTGAAGAAAAAGAGATGAAGTTCCCTTTGCTAGGTCTGAGAGAAGAGGTGAAGTTGTTGCAGACAATTTCAAAGTTCCCAAGGGCTTCAAAGACTTGTCAAATTGTATTTCCCAAACTCAAATGAGGTTTCATATGAACTCTGTTTGGGATTATCGAGTGGATCATTTCTATGTTGATAAGAACATGTATTTATTTGCTGTATATTGCTTTCAACTCTTCTTGTATTCTTTGTTTTGGCTCCTTTTCACTTTGGAGGAATTAGATTATGGTTATGGCCTCATAACCAAGGAAACTAAATAAAAATAAATTAGTTATTGATCTAGTGCTATTTCTCAATTCTCGTTGTTGGTATGAGCAAAGTCAAACCCGCAACACAAGCAATACCCTCATATCAAACCCTTTTTTTTTTTTACTTTTTTAAATTTGTATGCCAACAGGGTGTGGAAAAAGACATTAACTTGCACACTACTGACATCTTCATTGGTATGTGTGTATGTGATAAACCCCCTCCTTCATCTTATAATTTAGATTATCGCTTGTATTTAAAAACCTTTTTTTATGTTTTCCGTTTTTCATGAAATTAGTCGGTTTTAATTAAGCAGTTTTTTTTTTCTCAAGATGAATATATTTTTTTTTTCTATGGTTACCGAAACAAAAGGAACTTGGCTGGGCCGAAAGATACATGAGTAAGGTCTTTCAATTGTAGACCTCAAAACCCAAATTTAAGCCCAAATTTCAACAAAATTGGCTTTCTGAGTACCCAAAAATTAAAATCCCGCGCAAGCGTTGGCCCCAAATCTCACATTCCGAAGAGAAGGTGTAGAACTGGCCGCTTTCTCATCTTCCTTTCTTTTCCCGTGGTTTCTCAGCAACCAAACAGAACCAGTACGCTAGGCTCCACGAGTCCTCACTCATATGAGGTATTTTTCATTTTCTGAAGTATTATTTCGTTTGTCATATCGTTATTCTTGTGTGTGTATGTCTGCATGCCATGAAAAACCCAGAAAAAAACTTTTGATTATCGTTATTCTTGTGTATATATACTATCCGTGTTTTTTTTTTCAATGTGGAAACTGGCACATCAAAGAAATTTCGTGAAAATGTTATTTGGGGATTTCTTGGAATTCAACTTTTGATTTCTCCAGTTTAATGGGTATCCATAGATAACTCTCTTAGAAGCCAAATTGGTCTTTGGATTTTTACAGAAAACGTGAGAAATCGACAATGCGTTCGAATTCAAAACTTCAACGTCCAGCATGCACTGAAGATAGAATCAGTGGATTACCAGATGAAATTCTTTGCCACATTCTTTCCTTCCTTCCAACAGTCCAGGCTGTTAGGACCACCATTTTATCACATAGATGGAACCGTGTGTGGGCTTCTGTTCCCAATATCGACCTATGTGACGATATAGAAGAATTTGATCAAGAGCGTTTTGCAGGGTTTGTGGATCATGTACTTTCCTCACGGGGCAACTCGAGAATTCATAGATTCCGTCTGCATACTAAGTACATGGCAGAATTTCCATGGTTGGATGATTGGATTTGCACTGCCATTACCCATAATGTTGTTGAACTCGATGTTGATCTTGCTCGGGACTCATTTTCATCCAAACCTTTTGAGTTGCCAAGAAGCCTTTACATGTGTAAAACATTGGTGGTTTTGAAGCTGAAGCTGCCCTCAATTATTACCTTTGCTCCTCACTCCGATTGTTTCCCAAGTCTCAAGTTCCTCCATGTTAATGTAGCATGTCCTGATGCTGCTGACTCAATGGGGAAGCTCTTTACTTGTTGCCCTGTACTTGAAGATTTGACTATTGAGGCAGAACCTGATGGAGGTTCCGTTTTGACTGTAAATATTTCTGCACCACATTTAAAGAGACTGCGTATGAATGTGTTACTCTGTACAATTGGTGAATATTATGATTACAAGACTTTTATTAATGCCAATACTCCAAATCTTGAAAAGTTTAGTTTCGATGGCAATGTTTTGGCAGTCTTTTCTTCGAAGGATGCAAAATCCCTAAAGATAGCCAAGAATAATTTTGAGGGCCTGCATGCGGGATCTGATGCTGCCGAGCTTTTACACAGGCATTTTGCAGGAATTGGCAACGTCGAATATCTGGGGGTTTCAGGACCTATTTTTGGGGTAAGTATGCTCTAACTGGTTCCCTTAGTGTCTCACAGCCTTTTCACACTCTTCGATTTATCAATTGTAATGCTATATTACCCTGAGGAAATATTTGATTTTTCTAGTCTTTGATTGATCAATACTTGTCATTTGTGAAGGATCCCCGCATTGTATATCGCTATCGTCTACCTATGTTGAATAATTTAAAACGCCTGGTGCTACTTTTCCAGAGTTGCTGCTCTTGGCAATCATTGATAAACTTTCTCAATGCATCGCCCAATCTGGAATCTCTTACCTTCAATAAGGTTAGTTTATGTGGATGTGCCCTACGCTTAATGTTATCCATAAATACAATTTTTCAAGTAAACTTTAATTTAACTCGTTTGTTCTGAATAATCTTTAGCACGCCAAATGTCTCAAACAGCACGACAAGGATGAATTAGTACATGAATGGACTCCACCTGAGTCTGTTCCTATTTGTTTGTTGTCACACCTGAAGACTGTTCGAATGCAAAGATTCCGTCGGCGGTCAGATGAGATGAAAGTGGCAGAGTACTTGTTGAAGCACAGTGAGGTTTTGGATTACATGATATTCTGTACTAGAGCTACATATTTAAGAGAAGAGAAGAAGTTATGGGATGAAGTTCAGAAGTTCCCGAGGGTTTCACAGACGTGCGAAATTATATTCCCGAAGGTGTGCACTGAGAACTTCTAGGTTTTAATTATATGGTTTCCATTTCCAAGGTTGTGAATGGATCCTTTCTTTGTCGATAAAACATGAATGTATTTGGAGTACTTATGTTTCAAACTTCTCTTATTTTCTCTTTTTAGTTCCCTTTATTTGTGTTGCATAACTCAATTGATTTGTGGCGTAATAGTATGAATTAGCTTCATCTCTGAAACTAAGTTGTGAGTTTGCTAGTGAGAAAACTCAGACACAAATATCTGGTTAAGTATACGATGATTTATCGTTACCATACCCTGAATGGTATTGACATCAATCCCGATCTCTTGGACCACAGGAGTCTAAGAGATTGTGGTCACCCACCGTTGGATATTAATCCAATGGTTCAAAAAAGATTCTTAAAAGGAGTGCAAGAGTGAGTGAACCGTTGAATTTATATTCAACGGTGAGTGACCACAAATCTCTTGGACCCCTGTAGTTCAAGAGATCAGAATTGGTATTGACATACGATAACCTTTTTCCTGTAATGTACAGAGGAAATTGGTACAGAAAAAGTATACGAGTTGTTACTGGTATTTCGAGCAAGGTTGAGGCCCAGCTAAACACACACCAAAAAACAAAGTTTAGCATCATTAACTTCATAATTAATTATAAAATAATTATGGGTTTTTTATTATGATATTATCTCTAGACTCTCTAAAACAAAATTTGTGGTAAATCTCTATGTAAAGAAGTCTAATCATATTGGGTTACCAATCCATTTATGATAAATATTATTTATTAATCTAAGTATAAATTCGTAAGTAAGTAGTAATAAACTATCCAACTCCGATTCAACTTTGGCAACCTGATAAATAAAACAGGACAAACAGAGGATTATGCGCCCTTGTAGATTTCTTCTTCCAATTAAAATGCAACACTGCCCTAATCATTCTTATCTTCCCCCTAACACTTTGTTATGTTCTTACTTAATTAGTGTCTCTATATACTTCATCTTGAATAAGAATTATAGAACTAACACAACAAGTAATTAAAAATTTTTTCTTAGGAATTATTTTGCTTTTAAATAACCAACAAATTCAGAAAAGCACAACCTATATAGCCAAGAGGACATGAACCAGCACCCCCCATTATTTTTTTTGAGAAAACAAATCGCATCATAAATGGGTTGGAATACATGCATGGAAGATCGGATCAGTGGATTGCCAGATGAAATTCTTTGCCACATACTTTCTTTCCTTTACACAAAGGAAGCTGCGAAGACCAGCATTTTATCACACAGATGGAAAAATGTGTTGGCTTCTGTTTCTAGCTTTGACTTCTGTGTTCAGTCACCAAATATGGTCTCAGATCGTTGCGCAGGGTTCGTGGATCGAGTACTTGCCCTTGGTGGCTCCTCATACATTCATAGATTGCGGCTCGAGTGTGCTGATATCGAGGATTATTTTCCCCGGATTGATGCTTGGATTTGCACTGCTATTTCGCGTAAAGTTGTGGAACTTGATCTTTGCTTGCTCTCGTATTCGCACAAGAGTAGTTTTGAGTTGCCTAGAAGCCTTTTTATGTGCAACACATTGGAGGTTTTGAGACTGAGGGTGAAATCAAATCTTATTACCAAGCCTCCAACATCAAATTGTTTCCCTAGTCTCAAGTTTATGCATGTCACACTCTACCGTCCTTTTTTTAACTCAACACTCTACCGTACTTTTTATGACTCAACTCGGAACCTCTTTTCTTGTTGTCCTGTACTTGAAGATTTGATTATAGATGGATTTGTTCACCATAAACCAGCTTTTCTATTTAATGTCTTTGCGCCTAAACTGAAAAGACTAGAAATAAATTTGTATGTCATTCTGGACAGAAAATGTAATCATCCTAATGGTTGGAATCTGGAGGACAAATTTTGGAAGAATGCAGAATCCCTCAGCAAAGCGAAAATCGCTCTCCGAGTGCCTGCAACGGGTTACCCCGGAGATGCGTACTTACGGCAATTGCTTCATTATGCTGATCAATTAAGTAGCCTTTTAGCAGGAATTAACAAGGTTACATATTTGTCATTTTCAGCTCCAATTTCGGAGGTAAGAAAGCTCTAATATTAACATCTTCTCTTTTATATATGCGTTGATTGACTTATTTCTACTTGATCATTGCCTGAAGGGTCCTGATGTTATGCATCGATATCGTCTGCCTAAGTTTCATAATTTGAACCACTTGAAGCTGCATCTTCAAACTTGCTGTGCTTGGAAGTCATTGACAAAGTGGCTCGACGTGTCCCCCAAGCTGGAACATCTGGTGTTTAAAAAGGTAAGTATACGTAACATTTATAAATTATAACCCTTTTGTTAAAACGGTACCAATATACAATTTCGAAACATGTTATTTAACTCATTAATTTTGAATAATCTCTAGAACATACAGTGGTGTTGGAAACATGCTGAGGGTTATCTAGTAGCACATAAGTGGCGTCCACCAGAATCTGTGCCTGTTTGCTTGTTGTCCAGCCTCAAAACTATTTGCATACGGGGATTCTACGGGCGGCCATCCGAGATGGAGGTGGCAAAGTATTTGCTGAAGCACGGCGAGGTTTTGACTAAGGTGACAATTTGTTATACCAATGATTTGGGTGTAGCAGAAGAGATGAGGTTACTGCAGGAACTTTCGAAGTTCCCAAGGGGTTCAAAGACTTGCCAAGTTGAACTTTTGGAACTCAAGTCCAAGGTCTTCTGATATATCATATATATGGAACCCCATTACAACATTTGTGAATAGGGTACTTTCTTTTTCGATGAAACGTGAATTTCTTAGCGGCTTTGGAGGAATTGGTGTATGGCTTTATTATAGATAATCTGTTTTGCAAAGAAATTCACCAAACATGTTTATGGTATACAATCCGAAGATAAAATAATTCGGGAAACAAAATAAAGATTTCGGACGAAAACTATTCAAACGGTAGACAAGTAAATAGCAAAACTATGTGATTCGTGAACAATAAAATCTGCAACAGTTAACATTATTTAAGAAATACATAGAACTGTGTATCAAGAACATCTCCAATATTAGAGACCCATATTTAGAGCCCTTGACTTCTAATAAAGCATTGCAACCATGCATATACATGCACATAAAACAGATTCAAGCCCTCATCGTTCTTATTTGCCCTAGCACTTTGTCATGTTATTAGAAGCAAAACAATGTCCGTGAAAAAAAGAAGTGTTGAAGGGACCATTTATTTTGGTTATTGCTAGCAAGCTTAACTTTGTGTACTAGTTATATCAATTAATCTGGTAAATTACTAATTAACTCATTATCTGTCACATGAAGTGATAGAACTCAACCTAAGTTGATTATCTCCTCTATATACATAATGATAGTAAGTCTAATCATATCAGGTTACTTGGTAATCACGCCTTATATGATATAGCCCTAACGTACCGGGACTGTGCTATATATATATATATATTTATTTATTTATACGAATGATATTCTACTTTAATTTAATCTAGCATACGGGGAGGGGATTGTATTTTGTTGATTATAAGAGATGAATATTCAATATTATGGAATCTAGGTGTTTCCCCTGTTCTGATGTTACTTTATTTTCCTACTGTTTCTCAGCAAGCAAACAGAGTAAAGCAGGGCAATAAAACTACAATTGGGTTCCACCAACCGAGAACCATATCAGGTATTTTTCCGATTTCTGAAATATCTTCTTATTAATCTTTATTCTTATCCTTTGTTTGGATACCAAGTTAACACGCACAAAACGAAAAGAAAATTTTCTCTAGTTTAATAGGTACCAACCATAGGTGGATAATCCTTTGTTTCTCCCTTTATTATGGATCAATCGGATACACTCGATGATCGATAAACAATTGGACAGCAAAAACAACACAGCATGTCAAGAACGGCAAGATGAGTGCAACTCACCGCTTTGATGTGACATATATATGGGCGTTTTACAATCTTTTAAGTTTTAAAAATGATTTTGGAATTTACTCTGCTTTTGTTTTTTAATAAGAGTTTCTAGGACTTGAGGTAGTATTGGTATTGTTATCCCTATTTTCATATCAATAAAACTTTAAAGCTATCTCAATCCACTAGTTGATGAGCACAAAATTAATACAAGTTTTATCCTTAAATTTATATTTGTTAGTATTTTCTTTTGTATTATGTAAATCTATTAGAGTATTTATATTGTTTTCTTTCCAATCTTGTTTTATATTTAATAAGTGGTTGTTTGTAGATATTAAGTGTCTTCCACCAATAGCATGTTGAGAAAAAGTGAGATGAGCAAGTGGAGTAATTGATAAGAAGACTCAAAGATCTTTGTGAAACCAAAGTCAAGGAAATTTGCTCGAGACAACTTGTGCAGCAGCAAATGCAATTGAAGATAAAACAAATGAAAAGAAGAAGCAATCAATTGCATGAATATACTCTAGGACATGCATGCAAGCTTCCATCATTGAAGAAATAAAGAAATTATGAATAAACAATGAAGGAGAAGTTCAAATTGACTACTTGCAACCAATGAATGCAAAGAAGAATGATGATGCTTGAGTTGTTATTTAGCTACAATTTGAGGAAAGTTGCTGCAGTTTTTATGAGAAGACACGAAAGAGAGTATGGAAATGCATGATAAAGTGTTCAAGTGGAAGAAAGTTTTGAAGAATTTAGATAAGGAGTCATCATCACAATGAATTAAATTAAAGGAAGCAACTTGGCAATTGGTTTGATGGCAAGTGGAAGACATATTAAATTCATGAATATTGCTCCCATCCTCCTATAAATAGGTGAAGCTACGGCATTGTAAAACTACACCAAGCTCCACAATCTTGAGCTTTTTCCCTTTTCCCTTCATCTTTCTAAGTTTTAAATTCTGTTTTTAGTTTTATTTTATTATGGGGAACTAATTCTCTAGCTAAGGCTAGGGAGAAAGCTTTTAATATAAGTGTGTAATTTTTATTAGTTTGATCCAAACTTAAGCTTTAATGTGAATTTGTAGTATTTGTTCAAATGGAATTTGTAGTTTTCTTTTTAATTAATTGATGAAAGTTTGATAATCTATTTCATGGGTTCAATCATGTTTTTCCCATAGTGTAGTAAAAACTTTCATGCTTTTAAAAGAGAAGAGAATTACTAAAGATTAATAGAATTTTGATGAAGAATATTTTTTGATAGTTTGTTGCCCATGGTACAAGTTATCCTTAGAATACTTCTAAAGGAAATTAAAAAGAGCTTTAATTATTTTGAACAACTACAATGGAAAATATTTTGTGGATCAAATTATTAAGAATTGCATGCTTATGTTAAAAGTGGAAACCCAATGCCTTAGTGTTTTAATCAATTAAATTTTCTCTAAATCAAATCTTGCATAAATCTACCTCTCAATCACACTTGTTCTTTTTCATCTCTGTTATTTTCTTTACACCGCTCTCTGTGGATACGACATTCAGACTTCCGAGCTACACTACTATACGACATCTCCTTTGAGTTTTGTGAAAGTGGTCCGAACAAATTGGCGCCGTTGCCGGGGAGCGGCTTGTCAAAGAGTGCAGAGATCTCCTTGGTCAAAGGTTTGCTGGTTATGTGAAATTCTTCACATCTGGTACACTCTTTCCAAACTTATCTCATTGTTAATATATATTTGTATTTGTATTTTTTGTTTTTGTTTTTGTTTTTGTTTTTATTTATTTATTTATTTTCTTTATGCGACCTAGAGATCATCTAGGAAGGTTTGTCAAAAAATCTGAAACTGTTAATTTAGAACATTCTGCTTCAACTTTTTCAATTGAAATATCCAACAAATCCGAAAGTATGGCAGCAATTGTCATTAATGAACAAGAAATTGCGAATAATGAACAAGAAGTTAATGCTCATATTGAAAATAATGAGATTGAGAATAATGAAATAAGAGGAGAAGTAGTTGCACCTAGAACTTTAGAGACATTTTTGCATCCTATTCGTGCACCAAATCCTTCATGCATCATGTTTCCACCTAACATGCCAAATTATGATTTCAAACCTGGAATGATTCAATTGCTTCCCATTTTTCATGGCATGGAAAGTGAAAATCCTTATGTGCATGTTAGGGAATTTGAAGAGGCTATTGGAACTTTTTACAATGTTCAACTTGATAGGCTTAATTTCATAAGGTTGAAATTTTTTCCTTTTTCCTTAAAAGAAAAGGCTAAAAGTTGGTTGTATTCATTAAGGGCTAGATCTATAGGTTCTTGGGGGGAAATGACTCAAGCATTTTTCAACAAGTATTTTCCTAATCACAAGACGATTGCTCTTAAGAAAAGAATCTCAAATTTCTCTCAAAAGGAAAATGAAACTTTGTATCAAACTTGGGAAAAATTTAAAGAGCTTTTGAATTTGTGCCCACACCATGGTTTTGAAAATTGGCGTCTTGCTAGTTATATCTATGAGGGATTTCTCCCTCGTGATCGCCAATTTGTTGAGTCAATGTGTAATGGAAATTTTATGCAAAAAGACCCTGATGATGCCCTAGAATTTTTGGATGAAATTGCTGAAAAAGCTCATCAATGGACTGTCCCCAGTCCAGTTGAGACCACTGATCGGTCAAGAATTGCCACATCTTCTACTAATAAAGGAATTTATCAATTAAAAGAAGAAGATGATTGGAATTAAAATTTGAGGTTTTAACTAAAGAAATAGCTGCTTTGAAAACGGAAAAATCAAATTTGCCTCAACCTGTTTTTCAAGCTGATGTTAATCAAGTATGTGATTCTTGCTATGAGATTGGTCATACTGTTAAAAATTGCCCAATTTTTCAGGAAATGAAAGGAGCTTATGAGGAGCGTTGTGCTGCTGTTGGAAACTTCAAACAACGGTATTCTCCTTTTTCCAACACCTACAATCCAGCAACAAGGAATCATCCAAATTTTCGTTGGAGCAATGATTCACAACCTCAGGTAAGTGAGAGAAATTCTTTCAATCATCAATTTCCTGCAACTAATACATTTAATGCTAGACCATCTTTGAGCGATACTCTTCAAGCATTTATGCAGGAACAACAAAAGCAAAATCAAAGGTATGATACCTTGTTTGGTCAAATGGTTGAAGAAAATAAAGAAATTAAAAGCCAAATTTCTAAATTGACAAATTCTTTTGCAATAAATGAAAAAGGGAAATTTCCTTCTCAAACTCAACCAAATCCAAATAATGTTAATTTGTGCGAAACCTCAATTGAACATGCTAAGTCTGTCATTGCTCTTAGAAGTGGTAAAATAATTGATACAACACCTTCACCAAAGGAAGTTGAAAAATCTAAGAATAATGATGAACTAAACAAGTCCAAATTGAGTGAATTAAATGAAAATCATTTTCCTGCTCCTTTTCCCCAAGCTTTAAATCCTCCAAAGAAATTGAATCAAAATCATGAAATTTTGGATGTTTTTAAAGAAGTCAAAGTTAATATTCCTCTGTTAGATGCTATTAAACAGATTCCTTCTTATGCTAAATTTTTAAAAGATCTGTGCACATTTAAAAGAAAGCATCAGGTGAAGAAAACTGCATTTTTGACTGAACATGTGAGTGCATTGTTGCAACATAAGGTCCCTCCTAAATACAAAGATCCAGGAAGTCCCACTCTTTCATGTGTAATTGGAAAAAATTACATCAATTGTGCTTTGCTTGATTTGGGGGCTAGTGTAAATTTATTGCCATATTCAGTATTTATGCAGTTAGGTCTTGGTGAATTGAAGCCCACAACAATGAAGTTGCAACTTGCTGATCGTTCTCTGGACGAGTGCCGAGAGGGGTAATTGAGGATGTATTGGTCCAAGTGGACAAATTTTACTACCCTGTTGACTTTGTTGTTTTGGATACACAACCTGTTTTGCATTCTGAAAATGAAATTCCTGTCATTTTAGGACGTCCCTTCCTTGCTACATGTGATGCACACATTAGTTGTAGGAGTGGGATAATGAAACTCAGTTTTGGTAACATGACATTGGAAATTAACATTTTTAATGTTTTCAGGAAACCTTATGAAGACGATGAATGTGGAGTGGTGAACTTGATTGAAGTTCTTGTACATGATCAATTTGAGAAGACTAGTATTTCTGAACCTTTTGAGACTCTTTTATTGAATTCTAAAGAATCCGAATTACTTGAGGAGCCAGAAATTGCTTATCTTAATTCGTTGTTTAATTCCTTACAGGCTGATAAATGGACTCCAAGGTTTGAGAAGCTTCCACCTCGAAAGGAAAAGACATTGCCATCAAATGTGGAAGTTCCTAATCTAGAATTGAAGCCTTTACCCATGGGACTTAAACATGCCTTCTTGGGGTCCAACAACACTTTTCCAGTGGTAATATCTTCTGAACTTGACTCTTTGCAAGAAGGTAAGTTACTTAATGTGTTGAATTCTCACAGATCTGCCATTGGTTGGACTCTTGCTGACATTAAGGGAATTAGTCCTCTTGTTTGTACTCATAAAATATTTTTAGAGGATGAAGCCAAGTCTTCTAGGGAGGCACAACGTAGGTTAAACCCAATCATGAAAGATGTTGTTAAAACTGAGGTGTTGAAATTAATAGATGCAGGTATTATTTATTTCATCTCTGATAGTAAATGGGTAAGTCCTACTCAAGTTGTACCTAAGAAATCTGGCATAACTGTGGTTGAAAATGATAAAAATGAATTGATACCTACTAGAGTGGTTTCAAGTTGGCGTATGTGCATTGATTATAGAAAGCTGAATTATGCAACTAGAAAAGACCATTTCCCTTTACCTTTTATTGATCAAATCTTAGAAAGGGTAGCCGGTCATGAATTTTATTGCTTCTTAGATGGATACTCAGGTTATTATCAAATTGAAATTGCCATTGAAGATCAAGAAAAAACTACTTTTACATGTCCTTTTGGTACTTTTGCTTTTCGTAGAATGCCTTTTGGATTATGTAATGCTCCTGCTACTTTTCAAAGATGCATGATCAGTATTTTCAGTGATATGGTTGAGCAATTTCTTGAAGTTTTCATGGATGATATATCTGTTTTTGGTGATTCTTTTGATAATTGCTTAAGTAATTTGGAAAAAGTATTGGTTCGATGCCAAGAGAAAAACTTTGTTTTAAATTGGGAGAAGTGTCATTTTATGGTTTCTTCTGGAATTGTTCTTGGTCATATTGTTTCATCTAAAGGAATTGCAGTGGATAAAGCTAAAATTGAATTGATTTCAAAATTGCCAGTTCCAAAAACTGTTAAAGATGTCAGATCATTTTTAGGTCATGCTGGTTTTTATAGGAGATTTATTCAGAATTTTAGTGCAATATCTAGACCCTTGTGTAATCTCCTAATAAAAGATTGTAAATTTGAGTGGTCTGATTCATGTCAAAAGGCTTTTGAGAAATTAATTAAAATGCTCACATCTGCTCCAATTATGCAACCACCTGACTGGACTTTACCTTTTGAAATTATGTGTGATGCTAGTGATTACGCGGTTGGAGCCTTTTTGGGGCAAAGAAAGGATAAAAAGCCACATGTCATACATTATGCAAGCAGAACCTTGAACAGTGTCTAGATGAATTATTCTACAACTGAAAAAGAACTCCTTGCTGTGGTATTTGCTTTGGATAAGTTTCGTTCTTATATAGTTGGATCACCTATTGTTATTTTCACTGACCATGCAGCTTTAAAATACCTTTTTGAAAAAAAAGATGCTAAAGCTCGACTGATTAGGTGGATCCTACTACTTCAAGAATTTGACATCACAATCAAAGATAAAAAAGGAGTAGAAAATGTAGTGGCGGATCATTTGTCTAGATTGAGTTTTGAGGATACCATTGAAACATTGCCAATTAATGATTCTTTTCCAGATGAGCAATTATTTGCTATTTCAGAATTACCTTGGTTTGCTAACATTGTTAATTTTCTTGCTACAGGTAAAATTCCATCTGATTGGACTGCTCAAGACAAGAGGAAATTTCTTACAGAGGTTCGAAATTTCTTTTGGGATGACCCTTATCTGTTTAAATATTGCCATGATCAGATCATTAGAAGGTGTGTACCTGATAATGAAATCCATGCAGTAATTTCTTTTTGTCATAATGAAGCATGTGGCGGTTATTTTTCTGTAAAGAAAACCGCTGCAAAAATTTTGCAGTGTGGATTTTATTGGCCTACGCTTTTTAAAGACACTAATTCTTTTTGTCGAACTTGTGACCGTTGTCAAAAGTTGGGGGCAATTACCCGTAGAAACATGATGCCTTTGAACCCAATTTTGGTCATTGAAATATTTGATTGTTGGGGCATTGATTTTATGGGTCATTTCCCTATTTTTTTTGGATATCTTTATATCTTGGTCGGTATTGATTATGTTTCTAAATGGGTAGAGGCTGTTCCTTGTCGACATAATGATCATAAAACTGTTTTGCGGTTTTTAAAAGAAAACATTTTCGCAAGATTTGGAACACCTCGAGCTATTATAAGTGATGGGGGAAAACACTTTTGTAATAAACCTTTTGAGGCTTTAATGAAAAAATATGGTGTCACTCATAAAGTCGCTACCCCATATCACCCACAAACAAGCGGTCAAGTTGAACTTGCTAATCGGGAGATAAAACAAATTTTGGAAAAAAACTGTGAGTCCTAACCGTAAAGATTGGTCTTTGAGATTAACTGATGCTTTATGGGCATACCGTACAGCATACAAATCCCCCTTAGGGATGTCACCTTACAGACTTGTCTACGGTAAGGCTTGTCATTTACCAGTTGAACTTGAACATAAGGCATATTGGGCAATTAAAATGTTTAATTTTGGTTTAAATGATGCAAGTTCAAATAGGAAACTTCAGTTGAATGAGTTGGCAGAATTAAGGAATGATGCTTATTTTGAAGGTTTTTCATGATAGAAAGTTTTGAGGAAAAATGAAGGTTTTTCATGATAGAAATATTTTGAGGAAAAACTTTGAACCATCACAAAAAGTTCTCTTATATAATTCGAGATTGCATATTTTTCCTGGTAAACTTCGTTCCAGATGGACAGGTCCATTTGTGGTCACAAGAGTTTTTCCTTTTGGAGCGGTGGAGATTGAGGATCCAAAAAATGGTAATGTTTTTAAAGTTAATGGTCAACGTCTTAAACCATTTTTGGATAATTTTGTTATGCAGGATGACACGATTCACTTGGAGAATCCTGTTTATCAGGATTGAATTCTCAGACTATCTTTAGTTTCATATTCATTATTTATTTGTGCTATATATATATATATATATATATATATTTTTATACTCATAAGTTGTAGAAATTACCTATTTAAAAAAAAAAAATTGCTTATTTCTTTGTGTGGTTATTTTTGTATTTTTTTTATGACTGTTTATTTTGTGTTTGTATAGATTTTAGTTTTCTTTTTGTGTGTTTTATTTTATTTTGGTATTTATTTCTTTTTGCTTGGATTTTATCTATTTATTATTTTTGTCTTTCATTCTGTATGGGATAAATACCAAAAGGATTGACACGCATATTTTCCAAGTATTATCTTTCTACTTAAGTACCGTAAATAAATAAATAACCGGGTTCGGAACCCGATCTCCAACTAGATTGCTTCATGATTGCACACACGGAAATTTGGCTCAAATACTTATTCATTTCATAAACATGTGATTACATACACAAAATGCATACATATATTTAAAAATCACATGTTTCTTCCAGATTCTGAGCCACCTGAGGCATCATACTAATTGCCTCTATTTTCTCTTATTTGTAGAATCTGCAAAAGCTCTGCATGATCATTGTTTCTCTTCCACAATGCTTCTACTTGCTGGTTGGCAGCAGTTGAGCCGTCTCTGCAAATCCGCCACCTGAGCCTTCAAGGAAGCTACTTCCTCGATCAGGAACTCCACACTCTCGCGTTCTCGCGAGTAATCTTATGCCCAGATTTGTGGAGGAGGTTGCGTGGAGAACAGTTAAATCATGAGACTCCTCCACCGCGGCCTTGTCTGACCTCTGTGCCACGTCCAGGATGATCTGCCGGTGTGAGTCTCCTAACAGTCATCGCTCCTGGCAGCACTACTCTTCTCGGCATTGCCTCAGCAAAGTTTGAGGCCGAACCATGATGATAGGAGGAGTTTGGGAAGCTAGGGTTTGGAGGAGCACCTACCTGATCATTCGGTAGTGCAAGTGATAACTCAAGGTTGAGGTCATCAATGAGCATAGGTGAGGATGCCATTGTTTTGTTTCTGGATTATTTGATGGTTTTCCTTGAGTTTGCAGGAAGAAATGCAGAGTACTCCTACACTTAACCGATGAATGGTTTAAATAGACATCTCCTGATGAGGGAACCGACATCCACTTCGGATCCCCAGATTGCTATCCAGCCGTGTGCCCCTTTTCTTTCTTTCTCGGATCCCTTCCTTTCACGAGGATTTTTGCAGTCGCATGCTTCAAAAGGGGAGCATTTCTAATTTCACCGTACTTTCACCTTACTTTCACCTTACTTTCCTTGATTTACCTCCGCATTTTTTGGTATTTTATGTTTTTACCCGTTATTTTCATTTTCTGGTGCTTTGTGTTTTACGTATCCTTTCCAGTTTTTGTTTTTTATATTTTATTTTAAGTTTGGGAAATGTGCTTATTTTTTTATTTTTCTTTTATAACTTAATTTCTTTTCTTTCCGAAGAAAAAAAAACAAAACAAAAATATTTGGGCTTTCGTTTGGATTGGGTTCTCAATTGATTTGAAGGTTCCAATGGACTGGACTTCTTCGTCTTTTGGGTTTCTGCGTGTGTAGAACTGTTGATAGGGCTTACTATTGTATTTGGTTTGGTTTTGTTCCGTTTGATTTTGTTTTGTTTTTGCAATTAAATTGTAGTTTTAATTCTTTTTGTTTGTTCTTTTATTTAATTGCTTTACTCCATTTCATTTCTTGTTATAACTTTGTTGATACCTACATTCTTCAACATTGAGGACAATGTTTGATTTAGGTTTGGGGGTAAGGTTTAGAAGTTTTGTTTTTAAATTTTTAGGGTAGTTTTGTTTTTTTTTTAATTTATTTCAAAAAAAAAAAAAATTGGTGTTATCTCTAGATTTTTATGCTTACTATCATCAAATCAGATTTAACACTCATGAATGATTTTTACGATTGGAAACATATTATTAAATTTTAAACCCATAATTTTAGTTTTTTTTCACTTATTTCTATTTTAGTGGATAATTCATGAGTTATACTTTGAACTCTCACATGCACATCAACACTTTAGTGAGAATGAAAGAAAAGATCAATTATAGTTAACTTTGTTGTTTTAAGTAGAGTTAGAAGACATTGCTCTTGATTGACCTTGGCGTAAAAAATTAATCTTGTAAAATAATAATACTAATAATGTTAATTTATCCAGAGTTTTACTTAGTAACCGGGCCTCTTGCCTAAACAGCAGCGAGTGTTCGCGTCAAAAGGTAAGGTTTTGAGGTAAATACATTTTGTGACTAGTTTAGTTCTGTAGCATTTTTAACTCGAGTTAATAAGCCCTTAGGGGTGTTTCTACACCTAATGCCTTAAAACCTTTGGTTTGAGAGTTGTTGGCCTAAATCTTGCTACATGGGTTAATTAGAAAGCTTAATGGAACTAAACATTGCACAGTCACAATCAAAAAAAAAATGTATATATATGCCTTGGTTAGTTATTTGCACTGAATTTTGATAATGATTGAAATAATGAGGTTACTGTGATTGAAATTAACTTTTGTCTCTAAAATGTGTTGGTTCACTTAAACATCAAAGGAAACAAATGAAAAATTTACTAAATGATTATAAGTGATCAAGACTTTATGTGGGGATTAATTTGAAGCGTGTTTGCTCTTTTAAAAATTGTTCATGAATTTTCAATCCAAATAGCTTTTGATGATGGTTAAGCATTTGTTTAATTTTTCAAATTTTGTTGTAGCATAAATTTTTAATTTCTCATTTCGATGTTTGTGGGTATCATCACTAAAAGCCCTCACGAGACTATACTCGTCCACTAGGGTAACCTAGAGGTTTAAAGGCTTGTTGCATATGCTAAATGCAATCGAGATCCCTGCGAAAGTGGCTTAGTTTTCTTTTCTACTTAGTTTTTATTTTCTTTTGCTCGAGGACTAGCAAAATATAGGTTTGGGGGTATTTGATGAGCACAAAATTAATACAAGTTTTAGCCTTAAATTTATATTTGTTAGTATTTTCTTTTGTATTATGTAAATCTATTAGAGTATTTATATTGTTTTCTTTCCAATCTTGTTTTATATTTAATAAGTGGTTGTTTGTAGATATTAAGTGTCTTCCACCAATAGCATGTTGAGAAAAAGTGAGATGAGCAAGTGGAGTAATTGATAAGAAGACTCAAAGATATTTGTGAAACCAAAGTCAAGGAAATTTGCTCGAGACAACTTGTGCAGCAGCAAATGCAATTGAAGATAAAACAAATGAAAAGAAGAAGCAATCAATTGCATGAATATACTCTAGGACATGCATGCAAGCTTCCATCATTGAAGAAATAAAGAAATTATGAATAAACAATGAAGGAGAAGTTCAAATTGACTACTTGCAACCAATGAATGCAAAGAAGAATGATGATGCTTGAGTTGTTATTTAGCTACAATTTGAGGAAAGTTGCTGCAGTTTTTATGAGAAGACACGAAAGAGAGTATGGAAATGCATGATAAAGTGTTCAAGTGGAAGAAAGTTTTGAAGAATTTAGATAAGGAGTCATCATCACAATGAATTAAATTAAAGGAAGCAACTTGGCAATTGGTTTGATGGCAAGTGGAAGACATATTAAATTCATGAATATTGCTCCCATCCTCCTATAAATAGGTGAAGCTACGGCATTGTAAAACTACACCAAGCTCCACAATCTTGAGCTTTTTCCCTTTTCCCTTCATCTTTCTAAGTTTTAAATTCTGTTTTTAGTTTTATTTTATTATGGGGAACTAATTCTCTAGCTAAGGCTAGGGAGAAAGCTTTTAATATAAGTGTGTAATTTTTATTAGTTTGATCCAAACTTAAGCTTTAATGTGAATTTGTAGTATTTGTTCAAATGGAATTTGTAGTTTTCTTTTTAATTAATTGATGAAAGTTTGATAATCTATTTCATGGGTTCAATCATGTTTTTCCCATAGTGTAGTAAAAACTTTCATGCTTTTAAAAGAGAAGAGAATTACTAAAGATTAATAGAATTTTGATGAAGATTATTTTTTGATAGTTTGTTGCCAATGGTACAAGTTATGCTTAGAATACTTCTAAAGGAAATTAAAAAGAGCTTTAATTATTTTGAACAACTACAATGGAAAATATTTTGTGGATCAAATTATTAAGAATTGCATGCTTATGTTAAAAGTGGAAACCCAATGCCTTAGTGTTTTAATCAATTAAATTTTCTCTAAATCAAATCTTGCATAAATCTACCTCTCAATCACACTTGTTCTTTTTCATCTCTGTTATTTTCTTTACACCGCTCTCTGTGGATACGACATTCAGACTTCCGGGCTACACTACTATACGACATCTCCTTTGAGTTTTGTGAAAGTGGTCCGAACACTAGTCATAATTAGGCTATCATTTGAATGTGTCAGAAAGTTACATGGTTGTTTGATTTGAACCGTAATTGGCATTACACTTCTCAGGAAACGTAAATGGCTTCGAACTCAAAGCCTCATCAAGCATGCATTGATCAAGACAGGATCAGTGGATTACCGGATGAAGTTCTTTGCCACATTCTTTCCTTCCTTTACACAATCACAGCTGTAAAAACCTGCGTCTTATCACACAGATGGAAGAATTTGTGGGCTTCTGTTCCCAATCTAAAGTTGCTTATATGTTCACCAAAATCTGACTACACATGTAGTCCAGGATTTGTGGATCGAGTACTTTCATCTCATGGCTCGTCAAGAATTCATCGGTTTCATCTTAATTGTTATGGGCACACAAATATTTTTCTCATGTTGATGAGTGGATTTGCACTGCCATTACGCGTAATGTCGTCGAACTCCATCTTTCGTTGTTCCCAAATCCATGGCAGCGTTATGAGTTGCCTAGAACCCTTTTCATGTGCAAGACGCTGGTGATTTTGAAGTTGAGGCTGCAATTCGATATCGATTGCCATTCCACCGAACTCAGATTGTTTCCCAAATCTCAAGTTCCTCCACGTTTCAGTCTGCTTTCCGGATGTGGACTCAATGAAGAAGCTCTTTTCTTGTTGCCCTGCACTTGAAGATTTGATTATAGATGGAAATGTTGAGAAAGTCCCCGGAGACGCTGATTCGGTCTTAAGATTAAATGTTGCTGCACCCAAACTAAAAATACTACAAATAAGTTTGAAGGGCAGTTGGATGAGGAATGTTTCTATCACAGTCAATGCTCCACAGCTTGAAACGTTGGATCTCATGGAGAATTTTTTTGCCACCTATTCTTTGAAGAATGCAAAAACCCTAAGCAAAGCCAAGGTTGATGTCCAAGTGTATAGGAGATATCACGCTTATCCTGGCATTGATTATGCTCATCGCACGCATAGGCTTTTTGCAGGAATTATCAATGTTAAATCTGTCTCTTGCAGCTCCCATTTTGACAGTAAGTAATCTCTAACTTGTTCTCTTAGTTTCCAAAAGCCTTTTTAATTACATACATGATGAAATTTATCAATGACAATATGTGATTAAGTCTTTGATATGCCTATTTGCTTTGTCTTTCCTGGAGAATCCTTGCCTCGAATTTCAAGGTCCACTGCCTAAGTTCTATAATTTGAACCACTTGGAGGTACATCTTAAAACCTGCTCCTCCTGGAAATCACTGACAAAGTTGCTCGAGATATCACCCAATCTGGAGAATCTTGTCTTTGAAAATGTAAGTACATAAAAATAGGTTTACCCTTTGCACTAAATGGGTCTTATATACAGTTCTTTTCAAAAGTTTTTATTGAACTAATATGTTTTAAATGATCCTTATTAGAACATCAAGTGTCATAAGGTTGTTAATTGTAGAGAACAACATTCCACTAAAGAGACGATATTTTCTCCGTGATTTCTTTAGGGATAGGTTTCCATGAAGTTCGAGTGTAGATTGTTTTCAGTGAAGGAAACTTTGTTGATTCTCTTTTTGGGAGGGTCAACTTAGGCAAAGGAGTGTGGGATCTTCAGCAAGGAGAGAAGGTTGTAGTACGGAGGGAGCGTGCAGAAGGAAACAAAGAGGAAACAATCGTCAAGCTTCGGGCACCGGTGTGGTACCTACCGAAGGCTCTCCGATGCTTAAGTCAGCGAGTGTATGTGGTAATTTTGGCAGAGTAACAATAAAGGTGAAAAAGTAGTTCTCCTTTTACTTGGGCACTGTTCCCTATTTATAGGGAAGTGAAAATGAGAGTTTTGCACAAAGTTTCGATGTGGGGCTTTGTGCAAACTGTTATGGAGGTGACGCGTGTCCGTAGTCCTGGGTTATGTAGTTGAGAGCTTCGGCAGCTACCTTAGGCGGGCAGTTGCCGCATCAGAGGGGCATCATGGTGTCGTTTGATGTTATCTTCGATAGGCCTGTGTTGTTTGTGTTTTGACTCCCACTGCTGACTGTACTCGGTTAAATATGGTATAAACAAACTTGATCCTGATTTCTACTAATATCACGCCGGAAATTTGAGTTGCCTATGAGCCCTCTTCATGTGTAGCACATTGTTTCCCAAGTCTCAAATACGACCCCTATAAAATCTCACTGGTATAATTTCATATTGGGCCAAAATGGATAGTTCACTTTCAAAAGAAAATTGTTGGGCCCTAACAAAATATTTCCCTCTATTATTCTATATTTCAAAATAAATGCATGGCGCTTTAGGGAATTCAATATTTCCACTCTATACTTTATATTTGAGTATAAAACTTCAGTAAATACTACGAGCATCTCCAACCGGTGTGTTAAAAGTGCCACATAGACATTTAACGGCTATAAATAACATCTCACATCACTTCAATCGAATTGTCAAAGCTTATGTGGAATGAAGGTTGAACCTCCAGCGGTTATTTTTGACCTTGCAAAAGCAAGACGTGAAATTATTATTATTATTATTTTAAAACAATTGGCTATTACTTCACTTATCTTCGTTCATTTATTGTTTTCTTGTTATATTTTTCCTTTTTTCTGGTTAAACAATTTTTTTTAACGCACAACCCTTTTCCTCCTATTGTACGTTTAGTTTTCATTTCTATTTCTTCAAAAACAAAAACAAAAATGATAACTTGTGCTCAAACACAATTCCTCTTTTATACCAAAAATTTTCCTTTTCTTTTATAGTGCATTGTGAAGAACCCCAACATGTCTCATCACTTTCTGATTCATCTTCTGATTCTCCATATGAGCACTTTTTGGAATCTTGTTGATTTAGAGTCTAACGAAGAAGTAATAAATAAATAAACACTAAATTATAATAAAATAATATTTCAATATGACACGTCGCATGGAGTGTAAAACTATGTAAGATGTCAAATTGTCACATCAGTCATGAAATTTAAATTTGATGTTTGGTATTTGACATCTACCTTGAAGATGCTCTAAACATTAATGTGTCAATGTGTAGAATAGTCACACCAAATCATCCAAACTTATTATTTCTTTTAATATTTTTTTGTTAATACAAGTGATAGTCTCTAAAGACTCTAAATTAATCTAATCAACAGGAAGGGGGTTCAAACTTTTTTTGTTGAGAAAAAGTGATAGTAATTATTGATGAAACATAAGAAAGTACAAAGTAGCCATAGTGCCTAATATGGGTACAATGTCTCTAAGGACCAAATACAACAACATGTTGATTTGATCAGGAAAGAATTACGGCTTAAGCAAAAGACACTTAAATCCCTGATTCAATAGCCAAAAACACTTGTACTCAGACTTACAATACATATTCAACAGCAAAAAAGGTAAATCCGTATCGAAAACCGCAACTAAAATACAAAACACAGCAAACTCCTAAAGAGTTCCTAGAATTACTAGACTAAAACAAACAAAGAAACAGATCACCGCTCCACATCCTCTCGGCAACTGAAAAGACTCATAATGCCATACCGGCTAAACCCTTAGGCCATCTCCAACCCAAATCTAAACCTAAATTTTCCCCCTTCAAAATACAACTATTCATGTAATGTCTCAACTCAAACAGTTTTTCTTCTAACCATGCAGACTCAAAATTTGAGTCCGCAACTTTGTTAAATTATTTAAGAATGATTAACCCTTTTTTTGTCATTAATTTTTCTTATTTGAATTTTGTTTATAATATCATGATTTATTTTTCGAAATATTCTAATCTTAAAAAGTTCAAAATTCATAAATATAAAAGGGAACCACACAAATTATTAACAAATAAGTGGATATTTATATACTTTAGGATGAGATTTGGGTTAGATTAATTAATATTAATATTTTGACCGTTGGATTTCATTTTGGATTGTTGGATTTTGTTTTAAAGTTAGATTTAGTCACCCAAAAAAAAAACCCATGGCTGTTTGATGAGAGGTGGCGGCTAAGCATAGATTTAAAAAAAATTGAACACAAGCAAATTTTTGCCATTGGATTTCAAACGCCAAAACATCACCTCTGTCAAAAACAAAAGGGTTAATCATTTTATTAGTCCTTGAATTTAGACCTGATTTGCATTTGAGTCTCTAAATTTTTAAAATTGTTCCGATGGTTCTTCAACTTCATTTCTTTAGGGCAAATGGTAGTCCAGCGTCAATTTTGTTAACTTTTTTATTAAAGACAAGGGTAAAATGGTATTTTTGTATTAAATTGATTAAAATATAAATTAAAAAACTAAAAAATTAAAATTAAACTCTCTCTCCCCCTCTATCACGATTTCTACTCCCCCACAAACTTGATTTTTATTTTTATATTTTTATTGGTTTTTTATTTGATTTTCTTTTATTGTTATTTTAAGGGCTAACATCAAAAGACCCCCTCTAAGTTTGGGGTCATTCTCAATATATGGGTTTGAGTATCAATTTCATCAATTTACACCATAATATTTTCAAACTTGTCCAATTTTATCCTTCAGTTAAATTGACGGTCTGGTAAATCGTTAAATGTTGACGTGGTGCATGTGGGGTCACTTTTTTGTTTAATTGAAATAGAATATTATTTAAAAACTAAATTTAATTTAATAAATAATTTTGAAATTTAAAAAAAAAACTGAAAAAATCCATCGCTCTCTCACTTTCTCTCACTTTCTCAATCGGCCAAACTCCATTGTCGCTGCCTGCCCAGCTCCTCCTCGCGCCCAAATCCATCGTTCTCTCTCTTTCACCAAGCCCCCAGCATGATGGCTGTAGCGATTCCGACGAGGCCAGTTCTGGAGCTGAGCTCGAGGATTTGCAGAGGTCTGCGATGCGAGTCCAAGGCTGTGAGAGTGGGGCCGAGTGGGCCGGTGCTAGGGTTCGGTGGTGGTCATCGAGGAGAGTGAGGAGCGTGGTGGCGGCTGGCTATAGGTGGCTAGCCCTCCTGATCTATTTCCATGGCCGCTTCAGACTCAGTGCGAGAGAGAAGGTGGATTTGGGCAGTGACCATGGCGAATCTAGGCATGGTGGAGGAGCTGGGCAGTGGGCTTGGTGGAAGAGAGAGAGAGAGAGGAGGCCAGATTCAGATCTCTTACCCTAGTTACCCATCTGCTTATCAGGTCTCTTACCTACTTTTTTTTTAAAAAAAATCTGTTGATCTTGATTGATATGGAATTCTAGAGGTTAATTATTGATTTTATTTTTTCTGGGTTTTTGTAGGAATTTGTGAAGGCAGCAATTGCTTACAAGAACAAGGTTAATAGCAAGAAACATATACAGTGGAGTCCTAGGAAGTGGTTTGCAACCAATCAAGGAATCTGAACCTGAAGCTGGAGCAGAATTCCTTGAGGTTTATGATAGATTACCAACTATTTGATATTTTGTTCCAAAGTTTGCTATTTTCCTTTGGGTCATTGTGATTTAATGCTAATATGTGTGTTCTGTCTTTTCTGCAATTAAACACAGCATTGAGCTTTACAGCAAGAGAATAGGCTCAAGCAAATGGGCGCAATAGTGAGAAATGCAAGGTCCTACATACAGAGATCGAAGAGAGAAAGGTTGGCAAGGAATGTGATGGGGAAAATGTCAACTGGGTAGTGTAGCGGGGTTGGGGTAGGGGGAGCGATGGAGAAAGTGAGAGAGCGATGGATTTTTTCAGTTTTTTAAAAATTTAAAAATTATTTATTAAATTAAATTTAGTTTTTAAATAATATTCTATTTCAATTAAACAAAAAAGTGGCCCCCACAGGCACGACGTCAGCATTTAACGGTTTAAGGCAGCGGTCAACTTAATGGAAGGATAAAATTGGACAAGTTTAAAAATATTGGGGTGTAAATTGATGAAATTGATATTCAAAAGGTCATATTGAGAATGACCCCAAACCTAGTGGGGGTCTTTTGATGTTAGCCCTTATTTTAAAGATATAATTTTTTATTCATTTTTTTTGGTTTTAATAATAAAAAAATATCATTTGTCTTAACGAAAGTGAAGTTAAAGGACCATGGGAACGGAAATTGAGGGACTCAAATGCAAATGGGTTAAATTAAAGGACTAATAAAACGATTAACACAAAACAAAACATGTGGGTTGGAACTACACAACTAGCCGGCCCCACTTCAAGTTTGAAAAATAACTCAAAGGTCCAGCATTATCTCTCCTCACATAGGCTGCTTTTTGCTCTTTCCATGGGCTCCACTCTTTATAGTCCAGGCAAAACATCAGGCGAAATATAGCCCAACTTATTGCCTCAATTGGTATTAGCCACTTGCAATACATGGGTTGAAGATGGATTTCGAGCTAAAAACAAAAAAATTGGCTTTTAGTCCGTTGGGTGGAGATGGCCTTAATGCCACACTGGCTAAATCCCAACCCACACAATACAACAACTTCCATTTTTGTAACTCCAAAATCTGAAATGGAGCCAAATCCGTGTATATATGGGCCAAAACGACAACTATATCATGAAGACAATGGTGTTTCGCGGTGGCTGCTAAACCCATCGACGTCAACACTGATGCCTCCTCCTTGACGGCCAACATCCTACACCAAAAAAAAATTAAAACAAAACCAACTAACAAATCCTATATCCTAATAGATCTAGCCATAAAACCTAAGAATGGGCAGTAAGAAACACCCCAGGAAAGTGGAGAGAGAAAGAGGGGTTTTGAAAGGGAAGGATAAAGAGGGGAAAGAGGAAGGAGATGAGGGAAGATGAGAATAGGGGAGGGGAGGAGGGGCGGTCCCCACCTTCCCCTAGCTGAAAGAGGGCTTTGGGGTTAGGGCTCGTCAATGGGCCGGGCCGGGCCGGGCTGGGCTTTAAAGAGGAGAGAGAAAAATCTGGAGGGGTTGGGCCGGATTTTTTTAGAAAATTCAAAGCCCAAGCCCATCTCATGAGTCGGGCTTGAAAAAGCCCATCGGGCCGGGCCGGGCCGAAATGGGCCTAAAAAATAATAAGAAACATGTGATTTTTAAATTTATGTATGCATTTTCATGTTTTTGTATGTAATCACATTTTCACATTGTCTTGAGCATATTTCCTTGATAGATTTACATAAAACAAAATAAAATACTCTAATAGATTGGAAAAAACAACCACTCATTAAATACAAAACAAGATTGGAAAAAATCAATATAAATACTCTAATAGATTTACATAAAACAAAAGAAAATACTAACAACTATAAATTTAAGGATAAAACTTGTATTAATTTTGTGTTCATTATTTGGTGATGTGTTAAAGAAAAGTATGATTATATTTGGTGGTATGATTATGTTTGGTGATATGATATGTTGTTTGTCTTATTATATATATATATAATTGTTGTATTAATAAATGACACAAATTAATGTGCTAATCATTCAATTATAAACTAGGAATGAGTAGAATTCAATGGAAACAAACACAATTTTTATAACAAGTAACACACAAAAAAAAAATTAAAGAGGGGGATTTGTCATTCAAATGATGTAATCCTAATCCTAAACCCTTATTTATACATAATTATATATGTATGCGGGCCTAACGGGGCAGGGCTTTTGTGGGCGGGCCGGGTCGGGCTTTCATGGGCTTAATCGGGCCGGGCCTATGGGCTGGGCCGACCGGGCTTCAAACACCTAAGCCCAAGCCCAAGCGGGCCGGACCCTCTCAAAGCCCATAACGGGCCGGGCCGGGTTTTTTTTCAATGAGCCGGGCGGGCCCCCGTAAGCCCATGAGCCCGCGGGCCAAATGATGAGGCCTATTTGGGGTTATGAGAGAGAGAGAGAGAGTTTTTTTGGGTTTCGTGGAATTCAAACTTTTAGTGCAAAAGGAGTGAGCTCACTGTCTTGGCCAACTAGCTTAACCCACATTTGCTTTTAATACTTTCTTTTGGGGAAAACCACAAATATTTGATAGAATTTATTCAAAATTTTCATATTTTCTATTCACTTGCATTTTTCGATAATGTATCGCTATCGATATTTCCATTTATATTCATACCAAAAAAAATATTTCCATTTTTGCGTTCGTGTTTTTGGAACCTCGATGTTTTCGTCAACATAAATATTTAATACCCTCCATATTCCCATCAACGCCTCCATGGGGAAGTAGCCCAACTTCTCATCTTCATTTGTTTTCCTGTTGTTTATCAGCAGCCAAACAAAGTTCATCGGCACGACGACGCCCTAAAACTAGAATTGCCTTCGGCAAACCAAAACCATATAAGGTATTTTTCATTTTCTGATATAATTTCGATTAGCTCTTATTATGTTATATACCCTCTGTTTGGATACCAAAAAAAAAACTAAATGATTTAATACCTTGTAGTATATAATGTCAATAGAAACCCACATACAACTCGGGTTGGACTAACAGATGGACTAAATCTAAACCCAAATCTATTTATAATCAGATTACATGATTTAGATTTGATTTGGATCGATGGATTGAACCTTTCAATCCATATTTGATGAGTGTTGGATTAAGATGGGATCATATTCATTTTTTATTATTTTTAATGTGATAGTCTAAATTACAAAAGGAATATGGTTTCTCACATACACACACTATCAAGGTGCCATGGGAATTCGAACTTGAGACCATTGGTCTGTAAATCAAAGCCATTTTCCTTTGGACAAGACCCCGTTAGCGTGGGACCATATTCAGTTTAAGGCCTAGAAAAAAAAAATTCAAAATCTCATTAGTAATATCGTTCTTTTATTGTGTTTATGCACTCTCTTTTTTCGAATATATATAAAACACAAATTACTCTTGCACATACATGTAAAATTTATATTAAATTATATTAAATATTTTCTTAAGTTGGTCGGATTATTATCTGAGCATACCAACTGTAAATATTTAATGATTTGTTAGGTGAATGATTATTGGATTCTGATATGTATTGGATTCGGATTAAAACCGGATCCATTGATAGGTCTAGAAAAGATTAGTGAAAAAAAATTATTTGAGAATTTGCAGAGTTTTTACTGAATTTTTAAGTGTAGAATTTTATGGAGCAAATTTTCTCTAGCTTCATGGATACAATTTCCCGAGTTTCATTTGTTTATGCATATAATCTTTTTTTCTTCAAAAAATACTTTCCTCATTCCCGTGAAAGTAGAAACCTCTACTTCGTTTGACATGTGTACATAAATTTTTCTTTTGTATCTTTTGTGAATTATTTTTGCATATGTGTGAAACTGTTCTATAATTTCTCCCTTTACAAGCAATGTCCAAAGGACATAAACCAAATAATTTTTATTTTCTATGGGTACTAAAACAAGCGTACAATGCTTGTAAAGCCACCGAAATCACATGATTGTTTGGGTTTTCACCTTCTTCTTCTTTTTTTTTGGTCAAAGGGTTTTCTCCCTTACCACATTATGTTTTTTTTCCCCTCAGAAAACATATCATTGGAAATGGATTCGAACTCAAAGTCAATGTGTCCCAAAGCACGCACTGAAGATAGGATCAGTGCATTGCCAGATGCAATCATTTGCCACATTCTTTCCTTCCTTCCAACATCAGATGCTGTAACGACCTGCTTTTTATCAAATCGATGGAAGAATATGTGGACTCTTGTTCCCACTGTAGAGCTAATTGTGTTGTCAACTGCATGGGATTCAGGTGGTACTGCAGCTTATGTGGATCGATACCTTCTCTTTCGCGGATCATCAAACATTCACAAATTTCATCTTTGCTGTGTCGATCTTGACGGCATAGTTGGTCCTATCAATGGATGGATTTGCACTGCCCTCAGGCGTAATGTTGTTGAGCTCCACCTTGAGTTTGATGAGAGGGACGATTCACACGAATTTCTTGTGTTGCCTCAAGATCTTTTCGTGTGCAAGACTTTGGAGACTTTGAAGCTGAGTCTGGGAGAGCATGTTACTGCCGTTGCTCCTCTCGCATCAAACTGTTTCCCAAGGCTCAAGTCCCTCCACATTACATTCGATTTTCCAAAATATGTCGAGCAAATCGAGACGCTCTTTTCCTGCTGCCCTGCGCTCGATGATCTGGTTGTAGATGGAGATCTTGGATGGCTTGAAGAGGATCAAGTTTTGAATGTAACGATCTCCGCACCGAAACTAAAAAGACTAAAAATATATTTGTTTGCTCATGCTATGACACTAGGGGAGAACAAGATTTTTGTTAACGCGGATGTTCCAAGTCTTGAAGACTTGGATCTCACGGAGAACTTCTTGGCGAGCTATTGTTTGAAGGGTGCAAAATACTTGACCAACGCCAAGATTGATTTCAGTGTAATGCGTGAGGAGGATGAAGGCCACCCTGCCGATGTCCTTGCTGATGTTGATCGTGTGCAGAGGCTTTTTGCAGAAATCAGCAATGTTAAACAATTGTCACTTGTAGTTCCAGTTTTAGGGGTAAGTATACTCAACTTGTTCTCTTACTGCCTTTTCAATTGCTAGAATTTGTCAATGTTAATGTTGTTGTGAATTAGAACCAACTCACTCCCCTTTAGACCTTGTTGTTGATGGACTTTGGACAAGACTCAATGATGGATGAATCTTACACACACACAGAGAAAATAATCAAGCACAAAAGACACAAGTGTTTATAGAGGTTCAGCAATTTGCCTACATCCTCTTTGGTGATCCCCCTTTGAGAAATTTCACTAATGAAGATAGGTTACAACTTTGGTTTACACAGAACCCCCCTTAGAACACTACCCTCACAATCTGTTTCTCTCACACCCTTGCTCACACCTTGATACACTTGAGAATTCTCTCATCTTCTTGACTCACTAGTTCCAGCTACTTTTCTTCCAACTCTCTCTAACTCTCTTGCATTTTTTTCAGACTTGCTCACTCTTTCCTTTGTCTCCCACGTTCTGCCCTTGAATACCTGACATGGACCACAGGTTAGGCCAGCCACAAGCTATGTATTGATGGCTACTTGTGTAGCCACCCTATATAGAACCATAGGGTAGCTACACCTTGAAACAAGTCTTCCAATGTCCTTCAATGCTACCTCAAACTTCCCAACTGATTGCCAACATTCTTCTGACTTAGAAGTTACCCCTAGAGTCCTTGCAAGTAGGTGGGAGGCGATAGCCCTTGAAAATAGAGTTCAAAACTCGAGAAATCTGAAACGGCACGTGCTGGGTGACCGTCGCCAGTTTGGGCGACGGTCGTTTTTGCAGAGTCGCAAGCGACCGGTCGCTAGAAGTTTTCGCTCCAAACCTTGAATCTGCTTGAAAACGACCGGTCTCTTGCTTCGTGCTGGTGAGCTTTTATGTGTTAATGGCAAGGTTAATACTAATACATATGCTAATTCTTCAAGGTGTTTCTCTTCCGATTGGATTTTGGATTCCGGGTGCTCATACCATATGTGCTCAAACAAGGAGTGGTTTGACACATATGAGAAAGAAGAAGGTGGCGAAGTTGTGATGGGGAATGGCTCGGTTTGTAGAGTCATAGGCACCGGTACAATCAAGATAAAGATGCATGATGGGACTGTTAGGACGCTTGGAATGGTAAGAAATATTCCAAAGTTGCATAAGAATCTTATTTCCCTTGGAACTCTTGATAAGAATGGTTATTCTATTAAGGCTAATGGAGGGAAACTCATAATCTCAAAAGATTCACTTGTGGTTATGAAGGGAGAGGTTCAACCTAATTGTCTATATAGATTGTGTGGTACTACAATAACAGGTGGAGCAGCTGTGTCCACAAGCAAGGACTCAGAGGATGAAACTCAGCTTTGGCATTTAAGGCTAGGGCACATGAGTGAAAGAGGCATGCAGGAACTACACAAGAGAAAATTGTTGAAAGGTGTTCAAAGCTGCAAGCTGGAGTTCTGCAAATTTTGTACCATGGGAAAGCAATCAAAGATATCTTTCAAGCTGCGAGACAAAAAGGAAGGAAGCACAGGGGTGCTAGATTATATTCACACGGACGTATGGGGGCCATCACCGGTTAAATCAAAGGGTGGAGCTCGCTATTTCGTGACTTTCTTGGATAATTTTTCCAGGAAGGTTTGGGTCTACTTCATGAAGGAGAAATCTGAGGTCTTCACCAAATTCAAAGAGTGGAAGGCGGAAGTGGAGAACCTAACTGGAAGAAAGATCAAGATCCTAAGGAGTGACAATGGTGGTGAATATAAAGAAAACAAGTTCCTTGAGTTTTGCAGAAACAAAGGCATTAAAAGGCACTTTACCGTGAAGAAGACGCCCCAACAAAATGGAGCCGCGGAAAGGATGAATAGAACTCTCATGGAGCGTGAGAGATGTATGAGAATTCATGCAGGATTGCCCGAATCATTTTGGGCGGAGTCAGTTAACCACGCTGCCTATTTTGTTAACCGATCGCCTTCAAGAAATCTTGAGTTCAAATGTGCAGAGGAGGTATGGTCAAATAAGTCAATAGATTTTACTAATCTTAAAGTGTTTGGATGCAGTGCATTTGCACTTATTCCTAGTGATGAAAGATCCAAGTTGAAGCCTAAGTCTCTTGAATGCATTTTCATCGGCTTCGAGAGCGGTGTGAAGGGCTACAAGCTATGGGATCCAGTGAACCACAAGAAGATACTCAGCAGAGATGTTGTGTTTGATGAAAAGACCATGCCTATGAACAAAGTCAAGAATTCAGAAGCAAAGGGGGATGTTGTTGGGAGAGAAACAACCATTGAAGTTCCACTCAAGAAGGTGTCAAGGAAGACTTCACAGGAACAGCCAACTGAAGACGTTAGGAGGAGGAGGAGGAGTCTGACATTGAGGAGGAAGAAGCTGGGCAATATCAACAACAAACTCAAGAAGAAGAAGATGCTTAAGAAGTGGTGGAGCCATCATCTATAGCTCGGTCCAGGCCCAAGAGAACCATCAAACCACCTCAAAGGTTTGGATGAGACTCGGACTCAGTTCACTATGCCCTAAATGCTAGTGAAGAAGAACCAACCACGTTCCAATAAGCTATTGAAAACGAGGAACGGGAAAGTTGGATGGAAGCTATGATGCAAGAGATGGAATCTCTACACCAAAACTCAGTTTGGGAGTTAGTTCCTAAACCCAAAGATCGCAAGATTATTGGCTGCAAATGGGTGTTTAGGAAGAAAGAAGAAATGCATGAGAAGGGAGTCACCATGTTCAAAGCTCGATTGGTGGCCAAAGGATACTTGCAAAAGGAGGGAGTTGATTATGATGAAATCTTCTCACTGGTGGTGAAACATACTTCTATACGGCTACTTCTCTCCATAGTAGCCCAAGAGGACATTGAGGTGGAGCAAATGGATGTAAAGACTGCTTTTCTCCATGGAGACTTAGAGGAAGACATCTACATGAGCCAACCTCAAGGGTTCATTGAAGCAAGCAAGGAAAATCTAGTTTGCAGGTTGAAGAAGTCTTTATACGGGCTGAAGCAATCTCCAAGGCAGTGGAATAAGTGCTTCGATTCTTTCATGATGAAGATTGGATATAGAAGATGTGAATCGGATTGCTGTGTATACAGTCATGCATTCAAGGATGGTAACTTCATTCTTTTACTTCTTTATGTTGATGACATGCTAATAGCATGTAGAGGTATGTCAAAAATCCAGGAATTGAAGACATTACTTGGAAGGGAGTTTGACATGAAGGATCTAGGCTCTGCACAAAAGATCCTAGGAATGGAGATAAGGAGAGGCAGAAACGCAGGCAAGCTATGGCTGTCACAAAGTAAGTACATTTCCAAAGTACTTGAAAAATTCAATATGATGGATTGCAAGCCCGTGTCTACTCCTTTGGCGGAGCATTTCAAATTAAGTGCACAGGAATGTCCTTCTACGGATGATGAGAAGGAAGAAATGAGCAAAGTTCCATATGCAAGCTTGGTAGGGTGTCTCATGTATGCAATGATTTGCACACGCCCCGACTTAGCTCAAGCCGTAAGTGTGGTGTCAAGATACATGGCGAATCCGGGCAGACTTCATTGGACAGCAGCGAAGTGGATTCTCAGGTACTTGAAGGGCACAAAGAGGCTTGGGATATTGTTTGAAAAACAACAAGGTAATGCATGTGTGTCAGGGTATGTAGATTCTGATTATGCAGGCGATCTAGACAAAAGGAGATCCACCACTGGATACGTCTTCGTTTGTGGTGAAGGACCGATTAGTTGGAGAGCAGTGTTACAATCGGTTAGTGCCTTGTCTACAACAGAGGCGGAGTATATGGCGCTCACGGAAGCTTCAAAGGAAGCGATATGGCTGAAGAGATTGGCTAAGGAATTCGGTATAGCCCAAGACTTGGTGGTGATTCAAAGTGATAGTCAAAGTGCAATCTACCTAGTGAAGAATCAAGTATTTCATGGAAGATCTAAACACATTGATGTCCGATACCACCGGATAAGGGATTGGGTGAAATATGGAGACATCGTGATAGAGAAGGTTCATACAACGGAGAACGCTTCAGATTGTCTAACGAAGCCAGTCACAGCTGCAAAGTTCAAGCATTGTTTGGACTTACTCAATCTTGTTTCATGCTAAAGATTGAGGTGGAGTTCTTGAGAGTTATCCGGACGATTCTCAAGAAATTAAAGATGTCCTGGAAAAGCAATGATGTCCACAAGGAGTTTTAAATCTCGCCATGGTGGAGATTGTTGAGAAAAATGGCTCAATTAAAAGATACAAAAGAAAATAAAGACCAGCGACCGGTTCAAGGTTATGGCGACCGGTCGGTTTCCGGCAGATTCAAAGCCTGAAGGGAAAAAATCGATTCTGTGAAAAGCGACTGGTCGCTCCGTCTTGCGACCGGTCGCCCCGACTATGCTGTTTCAGTTTCTACGCGTTTTCAAGTCTTCCTTGGTGTGCTACCACTTTCTATCGACTTGCAAGGATATTTCTGATCACTTCTGAGATAATAAGAGGTGGCAAGCAGGTGGAAAGCTGGGGAGAACACTTTGGCAAATTGATAACTTGCTTCAATGAGTGATTTCTCTCTTGGTTCAAGAGATTGGTGGCAGCTAGCAACCATTGATCACTTGCTTTGTGAGCTGCCATAACAGGTGTCTAAAGTTGGATAACTAAAGCTAGAATGTGCAGAACTTAATGATACCTTATCTTGGAGTCCAAAGGCTTATATAAGAGGGAAGAGGAAATAAGAGAACATTAAGTTGTTAAGTGCATAAGTTGGTGCAAAGTAGAGAGAGTTGAAAAGAAGCTGAAACTTGTAAGTTCAGAAAATACCAAGGGGAGAGCAGGAGAGTTCTCTAAGTGTGTCAAGGTGTTGAGCAAGGGTGAGAGAGAAATAGATTGTGAGGGTAGTGTTCTAAGGGGGTTTCCTTTCTTTGTAAACCAAAGTTGTAACCTATCTTCATTAGTGAAAGTTCTCAAGGAGATCACCAAAGAGGAAGTAGGCAATTTGCTGAACCTCTATAAACACTTGTGTCATTTCTATTTTGGTTAAATTTCTGTGTGTGTGTAAGACTCATCCATCATTGAGTTTGTCACAAAGTTCATCAACAACAAGGTCCTAAGGGGAAGTGAGTTAATATTAATTCACAACAGATGGTAGAGTATTTGTTGGAGCACGGTCAGCTCCTCAATGAGTTGAAAGTTTTGACTTTCGATATGGAGTTTGATGACGCGTTAGAGGTATTGATGGAAATTATATTGTTCCCAAGGGCTTCAAACACTTGTGAAATTCAATGTTTCAATTGAAAGTTGTGGAAGGAGATCCTTTTGTTTGCTATGAACAGCTTTGCTTCTGTAACTCTTGAAGTCTTTCTTTTGCTAAAGTATGCGTTAAATTTCTCGGGTTGAGGACGCAGACATTGTTTTTATGGAGGATATTGTTTTTGAGTTCGCTGAAATTTTTTTGTGATAGATATTCCCGGGACTTAAAAAATTCAGGACCTGATGTCATAGATATTCTTGAGGGTGTGATATTTTTATTTGTTGCAATGAAGTCGGAAACTCAACAGAAAATCAAACTACATGTTTTATTTAAGCAACTCCTACGTACCCTTATCAATCCCCACTTTCCCACTCTCTGTTTCAAATTCAATATGCATAATAATAATATCACAGGCTTCACAGCTTAACTTTTCCAGCAAGCATAAAAGCCTTGTAGCTGACAGACCTGACCAATTTAGAATCACCCCAAGCAGCTTCAAACTCTTTAACCACCTTTTCAGGTAACAAATCCACACCTTGGTCCTTGGCTGTAGTGAATGCAGACCATGACCTCAGAAACTTCAAAAACCCTTCAAATGACAGCTTTGCCGGAATGTCCAGTGGCAACGGGTTCCCCTCGCATCCGAAACCCTCGACACTTTGAAAAGGAAATGGAAGTGTCTTATAGCCATCAAACGCATACTGAGCTCTATTGTCGCAAAAGGGAAGTGTTGTGTCATGAAATCGCTTCATAACAGGATCAAATGTTGGACTTACTTCAATGCCACCACCGTAGGTCCAAACAGCCAATACACCTCCTGGCTTTTTCAAAACACGTGAAACAAGATTGTAAAACTTTGGTAGGTCGAACCAGTGCACAGCTGTAGCCACAGTCACCAAGTCAACTGAATCTTCACCACCTACCAAGGCTATTACTTCCTCGTCTGTAATGTTCAATGGCGTGTGGGCATATCGAACCCGAGGATGCGGTATTCCATGCTGCAGCTGGGATTCACTCACATCGGTTCCGATCACTTGTTCATAGTGCTGAGCAACCTGTTTAAGAAACAATTTAGTGCATAAATCTATATATATCTTTGTTCGCGAATGACAACGTTCACTTCGCTCTCTCTGTCTGAATAAATATGTTAACATGCTATGTTGTCAGAGGAACATCTAGACAAAAAATTCAACCAAGATTTGATGTGATCAATGGTCAGTTATATTTGTCTGTCTTAATTACAAAATTTATGTTTGAGGTAAGAACCTGATTTTCTATTTTGTTCTTCTATTCTATATGGTCTTAGGAAGTCTTGAATAACAAAAGAGAGTTTCACATATAAGCCCATAAATATGGTCTAAAGTTCAGAAAAAACATTACAATACTCAACTTTGCAAGAATGGTAATCGTATTTCACACATCACTCAAACTTAAAAATAGGATAACACTGACCCTTTTTGAGGTTTTTCCTTCAATTTAATCTATAGGTTTTAGCCATGCTCCAAAGAGAGAGAGAAGAAGAAGAAGAAGAGGAGGAGGAGGGGGAGGGGGTAGTATATTATATTGTAATACTAACACTTATGGCGGCTTGGCCATTGCCTGTTCCAACATCCCATGCTAGAGTGTGGTGAGGGGTGAGAGCTGCTAACTTGGAATACCATTCCTCGGGATAAGTTGGCCTTCCATCCAAGTACACATCTGCTTGCTTGTCAAACAAACCTGCCATTTTCTTTCACTCTCGATGATCTCTCTCTCTCTCTCTCTCTCTCTCTCTGTATGAAATAATGAAACAAGAGAAGATGAGGCATCTTTTAACTCACTAAGATTTTCTGTCCTGACTCCTAAGATTTTCTTGTTGGACTATATTTCTATCCATAATCCATGATTAATTTTTTCAAACTTTAACAATAACAAAATGCCTTATTTCTACATAATAATACTGTAATACCCAAAAAAAAAAAAAAAACTTGTTATATCGATTGGTTTACGAGATCCCTGACAAGACAACACCAATTAAGTCTTTTAATTTATAATATTTTTTACTCAATTTCTTTTCTGGGGTAATTAATTAGTTTGGAATTTAAGATACAGATAGAATATTAAAAGGTTAGAAGCCAAATCCAATTTCGTTTCAACTAATGAATTTGAAGGGTTGCAAGAGAAAGCAAAAGCAATTTTATTTTGTCTTCGACTAGTAGTCTAAAAATCAAGGCCCTCCTCATCAATAATTTAAAGTCTCACAGTTGATTGATACCAAGACAGCATCAAATATATTTGCTGAATTTGACTACCGTTTCTTATGTTAGTGTGTTTGCTGCACCATTCATAATTTTGGACTACTTATTGCTGATTGGACAAGGTTAATATCAGTCAAAAGGTTGTTTTTATTTGTGAAGCTCCCACAGAACTTTGCTTTTTCTGAACCTATTCCAATGATGACAGACCTGACCCGTTTGGAGCCACCCGAAGCACTTTCAAACTCTTTAACCACCTTTCCAGAGACTTCAAACCCTTCAAATGAAAGCTTCTTTGGAATGTCCAGTGGCAATCGGATGCGAAACAGACACTTTCAAAAAGAAATGGAAGCGTCTTGTAGCCATCAAATAGTGTTGATCTTGTCCCAGAAGGGAATGTGTCATGAAATAGGATCAAGTGTTGGACCAACTTCAATGTCATTGTAGCAGCAAACAGCAAATACACCTCCTGGCTTCTTCAAAAGACGCGAAACAATATTGTAAAACTTTGGTAGGTCAAACCACCATTGCACAGCTTGGGCGACAGTCACCAAGTCATCTGAATCTTCACCCCCTACCAAAAGGCTATTACTTCATCGTCTGCAATGCCTAGTGGCGTGTGGGCATATCGAACCCGAGTATGCGGCATTGCACGCTGCAGCTGGGATTCACTCACATCAGTTCCAATTGCTTGTTCATAGTGCTCAGCAGCAACCTGTTTAAGAAACAATAAGAAACAATTAGTGCAGACATGATACATCTATACACCGGCGGAACCATGAATTTTTTAGCGGATGTGCAATTTTGAAAGGCTAAAAGCTTTATAAAAAATAATTGAATAAAATAAACAAATTGTAATTGATCACACCTCAAGTCGTGTAGAGTTTGCTACTCTGATCATAAGAGTCAAATCAGAAAAAAGGGGAAAAAGAGAAACGAAAAAAAGAAGACGAAACTAATTGGCTTTTGGTGAAGAAGGAAAAAAAAACGCAGCACATCATAATTACTTTTGGTGAAGAAGGATAAAAACACAGCAATAGCATGCCAATTGATTTCCTACCTTTTAAAATCATTTTGTAATCCTTGTTTAAATAAGAAAGAAAAACATGTTTAAAGACTTTTTAAAGTCCATGAAATACAGGCCTAATTGTTGAAAGCCCATGAATTGCAGTTTGGTTTCCTCCTCTTTTCTTTTCTTTTTTCCCTTGTCGTTTTGGCTAGGACTTAAAAAAAACAAAATTAGGCGTGCAACACAACAAAGACTTTGGGTGAGTCATTTTGTCGAACACCTGGAGTGCACCAACACTAGCTGAGCAAAGGGGTAATTTGAAGCACCTACATTGGTTTACACCTTAATAGGTCTTCCAGTGCACGTATATAAGTTTGTTCGTGAATCACAATGTTCTCTTGTCAAATGCTGACATGCTATATTGTCAGAATGCGAAGATTAATTCAACCAAGATTTTACATTATCAATGACTAGATAAAGTATGTTAGGCTACATTTGGATGGAGGATTCGGAATCTCTATTCAAATGACATTGTAAGGTATAATTATTTGTTTAGAAACTTATAATATCATCTAAGATTTGGACAAGAGAAGAAAAAAAAGAGAGGAAGAAAACAAAGGGATTTCAAATAATTGGTCGCATATAATCATATCAAATGAAGAACATTTCAAATATATTGAACGTAATATGGTTCTTTTTATTATAAAAAAAAAGTTAGCTTTATGAAGAAAACAAGGCCTTGTAAGGAAGAAAAAGACTATTAAGTCCAAATATACACTCAAGAAACATATCATCTTCACCTTCCTATAATAAATTGGCTTAGTCACATTTTTTTGTCCCCATAGTGTGACTAATTTTTCACTTTAGTCCCTATATAATTTCAGTTTTAGCATTTGGAGTCATGTAGTTTCATTTGGCTTGCAATAGAGTCCAAATCGTAAAAATGTCCAGTTACTTCTTGAAATGCAGCTACAACATGTAAAGGAAACTTTATTATCTCTACAAAATATTTGCAATCAACCCAAAATGTAATTTAGCCTAATAAAGTTGCTCATTTTACAATTCCTCAATCGAAAGGTTTTCTATCTTCTTTGTTCTTTTTCTCTGTCTCCAGATTTTCATCTATCGTTTACTTTAGCCGCCCATGAGCAGGTGTCCCAATTAAGCACCGAAAAACACCATAAGATTTTCCACAAGCGCAAGCGCATGACCGATGATGAGTTCCACATACATCAACGATCGGTTAACAAAACATCCCGTTATGGATGATTTACTTAGCACATCTCATCTTAAAATTCAAACGTAACATATGACAAGGGATGATCAGAAAAAAAAATCCTCACCATGTGATACGAGACATCCATGAAGCAAACATGAACCAGATACCAACCTTTTTCCATAATTATGACTCATATCTAGCCCCTGCCACACACATGTCCCAACCCAACCAAACACCATGATCCAAGTAACTAGGTATTGAAAGATCAAAACCCATTTTGTGTATGTATATAACAACCATGTGGTTGGATTGTAAAGGGATAAGGAAGCAATAAAGGATCACCTGAAATTTCACTCTCTTCTCTTTGAAGCGTGTCATTATGTCTCCTGTAGTTAAAGCTACAACAACTGCCTATCTAAATTCCATCATTTTCCCACAACCAAATAATGTGGCTCTCTTGAAATTAAATGAATCGCAGATATTTTTTTTTCTTCATATGGGAAACACAGAGCGTGATGAGAGGCTCTAAACAATGCCATGTTACCCTTTTGGCAGAGGAAGACAAATGTGCTAATAACTTGTCATTTCCCATAATGGCCCACCATCACCGACCATGAACACAGAATAAATAAAGTAGGCCGCAGGCGTACTCTTTGGGACCCGAAAATGTACATATTATTTCTCTCTTTTATTTGTTGATTATAGACCCAATGTGCATCATGCATGCATATTCCACATTGCAGAGTGCAGAGTGCAGTACAATAAGTTAAAGCGCAGTTCAATGAAAGTGACCTCAACTTTCAATGCATAAATAGTAACAAGTGAGCATCACACTCGGCTCCAAAAAGTCTAATAGGTTAGGCAAGTTTGTCTGTTTCTTTTTACCCTTTAGAATATCGCTTTTTTAAATTTTTTAAATGCACGTTTATTAATCGTTGACGAATGTGGATTTACAGTGAAGGGTATGAGAGTAGTTTAAATTATCGCTTTTTAAAAGAGCAGTTATGAATTGTTGATGAATTTACAGTAAAGAAGGAGGGATTGTAAGCTGTTGATGGATGTGGATCGTAGTATAGGGGGCCAACCTAGTGGACCATTCAACATATAAAGACTACACACCTTTTGGTGGAAAAGAAAAGCAGAGACAAGTAAAAGAATAGGAATATAAAAAATTCCAACTATAAATTATTATTTACATTATTAAAGCATGCCATGTCCGGTAACAATGATGCAGAACAGCTAGACAATCCCTCTGTCACTGACCTAATATTAACAAAATTGTGGGATGTCCTTGGAAGAAATAATAAAACTAAAGAAAGATTCAAAAGGTCGCTTCCAACACAACGGTCCACGCGCTTTCCTTTTTTCAAAATGGGGCAAGAAAAACAAATGGATTAAGAAATCTCCAATGTGACCAAGTTGGAAGTCCCCACAGCAAAAACCAACCAACCAGACAGACCATTTCCCTCTCCCTCACCAAGTTGAAATCAGTAAAATCAAATGATAAAATGGCCTTACAAGTTCATTATGTGATAAACCAGATGTTGTGGGCCCGGGTTTAGCCGATGATCAACCTTTCGATTCGGTGATTGGTGAATGATCATTGATCAATGGATTACCTTCGCTTTCTTGGAGTTGATTGTGACTTAGAGAGATAAACTTGGCATTGAATAACAGTTTTACCAAGTTTGAATCCCGGAACAACTGTGAACCCCACTTGTGGTTCAGACGCTGTTGAAAGGAACGCTTCCTCAGCTAAGCTTTCCATGTAGACTTCTGAAAATCGGCATCCCTTGCTTACTTGAAAGATTGCAGCCTCGGGGTTGAAGGAGAAGGCCAAGCAATGCAGGAGCCAGACCCTCTTAGCCATTTCAGCAAATGAAGCAAAGAAATTGGAGCTTGGAAACTCTCCTGCATCAACCAGGTTTCTTTGATTCAGATTACCGAAAAAAGATGTTTCCATCTTGGGATGAACCACTCGTAAGTACTTGACACGGCAGAATTTGGCAAATGCTGATCCAGGATTCTGGGCAAGATACTCCATTGCTTTCATGGATTTGAGTTCAGTGAATCTCATAAAAAAGAGCTGTTGCTGTTGTTTCTTTTTATCAGGCAACGATTCATTTGGAAGTGAGAAGTTGGGGTATTGAAACGCATCAAACATTTCCCTGCAAACAAAGTATTCAAATGCAAAACATTTGTGGTCTTCTTTCCAATAAACCACATCCGGGTCAATAGCTTTAGCTGCTGCATGAATATCCCAACCAGAAGATTTCATATCATCCATCATCATCCTAACAAAACTCCGGATGTACTTGACCATGTGTCGAAGAACTGTAATGAAATGGCTTGGACTTAAACCAGACAACTGAAGATTATCGAACACATGTAGCTGCCCACTTTGGTTTAATCTCCTTTCAAGCAACTTATTATGACTCTTGGCTTCCTCTAGCTTTTCTCCAAGAAATACAAGTTCAGAGTCCTTAAGCCTCACCTGAGATTCCAACTTTTTCCCCATAATTTCATAGGTTTTTAGGACACTCTTCTGCTCCTCAATCTCAGCTAGCACCAGCGTACGTTCTGGTGAAGGATCAAACTGCTTTTTTAAGAAACACCGCTTCAACTCAGACAAGTTCTGCAACTCGGAGACTACCACTTTATCAGCAACTTGAATTCCTTCACCATCGTAAGGAGACTGAGCATACTGTAGCTGGGCATAAGCAGCTTTAACAGATGAAACGCTGGCAAACAGTTTTGCAAGAAGAGCTTCCAGGGCAGCTCTTTCCTGAAGCTTCTCATTGTTCTTGTCAAATGACTGAGACCGATCAACCCGAACCTTACCAGCATTCCATCCATCCTTGACCTTTTCTAGGGACTTGACTTTCTGAATCCCAATTTCTTGGGATTTCACCTTCTGAATTCCACTGTCTTGGGAGCTAAACTTCTGACTTCCAAATTCTTGTGAGTTTCCCTTCTGAGTTCCAAATTCTTGAGACTTGACCTTCGGAATACCGAATTCTTGGGACTTAACCTTCTGAATCCCATCGACCGGGGCAATGCCAGTCGCGGCTCGAAGATGAAGAACTTTAGCAAAAGTACGCGCCAATTTACTCTTAGATGGAGTCACTGCTGAGTGTTTCACCGAATCCATCTGCAAAACAAAGATTACAAATGATGGAGAGGGATGATAGAGAGAGTGATGATAATCTAAGAGATTCTATCTAAAAAAAAGCAAATTTAAAGAACAAAAGGAATAAAGATATGGGACGAAAATGATGACTATAATGAGTGTGTTGAAGGAAAGCTAAAAGCAATTTGCTTTAACACTTAGACCAAGGCCATTGATGGAGGATGGATTTTTTTTTTTTTTTTGCTCTTTTTCAACTTTAAGAGTTTCTGATTTGCTTTCCTTTGAAAGTGTAAGAAAAGTAGATTTAAAACGCGGGAAAAAGAGAAAGTGAGGCAGAGAGAAGAACAGGAAGATGGAGAAGCTTTGGAAGAAATATTCAGAGTAGAGGCTCAAAAAGAGCGTCTAAATAAAAATTCAGAATGCAAATCTCTGGAACACTAGGAAGCTCGGTTAGCATGACACATGCATTATAGATGTTATTAAATTCAATCAAACCAAACATCAATGATTAAGAATTGATATAATTCTAATGAAATATTAATAACAACATGGAGGACATGGTTACTGCTGGTGATTCCAGTGCTTAATATTCTTTTATCATGCTGTTCCCCAACTCTACTGTCAGGTCATTCCTACTATTCAAGTCAACAAAATTTAGGTAAGAGAGAGTAGAAAATAAAAAGGGTCTAAAATGTTGATGTGTGGGTGACCCACAGAGTTTTCTCCAAGTCCAAAATCAAAATGTGAAAAACACATTCTCAATTAGCCTTCCTTCCTCAAGCAAGGTCCAAGTGTTTATTGAGGTAGACAATTAGATGTTATAACCAAATATGAATTTAAAAAACAGAAATTTATAAATATTATAAATAAAGAATATTAATTTTGAAAAAAAAAACAACATCCCTTGGATTCCCTGAGGCAACCCACTTAAAACAACAGTAAGGTCCTAAAAGCACTCTCTGCAAAATCAGAAATCTGAACTGAAAGGGACCCATCATAGTGAAAATCTGATTAGGAATTTTGGATCATCTACACAGCACAATCATAATTTTTTAGTACAAAGCCAGAGCGGTGGATTCTTTTCCATTGTCTAGCCACCCTCATGAATCACACCATCATATAACACTTTTTATTACACATCATATAACACTTTTTATTACACATCACCCCCTTGGACACTTCAGAGTACAGAAAACGTATAGAGATCTGAGCCAAATTTACAAACCATGTACTATTCTAACCCAACGGGCAAAAATTTGATTCTCACTGCCATTCTCATGCTCCCCATATACTGACAAACCTCACCCCCTCATTTTTTGCATTCCAACCCCACATGTGTAAAGTTAGAGACACATTGCATTAACCCAGAAAAGCTTCAATGCTGTGAAGTTTTTTTATGTTAACAAAACAATGCATCATCCAGGCCTCTGGTGTAAATCAGATTCTACTATTTAGAAATCTCAAGTTTCAATGTCACGTTTAACAATGTTTTATTATTTAAACCTTAATTCGCTACATGCGTGTTTTACAGATTATATTGCCGACCACATCACATCTCTTATAAGTTAGAAGAGAGACCCAAAGACAGTAACATGATCAGTAAACGTGGTAATTTTACTCAAAATCATGCTTTTTGAAATATGAATGCGAGTAAAGTTTCAAACAAAGACACTATTTTCAACACGAATTCTGGACCTCACATGGATGCCAGAAAAGAGTTAAAGATGAACGTGAATTATATATAATGCAGAACCGTGTGTACACTTTCTCTTATTAGATCTTGTATGTAGCCCCACAAACCGGACACCACAAATCTGAACGATTCTTACCAATGAAATTGCAAACAAAGGGGTCCCACAAAATACACCCAACCAAGTTATTGCACAGAAACCATATCATCACTAAGTAAATATGGACCAGGGGTTCAGGACCATTATGCTTGTCCTGCAAAGACTTTAGTAAAACCCAGCACATAATCATGGTCCCAAAAGCCCCAAGCAGTTAATCATACTATTATCATAAACCAAACCTCAATTTGACCACTACCCGTTCAACTAAACAATATTACGTGGAATACAATTCAACATACCTTCGAAATATCACGAGAAATCGCAGTATGATATGTTTCAGATTCTCTTCATTGTAACGTAAATCTCAAGCAAACAGAACAACACCACACCGGAGAAGAAGAAATGAAGTCTTCCTAATGGCGGCGACAACAGCAGAGCCAAAGCCCCTAAAACAAAAACCCAGAAATCAGAACCGCTGAAAATAAATAAATAAATTGCTTTTCTGGACACCCAAAAAACAAAAGCAACTTACTTTGTCTTTTTTTCTTACCCAATAACAGAAAAACAAGTGTTCCCAGAAGAAACCCAGAAGCAAAACAAAGAAAAGAAAAGAAAACTTACAAAGCGTTTTGATTTCGAGACACAAACACTATCTATAAACAAGATATATATCAAAAAAGCACCGACCTTTACCTGTAATTAAAAACTCAAAAGAGAAAAACAATAAGATTAAAAACCGTTTCGAAAATCCCAAATATGGGTGCATTTATTAAACTTCTATTGTTAAACCAAATCAGAAAATAGACCAACAATGGAAGAGAATGAGAGGGTTGTTCAGAAGTTTAATGAGCGCCTAACTCTCAGCTTAGAGCTTACCTTTGGAGGAAACTTGATATTTTCTAAAGGGTTGAATGTTTACGTATTCAAATCGAACTATTCAATGGGTTCAACGTTTTGGGTTCGATTATTTTACCCTTTTTAGCTCGTGAAAATTGGCTCTTGGAGACGGAGATGGAAGTTATGGAAATGGGTTTTCGGAGAAGGAAAGGCCAGAGCTTTGAAAGAAAAAAAAACGCAGAGCTGGAAGCCTGGAAGACAGAGGAGGTACGAGCGCGGGGAAATGACGAAAGAGGACACGTTTTGGGGAAGGGTCTGACAGGCGGGGCATTGGAAATTAAAAAGGGCTCTCATGGTTGGGTCGCTTTCGAATTTGTGAATGACGGATGTACCCCTATGGGTTTGGTGGTATTTACTTATCCGTTGTGGGTGGAGATTTTGAGATCGGGGAGGGTAGTTTGGGGATTCGGAGGAGGAATCTGATGTGTAAGACGGGCAGATCTTACGTCGGTCGTAGGTGGAGACTTTGGGAAAATGCACGGTGTGTGTTGATTGTTGGAATTGGTCTTGTGTGTATTACGCTGAGACCAAATTTTGGTGTGGGTGGATAAGCATGCCGCCATTTGTCACCTCTTGCCAAATTAACAATATTCAATAAGTGCATAGTCAAATATGAAAAATCTCGTTCTAGAATCAATGTGTGTGCGAAAATGTTTTCAAGAAAGGAAGCAACTTGGAAGCATATGAATTCATACAAAATGGAGGAAGATTCCATCAAGAAGAGAGACGTGAAAACGAGAATAAAACTAATCCAATTTTGTCACCTGTTAGTTTTTTTCTTTACTTAACTTTATATCGGTTTTAAATCCAAGTGTTTTTTAAATAAATATAGCGATACATTCAATCAAATAAATATTACAAAAGATCTTCCAAGAGAGCATCTTGAATGATACCGAGAGGATTCCCATGCCATGAAGACACACCATCTAGTGACAAAGCATATTTGTCTAAAGGAATTAATATTTAGTGAAGGTAAAGTGGAAAATTTCCAAAGGAACAAGGTTTTGAATAATTACTAAACATAATTGTTTCCTTTTTTATATATACCAGATGAATACACACAATGACTATTTTGGAGTGTCAATATCAACTTCCAAATTATTTTCCTTTGTTGTACTTACTTTGTAGGTATATTTCATTCTTATTATATATATATATATATATAATCATTTGTACATGTTTCTAGATATATATTATGTGCTTGCCCTATCTTGTATCACCATTTGTGGATAATTATTCATCTTTATTTTCCCCTTTATTTATTTATTTTTTTCATTTTTACTTGGTAAGGAATAATTAGATAGTTCTATCGAATTCTAATTTATTTTATTTTTGTCGTAATCAATCAATGTTCATTCAAAACTCTATAAATGGGAAAGAAAGAGAATATAAGAGTTGAAATGGCCAAATACATGAACAAAATACCACAAACACATGAAAAATTAGACTAAAACTAGTACAATTTAGTATAATAATCTTCCTCATCATGTCGAAGTTGAACATTGTGGTGACCTAGTAAATTATATTGGTTATATTGTCCTTAATTAATATGGACCTATAAATATAATTTTCTAATTACATTTCTTTTTATATCCAGATATGAAGTTTCGAACTTGAGATTTCTTCCAAAATTAAGAAGTATTACTAAACTAATAGCTAATTGGTCTCACTACATTAAACGATAATTATTGTGAGTTGTTTGAACTATTTTTAAAACAATAGTTGTGTTTGATTTCTATTTGCTACTCTCTCTCTTTTTACCAAACATTTCTATTTGCTACTCTAATTCGTTGGTTTGTCTAATCAATATTAATTTGATGTGTAGTCGATTAGCCATATGATTTTAAATTTAATTATTCATTTTAATAACTTTATTTGCGCGTTGTTTTGTACTGCTAGTTAGGCGTTTGATACTATGACACATGGGTTGAGATAAAATAATTTTTTAAAAATAATTTTTCTATAATTGGATTGGGAAAAAATTGTTGATAAAATAGTTGGGATGAAAGCAAAAGCAACTTCCTTTAAAATAAAATAAGATAAAAGTAAGATGGTGGAATTTCATTAACAAGTAAAACAGCCCCTTTTATTTTGTTATGGGTTGGAAGTTGTTTAGCGCTCGTTTGTAATTGCTTTTGGAATGGATAAAAGTGCTTTGATAACCGAAAACGCTTCTGATGGCGTTGTTGGCAGAAAAGTTTAGAAGTGCTTTTTGGTCATAGAAGTGCTTTCTAAAGAAGCATCTGTCAATTGCTTCTTCAATAAGCACTCCCAATTGCTTTTTCATGAAGCACTTCGATGTTTTATGAAATTTTCAACAACTTTATAATAAAAATGTTTTTGTTATAAGCGTTTATGAGCAGAAGTGCTTCCTAAAGAAGCAATCCCAAATGAGCCTAGCAAACTAGATTTTGGTTAAACACCAAAGAAATCAAATAAAAACAATTAAATTTGGGTTTTAGGTGATGAGTCGAAATCACAGTCGTCCACCCCTAGATTGAATGGCCGGTTGGAACATGCATTGGAGCAAAATTAATGATTGTGAAATGTGATTCCTATAAAATCTCAGACAATTTCAATTTGGCCAAGCCAAGACCACAAACCTGGCTGGTGGCTTTGAATAGGAATTTAGCAGTCTTTTTCTCTCACGTCATGATTCATGCAACTAGGGTCCCAGAAAATTAAGCCAGACATACTCAATTAATATAATAATGATATTAATTAATTTATTAATAAAGTTTCCATAGTTCCCTCGGAATTATCTCAAAATATAATAATGATATTAGCTTATTTATTCTGATTAAAAAAGATTAATCGGCCATTTACTCTAAACTCATAGAGCAACGTTTCTTTGGAAAATCGTTTTGAAGATGACAGATCAGTGAAGCAAGGAAATCGCGAGGATCTATCAGCTTTTGTTTTTAGTGTCATTTTAATTCTTCCATTGGTTTATTTATTTTAATGGAATTTGTCATGACTCACCATGTATGTGAGTGACTGATAGCAAGTATGATGATGATTGCAATGCATAAGGTTTTGAACATGATTGGATTGGACGACTTGTTTGGGGGCAATGAAAGTCTAAATATTATTCTTAAATCATTGCAGCTAGCAGGTTGTAATTTCATGTTTGGTGTCCGCAGAAGTGCAAGATGATGAGTGAAGAACATGAATGAAAATAATAACTATGCCCTACAATCTATCTTATATTACAAACATAATTATAATAGTTTTCTTCTTGTTGTTAAATATGATAAACCAAATGTCAACTATATGTAAGTCTAAACAGATATAACATGTAAAACACTAACCTGTATCAGACATGTTGAACAAGATGAAGATCAAAACTGAACTTGAAAAAACAGAGGCTTTCTCCTAGAAACCGAGAACTCTTGCAGCAGTAATTCTAATGGGTGAATATCTGTATGCTTTGTTGCTGTGTGTATCGGCTCTAGAAGGAGCCTCCTATTTATATGCATATCTCTAGGAGTTTTGCCCATCAAGAAACTCCTAGAGATAACCTTAATGCTTATAGGATTAGGTAATCTTAATCCTTATCAAAGTAGGAATCCTTAAGCCTGTGTATATATATCTAGAACACTTATTTTAGGCTGCCATATCTGATAGGAATAGATTTTCTGATAAACCATGAGTCTTTAGGAATCCTTATTCGATTAGAAGATCACTTCTGTGGTTTATGACAGTAAACCATCTTACACTATATTCTATAATGCATTTGCAACTGGAGCGACCAATAGCATGAGTAACGTATTGGTAACTCAAGTGATTAATAGCTTTTATTCAAGTACCCCGATAGCTCCAAAAAAAAATTGCACAGTATGCGTGATTCATCTATTATATCGTGAACATATTTTTATTGGTAATCTATTGCAACTCATCAAGACAACATAATTTAAAGATTTCCCTTGTTAAAAGAAGGAAAATAAATCTTAACTAGAAGCCTTCAACTTATTTATTATTGAATTCTATAACAAAAATGATGTATTTGCTTTTATGTTGAAGACATATAAAGACAACACAATGACTGACTTTAAATAAGTTGAAGGTCAATCAATTTATATGCACCACTAATACGGTTTGCATTGCATCAACTTTTTCCTTGGTGGTGGAGCACATGATTCAATTCCATCCATATCAAAATGTTGTGAAAATGCATGAATGCGAAATATGATTTCTTTTTCTATATAAAATGAAATACAATGATGATTATCTATCGATACGTTTTACTTCTCATTTATCTTGTTCAAAAGATTAAATATTTTAGCGTGCGTGCGTGCATGCATGCATGCAGCAAAATAACAAGTAGAAATTTGTAACTACTGTTACTATTACTATTCCTCTTTTTTCTAAAGAACCTCTATAAAGAAACTTTATTAATCATCAAAATGAAAATGAGGGCAACTTAAAATCTTACCCCTATTAGATTAGTATTCCTTTTTAAAAAGGAATCTTTGGGGAGAGTAACCTAACCACCGAGCCTATAATTGTTGTGTGATTAAACAAATATATTACTTAGTTTTTGGTTTAGTCATACTTTTATTTCCACGAGATCCCAAACTGGAATCATTCCTCTCTCTTTATAAAGAATTAGAGCATCTCCAACGGAGTAGCTTTCATGATAATTAATTAACCTATATAAACCCAATAGCCTAGCTTTCATGATAACTAATTAGCCTATGTATAAACCAACCTACCTAAATGTGCGCTAATTAATTACACTCGCCTACAAGGTTGGTGGTTAAAAGGAAGAATTGCAAGTGTGTGTACCATGCCTGGAAAATGTTGTTACCTCTTAGAGCATTTACAATTATGCTCCCTATTTTTTAGTTAAAATTTAACTGAAAACACACAAATTATTTTAGAAGCTCTTTATACAATTTGAACTCCAATTATACTCCCTAGTTTAAAGGGTCATAATACTATAGTTATTTTATAATTCAATACGATTGGTCAATCTCTATAAAAATTAATAAATAAATAAATATTTAGTATCAAATAAGTATGCATAAAACAAAGAGTTTTCTCTCTCTCCTCAAATTTAGGAGCTCCTATTTAAGGAGGTGGATAGGGAGTATGGTTGGAGTTGAATGTTTCCAATTTCTCCCTAAAAATTATTTAAGAAGGTGATTTAGGGAAATCATTGTGATGCTTTTAATTATATATATAGTTTGCTTGTATTGTACTTATATTAAACATTAATATTTAACTTAGAATATATCTTACAAGATGAGCACTATGCTACAACTATATGCAAATGAAAATTAGATATTTGCTAGGTTTTTGGCGTGGCTAGGCAACTTAAGTTACCAGAATATTGCAAAGGACCCGCAGGTAGTTGTTTGGAGTAAATGTTTCTTCAAGAAAGATCTTAAGTTTAAGTTAAAACATTCGTGTCGTGTAGTGTATGAAAGTTTAATATGGTACCGCCCATTTCAATAAAAAAAATATCCTCAAAAGACAAAGTTATAAGAATATTAGATAGGGAAGGCCCAATTGGGCAGCCAAGTGGCAAACTTATAATTATTCACTTCACAAATGTGCAAATTCTATTGAGAGACCCACGAATTTGCTAACCAGACCCAACATGCCCAACATGAAGTTTGAGTTGCAGGACAAGCAGGACAGTTTGAGTTGGGTTTTACTAAAGTGGGCATGGCAGCACTTGAGCAACAACTTAGTGATGATATGTGCTGGGTTGCTCAAGTGCTGGGTTGGCAGTTTGAGTTGCTCAAGTGCTGTAAGGTACATTATAGATTGGTTATATAATTTGTATTGGCTTTGTCTACTTCAGACTATAAGAGCAAGTCCCCTAAAAGGCTAAGGCAAGGCAAAGGCAAGCCTTGCTTTTTTTGGTTCCGCCCCAAATGGCAAGGGCGGAAGACAATTACTATTTACATGAGATATGAGGAGATGAATTTGTATAGAGTTTTGGGTGTGGAAAGTAAAGAATATGCCTAGGTATTTATAAAAAAAATTCTTGAATTTTTGGTTTTTTTTTTTCCATTTTTTGTTGTTGACATCAGCATTGCATTATTCCTGCCCAGCAGCTAGACTGAATTTTCCTGTGGGCTTGCCTGGGCTCGTGAGACCCAGCTCTTGCCAGGGCAGGACCATGCACATTGGAGGGGGATTTGGGCTCTTGGGGGGCCTGTTGCCAGGGTAGAGCCCTGCGCTGGACATGCTCTAAAGGAAATAAACTTACTTGAATCGGGAATGCCATTGTATCTACATTTTAACTTTCTTATATAATAATGTGTGATTGACACTTTCTTATATAACAATGTGTGATCAGCTTGAGATGGGATTGCACATGCATTTTAACTTTCTTATATGACAATGTGTGATTGGCTTCGAATATCACTGTTGTTAAAGATGGACCGAAATAGATGTGTATACATTAGGCGTACGAAACCATCACTGCTGGCTAGTCAATGAAATTTTTTCTATAAACACAAACGAAATGTATTGCAATTTCTTTTGGCAAATCCAAAAAGAAAAAAGACTGCATTTCAATCATAGCTCGAGCCTCTCCATTTGGCATGTGTTCACTTAAGGTAGCTAAACATAAATATTTCAAGGTTGCAGTCACACACATCACCGTCAGATCTCTATCAATTAATATGTAAACGAACCCCATGACAAAATCAACAGTAAGTTCTTGTGATGTTAAAAACTGTAAAAGGTAGAACAACACAATTTAGATGGGGCATAAAAGATAAGAATTGCATAGCCAAGCAGACATTCTGTAACAATGATATTAGTTTTTAGGCAAAGGCAAAGTCAATTGTGTAACAGAATTACAGAAACATAATTAAAAGGGGAATTTCTTGAGCATGGGGAAAATCCTGCCAGCCACTTCTCAAAGGTGTCCTTAAAGATTTCAGACAAGTAAATTATAAAGACCTAGAGGACCTGATAGTGTTACATAGATCCAACGATACTTGACAATGAAACACGGGTGTGGCGGAAACGCAAAAGGGAAAAGAAACCATATAACACTATGTTTAGAGGATTGCATTGCTTTTGTATTTTCTTCAAAGGAGTGATAAGAGACTAGCCTAATATCTTGAACTTCGCTGTTAAAACCTACTTACATCTCTCAGCACACCAAAATTGTCAGGGAGACCAACTATTACTGGCAACAAATTGCCTAGAAACCAAAGAAACCAAGCTCACTGGCTCTTTCTTTCTCGAATGTCTAGAAGTACTGATAGATGATTGTCACTGCAAGCAGAATTCCTGTTCCTGAACCAATTGCACCCATGAAATCTGCCAACACTGTCAGTGCACCAATGCACATGCCTCCAAAAGCAGCAGCTGTGGGAATGTAGCGGTTCAACTCCTTCTGCAAGTTTGATTCACGATGACCAGGCATCACCATTTGTTGTTCCTGCAAATTAGAAAGGGATATTGTTAGCATGATACTTAGCTCTGTGTATAATCCGTAAAGTTCTGATTGAAGAATTGTTCAAATGCATCTTTATTATATAAATAGTGCATCCGGTATGAATATAATTTGAGGATGATCTGGTCATTAAACTCAAGAGCATAAAGTGAAACAAATCATAAGAAATATATTAGACAATATATAAAGGGTAGGTATCTAGCCACACTAACCCCCTCATTTGCAAGAAAGAGATCTCAACAAAAATATAAGAACTTTCTTTGATCTATTAGAGAATACATAACTAAACTATTCAGATTTAATACCTTGAGCTGCTTGGCAACATCCTTGGCAGAGGATCCAGAAACTTCAATCCATGTTTTTGAGAAAAGCGCACAGGCTGACAACATGAACACAAGATAGAAAAGTGCATGGAAAGGATTGGCTGCCATATCAGCTAAGCTGCAAAACATTATAGCAACATATCAATTGAAGCACACATAATCATCAGGTTTACCAACAAAATTGCAAGCTTTATGAAGGCAGAGTAAATAAAGGAAAACATTCTGAATTACCTTGAAGGTGCAGTGATATAATATGCAAGACCACCGACAGGAACGAATTGTCCACCTGAATATTCAGACTCCTTCCACTTACCCAAAAGATTCACAAGGAAATTTCCACTGTACCTCCTGTACAGCAACTGTACATAAACATTTGAAAAAGCATCGTTACAATAATATACATTAGAAGAAAGTCCCCAAACTGCCCATACAAACATTTAAATCTCCAGTACCTGGGAGATGAAGTAAAGGTTGGAGACCAGTGCAGACTGCAAAATGATGGGCATGTTGGAAGTGTAGAACAGCTTGATAGGATAGGAACCCTGCTGTCCACGAGCATTCTTTGATCTCACAGGTAGAACCACACGGAACCCTTGGAAGTAGATTACTATTAGGAAGATCAACACTGTCGCAAGCAGATTCGTCACATTTGGAAGATTCTGCCGGTAAAAGGCCTCACGAAGAGCTCGAACCTTATCTGTTCGAGTTATCAGCAGATGGAACAGGGCAATAACAGCACCTTCAAATTCAGCTCCTCGCCCACTGTTGATAGTGGTGGGACTAAACGCTTTCCAGATAATGTTTTCACTGAAAAAGAATTATATAACTTTTTAAGTACTCAAAATTTGGAGTAACATATCAGAAATTTTCCACAAAAGAATGAACAGACTGTAAGTTGTTATGCAAAAGATCCCATTGCTGGACATAACTAGGCAAGAAAGGATTACAAACTCACTCACCAGATATTGGTGGCAATGAAAAGGGAAATTCCAGAGCCTAGACCATATCCCTTCTGAAGTAGTTCATCCAAACATATCACAATGATACCAGCAAAGCAGAGCTGAATGATAATGAGAATGGCATTTCCAACTCCAAGTTGGCCAACACTACCATACATGCCTGAGAGAACATAGGCAACTGCCTCACCAATAGCTATCAGGATGCCCAATAACTTCTGTGCTCCATTCCTGGGAAGAAAAATGGAAATCATCACATGGAATACAAATAGCAATATGCTAAATATTAAAGCCACCCATAGTGATCGCAATTAACATGCGCCATTTTTCTTAGGCTTAGTTTCCAAAATATTTCCAAATACAGTTTTTAGAAAGCAGTACAACAATGGCACTACAATTTCTCAACCCAAAACTGAAAACATATTCTAAAAACAATAACTTTTCCAGCTTTCCAGCCCGTTATGAACACCCTTTGGGCTGCATTGATTCCAAATAGTACGCAAACGAACAAATCAATACATATTAACCCAAATTAAATTCGAAGGCCTCAAGAAATATACTTACAAAAGAGCACGATCTTCGCGTACATTGTTGTCCACTTCAATAATCTTAGACCCAGCAAGGAGTTGCATGACCAGCCCAGATGTGACAATTGGGGTGATCCCAAGCTCCATAACAGTCCCTCGATTGGAAGCGAGAATAACACGCATCCAATAGAAGGGATCTGCACCAGTGGTGGAGTGTATGCCATACAGAGGAAGCTGGCTGCATACCAAGAAAATGAAGAGCGAGATCACGGTGTATATCACCTTCTCTCTGAATGGGACTTTCCTGTCAGCGCTCTGAACTTCTGGCAAAAACGAAAGAAAGGGCCTGACCAAATGAAGAACTCGAAATCCACCTCCCATGTTGCTTCGTCAAGGCTAATCACCTAATCCAAAACACCATTTGAGACCAGGTCAAAACATTTTGAATCAAAAAACAAAATTGGTTTGGAAAATCTGGGCTTTATGCTTGTGATGATTTAGATCCAGCTGATTCTTATGAAATTCAGAAATAGAAACACAATCACACACATGCATATCACCTACACTCACACACAATTACATCAGATCCAAACAAAGATCAATTTCAGGTTAAGATACTGACCGTGCAAACCCCAATTTGGGAGCTCGAAACCCTAGAAATGGGTTTTCTTCTCTGGTGGGAAAATCCGATCTGAGAGAGCTATTATCGGATTTTGGATCTCGACCCGAAGCTGAAAACGAGAAATGGACTTCAAAGGCTTGGGCGTTACAAATAAAGGTAGCCTGCTTGTGAAAGTGGAACTTGGTCGCCACGAGGTCAAAGCCAATCAATGATGGACACGTGTTTGTAAAAATGACGTGGAATCAGACACCATACTTTTTATATGTTCCAGGTACAACATGTGACTGTTGTACCATCCAATAAACATAGAATATGTAAAATTATTGTCAAACTTACTGCATTTCTTTTTATGACATTTGGCGGGTTGTATGGAAATATTACATATGTCCTCCATTTATTGGATGGTCACAGCCGGGCGTGGTACCTGAAACACCCAAAAATTACTCCAGAAACAGAATTTGGAACTGTATTTTAAAGATGGATCATTCCAAAAAAATAATAATAATAATAACGAATCATTTTCTCTTTTTATACACAAGTCCATAATACTGATAGATTTTAGTTTTTATTTTTTATTTTTTTATTTTTAAAATTTAACACGTTTGAACATCCTTTTTTTCTTTTTGTAGAAGCCCAAAAAATTAAGGGAAGCCCAATCTCATCTCAAGCCCAATGCTTTGACTTACTAGAGAAGTTTATCTAAAACAAACATGCCATGCTGGAAGATATTACAATTTGGCACGTGAGTGAGAGGTCACAGTAGACATATGAAATTCACCATTTTACTCAAGCCCATTTAATTCATTAAGCATTTTAAACAGGTCGAAGCCACATTCGTGCACAAGCATACAACTGACACACAAAAGACAAGCAACTCTCTCTCACTGTTGAATTACCCGACAAGCTTAAGTGGGCCCAGCCACATTCGTGCCCGGGGCTTTGCTGAGCGGGTTGTGGTGTGGATGATTACAAGGATCCATGAGGCCCATTAAAGGTTCAAAATTATGCGGATTTCGGGGCTGCTGGGAGCCCAAAATCCAGGCCCCATTTTCTTGAACCCATTAAATGGGCAAGCAGAGAGATAAATCTGTCACTTCACCAGCACCCAACACCTACCCATATACACAGCACCTCTCTCATACGACACTAAACCAACCATGCGGCGCCAAAACCATATCTTTTCTCCCAAAAAAACCAACCACCCGGCACTGCATAGAAGAAAGGAGCCTCGTCATCTCAACTAGGAGACAAGAGTGCATAGCCGAGGAGCATGTGCGACCATCTTGATCCGGAACAGCATGCGCGCATAGAGAAGTGAATTCCAAGGCCTATAAAAGGGAGAACATACCAACCAGTTAGGCAACAATCTCACGCTGAAAGAAGGAAAGTTACAAGCAAGCTATAATCTTCCTAGGAAACACTAGAGCTTATCCCAGAAGCCATCCCCCTCCCTTTTCAGAAACTTCGTCCTTTTTCCCCCATAAGCCATTCTCTCATTTTTTCCAGAAACCATCACTACCTTATTTGTCTTCCATAAATCAAAAGGCCATTCCAAGTCTAAGAGAACCTTAAGCCAAAACCCCATTTCAACCCAGGCAGATTCTCTCGCTAAACTCATGGAGACTTAGCTCCCACGCCACAAGCCACTCAAGCCAAGCCCAAATCTCAATTCACGACAATCATTATCAATTTGGTGAGAAGAAACAGAGCACCCCTAAGTACTTTCTTTCGGAGTGTTTTGGGGTCTGATTCTTGAACTAGAAAAGGGGTACTTTCTCTTTGCAGCGGTCCAAGCCCACAAGTAACTACGAGAACAAAATAAGCCCCCATATAAATTGGCGACTTCAGCTGGGGAATCAGTCCAATACTCTCACCAATGCCTCCAAAAAAGAAGACCAGGAGCAACAACGTGGCTTCCCAAGACGGGACAGACCATGGTGACTCATCATCAAGATAGAATGGCACCCATGAAGAAGAAATACGAGCAAGTGAAGGAGACTTCACACTTTCAGACCTCATTGCAGTCGTCCATGCAATGGGACAATCCCAGGAAAGAAATGGCAGATAGATCAGAGAGCTGAAAGACCATGTCTCAAAACGGAATGACAAAGATGAAGAACGACCAGAAAAAACACCACCACATGAAGAGTCAGCTGCCGCTAAAAAAAGTCATGAGCAGAAAGGGCCGTCTTTTGTTACCCAGGAAGATGTTATTGCTATGCTGGAAAAATAATTGAATCGCAGCCAAGAAGATTGGAAATATGTTCCTCAACCACCGTATCCAGGCAAGCTTGCTTCAGCAGCCTTATCCTAAAGGCTATGAAACCCCAAGCTTTGTTCTTTTCGATGGAAGAAAAGGAAGCCCAAAGGAACACGTAAGTCGTTTCATCGACGCTTTGGGGCCACATGCAGGAGATTACAATATGCGGCTTCGAGAATTTTCAAAAGTCTCACTGACCGTGCATACACTTGGTATACCACACTGGCACTAGGCTCCATCCGGTCGTGGGACGACATGGCAAGTAAATTTTGCAAGAAGTATTTCCAACATGAAGAAAGAGTTACCACAACTCAGCTGAACAACACCCGCCAAAAGCACGGGGGAAAATCCTGAGACTTTAGCGCCGATTCCAGAGACTTAGCTCTTGATTGTTATGATGAGAAGGACGAGGAGTCGCTTGTTGAAATCTGCATTAGCAACATTGTGGCAGAAAATAGAGTGTATCTTGAGAACATTGGCATTAGCCCGGTTTTCCAGGCTTTTAGAGGCAGAAAAACAAGCATGTCTGCTCAAAACAGCCTGGGCAAAGGACCTGGAGAAATGAGAAGAAGGAAGCTCAACAAACTTTGGTCGTAGAAGACAAATTGCTAAATGACTCTAACCCACGCAAACGAAGGGATATGAGAAACGTATCCGCCACGTCGTGCAAAGATGAAGAATTTCATGCTATTTTAGATACCATGTTTGGAGATGGTGCCATCAAACTACCAAGACCTTACAAGGTACCTACTAGAGAAAGAAGAATGATCCACGGTCCTGCCGCTATCACCAATTTGTAGGTCATCGACCACCGCTTGCCAGACTCTAAGAAAAATCTTGCATGCCAAGATACATGATAAAACTCTGGAACTACCGGCCAAGAATCAAACTATTGATGAGGACCCTTTACCGAAGCGCAGAGGGAAGGAGGTAGTTGCTCTAACCACATGCTTTGATGATCTGATGGATGATGATGAACTATGACACCCCTGGAGAAATGATCCCAAGCCGGAAGCTATCTGGGAACCATGCGGGAATATGGACAAAGCTCCTGGCGCAAATACTCGAAATCTTTGAGCTACGATACTCCATGGCCGTTTGTGACGAATGGGAAACCAAATCAAGCTCTGAGGTTTTCTCTCTAAGCATGCAGGAAGACTCGGGGGCTTCTTCAAGTCAGAACAAACATCAAGAAACTACCGCTGTAACATTCCATGATCTTCCAGAGGCTGAAGCAAAAATAATGGAATGATACCTGGCTGTAAAGCAAGGGCCTACTGCCTCACAAGTTCTGCAAAGAAATCCAAAATTTAAGTCTCTTTTGGACCAACTGGCTGCTATAGCTTTAATGAATATCTCTAGAGGAGTATGGCTCTCATTGCTTCACCACCCATGGAGCATTCTTGGAAAATAACAATGCCATCGTCTTTCCTGATGAAGACATGGAGGTCCCATATCCAGATCATAGGAGGCCACTCTACTTGGAAGGCCAAATCAACGATGTGTTCATAAGAAGGGCCTTGGTAGACACCGGTTCTTCTTCAACATCATGCCTCTTGCGGTGCTTACCGGCGGCTAAAATTCCTCTGTCAAAGGTTGTGAAATCTCAGACAAGCATCACCGGCTTCGAAAACAAAAGCGAAGTTACAATCGGATATATACAAGTGGATTTGAAGGTGGGGCCCATTCGATCCTTGACCAAATTTCATGTGTTGGATGTAGACGTTGCTTACCACGCTTTACTCGGGAGGCCGTGGCTCAATAAACACAAGCTTGTAGTTTCCACCTATCATTAATGTGTAAAAGGAAGGATTGGGTTGAGACTACTCCGCATACCAGGAAATCAAGCACCATTTAATCAGAATGAAGCCCATTATTCAGAAGCAGAATTTTACACAGAATGCGGAGACACGGAAGCAACCCGTCCAAAGCCTTCGGAACATATCTACCCTCATGGGCTGAGATTCGTGACCTTAGCAATGCAGAGCTCATGATGATTATTGAACAAGAGAGAAAAAGGCACACTGAAGTCAACAATCACGCTTATGCCCAACCGCAATGCTCAAAAGTTACATTGCCGAATGGGCGCACTGTGTACCGTTTATGACGTGTTTGGGGGCTTGACCACACTTTATGGGAAAGCCCAGGAGTATGGAGGAGTTACGAGACAAGTCTCCAACATTATGCATGCGCCCACTCACTCTACTTTTCAGGAACTTATGCCGGCGCCTAAATGTATGCAAGATGGTTCCACGGCAGGAGCAGGAACAGCTGGAAACAATCAACTTAAGCGAAGACCCTTCTGTTCAAAAACCAATCCCCATCAGTGTCCACCTGACAACAGAAGAAAAGAGAATCTTGTCAGTTTGTTGAAGGAGTTCAAGGATGTATTTGCTTGGAGTTATGAAGAAATGCCCGGTTTGAATCCAAGCCTAGTGTGCCATACTTTGAACATTGTACCAGGAACTAAACCAGTTGTGTAGCCAAGAAGAAACTTCCACCCTAGATGTAGAAGTGCAGATTAAAATAGAGGTGGAGAAGCTCATGGCCGCTGGATTCATCCGGCCTATCAAACATCCTACTTGGTTGGCAAATATAGTTCCTCTAAAGAAAAAGAAGACAAGCCAAATCAGGATATGTGTTGATTTTCGAGACCTCAACAAAGCTTGTCCAAAAGATGAATTTCCACTTCCCAACATGGACATTTTGATCGGACTCGAACTTCTGGGCAAGGCATGTTGTCCTTCATGGATGGATTCAGTGGATATAATCAGATCAAGATGTCTCATCGGACGCGAAAAAAACAGCTTTCCGAACACCGTATGGGAATTTCTATTAGACCTGTTATGCCGTTTGGTCTGGAAAAATGCCGGAGCTACTTACCAGCGAGCTATGACAGCTGTGTTTCATGATATGATGGGGAAGGAAGTAGAAGACTATGTAGATGACCTTGTGGTGAAGTCCAAGTCCAGGGAAGGCCATTGGGAGATCTTGAGGAAGGTGTTGAAAAGGTGTCGACTATATGGTCTGAAGATGAATCCCAAGAAATGTGCGTTTGGTGTTTCATCTGGAAAATTCTTGGGATTTCGAGTACACCAACGTGGCATCAATGTCGACCCAGAAAAGACTAGAGTCATAAGTTCCCTCATGCCACCGAAGAATCAAAACGAATTGAAAAGCTTCATGGGAAGGTTGTCATACATCCGACGCTTCATTCCTGGTCTAGGCAAGTGACAGGCATTTTCACTCCTTTACTAAAGAAAGGCAAGCAGTTTGTGTGGAGCAAAGAATGTCAAGATGCATACAGACAAGTGCAACAACTGATCGTTCAGCTGTCAACCATGAAGGCACCTACCCAGGACTTCCACTTAAGCTCTATTTGGCATCAACAAACGGTGTTGTAGGTGCTTTGCTTGCTCAAGATAACAATGACGGAGAAGAAAGCCCAATTTATTATGTGAGCAGACAATTAAGAGGAGCCGAGACGCGCTATCCAAAGACTGAGCGACTATGCCTTGCTCTTGTTTATGCCGCACAACGATTACGCCATTATTTCCTTGCTCACAAGCTGCAGCTCATGGTGAAGCCTAACCCAGGTAAGGTATTTACTTACCAGACCCGCTTTATCTGTCGATTGGCACGCTGGCTATTACAATTGTCTGAATTTGACATCACGTGTATAACTCCCTCGGCTATCAAGGGGCAAGCTGTGATCGACATGTTGGCTTTGTTTCCTGAAATTCGAAGAAACCACTCTTTCCAAAGAAGTTCCTGGAGAGCTGCCGGAAGTGGTTGGAGCTGCTATAGAAGAAGAACCTTGGACTATGTACTTTGATGGATCTTCTACAAGTAATGGAGGAGGAGCAGGGGTGGTGCTCATTGATCCCGAAGGACAAACTACAGCTCTCTCCTTCAAACTCAACTTCCCATGCACAAATAATGTGGCAGAGTATGAAGCTTTCATCACAGGCTTATCCACAGCTAAAGAAATGGGCGTAAGAAGAATCAAGATCATTGGGGATTCAAATTTGGTACTAAGCCAGTTGCAAGGTGATTTTGCAGTGAAGGAGATGACCTTGGCCCCATATCGAACAACCGCTGAAAAACTGATGGGTGCCTTTGAGCAAATTGCGCTGGAACATATCCCTGGAATCACTAATAGGTATGCCGATGCCTTAGCCACGCTCGGATCGAAGCTGTCTTTCACCAAGGAACAACCTAATATCACAGGTAATAAGTAAAGACATGCCCACGGTTGAAGCGATGTCCCTAGAAGAGGTGCCGCCGGAAGAAGGTGATTGGAGAACTTCTATCCAAGAAGAACTGGTCTCGCTGGAGGAAGGAAGGCGGCATCAAGAAATTGAAAGAATATGTCGTCATCTTAGGAGAACTATACAAACGTCTCCCTAGTGGCATCTTAGCCCAGTGCATAGGAAAGGCTGAAGCACAAAAGCGACTGTTGGAAGTGCACGACATCTCTTATGGTTTAGACCCAATAATTAGCTTGTACCGTCGCCTCAGCGCAAAGGCTATTATTGGCCAGAAATGAAGAAACAAGCCAGTGAAGTTCAAGCCAGCTGCCCAAAATGTTCCACGATGCCTTCATAGATGAGGCATTCACGATCTCATTTGCAGAAGATTGGAGGGCTCCATATCTAGCGTTCTTCATCGATGGGTCAATGCCAACCAATACCAAGGACGCTGGCAAGCTAAAGAGAACAGCAAAGCGGTATTTCATAGATGGATCAATTTTGTACCGCAAAGGATTTAATGGAGAGCCACTAAAGTGCCTAGGAGAACCAGAAGCGCAAGAAGTTATGCAAGAAATACACGCCGGAGAATGTGGAGAACACCAAGGGAGGAAAAGACTTTACCGGCAGCTTCTTAGCTCAGGATACTATTGGCCTACGATGAAGAACGATGCACACAATCTGGTAAAAAAGTGTCACACATGCCAAATCCATGCCAATCTAAGCCACAAGCCTCCCACGCTATTGCAAGATATGCGCACCCCTTGGCCCTTCCATACTTGGGGGCTTGATTTGATTGGGACTATCCACCCACCTTTTGACGGTTACATATGGATTATCACAGCCCAGAATACTTCACAAAATGGGTTGAGGCGGTTCCCCCTTCGAAAAGCCACGGGAGCTGAGTTTCAAACTTCATCAGGGAACACATTGTATGCAGGTTCGGAATCCCTACAAGATCGTCACAGACAATGGTACTCCTTTTGTCAACAAGGTGAACTCAACTCTTCCTGGCTATGGTATCAAGCATCGACGCTCCACACCTTATTACCCGCAAGGAAATGGTCAAGCTGAAGCCACCAACAAGACTTTTTTGAGAATTCTAAGCAAGATGGTGTACGAGTATGAAGGAGGCTGGAGCCTGCACCTGCCTGATGCACTATGGGCTTACCGCACCTCTCGGAGGATCACCACAGGCTTCTCTCCTTACTCGCTTGTGTACGGTCTAATGCAATCTCACGGTTGAAATTGCTGGACCCACTGCCTAGAGTCTTAGCTGTTAACGACCTAGAGTGGGATGTAGAATCATGCTGAACTGGCGTTGGATGGATCTGGAAGCTTTAGAGGAAAAAAGGGGAGTAGCTGAGAAGAAAATGGCGCTTACCACAAGGGCAGTTGCTCAAGCCTACAGACAGAACAGTCAAATCACAAAGCTTCAAGCAGGGAGATCTAGTCTCAGGGTTCTGAACACGTGAGAAGACAAGTATTCCTGGACCTTCTAAGTTTGCGCCACAATGGGAGGGCCTTTCTTGATCAAAGAAGCTTACAGACAGTGGCTACTATTGCTTGGTTTCAGTCAAAGAAGGTACCCTAACCGATCCCATCAATGGAAAGTGGCTTAAGCCATAATCCTGTTAGGCCATTCCGTATCTATCCCTTTTCGCTTTAGTTTCAAAAAAAAAAACTCCTCATGTAACCCCAATTCGCTTTCAAAGCTTTTGTTGGATGTGCCGTTGTAGTGGCATATGAAGGTGTAAAAGATTCCTGCAATGAAATGAAGGAGTACTTTTATAAAAAAAAAAAATAAAAAATCTCTCTATAGAATGTTTTGAACGCAGCAAAAAATATACATACCAAGCAAAACCACTTTGATAAGATCCCAGGCAGTTAACAAGCACCTGCATATGAGAAGAAGAAGAAGAAGATGTATATGGCCAACATTCAAGCATGAGTTGGAATTCACAAAGACGGAAACTACTAAAATTTCGTCAACATATACTCGTTTTAAGGTTAGCCAACCGACCAAAATCTCAACTAGTTTATACATACACTTCCAGCAAGCCTAAAAGCAGGAGTCATGCAATAAAATAGCAAATACATCAATACATTGCAGTAGCCAATACAAAGCAATCCAAAGTTTTCTACAAAAGGTATCACATGCTATAGAATGGACCGCCATGCTAAAAGTCGGAGCATTAAGAGAGAACTACACTACGCCAAGCCATCATCTGAAATCATGCAGCCTCCAAAAAAAAAAAAAAAATAAATAAAAAATTTTAGCAAAGAGTGATCAAGAATTAAGCAAAGACCCAAGATGGAAGCCTGCATATATGTAGAAGAAACATAAGTAAGGATGCTACAAACCTCAACTGGGCGAATCATACAATACGAAGGAAGCCTTACGAGCTGATCCTGTCGCTTCTTCCAGCACACGCTCAGCACCATCCGGAGTAACTCCTTTATTTATCAAGAGCCTACGTAGGTTACAACATTCATTTCTCAACTCATGACTTATTGCTTCTACTTTAGAAAATTGAGCTGATACTTCTACTCGGAACAGCCCGCGCCTAAAAAATGAAACGTGCTAATCTTGTCTTCAAAATGTCAAGTAAGAAGTCAATATGAATCCCCAAGGAGACGGCATCACGGATCGCATCTCTCCAGCACATAAGCCTATGCTCAGTGACATCTGAGTATAGTGTGTTATCCATGCCATGGAGTACAAGGCCAAGATCCCGAAACACCATATTTTTCAAACGGAAAGGGAGGTTACAACAGCCCTCCATGCGAGTTCCATAAATATCAAAAAATCTACTCAAAGCCTTCACTGTTTCTGGGAATACTTGTGCGCCTCGAAATGTTTCATAGCCACGAAATACGTGGTGCAATGGAAGAAGCTCATCAGTGGATCTAAGTATTCTCACGTCGCTATCAAAAAAGGCAATGAAGGAATTCAAGTCATGCTCCCATGATGTATCTACATTCTGGGGGGAAGAAGTTGGTCCTGGCAAGGGAGGAGTTGGTGCTGGCAAGGGCGAAGTTGGTCCTGGCAAGTGCGAAGTTAGTCCTGGCAAAGGAGAAGTTGGTCCTGGCAAGCTGGAAGTTGGTGCTGGCAAAGGCGAAGTTGGTCCTGGCAAGCTTGAAGTTGGTCCTGGCAAGGGCGAAGTTGGTGAAGTTGGTGCTGGCAAGGAAGAAGTTGGTGCTGGCAAAGGAGAAGTTGGTCCTGGCAAGGGAGAAGTTGGTGCTGGCAAGGGCGAAGTTGGTCCTGGCAAGCTGGAAGTTGGTCCTGGCAAGCTGGAAGTTGATCCTGGTCAAGCTGGAAGTGATCCTGGCAAGCTGGAAGTTAGTGCTGGCAAGCTGGAAGTTAGTCCTGGCAAGCGGGAAGTGAGTCCTGGCAAGTGTGAAGTTGGTGCCTGGAAAGAGGAAAGTTGGTCCTGAAAGAAGGATAGTTGGTGCTGGTGTCATATCTTCTACATCAGGTTGGTGAAATCCTCACCACCATCTCCTTCGGCTTCCTGATTAACCCTAACCTCATTAGCACCATTGTCATCGATCTCATTATTTATGCAACCAACTGACCCATTATTGCAACTGTACCCGTGTCCTTCTGTGCATCCTTCGGCACCATCATTATTTTCAGATATACTTAAAGCCTGCCTTTCCCTGGATATTTTGACAACTTGCAAAAACTTCTTTATCGTGGCTGCTGAGACAACTCCTGAAAAGATACATACATCGGTCAAAGGGGGGAATGATCACGCATTGGGAAGTACGTTGCGGCGCTTACTTTGATATTTGGTTGACTTCCTGTTATGTATGCGAGCATTAGGAGTTGTCACAAAAGATTTTGCATCCTGAGCATGCTTAGGGATTGGTGCAGCAGTTCTTTTCTGGCCTTGGGAGGATCAACAGGCGACCACTCTGGGCATAAACTTTTTTGGTTTCTTAGAAGCACACCTCTCCTCTACACCGTGATTGGCTTCTTGCTTTCTTTTGTCACGAACACTACCCTTTTCTCTCACAAGATGCTCGTCGATATGTTTTCCCTCAAAACCGTAGAACTTCCCAACAATCTTACCACTTTTTGAAGTGAATGTCAAGTTTCGCTTCTCACTTAGGTAAATAGCTCTGTCCTCCTGGGCACAAGCCTTAGATGACGATCAATAGAAGGGAGCAGTCTTGCACAACTATTCGTGTGAAATCGATTGAAAGAGGCAAAACAACGGTTCCAGGAGACCCTCTAGCCTTTTGAGAAACTGCCGGCTCTTCCTTTATCAGCCAATGCAAAAGCAAATTCCCTATCATGGTCTCCAGCACCATCCCAATAAAACTTGTGCATTGAAGACGGTTTGTAGTAACCAGGCCCCAATGGAACACCTTGATCAAGCCCATATTGTAGTTTAACCCGGTGTGGTGAATAATAAACAGAAGTTTCACCATGGTCATCTCAGAAAGTAGGTAGTGGAAGACTCGCCACATTCAGGATGGCATTTCTTTCTTCTGCGCACCGCTCGTCATTACCATGGAAACCTTCGCTACCCCATCCAAATCTCCATATAATGACACATGCTCAAACCCTTTCGGCACCATGGTGTAAGGGCGAAAATGAAGTTCTCAATGTTGTCCAATAACTCAAGAAAATCTTGACCTTTACGTTGTCTCCTTTTGAACCACGAGAAATTAAGGGAAGCATTTTCGGCATGTAGGAATCCTCAGGGTTTCGACAAGTGCCTTAGCCTGTGGAAAAGAAAATGGAGATACGTTCAAACCTTTGATGCGCTCCGAGAAATACTTGCAGAAAGCTTGAATTAAGAAGAGTTTCCAATGCCATGCTTCCAGCCACCCCTTTTTCAAGAAAATGTACTTGGTCCAGTAAACGATACAGGTGTCCCAAGAACATGGGGGCTAAGGGGATTGCATCACCCCTTGCAATTGACAAAGCCATGGGAAATACCCTATCATGAATGAGATCTTGGTGGAAGTCACAAAACACGAACTTTCCCAACCACATAGATAGCAGTGCCGACAGTCGGCAAGGATTTTCTTTGTCTTTATTCCCAAAATGTCTCACCCAACTACTAAACCGGAAGGGACCGACTCCTGGAAATAGGAGCACCCTTCCGAAGAATATGAAGTCTTTTTTTTGTCTTCGGCACTCGGAGGAATATTAAATGGATCTTGATTACCGCTAACTGGAAGATGAAGGAGGTTCACCACGTCTTCAAGAGTAGGGGTGAACTCCCCCCATGAACATATAAAAGTATGGGTGTCAGTGCTCCATCTACGAACCACATGGCGAAGTAGCTCCACTTCTAAATGAATCTCATATTTTCTAGATAAGAAGATGGCATCCAACACTTCGGTCCTAGGAGGATGTCTCGAGAAACCGGGTTTTACCAACTCGGACTCAACCCATTCAGACCAGCCCTTAGTAATGCCACAAGGATACTGGAAGAAAAGAGGAACCACTGGGAACAAGCATTTTTCTATCCAGCATCTAGAAATGGTTGCGGGATCTATAGTAGGAATTGTCTCTGGTGCTGGTTCTCCCTTCATAAGCGTGCAAATATTCTTGATTGACGGAGGAGGTCGTCCTTTCTTCAAACCATCATTCAGGGAAAATAAGTGATCCTTCATAGTCGAACCAGGATGGATTGGCAAAGCTTTAGAAACCATAAAATTCTAGTTCCTACAAGCAAAAAAAAGAAAAGAGAGAGAGTAAATGTATAGACAGCATGCAAGATAATATGCAAGCTCATTAATCAAGCATTTGGTCATTTCACATGGTATAATACCAAATCGCGCAACAATGTTTTACATGCCAAGCTCGTAGAAGAATGAATGAGACCGACATGCTCAATGCTAAAACATGCCAAGCAAAAACTTATAGACAAGCTTTCCAACCATGTCGGCTGGACATCCCATCTTTGGAAAATCGCCAAAATTCAATTTTGCAGCCAATAAAAGTCAAACTTTCCAGCTTGAATTAGACATGTCAAGCTTTATCCTCCCAAAATTTCGTTGCATTTGGAGCTAGGAAAGTATGTCAAATAGATTCCCAAAACACAGCCTGCGAAAACAGAAATTACACGGCAGCTTATCCCCTACTTTAAAATCTCAGCAAGAAATTCATTTTTTCAAATGACACAAAACTAGTTCCGACACGCCCGATAAGGAGTCTACTTTCATTTATCAAAAAACTCAAGCTTCAAGCATAGAAAGCAAGCATGCAACAAAGGATGCCAAATCACGGGGGTTTGCAGAGCAAGTAGGGAATTGTATACCTCCAGCAGAGTTTGTCAATGAACTTCATCAATTGATTGGTGGAGATGGAGAAGACATCTCTAGTTGAACTTGGTTTCATTATTAAGCAGCGGTTAACTCTTGAAGAAGCAACCATAAAAGATAAAGATCATCTTTCATGAGAAAAGGCAGACGGGCGTGCATCTTAAGAAGCAGCTTTTGGGGCACAGCTGAACCAAATCCATCAAGCTTGGAACCAAAGAGATTTGCGCACTTCCTCTCTCACAAAGAGAGAATCATATATAAAGAATGCCTTGGCTACTCCTGCCCACCATTTTTCAGTTTCTAGTTGACATCAAAGAGAGAGCTGCATGTCTCAAAAGGCAAAGTGCTACTGCAATGCTTAGTGATTTGGAATCAATTGATGAACATACTGTGAAAAAATGAAGCCACAGGACATTACAATGGTCGGATGATTCTGGATTTTGGATATGATTTAGACAACATAATTTCAAGCAACTTTCATAAAGAGATCGAAATCATCCAAGCAGAAAATATTGAAGACAAGTGTGGAAAACCGAACAGGCAGATGCTCACCAGCCGTGAATGAACACAGACATCACGGAGCAGGTTCAGACATCCAGAAAAATTCGAAAAATTCTGAAATTTTTACAGCATATAGTAACCGAGCAGGTGATCAACTTCGATGAAGAAAGTTTTACGATCTGAGTGTCCGAAATATCACTTCCGTGCTGACGAACAATACCCTGAAGCAGCGGCTTAAAGAAAAAAAAAATTGTTACAGCAGTAAGTGAATCACAGCAGCAGGGGATAGAGAAAGGCGTCTCTTCAAATTAGCGAAAGGAAGAGGGAACATAAGTTATTACCTCATGTTATGAGTCTCTCAATTGACTAGACAATCAAGAAATGAGGATCTCCCTGTTAAAGCAAGCTGCAAGCAACAAGCAAAAAATAAATAAATAATTCATGCAAAGAGGGAGATTGGAATTTGCGGCTTCTCAATCAAAGGAAAGAAGGAGAATCATTTACCAGGACTGCTGGACTAGCAAGGCATCAAAAGAAAAGAAGAGGAAAGTGGTTAAAGAAAGGGGAAAGTGTCTGAAGGAGGAAGAGACGAAAAGAGAAAGGAAGAGGAAAGAAGAAAAGAAAAGAAAAGAAAAGAAAAGAAAAAGAAGGAAAGAAGGGGTGGTCTTATGCGGAAGGTGGCAGGTGAATGTGGTTTTCGCAATATAAATAAATAAATAAAGGAAACAAGCCCATTTTCCATATCTTATTATTCAGCCCAGGAAAGTGTTGCTGATAGTTCGAGTTTGGGCCAGATTTGATTATTTGGCCTATTTTAGTGACCCTTCATAGCCCCAATAATCAAGGGGGCTAATGTAGAGGCCCAAAAAATTAAGGGAAGCCCAATCTCATCTCAAGCCCAATGCTTTGACTTCCTAGAGAAGTTTATCTAAAACAAACATGCCATGCTGGAAGATATTACAATTTGGCACGTGAGTGAGAGGTCACAGTAGACATGAAATTCACCATTTTACTCAAGCCCATTTACTCAAGCCCATTTAATTCATTAAGCATTTTAAACAGGCCGAAGCCACATTCGTGCACAAGCATACAATTGACACACAAAAGACAAGCAACTCTCTCTCACTGTTGAATTACCCGACAAGCTTAAGTGGGCCCAAGCCACATTCGTGCCCGGGGCTTGCTGAGCGGGTTGTGGTGTGGATGGTTACAAGGATCCATGAGGCCCATTAAAGGTTCAAAATTATGCAGATTTCGGGCTGCTTGGGAGCCCAAAATCCAGGCCCATTTTCTTGAACCCATTAAATGGGCAAGCAGAGAGATAAATCTGTCACTTCACCAGCACCCAACACCTATCCATATACACAGCACCTCTCTCATACGACACTAAACCAACCATGCGGCGCCAAAACCATATCTTTTCTCCCAAAAAAACCAACCACCCGGCACTGCATAGAAGAAAGGAGCCTCGTCATCTCAACTAGGAGACAAGAGTGCATAGCCGAGGAGCATGTGCGACCATCTTGATACCGGAACAGCATGCGCGCATAGAGAAGTGAATTCCAAGGCCTATGAAAGGGAGAACATACCAACCAGTTCAGGGCAACAATCTCACTCCTGGAAGAAGGAAAGTTACAAGCAAGCTATAATCTTCCTCCGGAAACACTAGAGCTTATCCCAGAAGCCATCCCCCTCCCTTTCAGAAACTTCGTCCTTTTTCCCCCATAAGCCATTCTCTCATTTTTTCTAGAAACCATCACCTACCTTCTTTGTCTTCCATAAATCAAAAGGCCATTCCAAGCTGTAAAAGAACCTTAAGCCAAAACCCCATTTCAACCCAGGCAGATTCTCGCTAAACTCATGGAGACTTAACCCCCACGCCACAAGCCACTAAAGCCAAGCCCAAATCTCAATTCACGACAATCATTATCAATTTGGTGAGAAGAAACCAGAGCACCCCTAAGTACTTTCTTTCTGGAGTGTTTTGGGGTCTGATTCTTGAACTCAGAAAGGGGGTACTTTCTCTTGCAGCGGTCCAAGCCCACAAGTAACTACGAGAACAAAATAAGCCCCCACACTTTTATTATTATTTATCATTGTGAGTATTTTTCAATGCGAATGATCATAGCACAACTGGTATTATCATCAATCTACTGATATTATTAACATGTGTTTGTATATATTAGCACTTGAATTTAGGTTCATGACATATCAATTTTGTCATTCAACCAATTTATTTCTTATAAATTGATAATTCCACATAATAGGGTAACGCTTTAGAATTTCTCCTTCTCAAGATAGTCTCAAACAAACAAGGCTCATTATGGCAAAATTTAACAATACCTCGTAAGTTATAGATCTTATTCTACTCTGCCTCTAAACTTTCAATTTGGTTATGAGCTCCCCTAAACTTTCAATTCGTGCCAAATGTCCTAATTTGATTCGTTATGTCAATTATTCTGTTAAATTGAGGGCCATTTTCGCTCATTCAAGTTCATACTTATTTTGACCTACTTTTTTTTTTTGGTGAAAGGGGGGGCAGGGCCCAGCAAAGAAACAAAACTAACTAAAATCCAAGCAAAGCCAGCGGGACTTAGAAGTCCCCATTCGCATCCTCAGCTAGTAAGTTGCCAATCCAATCAGGAGGAGAGTCAAGGGGCCAAATGCTCAGATCAAGGTTGAAGCTTGCCTTGGCTAGCCTTCAGCCACACAATTTTGCTCACGGTAGACATGATTCATGCCACAGTTTTCAAGTTGACCAATAAACTTTCTACAGTAAGAGAGTACTCCAGCAAGAGGGTGAAAGCCAAGGAGACCCAGATTTTTGGAGGAGCTGAACTGAGGAGCAGAGTCCATTTCAACCACAAGGTTAGGGATACCTTTTCTCCCTCCCAGTTGAGGCCAAAGAATAAACCCCAAAGCTCCGCATCTAAGATCTGACCCTTACCCAGTTCACTGTAAAACCTGATCCACTCCCCAACAGAGTTACGAATCACACCTCCAGCTCCAATAGCTCCAGTCAAGCTTTTGAGACCCATCCACATTCATTTGAAGCGGCCGGCGGAGGGGGCTCCCAAGCAAGAGTAACAAGAGTCTTGGGGTTTTAGAGCTGAGGAGCATAGGCATTAGAGGACCATTCTCTAGCGACTTTCAAGATGATAGACTGAGGGCTAAAGGAAGGGGTTCCTCCTCATTAAAAACAAATTGATTCCTCCATTTCCAGATATACCAGCAAGTGAAGACAAACCCAATGTTCCAAGGCAAACCAGCAATCCAACCAGTTTTAGTAATCAGATTACTAGATAAGGCTCTAGAGATAGTGTTTGAAAAATTGTGTGTTTGGAGGAAAAGTTAGCGCATTAGTCCATATACTCTAAGCTCTGGACAGTCTCTGAGGATATGGAGAGCAGATTCCAAAGTCCAACCACAGATACCACAGGGAAGGGTCAGAAGTTAGATTTCTTTTAGCCATTTGATCATTGGAAGAGATTTTATCGTGGTAAGCCAGCCAGAAGAAAATCTATATCTTGGGGGAATCTTCAATTTCCAAATAATTTTCCAGAAGGGATCAACCTGGTAATTGTCAAGAAAAAGAAGCTCATAAGCAGTTTTGACAGTGAACATACCATTGGCAGCAGGCTTCCAGAATCTTGAGAATCCTGTAACTCGCTATTAAACCCAACGGGGAGCTAATGATCTGTTGAACTAGATCCTAAGCTGAGCATGGAATGCAGTTTGCCAATATCCCACTAGCCATCTTTGACAAAGCTGTTGATGTTACAGTTGGATTGCTCTGGGGTTAAATTGTTTGTATGATTCAGCAGCGGTCCAGTAGAAAGCCAGTGGTCTTTCCAGAATACGAGGATCCCCCTTACCAATCCGCCATTGCATGCCTTTACCAAGGAGGTCAGCCCCATGGAGAACCCCTTTCCAGGTGGTGGAGCAGCCTTGTTTCTCTTTTAGGGAAGAGTCAAACATGGTCTTTCCCTTTAAATATTTGGATTCGAATATTTGGCCCATAATCCATCATCCTTACAGTGAAGGCGCCATCCAACTTTTGCAAGAAGAGCCTGGTTCATGTCAAAGGTTTTTTTGAAGCCAAAGCCACCCTTGGATTTGGGTCTGCAAATCAAATCCCATTGGCAAAGGTGCACTTTCTGTTTATTAGCACTTCCTCCCAGAAGAAATTCCGGTTCACACGGTCAAGCTCTTTCCAGGTAGACACTGGGAGCTTAGCGGTTTGCATAGCATACACAGGGATTCCAGTGACCCGCTTGGATCAGCGTAGCTCTTCCTCCCAAGGACGGAAGGTTGCTCTTCCAAGAGGCCAGTCTCTGATGGACCTTATCCACCAGCTTCCTATGAGTGTTGCGGGAGACTCTTGAGTGGAGAGAGGCATCCCTAGATATTGACCAAGGTTATCAGTGAGGGGAGAGCCAGGATGCAACTAATTTTCAGTAGCCAACGCATTACTGGTGTTGGGAGAGCAGTAGATAGTAGATTTGTCAAAGTTAGCAGTTTGCCCAGAGGCTCTGCAAAAATTCTCAAGGCAGTCTTTCATCACTCTAGCTTGCTGGGTGCTTGCTTCAGGAAATAAAATCAGGTCATCAGCAAAAAAGAGGTGGGAGACAAAAGGGCCAATTGAGAACTTTTCACAGGCTTCCACTTCTTCCTCCGAACAGAGTCAAAAATGATGTGGGAAAGTTTCTCAATGCACAGGACAAAAAGATATGGGGATAGGGGATCCCCTTGTCTAATGCCGCTGGTGGGAGTGAATCTCTCAGTGAGCTCCCCATTGACACACACTTGATATCTTCCAGTGGACATACAAGACATAATCAAATGGCTAAACATAGGAGGAAGCCCAATTTCCTTGAGAACAACCCTGATAAAATTCCAGTTTAGTCTGTCATAGGCCTTAGATAAGTCAACCTTCCATGCTATGAAGCCCTTTCTCCCCTTAGAGTTCTTGAATTTGTGCATGAGCTCTTGAGCTACAAGAATATTGTCAGTAATTTGTCTACCCGGAACAAAGCTAACCTGGTTGGGGCTTATCAGAGGCCTTGAACGAGCAACAATGATTTTGGACAGGACCTTGTAGAGGGTGTAGGCATAAACTAATGGGGCGGAACTGGGCCATTGATCGAGGGCTGGCCACTTTAGGGATCAGAGTTATCAGAGTATCATTCAGTCCTTCAGCCAGATGACAGCCTCCAAAGGCTTTGGAGACCATATCAATAATATCTTTTCCACATAATTCCCAGTGCATTTGGTAGAAGCTTCAGGGAAGCCGCAGCACAGGGGCTTTTAGACTGCCAATATTGAAAAGGCTGTCCTTAACTTCCACAGCATCAACATCTCCGTGAGGAGGTCAAGCTCCACACTAGCAATAGTAGGAAAAAGATTAGGAATATGCAGATCGCATTGCACATCCTGGGTCTCGGTGAACAATTGGAAGTATCGGGCAGCTGAAGCCTTGATATCATCAGCATTTTCAACCCAATCACCATTATCATTTTTCAGCCTTTCAATTCTGTTCTTTCTCCTCCTTATAATTGTAGTCATGTGGAAGAAATTAGTATTCCTATCCCCATTTTGTAGCCACTGTATTCTGGATTTTTGGCGCCAAAAGGGGATTCATACTCAAGTAAGGTGTTGTACTCATCCACTAAGGAGCTTTCCAGCTTGCGAAGAAACCTGTTTGAGCCCGAACATAGCACCTTTTGGATGCCATTGATTCTAGCAAGGAGTCTCGCTTTCCGTTGTTTTAGGTGACCAAAGATCTGGATGTTCCAAAGCTTAGGGGTTCCACCAACCCATAAGCTTTCACCCATCCTGGGCCAGGAGAGCTGTTGCCATTTTTGGGTTATAAAGTCCTTGAACCCCTCATGCTTAAGCCACATAGCCTCAAACCGGAAGGGTCGATCTAGCTGGAGAAGAAGCAAAACCAGATTTTAAGCAGAGCTTGATAGGGTTGTGCTCGGACTTAGTCAGAGGTAAATGCTTAACATGGGCCTTCGAAAATAGGTTCTCCACCCCATATTGCAGATAGCTCTATCAAGACGTTCGAAAACCCGCTTATTTGTCCAAGTGTACTAGGACCATAAAAGCCAAGATCAACCATGGCATTATTGTCAAACCACTTTCTTGAAACCTTTCTGTATGATGTTCAGGGCACCGCCTAGTTTGTCCTCAACATGTAGCAGTTCATTAAAGTCTCCAGCAAGGACCCATGGCAGTTGATGACAGCTACTTACAAAATCAAGATACTCCCATAGTTTTTCTCTTTTAGGACCACATGGGCTAGCATAAATAGTAGTAAGGAGCCAAGGGTTTTTCCCAGGACTAGTCACGCAAGCTGTAATAGATTGGTCAGTTGTGCCAAGGATTTCAAGATGAACATTTGTATCCTTCCATAAAAGCTAAAGGCCACAGAAAAGCCAACAGCGTCAACAATCTCATAGCAAGGGAAACCAAGAGACTGCACTGTATCAGCTGCTTTCTTTCCGCTCAGAGAGAAAAGGATGTCAACATGGTGATTGTGGGTTAATTCCATAACGGTGGGTCTGAATTTGGTGCTGGAGACCTGTGAACGTTCCAACAGATAATAATCATTAAAAGGGGAGGGCAGAAAAGGGAGGACCTGCAAGGCTAATCCCTTGGCGCTTCCACGTGGCAGCTTGGGCTTGGCCTTCCATAAGGTCCATTTCTTGATCTAGGGAGGTTTCCTCATGAGGATCAGGGATCGAAGTGTTGGCATCCATGTAGGTGTTAAGGCTCTTTCCCAATCTCTTCATTGCTGCCATCTATGTTGGGGGGTTCGTGGCCAAAATATACAACCCTTTTTCTTTATACGTGTTTTGTCCAGCCTGGCCAGTTGGATAACTGGGCATTAATTGAGATCTTATTTAAGGCTGGCCTTCCTCCAATCACCGATTTTCCAGGAGAGAACCCAGCTTTAGAGGTTGAGCAACTCGGGGGTTCCTCATGTTTTGAACCCAGGCTCATGGCACTCTTCTTCTGTACTGGCATGTTTGAAATGTCATTCAGAACTGGTCTAGTACCAGACTGGCGACCTTGGATTTTGTCCAAACTTTCTTCCCAGTATTTCCATTTTGAGGTATCTGTAATAAATGGTTGTTTCTGGCTGGCACTCCTAGCATCTCCTACAGCATCACACTCTGGATTGCCATCCATTTCTCTTAAGGCTTCAAATTCCGGAACCCTGACCTTTGCCTCTTGAGGGCCTGTCTTGTCCTTCCGTAGCTCTCGCTTTAGGTTTCCTTCTGGGGGCACATTCATCCATGGCCCTCTCAGCCCCTCAATTTCTGCCATAGATTTCTCATTTATCACCTCAGTAGGTTGTCCCATAGCTTCCGCATTAGCTGTACTTGGAGATTTATTATTTTCCCCCGCAAGATCTCGTCTTTGAGGTTACAAGCCTCTTTCTTGTGTCCATAGTGCCCACACAGGTAGCAGATTTCTGGGAGGCCCTCGTACTCAATGTTATACCAAACATGGTTAATCTGAACAAAGGCATCTAAGGGTTTGGTCAGGTTCGAGTTCACACACAGTATGACGAATTTTCCCTGGTTCTGAGCAGTGGTGAGGGCATCAATCTTTAGGAGTTTCCCCTAGCAGGTTTCCAATCCGTTTCAAAGCCCAAATATCAAAACATTCTAATTGTATAGCTGAGACACGGATTCAAGCTGCCATTCTAGTAATGTGGGCGGTTGGGCAGAACCCAGGACGCCACTTTTGCATCACTAGATACTGACCTGATATTATCCACGGTCCTCCTGTGAGAACAAAGGTAAGGTCTTCCTCCAAGTCAAATTTGGCAACAAAGTAGTCATTCACAAGATCAATTAATTTCCATCCCCCCTTCAGGTTCCATTTCTGTTGTAGGCGGGCATGAGAGGAAATTGTAGGTGTGAGGTCTGCCAAGGAGTTTGATAATGAGCGCATTTTGCCATGGCTCACATAAGCGAGACATAGCTTTTCAGAGAACTGTATACAAGGGCCACGCTCTTCGCAAGAGGTCACCATATCCTCCTCATCATTCGAGATCTCATAGTCCGTCTCCAAAGAGTTCACGTCGACCCAGAGGTTCTTTGCCATGGTCATCTTATTCATGAGTTTATCCTTGAAGCTGCAAGGGAAGGTATGGGGATTTGGTGGCTGGGCTGGTTCGAGGAGGAGCTGGCGACTGCTGTGCGCACTCCATCTCACAATCTGACGGAGATGAGTGGATGCTCTCTTCTTGGTCAACCGGGCATTTAGAGGGGTAGCTCAAGTGAGCCCTCTTCCATGACCCCACAAAGGCAGGCACTGGGCCGACGATGTTGGTCAGTTTGGTCTGGGCAATCTCAAAGTTTCGCGGCGGCTAGGTCAAGGCAAAATGTACAAGATATTAAAATTCCTAACAACTGTTTTCCTGAACATGAGAATGATTTCTTATACCTATTTATTCCCATGACTCTAATCCACGAATCAACGAGCGTTCAAATTTTTCCTCCCACTTTTGCTGCTCAATTAGATTCCTAAATGTTGGACCAAAAATTATTCCTAAGATCCAAATTTTGGGTAAATGCTTGGTTACATCGTACAAGTTAATTTATAGGGAAATATCGCTCAATGCCACTGTTTTTTTAGTTTTAAGTGGAAATACCAAGCCTCCCCAAAATTTTTGCAAATACCACCTATAAATATATATTTAGTGTCCACTTATTGCCCAAATAACACTTTTTTCTGAAATTGACTTCTCTCTAGCTCTCTCTTTCTCTGTCGCTAACTCTCTTGCTCAGGTCTCTCTCTCTTCGCTCAGGTCTCTCTCTCTCTCTCTCTCTCTCTCTCTCTCTCTCTCGTGTAGCTCTCTCTCTAACGCAGTGCTCTTCCTCCCTCAACGGTGTGTGTTTATCAAAGCTCAACTCCATCTTTCACCTCCAGAAGGTCCTGTTCATCGTCATTTTCTTAGTCTGAAGTTGGTTTAGGGTTTATGAGTTTCTATGAAATTAGTTTAGGTGTTTCTTCGAAATTGATTTAGGGTTTAGGGGATTCTCTGAGAATTGGGTTAGAGTTTAGGGATTTCTGAAATTGTCTGATTCTGATAATTTCTTGTTTGAAACAGTGAATGAGTTTGTTGTTTGTGGATTGATTCTTGCATTTGATTTCGGATTCACTTGACTGTTGTTGTTTTGTTGTTGTTATTGATGTTGTATTGTTGTTTTCTTGCTACTTATTGCTGTTTTTCTTGCTGCCTTGATTGCTATTTTAGTGGTGTTTTATTGGCATCGTAATGTTGTTGTATTGCTAGTTTATTATGGTTTTATTCAGTTCCATCATGGTTTTAATGGTTTTGGCGATTTATGCAATTGGATTTTGTGTTTCTTTGTTGTTTTGTTTCATCCAAAGAGAAGTCTGAATTGTCCCCATCTCTCTGTTCTAATTGGAAACCCCCTCCCCTCGGCCTTATCTTCTAGGTATGTCTTATGAATAACGTAAGGCCGCAGGCTGCTTGCAACCTTGAAGCTCTACTCCATTGTTAACCTTCAATAGGTAGTCTTGATGGTCATTTTCTTAATCTCTGTGGGATTATGAGAAATTGGTTTTATTTTGATTGCTTGGGTTTCTGTGAAATTGTTTTTATTTTAATTGCTTTGGGTAATATTTTTTGAATCTTCATGCTCATCCATCTGGGTTTTTACCAAATCCATTTAGATTGCTCTGAAAATGTGAATCTTGAAACTTGGGATTTTCCATTTCATGTAGTAGATTTGTATAGTCTGATTGTGATGAATCCTTGTTCAGTGCTGTGTTATTGTTGTTTTGTTGATGTTGTGTTGCTGTTGTGTTGCTATTATATTGTTGTTGTATTGCCATTGTATTGTATGTTTATTGTGGTTGTATTGTAGTGATTTGGTCGTGGCTTCAAATGTGTTAATGAAATGTTGTTTTGTCATGGTTAGAAATGGAGACAATTGTTATTCTGGTTTGCTGTAATGAAAAATGGGTAACCTCAAAGAAGATGTGCAAACACGAAGGGGTGACTGAAAAGGTTTAATAGTACCACGCACCATCACATTTGGAGCGAAATTGATGTAGCTGATGTTTGGCAGGTGCTGAATATGGGTGGAGAGGGAATGGCTCATCATAGCCTCGTGCATGCAGAGAGAGGATAAAGGCCAAAGACATGGATCCTTTGATGGACCTCTAATAATTTGCATTTGCCAGGGTTTGTGCAGCTTTGATGGACCTCTATTTAAATAGACCTATTTAAATATCGAAGCTGTACGAAATAGCTCAACTAAACAATCTAAAGAATAAGTATGCTAACGACGGACTGCAACTCCAAAACAATTCAACATAATTTGAAAACCGAATCAAAAGTACATCCCTAGTGGTATTGATTAGACGTACTACCCAATTTTGTTTCACAAAATGAAAATTGATGCATATTCCTACTCCAAAATGATTACAATTTATTTTGTCATGTCTACAAAATTGATATAGTTTATCTGCCATGTGTACAAAATGGATATAGTTTAGGTGCCATGTAAGGCAATTAGCAACTGCTCAAGGACTTGCTAAATATTACATATCACCATGTACTTTCATGTTGCTACAAAGAATAATGAAAGCAAATAACTCTATCTAAGTGGATGGACCTCTAATATAAAGCGGCTCCACCAGGAGCTTCCATTTCTGCATATTCATATAAAGGATAAACTGAAATAATTAAATTCAAACTGAATTTCCAAGTGATAAGTGAAGGCTGAATTCAATTAAGAAACATTATTACCTTTACCTCATATATACACCTCCCTCCTGAAAGCTTTTATCACAAGCTTCAGTTCGGTAATACATGATCTTCGATGGGTTAACTTTATCCTAAGGAATACCGACATGAGATGCTCGATAAATTTGATTGTCATGCCAATGAGTTTACAAATTAGAACTGCACTTATTTACAATTATAGATAAACTTCACTAAATTAACATAGCTTACCCATCACTTTGTCAAGGCACATCTACAATGCTGCAAATTGTCAATGGCGAAAAATTGGACATCTTCATTTCCTTTTGCTTCACATTTTCAACCTCAAAAGCGTCATAAAAACGCATATCGTACAACACCCCGTGCCAAAGTATTTCTAATAGGCTCAAGATATTTGACCAGCATGGAATTTGAGGTAAAAGCAATATAGGAGTCATACCAATTGCATTTTTTTTACCCAATTTCAGTTTTTTATCTACTCTTAAACTCTCTCCATACTCCACTATTATCTACATTCCATTTTACTAAATATGGATTATATTTCATCCACAAACCAAACACCACCCATCTATCAAAGTGATTTCATGCCTCAAGGATGAACTTCATATACGGTTTGAGAGCAAAGACTAAATTAACAATTATCGATAAACTCCACTAAATTAGAACTACACTTATTTAATTGTAGGAAGACTACTGTATTTATAGATACTAAAGAACCCTTTCCAAAATGGTATGTCCCAATATAAAAAACCAACTAATGCATCCATTAAATAAACATGTGCTTTGATAGCTCTTCCTAAAAATTGACAAAGGACACCATCGTCTAATGAACTCTATTAATTTCCATTCAAATAGGAAAATAAATATTAGTAATATTAAATTTACAACAAAAGCTACTGAATGTAAAACAAACTATAAAGATTCATGCGGCTAATATAGAGACTATAAATGAACACCTACAATTTCCCTTCTTTGGATGAAACAAAACAACAAAGAAACACAAAATCCAAATGCATAAATCGCCAAAACCATTAAAACCACGATGAACTGGAATAAAATCATAATAAACTAGCAATACAACAGCATTCGACGCAATAAAACACCACTAAAATAGCAATACAAGGCAAAAAAACGGCAATCAGCAACAAGAAAACAACAATACAACATCAATAACAACAACAAAACAACAACAGTGAGCCGAATTTCTGAAATCAAATGCAAGAATCAATCCACAAACAACAAACTCATTCACTGTTTCAAATAAGGAATCATCAAATCAAACAATTTAAGAGAAACCCTAAACTCTAAACCAATTTAGAGAATCCCCTAAACCCTAAATCAATTTCGAAGAAACACCTAAACCAATTTCATAGAAACTCATAAACCCTAAACCAACTTCAGATTGAAGAAAATGACGATGAACAGTACCTTCTGGAGGTGAAAGATGGAGTTGAGCTTTGATGAACACACCACTAGAGGGAGGAAGTGCACGCTTTAGAGAGAGAGAGAGAGAGAGAGAGAGAGAGAGAGCTGAGAGAGAGGAAGAGTGAGCGCGCGAGAGAAAAGTGAAGAGAGAGAGAACAGCGAAGAAGAGAGAGAGAGAGAGAGAGAGAGCTGAGCGATGAGAGAAAGAGAGAGCTGAGAGAGAAGTCAATTTCAGAAAAAGTGTTATTTGGGCAATAAGTGGACACTAAATATATATTTATAGGTGGTATTTGCAAAAATTTTGAGGAGGCTTGGTATTTCCACTTAAAACTAAAAAAACAGTGGCATTTTAGGCTATTTCCCTAATTTATATACCCCTTAAAAGTTCGAAAAGTTAAACAAAGTTTAAAGTTTCATGGAGCAATGGTAAAAAAAAAAAATTGTTCTCAATTAAAGTAGAAGATAATTATCCCAGTAATTATTTTTCCCTCCTAAGAAAAAACTCACTTTCCGAAAAAGTGAAAAGGAAAAAAAGAAAAACGAGAAAGCGTAGAGATTAAAAAAGATCCAAGGAGAGAGAGAGCGTGAAAAACACTAAAAAGATCAAGAGAGAGAGAGGTGTGTACCGCCTGTCAGTCACCATAATCAAGCTCCCCAAGTACTGAGCAAAAACACGGAGCCCCAGTTGGTACTTTGCTTCCAAAACCCAAAATTTACAAAACGCAGCTGCTCTGCAATTCAAATCCAAGTCATGATTTCCTCGTAAACCTACTTATACTTGAAAATTCAAACCAGCTTGCTCATCTCTCTTCCTCAGTGCAATGAGAAATTCACTTTTCTTTCTCACTCTCCTAACACTCACTGTCGCTTACTCCCTCCAATTCCAAGCTCACGCTGCTCCTGCAGGTAACTATCACTCACCAACTTCTCTAACTCTCTCTCATGTTTTGGGTTATGTGTTTGATCTGTTGGGTTACTGGGTATGCTTTGTTTCCTCACTTGCTTCTCTTATGATTGTATAGCTTTATTATAGAGATAATTGGATACCCAGTTCTTAGTTTTCTGGATTCTACTAAATTTGTTCTTTATTCTGATATTCCCAAATAGCTTTCTCTCACTCATACACTTGGTAATGATAATATGTTGGCTTCCTGTGATCTGCATATATACATCATGGTTTTTTTAGTTTCTTACTATTACTTCACTTATGATATGGTTTTGAATGAACTGTTTGCTCAGGGCCATTAATAAAACACTTGTCTTCTCTTCTCAAGTGGACCAGGGAAATATCCTCCAAAACACCGCAATCAGGTAATTTGAAGTGACTTATTAGAATATTTGGTTCTTTTTCATGAACTTTATGCTTAATTGGCATAATTTCTGTACAAGTCTTTTATGGTTTATCACTTTGTTGTATTGCAGATGGGAATGTTCTTCAATTTGAGAATGGGTACTTAGTTGAGACTGTTTTGGAAGGTAACGACATTGGAGTAATTCCTTACAAAATCCGCATCTCAGAGGATGGCGAACTCTTTGCTGTGGACTCCGTTAACAGCAACATTATGCGGATTACTCCGCCTTTGTCCCAATGTATGCAACAATACTTATGCTGTTTTACCGTGTTTGAGATTGTTCCCTTCTTTGCCCCAACTTGATATTTAAATTTCCATTTTTACTTTTTTGACATTTTTCTATTTCAATTTTTTGTTTTCTTTTGGTCAGATGAAATTTTTCTGTATCAATTAATTTGATGCACATATTTTCTTTTACTTTTGCTCGTTTTTATATTGTTGTAGAGGGTGGTTTGACTGTGGAATTCAATATCGTTGAGTTTTAGAGTAATGTGAACATTTCATGACTGCAGATAGTAGGGGAAGATTGGTTGCTGGGTCATTTCAGGGTTACACAGGACATGTTGATGGAAAGCCAAGTGATGCTCGTTTCAATCATCCAAAAGGTGTAACTATGGATGATCAAGGGAATGTATATGTTGCTGATACCAGTGAATCATGCCATAAGAAAGATTGGAGATGCTGGTACATCAGTACATGTAGTTCTTGTTACTTTCATAGTTAGTTAGAAGCTTATACAGATGTATGCTGGCAACAAGTGAACTAAGGAAAAATATCAAATTTCTTTATGTATGTATGGCGTGTATTTATGTTGAATTAGCAAAACTAAAGTATGGAAATATAACTTGTACACGGGAATGTAAACTGTAAAAATTCCGAAGTTTTCTGGATTCTTTTTATTGAAAACCTTATTTACAAATTCCGATAAAAAGATTGAGTGGATTTTGTATAAATTATATTGTTCACATTCTAATACAAACTTTTTGCAGGTGTGACAACCATTGCGGGCGGGAAATCAAATGTTGCAGGCTACAGGATGGGCCCAGTGAAGATGCGATGTTCTCAAATGATTTTGATGTGGTATATGTTCAATCCACTTGTTCCTTGCTAGTTGTTGATAGAGGAAATGCTGCTCTCCGGCAGATCTCTCTCAACCAGGAGGATTGTGATTATCAGTACAGTTCAATTTCTGCCACAGGTTTGATCCAATGTTGCTTATGTTTACTTTTCATTCATTAATGATGACATAAAAGCTCTATAACTCATGTTTTGGCTGTTATGGAAATGGAAATAGCTACACCATGCAATGTGTCTAGGCAGGCATACTCACTGATCTTCATGTGCATATGTACTATCCCTAGAATTTGCATAGGTTGTGTATAGCTGTTTTTCCTTTTAGTTTATGCAAGTGTGATTTCACATATTCCACTTTATGATGAACATGCACAATGATTTGATCAGTTAGCTTTGCTGACAAATGCTTATCATTGTGTAATATTTAATTTGATACTGTAAATGAGAGAGATGTCAAATAGAAGGTCTATGTCTTGGAGGATCCGAAGAAAAACCATGGTGTTATGGTCAAACTTTAAAGTTCTTATTATTAAGAAGCAGAATGTGTGGAAGATGATGGCCCATATGTTGCCCTATCAGCTCAAATGTAGTATATGGCCATTAACTGATCAATGGGGACATAAAATAGCAGAGATATAGCAGCCATTTGACACATGTTGACATAAAATTAAAAGTTCAATTTGATGAATTCTTGTGTCGGCTGGAGCCTGGATGTAATCTGGATTGAGGAATACTCTTTATGAGGATCGGGTGTTCACTTCATTGTAATTCTTGATGTATAGGATGTCTCTATATGTTTGTTAAAATTGTTTCCTTTGCAGACAGTTATATGGATATTAAGAAAGTAAATTCATTTCTAAGCTAGGAATAAGCATCACTATGCTAGTAGAAGCCAAATGAAATAGGGCATGAGCTTAGAGAAGTAGTTTACTGGTGTCTAGACCGTTGCTCATATAACATTATACTCATCATCTTCATCAATGTCAAACACTCAGCTTTTATTGTACTGATGGTAGGGGGCTTTGGAAATCGGACACTTCCTCGGCCCAGCATCATATCAGGTTGCAATTTCAATCATATTTCTTGGTGCATATTTAGATCCCATGGCACATGTGACATGTGAATATGTAAGTATGGGTGGAAATGAAGGGTTATGGTTGGTTTGAAGTTTTGAACAGATTAAAATGGACTGACATAGAGCTACAGTTCAGCAAATGCTATCATTAAACATTATCAAATTCAAAATTATGTTCATATTGTGTAACTTAACCGCAAATAGACATCAAGTTTTTACATTGTGTGAAACAAATATAGACATTATATGTATATGTAAGGAGGAAGCACTAATTGGGAAACCTATTTGAGACCACTGTATTGTGCATCCAGTATAGAGGATATGATTCTGTTTGACATTCTCCTTTTTGCACAAGATATATGTAGTGTGTTCAGTTTCTTTCAAAGACACAGATTTTGTTAATGATTTGCTTCTCTTCGAGTGTTTCTAATAAGCTTGTTATAATCCTGCATTATATGCGGCATTAAAATATCTGATATTTATGATGTTTCATGATGACGATAGCTTCAAATTCTACTTCAGATTGTGCTGCCTCTTTCTGACTGACATTTGTGGGTCTTTTTGGCAGATGTGCTTATGGTTGTTGGTGCTGTCTTGGTAGGGTATGCTACATGCATGCTTCAGCAGGGATACGGACCTTCTTTCTTCTCAAGAACGGTATACCTCTTATGATCTACTAATGCAGAAACATTGTATTTCAAAGCCTGTCCTTGAATTTTACCAAATTGATTCATTTTCCACCCATCTCAGCTGATAAATGCATTACAAGCAAAACATGTTATTTAGTCAAATATTTCTGCCCTTATTTTTTTTCATTATTGCTTGTGCATGCTTCAGTATTCACAATTCTCTCTTCTTTTTTTCCTTTTTCTTTTTTCTTTTCAAAGCATTCGCTAATCTCTGAAGTCGCCTTTTCTCATGGAAAGGAAAAGTATGCTTCTCTGGTTTTACCATTTGTAAAAGTTTTTCCTTGGTCTTGCCAAGTCGATCCATCTTTTTCTTTATTGCAATGTAATAGAGCTGTGCATGCTTCCCATTGTGGTAAATTCTGTTTGGTGCACCCATTGTGGTAAATTCTGTTTGGTGCACGTTGTGTTCCTCACTTAACATAATGCATAACTTGTGTAGCAGCCACCTTTAAAGAGTGAAATTAAAGAGCATCCAAGCAATGGGAAATCTTCTCCAATGGTGGAGAGCATGAAAGAGGAACCAGGATGGCCATCTTTTGGACAGCTCATCATTGATCTATCCAAGCTTGGGCTTGAAGCATTGGCTGGCATATTTGTTCACTTCATCCCCTCCCGTTTTATGCCTGGTGGCTCCCAGAAAGGCCTCACACCATTAAAAGATGCTCTTAGGATGCCTGAAGATGAAGCTGAGACCCATTAGTTCAGAGACAAAGTGCTCCTGCTCCTCTATCTGAGACTCGACAGGCCCATACTCCCAATGCAAGTGAGAAATATTCAGAAATGAAGCCACCAAAGATGAAGTCAGCTAGTTTTAAAGATCCCTCTTTGTCAAGTAAGCACCGGTCTTCAAAGCGACAGGATTCTGCAGAATTCTACGGATCTGGTGAGGTTTCTTCTTATAGCAGGTCTAAGAGCCAGAAAGAAAGACCAAGGCACCGCCAACGAGATAAGAGTGGCGAGGTAGTTTTTGGAGCTGGGACAGAACCAAAACCCATGGATATAAAGCCAGCAGGTTATGACAATCCGAAGTTTGAAAATTACAATATCAGGAGCAGGTACGGACCTGATAGCTCATACCGCTTTTGATCAAACTGTGACCTAGTGATTGCTGCCCTTCAAATTTCAGCTAGTTTTTGCCCTATCTTGAATGTGCATCCTGTATTTCATTTTGAACTAGTCTGTAACCGAAGATGTGTTTTAAGAGAAAAATACAGATGGCTTAGCGGAGACTCAACAATGGTGTAACAAGCACTATCTTACATATGACTCTCTAGTTTAGGGACCATAACACGGCTGTCATTTTGTTAGGAAGTTAATGAAAAACTCGACATGCAGAATGATTTTGCATATTTTCTAATTTCTTCTTTTGTTTTGCATAATATGGTCACTGGTTGGAAACTCATACGCTAATCAGGTTGATATCGTTAAAAATTAATAAATTTGCAAGTATTTGAAAAATAGTAAATGTATTAGTGAAATTGCCTTCTAGGCATAGGGTGTCATAATCATACATTTATAATAGGTGGGTGGATATTGGTAAAACGGTGATGGATAGATGCATTCGACCCGAAAGGGTGTCGACCTAAAAAAAAATCTGAAAAGGGCGTCTTTCAAAGGAGGTCTGATTTGGAAAGAGATCTGGACATAAATTTTTGTTTGTTGCTAAAGTTAGGAAAGGGGAGGGGGCTATTCTCACACCATGAGACCACTGGTCTGCAAGTAAAGGTTTTTTTTTTTTTTTTTTTTTTGGGGGTAACAACCAAACCAAAATAAATTATTGTTCACTGAACCAATTACCAGTAGGATGAGTATGTAGGTAAACCTAAAAATTATTTTTACATGATCAGAAAAACAGAAAGAAAAAGGTTTCAAGGATTGATTTGGCTCTAGAAAGGTAAAGGTCTATTTAGAATGACAAAAGGCCACTGTTGAAGGATTTAAAGATGAAAACGAAAAGTCTTGAACTACAAAAAGTCCCCACAGCCCGCTGGTTTGGTTTCTAAACATTCCTGTCAACCTCACAAGTCACCTTGAGATAGATGTAGATAGATAGGTAGATAGATTAGAAGCATCGAGAGTTAGTCAAGCAGCAAATAGAAGAGGGAGAGTAGATAGTGGCATAGTGCAATGTTGATTTAAATATTGAATTATCGTACAAAATACATTAAAAAAATATTTCGTCTAAATAGACAGTGATGTCTCTCTCTTAAAAATGAAAATAAAATGTTGAATTCATTGGGTCGATAGTAACTACCAATTGAATTTTATTTATTTATTTTTATACAGAGCATCTCTAAAGGGAAGATGCAAAAAAGTAAGCAAATCTCATTTGCCTTGTTATATTAGCATTTTCATGCTTCAAGAGAATAGGTAAATGGGTAGGCAAAATATACATACTCTCTTCAACAAGGTAATAATGCATACTTCAAAATGAAGAGGTATATTGAGCTTTACTTGCTTTTTATAATAAAATATAATAGTAAATGTAAAAGATAAAAATAAATAATATAATAATGGTTTGTAGAGTTGCATTGCCTAGTCCCTTGGAGTGACTAACTTTTTTCATGAGGCAAATAGGTAGGCAACATGCCACCTAAATTATTATAGTGTAATTTTGTCTGATTCATTTGCATGCTCCCTTGGAAATGCTCAAATAAAAATTCTAATTTTAATAAGTGTTTTGGAGAGTTGCCATACATGGCCACTCCAAAGAAGGAAAAATAACACCCTTTACAACTCCACAATTACCAAACAAGAGGGAACCACTCACCACTCACCACTGCTCTCTACTAAACTCTTAGTGCAAGTTTGACATTGTTTATTTGAGGTGATAAGTGATTTTTAAAAAATTTGGGAAACCCAACCCGTTTGGTAAACTATTAGAAAATCATTTATTATTAAAAATTCTGTGAGAGAAAGTCATAAGGGAAAGCAACTAATGAAGTGCTTTCATTTTCTAATTATGCAGGAATCAATTTTGAAGAAACGTCGAGTTTAATGATTATGCGACAATCATTTTCTGATTATGCGGCAACTTTAGGACCAACAACACTTTTAACAAAAAGTTTACTAACGCCAAACTACTTTCTCTCAAGAAATTCTGACAGCGATTATTTTCATAGCACAACAATGTCAAACTGTCCCTTAGTCCCTTTCTTTTTAGACATTGAAAAATATATATAAAAAAAAAATATTTTTTTTTGCCAAAATTAAGAAAGAAAAGGAGAAACCACACACACAAATATTATAGGAAAAAAATTTAGTTGCAATGAGAATAACACCATTTTACTATTACGATTAAATAATGAAATGTAATAAAAGTGTTATCACATGTTATAATGTTATTGGCATGAGACATCAAAATAATGATATTCGCGTTTCATGAAAGTATTTCTCTGAATCATCACTGCACCAAAAACTGAGACCAATCCAACTAACACTCTATTTGTAGAAAAATATTAAAATATTTTAAAAAGTAAAATAAAGAAAAAGTAGAAGATGTTTCCTGTCATTCGTATATAATTGAGCAATGATTAATTAAATCATAAATACATAAAAAAAAATCTAAAAAAATCTAATAAAGCCTCCGATTTTTCTCTTACAACTCTCGATCTGTCACCGGAAAAACCGCAGGCTTTCTCGCCGGAAGTCAGGTCGGGTCGGTTTTCTCCACTTTTGACTTTGCGTCTTCACGAAGCTGAAGCTCGAAGCTGCTTGCTTGCTCCTTCTTGTGCTTTCTTTCGGAGCTCTCAATTTCTCTCGTTTTCCGTTTTTCTCACTCTCTGTAGAATGGGTTGTGCTGGATCGTCACAGACCAAAGGAGACGGTGAGGTCACTTTATCATTCTCTGCCTCAGTTTTTTCGTTTTTCTTTTAGGTTTGATGCTTTGGCTTCCGTTTGGCTGCTTGGAAAACGCAGGAAACGAAGTTAAAATCTTTGAAGTGATTGTAAAATAATGATATGATTTACAGAGAAAGGTTGAGCTTAGCTGAGCTGAGCTGAGTCAAACTGTTGAATTCTTTGTTTTCCCTGAAATTTGTTCATGCAATTGGGGTTTATGAATTATTGTTATTTTAACTTCAACAATCAGTTTCTAATATGGTTTGCAAGATTCATATGCTTTGTTGTTTGACAACCAATGCTCAAAAGGATGAAGCAGTGGAATTCTTTTGAGAAAAAAGAACAGGGAACCTTCTTGCATTTTGATAGATAAGAGTTAGAAAGAGGATTAAGCACTGGCATTCCATTTAGCTGAAGAATCAAACATCTGAAATTTGAGGTTATAGAGATGGATTTAGGCCTTTAAATGTGCTTTCAACCATCAAGCTGTGCATTGAAAAGCCAGACTTAGAATTTATGCCGGAGATGGTATTGGGCATTCTTTGATTGAGACAATTTTGTTACTGTTATTATCTTTCTGATCTTAACATCAATGTGTGCGTGTTGGCATTAGTTTCCAGCCTGTATGTTGGACGTTTATGTGATCATAAAGAAAAGCATTAGGTGGTTTTATTAGTTTAGCCCCAAATTCAGAAAGTCTTGTATATATCTTACTCTTCTCCTCTCTTTCCCTTGTGTTCATGCCCATGTCTGCATGTTCCTGAATGTATCTGTGTGATCTGCGCTTTCTTTATTGATCACAAGCTGAAAGTTGTCAATGATATGCGTTAGATAAAATTTTAGTTTATTATGCCATCTGTTACATTGTGAAGTACTACTGGAAAGAGAATTTAGGTCTTATTGAACTTATGAATGTCATAGTTGGAAGGCATACATAATCCAGAAAAAATCATGAGTTTTCCTTTCTAGACTAGTTTATTGAACTACTTCAGGTTATTATTGGATGGGGTTTTGTGGTTATATTGCTTAAGTATTTTTTTTTAGTTCACAGAAGAAAATAAGGGAAAGGAAAGAAGTAGGTTCATCTGTTGGGGGCTTCAGTTGATGGAATAGAGTTGTCACTGTTTTGTTGGTCTTTCTATTAATAAATCCTTGATTATATTTTGATCATTTTCAATGTGCTGAAAAAGTGGTTGATCGTTGGAGTTTAAAGGCACTTGTAATTTCAGAGGCAATAATTAGAACTTGTGTATTAAACAGGGGCTTTGAAAAAGGTTCGAAAGCCAAAACCTTGGAAGCATCCTCAGCCATTAACAAAGTCTCAGCTCTTGCAGATGCGTGAAGAGTTTTGGGACACTGCTCCTCACTATGGAGGCAGGAAAGGTAATATTTCCTCTGAATGTATATATAATGACAATTAATAATTACAGAAAATCTTTGGGGTTCTTTTTGTTTTTTTGGATTGAATTTTGGGGTCTACCTAGGTTAAGTTTACCTGGTATGAGATTACTTAGTCATAGTGTTTTTTATTTTTACATTTTTTAAGTTCCTAGTAAGATAATATTTTTCTATAACACAAACAGATCTTTCAACGTTGTGAAAATAATAAGAAAACCAAGGGGTGGCAACTAAACAAAGGAACAACAGAATGTGTTCATATATGGAAAATGGGGGAAGATATGGAAATCTTTGCAATTTATAATTATATCTTTCATCATGATCCGCCATATTTAATTAATCAGGACAGCCATTTTCTTAAACCTATCAGTAATGATTAGTGAGCTTGATTGTATACACGCACAGTAAGAAGGGTAATAGAAGCTCTTATCATGTGAACATTGACTTGAGAAAACAGGACGAAAACTATGCTTTATTGCTTTTGTAGTTACCTTTATATTTTCAACAGTTGGTTTGAGACGGGTTCTTTTCAGTTGTTTGAATTCAATCCACAAAATAAATTGTAGAACTCTTAATTTTTATTCTAATTGTCTGTTGATGTATCAGTTCAATCACATTATATCACTCGTTTGAGATTGAATGACCATTAAGGTGCATAAATGTTCTAGAGAACTTGAGTATGAGATTTAAACGATAAATTTTTTGTTAGTTTATGGTCATCCTGAAATAATTACATGAGTTCTGTATAGAAATGAATAGTAAAGTTACCAAAATATTGGGTATTGACCCTGAGCATTCTTAATAGTATAGGGGAATCTGATTTTCATATACTGTTGTGTGCTATCGAGCAGCAACTCCAAGCATGTTTGTATTATTTATCTGTATAATTAAGCATGCTTTAGTCTTGTGCTGGCTGTGTTTCCCTTTCAGTTTGAAAGAGGGGTGGGTGGAGTTTATCCATTGGCGGAGACAATTAAGGCCCACAAGGGTCACTTGACCCTTCTCAACATTTGGAAAATATTATATTTATCTATGTTATCCAAATTGTTTTATAGCTATACTTATATTGGCCCTTCTCACAAATGTAAATTGCTACGATGAACATGAATGTGATCTATATTTGTATTCGTGTCTTCATATGTCATTTATACTGTGTGTCACGGATTTTATTTTAATTTCTCATTATCTCTAAAATCAACTTTGATACACTTTCATTATTTTTCGGTTGCTAAATTTGGGTTATACTTACTAAGATATTAAATTTGTGATATTGAAATTTAGTCATTATAATGAATTCTTATATTATATTTTCCTATAAAAACTAAGTTAATTGTAATTATAAAGCTATTTAAAGTTGACCCTCCTTGATAGAGATTCTTGGCTCCGCCACTGGGTTTTATCCCCTTAAAGTGTTGTTCCTATGACAGTTTGGAGTTTCTCTCACCATTCTAAAGATTAAACTTCTAGTTCGGTTTGGAGATCCTATGATGGCTCTATCTGTTTTATTCAGAACTAGTATTTACCTAAAGAAATGTCTTAATTGGATAGAAGGTGTTTGTTTTTGGGGGTAATTTTCCCTTAAGGTATACTGCGTAACCCAGGAACTTTTCTATACAAGGTCTTGTAACTTAAATGATGGTTTGTTAGTGGATAAGGTCAAGACAAGTGAGGATAAATTGTTAAATGAATGCAAACCAGGGTGGAATAGGAAGAACCAAGATTGGAGATGATCACATCGTGTGAATGCAATGGTAGCTAATGGCTGCATCAATTTGGATTGTGAATTGGACAAACTTCAACATCATAGGAAGGTTAAAAGAGTGTTGGTTGTCATGGGAAGGACATGATGGCTTATTATTAAATAAAATACAACCTATATGGGGTACTATGGTTAAAAAGGATTATGCTTCATCTTCTGCAGATGAAAAAAGGATTAACATCTTGTCCAAATATCTAAGGTGGGGTTTGTATTTCCATTTAAATAAGTTCTTCACTAGTGGGCACCTCTGACCTCAAATATCAAATTCTGATATGCCAATGTATTATCAGAATGTCAATATTGCCAATGATCACATGCCACCCGGCGAAGGTTCACACAAAGTCTTCTAAAAAAAAATTCCCTATTTTTGATGTGTTTGTTTTTTTTAATCAGAAGTGGTTTTATAGGCTCACGTTTCTGATAAGAAAATAAAGAAGGATCTTTTCAAAAGAAAAGTGATTTATAACGATCAAGTTCTTATTTGACTTTGCATTGCTATTGTGAATTGGACAAACTACAACATTCATAGGAAGGTTAAAAGAGTGTGGTTGTCATGGGAAGGACATGATGGCTTATTATTATGAGAAAATACAACCTATATGGGGTACTGTGGTTAAAAAGGATTATGCTTCATCTTATCCAGATGAAAAAGAGAAGGATTAAGCGTCTTTTCCAAATATATCTAAGGTGGGATTTATATTTTTTAGTTAAATAAGTTCTTCACTAGTGGGCACCTCTGACCTCAAATATCACATTCTGATATTACCAATGTAATATCAAGTATTTGCAAATTTTAGATGATCACATGCCACCCAGCGAAGGTTCACACAAGTCTTCTAAAAAAAAATTCCCTATATTTTGATGTGTTTGTTTTTGTAATAGGAAGTGTCTTGTAGGATCACGTTTCTGATACAAAATAAAGAAGGATATTTTCAAAAGAAAATGATTGTCGTGATCAAGTTCTTATTTGATTTCATTGCTACAGCGTCCCCCCCCCCCCCTTCTCTCTTTTGAAGTCACATTCTTCACACATGTTATATCTGAACCATCAATTTCACTTATACTGGACTTTCTAGAGATTTTAGGATGCCTTCGAGCTGCTGCTGAAGCAGTCTAAGCCTTGCACAAGCGATTGTCGGACAGTGCTGAGGTCATTGCTCAAATGCTAATAAACAGATTGCTATGGTGAAAGAGGTTCTTATTCAAATTCGCATTTGTCTTCACGACTTTGCTGCCTACAAAACACTCCTATCTATGCAGGTTTTATTTTTTATTTTTAAAAATTGGGAACTGTATATTTTAAGCTTGTTAGGGTTCAGTGGTGCTGAAGGACTAAAATTATCAGTACTTTGTGCTGTGTGATGGGCTCGTATTCTTATGTCTCGGGCGGGCGAGTGTGTGTGGGTATCTTATATTTTTCTACCTTATTGGTGTTTGACTTAGGGTTACTCAAGCAGGTAGAAGTATCAGTATCCCGTATGAGTATGCCTTCTACTGCTTTATGTTGTGTGTGTAGGTGTTGGGGTGTGCGCTTTGACAAACTCTTACATCTTTATATAATGGCCAAATTTACCTTCACAAGTTGTTCTCTTTATTTTCAAATCCTCTTGGCTTGCCACCTTAATGACTTCTCGCAGGTGCAAATATGAACTACCCAAGTATGTTTTGAGTGAGCCAACCAACTTCATTCAGAGAGTTGACTGGAGGAGTATTTGACAAACTTTGTTCACAAGATTGAATGTAAATCATGTATATTTTTCTCTCATTCTCTTCCATATCTTTAATAGAGTTTGGTCACTTTTTATGCTTTTTCATTTGCATTCACTTGGATTCTTCCTCGTTTGCTGTCATCTTCAGTTGGACAGGGATGCTTGGACTTCTTTCTCAGCTTTTTTCCTTCTCCCTCGGCCCTCTCTCCCCTCCCCCCGGAAAGAAAACCCCTAGGTTGTACCCAAATCTTTGGAGCCAACAAGATGCAGATAAACATCTTTTGATATTCTAAAATTTCATTTTCTATAAGTGCGTTGGACTCCATGGACTCTTGTGAAGCTCTACACTTTCATCAGCCAAAGGTTATTAGGCTTTAGCTTATTTGCTTGTATTTGAAGTTTGCTTTCGTTTACTGCTTAAAATTGTGTCATTCTGAGTTCCTTTTTCATGAATTTAATTCGATGGATAGTGTGGTGAACCCCATGAGGAGAGATCATTGCTACTTTTATAGTACCGATAATGACCAAAATATAAGTAAGCCCAAAAAACAGATAATCATGATGTTACTTGAGTGCACCCTTCTATTTTCACTTCTGTAACTTTGTTGTTAATGCTTCATTCTAACTTTCTCAAAAATCTTTTTTTATAAACAATTATAACAACATTGCCCAAATTGTTACCAATGACAAAGCCTGTAGACCAAATAAAACCTGCAAAATACTCAGCCATGTTCAGTCCAATTCTGCATATTTGGCTAAGTCATCATTACTTTTATCCCCCAAAACTAGCCGTTATTAGAGCTATTGGGACAAGAAAATTTATGCCTTTGGAAATTGGCATCATGTAAAGAATTTTGAAACCAAAAACATTTGAAAAGCCAAGGCTAACTTAAAAGGTGGCAAAAAATAAAAAAAAAACTTTAAAAGGTGGCACCCTCGTAAGCTGGACGACACACCTTCCTAACTTCAGAGAAATTCTTGAATTGAAGGGGTGAATATTATGGCTCGTCGGTTCACACACACAGAAATAAGAGGGAGCACGATTGTCCCACTCAATGCGAAGATCCCCTTTTTGTGTGCCAGCGAGTGACGTGATTGTGTCAAAGAATCAAGCTCTGCTTGTAGTTAAGGTACATGAGTCAACGTGATTGTGAAAAAAATCTCTGCTTGTAGTTAAGGTTCACCAGAATTCCCAATTTTGTTTTTTGGTTATTAAAACAAGGCAAATACTATTTGTTCTAGCTTCTGTCAGGGTCTAGCTGCCCAAAGAAAAAAACAACCTTCAGTTGGAGTCAAACAGTTTATTCAATGTGATGAAGCTAAACGCTTCACTGCAACAAATCTTTGAACAGTCCGTCATGTTCTTTAATAAATAAAATTTTCATTTATGTAGATGGTCCAACTGGATGGCAGGTGAACCACAATGTCAAATTTGCCATCCCTACCTGCATTCATGGTCCAAGGTAAAATATGAACACAGGCACATTTAGATTTGAAGTAATCAGACTATCCAAATGGCCCCATGTCAGCACTCTGCTAGTACAAAAATAAACCATGATGGTTTCATGCTGAAATACAAAGTATAATCCGAAAGAAGAGAACATACACATTCAGAGCCCTCGATTCAGCAGCAGAGAAGACAAGCAAACACTCTTCTCTCTGTCATTTTTGAAAATCTAACAAGATGTCAGTACCATTCTGAGTGGGACACTACTGCATGGATACTTGGGGTTTGAAAAAGGGCTTGAGCCTTCTGTAAGAATGAAGAATATTGCCTTGCTTTAGGGTCCTTGTTTCCACCTTTTTTGCTTCCTGCTTTGCCATTTGTTGGAGCAGTGTTTACCACTGACTTCTTAGCTGCAGGAGGTCTGGATTAACAAATCCAACATTAGAGCTCAGGCACTAGGCACAAGCTAAAACTTCAGCAAAAAAAAGTCAACGAAATGAAATGTTTTGGCACAAACGAAGTATAATCCAAGCTCAGAATTCAAAAGAAACCACAGTGAATGCCTCAATTACTAGTACAAGTATACAAGGCCAACTGTGATGATCAAGAAAATTCAAAAAAATTGAGATATACGGCATCAAATTCTTACATTTCTTTCTAACATCTCACTATTTGATGCGGTATCTCCAGAAAAAATGATTATTCAATATTCTAGCTGTTTAAGCCTGCACTACCTGGTTGCAACATCAGAGATGCAATTAACCGTCCCTAACACAAGCCAATGACATTTGCCACATTGTTTCAACCCACAAATTTACATGGAGTAGGAACTGGGCACAGTTGAATGAACATGTGAACTTTTTTGGTATGTTTGTTACCCCCACTGATCAGAATTCACATGACAGTGAAAAGAATTGAGCTTGAAAACCTTTAGATGTTTTTTCTTTACAAGCATCCTCAGACAAGTAACATGGATAAACTTGCAAGTTAAGTAGACTGGTCCTTATAAATAACACAAGTAACATGAATAAAACCAAAATAATGATACCAATAATAATAGTAATAATAGTAATAGTAATTATAACGAATTAAACTAACCTGTTGACAGCACTGGCAACTGTTTTATCAGCTTTTCTACTTTTCCTTATTTATCATGTTTCGGCTTTCTTTGCTTGTCTCCTCACCCTTCCCAATTACCTTGGTCATGTATAAATCAGATTAAAAGTAAATTAGTAATAGATAAAAATAGACATAAATGTCTTGTTAGAAGTGATTAGGAGAAAAAGTACCTCACACAGTGAGAAAATATTTATGATTGATTTTCAACTATATATTAAACAGTTACCATAAGTTGCAAAAGAAAAACTTCGTCATTAAAAATTGCTTACAAACAGTTACTATGAGTACATCGTAATTTTGCTATATTTGGTTAAATAAGAGCAAAGGTTGAGTACAGCAGAAACAGCCATGCTAATTTGCAAGTAACATACTGCAAA